>CM020184.1:10365250-10423437 GCA_009805545.1 Oryza longistaminata
CACTTCCAGCCTTATATATCTGATCACACCAAAAAAATGCAGCTACAAAGTACCCAACACATAAGTTTTATATCAGAACTTAAAGTAAGCCCTTCTATGTAAAAGCTAAACATCCCAAAGAGAATAAGAATCACCTTTGTCATAAAAAGGTGAGCACATGTAATTATACAAGACAAAAAGTTGTAATTTAAACAGAAGTGCTGAGAACTATTGTTGTATATAAGATAGCTAGATCATTGTGCGTGCTAACCTTGGAAAAAAGGAAATAGTTTTCACCACCCAGTTACTACCCTTCTTTCAGATCTCACCACCCAGTTACTAAAACCCTGCAACAAAACAGAACCCAGTTAGTTGAAAAAAAAATAGCTAGTTGATCAAATTTGCTATATAACAAAATGTTCTTTTCCTACACTGTCGAATCGCTTCTGAAAGATGGGTGCAAATTTTAGTTTGTCATAAGGCTGAAAATTTGCTTACAAAACAACTCATGGTCAATGCTAAATAAATGAAAGTCATCTGTACTGACTGATGTTTGGGTAACATAAGAAAGCTTTTTTTACTGAAATTTGAGAATTGAACTAACCTATATTGACTGAAACATACAAACAAAAACTATTTCGATAAACTAACCTAATATTGACTGAAATTTGATAAGGACCTCTACTTTTTGAATTTGCTAAATATAAAACCTAACTACTATGCAGAGTTTTGTTTCTCCCTGAACTAGTGCTCTATATGCCCTACAGTATTACTCCTACTTTGTCCAAGCAATTCTACTGCATTTACAAAACTAATATATACTTTCTGAAATTTGTTACGAGAACTAATATGTACTTGCTTGAAATTTACAAACTACAAAAATAACTGCTGACAAAACAATAACCCATTTTGCATAGCAAACAAAAACTGAACATGGGTATATAATTTAGTTTGTAAGTACACTTGATTGCTCTAGTCCATAATTAAAAAATAAACTGATAGGAAACCTAACCTAACAATAATTGTCATATTCCTCTGATTATCTCCACCTGCACATCGCACATTTCTGAAATTTTCAGTTCAGATTGGTTCAGCATTTGTAACAAAGAAAACTAAGCATGCTCAGATATCAGGGAAAACGATATATATATACTTTCTTCTGAAAGATGGATGGTTTCTGAATTCTGATGAGATTAACAAACAAGGCTTCAATTTGATTACAAGTCAAGAATTATGTTACTGTGAGTTAGGTGAGGTGAGGAATGCAAAAAATGCAAATTGCTTCTGGTGGAGAGTTAGACAGTGATAGATGTGAAGGACTTTCTCCTTTTCGGCAACAACAAACAACATATATTTGCAGATCTTCAGAGCAGTACACTGCTGCTGTGGCTGTGTCTAAATGCCTCCTATAAAGTTATACTAGTACCCATATATGCATGCACAAAAGATGCGCCCACACACACACGCAGACAAATCCAAGTGATGACTGATGCTGATGCCTGATTCCTTGTGGTGGTTTGCAGTGATGGCATTTCACTAGCTATAGCTACCTTCTCCTCTCACATGACAGATCGATGCCCCAACCAACCAAACCTATATATTAGTAAAGCTATAGCTACCTTATCGTCCGCGGCACCGGATCCGCGCGGGGCGGCCGAGCCGCCCCGCCGCCGCGGTGTTGAGGAGGGGGGAGGGTCGCCTTATCGTCGTCGTTGTCAGCAGCGGTGAGGAGGGGATGGCGGGCCGCCGAGCCGAGGTCGCCGAGCCGCGCGCCCGTCGCCGCCGTAGCCGCTCCCTATGGCGGCGGATCCGGCCCTCCCGAGGGCGGCGCCGCCGGATCCGCCGCCCGCCGATGCATCGCCGCTCCTGCCCGAGGTCGCCATCCGCCGCCGGCACCACCCGCGTCGTCGTCATCGTCGCCACTCGTCGTCGCCGTCGTCGGGGTCGGCGTCGTCGTCGTCGGGGTAGCCGCCGCCGCCACCACCACCACGGGGAGGAGCGGCCGCGCGCGGAGGGCAGCCCGAGCGACGGGGCACCGAGAGAGGAAGAGAGAGAGAGGGAGAGGAGAGAAAGAGTGAGAGAGAGAGGAAGAGCGTGTGAGGACTGAGGAGAAGGGGAAAATATCAAGGGGGGAGAGAGAGAAGAGATAGAGAGATGAAATTTTTGAAGTGGTGTGGAGGGAAAATTTTCATTGAAATTTCGAATCGATTTTTATAATACTAAATCAACTCATATGAAAAAGTTGAAAAATAAAGTTGTACAACTCATTGAGATCTATCAATTTCGTTTTGGTCATTTCTCCATCCGAGTTTGATAGAAGTATATAAAATTTGAATTTTAAAATATAAGAAATTCAAACAACTTTTTGGATAGTAAATGATTTCGAATAAGAAAGTTGTCAACAACAAAGTTGTATAACTTATTCAAGATCTATGACTTCTGTTTTGGTCATTTTTCTATATGACTTTGTTTGAACATTATGAATTTGAATTTAAAATTATGACAACTTCAAACAATATTTACAAGTACTAAATGATTTCAACTGAAAAAGACATCAATAACAAAGTGGTATAACTCATCAAGATCTATAAATTTTATTTTGGTCATTTCTTCATCCATAAGTGATTTGTAACATTGTTCACAAAATATAGATATCTCTTATATAGTGTATAAACTATAAGAGAGATATACAAATTTTTATGAACAATATTACTATTATTTTGTCGGATGAAGAAATGACCAAAATAAAAGTTATAGATATTAACGAGTTATACAACTTTTGTGATGATTTTTTTAGTTGAAATCATTTAGTATTTGAAAATGCTGTTTGAAGTTGTCATAATTTTGAAATTCAAATTTAAATTATTGAAAACAAAGTCATATAGCAAAATGACCAAAATAAAAGTTATAGATATTGATGAGTTATACAACTTTGTTGTTGATGAATTTTTCAGTTGAAATCATTTAGTATTTAAAAATATTGTTTGAAGATTGTCATAATTTGAAATTCAAATTCAAATTATTGAAACAAAGTCATATAGTAAAATAACCAAAACAAAAGTTTTAGATCTTGATAAGTTATACAACTTTGTTTTTAAGAATTTTTTCATTGAAATTATTTACTACCCGAAAATTTATTTGAATTGAGAGAAGGAAGTCAAAATGGACTTCTCGGCGAGGGAGGAGCAAAAAGGCGGCGCCGGCGGCCCAAGAGGGAGGAGGGGAAGGGGAAGCCGGCCCAAGGAGGGTGAGGGAGGCTGTGGGCTGAGAAGGGAGAAAGTAACACTTGGCCAAAAAAGGCCCAAGAAGAGAGAGGGAATTTAATTGTTTTCCATTTATTTTAATAGGTTAAATGCAATTTGTGGTATTAAAATTAGTTATTGAGGGCTCCGAAAATTCACTGAAATTTTAAAGAATAATTTAGAACATGTAGAATATTAAAAAATATTTCCGGCCGTGACTTTTAAAGGAAAATTTTAGTTTCCTCATTAATTCACTTGATTAAATTGCTTTAACTTTTAATATATTTTTCTAGAAATGCATTATATAAATCTGTGACATTTGCTATTTGGCGCTTATGACAAATTAATATTCGTCACAATGTCCATTGAAATACTTTATGACGATTTCTAGTTGGTATTAACGACGAACACCTTTTTTTCGTCACTAAGCCACCCCATCTCATACTAATCGTCATAAAATGGAATGTGCTAATGACGAATAGCTCAGACGTCATGAGAAATTCGTCAACAGAAGGTCATATTTCTTGTAGTGTGTCCAATGCTAAGATCTGGAACATACCTTCTGCCTATCACTCATGAAAACCAGCCACCATGCTCATGTCCATCTCCAATGCATTCTTTTAAGCAGTTCAAGAACCATTGCCATGAATGATTGTTTTCAGATTCAACTATTGCAAATGCTAGTGGACGGATACATATTGTTATTGGCATCTCTACCATTGCTGCTAGGATCTGTGCTCTATTTGGTAGCTTAACACGGGTTCCATCGACACCTATAAAAGGTCTACAGCCAGCTATAAACCCATCAATCTGAGCTTTAAATGTATGAACATTCTTACAAACACAAGGTTCACATCTGGATCCTGTGATACAACACACTTCACTACTACCTTGCTGCCTGGTTAACAAGCAAAAGGTATGAGCATAGTCTTGGATCCTCTTGAACTGATCCATATGGTCACCTAACACCATTTTAATGCTTCCCTCTTAGCCCTTAAGCTTTGTACTTCGAATTCCAATATGTGTCTCTTAGCAGTTAGCACAGAGTCCCTCAGATGTCTAACCTTCCAATCTCTATCACTTCTAAAATCTTCAACATAGTCCTTTGCAATCCACTTTGCATCCAATTGCTTCACATCATGGGACCTTCCACATGTATGATCTTTTATAAACTTTTTTAACTTGAATGTCTTCTCACCAGGGATCACTCTTCCATACATGTACCATGCACAACCTTGTCCAAACACTTAGCAGAAACCTTTTCAGGATCATTCTTCCTTTCAACCTTCCTCCCTTCTCTAATTATCAGATTCTTCATGGCCTCCCTGAATTGACCAACATCAGTGAACAACATACCCTCTTGGATATATGGATGCCTCATGGTACCCTCATCAAACCAATTGTCGTCAACGGCCCCTTGATCTGTGCACAAAAAGTTGAGTTTCATGTGCCTCATCTAGAGTGCGTTGCCATCATTTGGTTCATCAGACAAATATACTACATCAGTATTTTTCTTTTCTGAACTGGATGCAGTACATTCTACTTTGCTAGGCTCTTTGCCCTTCTAATTGATCTCACACTAACCTGGTTATTGCCATTATCATTACTGCTACCATTAGTAGGTACTTTACCATCTTGTTTTGCCCCGATGTGTGCTTCTTCCCAGAGTACAAACTCATCATCTCCACCATCACCATCAAATATATAATCACCAGCATCCACAACAAGTTTTCTACCTCATGATCAGGTACAATCTCAACAAAAGACGAGTAATCATCAATTTCATTCAGAGCAAAGTATTGTCTCATCTTCCACGCTATCGTCGCTATTTGATGTTGCTACTATGTCTCTTATAGCAGCACTACCTTCTCTTCTACTAGGACCGTTCACTAGAATTTCATCATTCATCACTAGCCTTGCAGGACCCAGGACAATGTACAGGCTGCAACTACTTTTTCCTTCATAATCAGTCAATAGTTGAATGCATTGGTTGTCATCCATTAAAAGCACAAGACCATTGGGTGCAAAATATCCAGGCTTCAAGTAATACAAACTATCATTTTCCTTGAGCCCAAATTCTTTCAGCTGATCTCGCAGCTTGAAATAGCTCAAGTAATCCTTGTTGAATTCATGGATACTTGAACGACCTTGATATGTGATATTGTCCTTACTAAAAGAACAACCGTTGAAAAATCTTCAGCCTTATCACACCGATTTTCTCCATCTACAAAGATTTCATCAACCAAAGTGATGAATATGCATAAGCCAACACAAAACAGAACAAGTACTTGAAAAAAATTAATCAAATTTTAAGCCCATGGCCAAACATCTATTACTAAGAACTATCGATCAACCATGGGACTAAACCCTACCCACAAATTCCCAACGAAATCTCTACAATTTGAAGGCCTCATGTGCTCCTACCATATAGATGTCATTAAAAATCCCATTATCAACTTCCCTAAAGCCCAAATTCACACGTCTACCTTCTCCCACAAATTTGCTCACCATGCCCTAACATGCAAGAAGAGGAAAGAAACTTGCCTTGTTGTTGCACCGAGGTAGCCAGAACTGAGAACTGATTTCTCAGTTCTCACCAACAGAAGGGAATGAAACTGAGTTGTCACCAATGGAAGGAAGGAGGAAGGGGGACTCGATGCCGCTAGTCGCCCTTGCGATCACCGCCATGCTTAGCCCCCTGCCGAGGCAGAGGTATTCGCGCTACAAACTTGCTGTGATCAACTCGATTCAAGGGTGGCGGGTGTGACTAAACCAAGCCACGCTGGAAGACCTCGATTTTGGCTGATCTAGCCCGCAGCGCATCCACGATGGCAAAAATGAGCTGACTCATCTATTCACGTGTGGACACTGGGGAGGTAGTGCTTTTGGCATAGTTACTTCGGGGTGGGTGGGTAATTGCACCAAAATGGGTTTTGGGAGAATATCAAATCAAGAGTGACAATTGGGGTGGTGTTTGCAATTTTGCCAAATATTTTTGCCACATGGAGCGAGATGGTATGACATGTGGGTCCAAAATTACCAAATAATAAACGTGTCCGAATATACCCAAAATTGGACTTGTTCTGTTGCATATTACGAATAAAAAATATTGGTGTAAACAGATTTCAAATTTGATGCATAGTTTAAAGTTTTGAGGTGTTAAATAAGAAGAGAATGACTAGTACAGATAAATCACGTTGGTCTGTTAGTAACGATCACGTGTGTTATGCTGATTATCAAACATGGTAACCACTGTCATTAGCAAGTGACATGATTTTTTTTCTTTAACAAGTCGGGTGGATTAACTCGTCTAGGCCTAGGCTTATCATGAAGATTAACACGTGATTCTATCGCTTGGCGCTGGAAACTCAAAGGTGGTTTCCATCGCCTCTGCCTATATGTTGGTCTTTCTTAACCTCACTGATAGAATCCGCAAGCACACGGGAAAATACCGATGTAGCACTTCACCCGGGAGTATTCTTAGGTATCGATTTCCATAGGGAACGTGTGCGTCGACTCTAAATTAGGTTCATCCAAGGACACGAAGCGATGGATAGGCAAAAGGATAGAGAGGTTTCACCAGTGAGAAACAATGTCTACATAAAGCTTAACTTTAATCCTAACACAATACTTCGGGCACTGGCCAGCTCGCTGCTCCCAGATATCGCTCTACTGTGCACCCGGACAAGGAGGACTTTAGTGATAATGAGGGCTGTCACCATCTCTACACCCACCTCACACCTATTGTGGGATGCGGAGCAAACACTGGAAATTAACTACCTAGACACCGTGTCTAAGCAGATTAATTACTTACTTTAAAGTTAGCTACACACTAAAGTAAAGCACTATATTTTAGTTGATTATAGTGAACGATGATCCTGTATGCTGATTAGGAACTAACTAAGAAATAATTCTCACCAAGCAAAACTAAATTACTCAAAAGATATTTCTATTATAATCAGAGTAATTAACAGAGTAAAAGAAATAAGAAGAGGATTACCGACAACTCCGAAACTCCTACTTCTTTTACTCTACTCTCTCCCTAATCTAGTATACAATAAAGTACAATAGAGCCTCTTATAATTCAGCTCAAACTTGGAGTGTGTGAGTGAAGTGAGGAGGTGAAGTCTTTATATAGGGCAGGTATGACGGTTACAACGATGCGAGTTGTCGTTTGTGCCCTCCAACCACCATCAGGAGCTCATCAAAACCGTTCACGCCAAAACCTAGATCGGAGGACTGTGCTGGGGTTTCGGCACCCATGTTTGGCACAACCAGCCCCAACTTCGGCCTGTTACTCCTTCTCTGCATCCTTTATCCATTTCTGCGAGTGGAAAGCCCCATTTGAAGATGTTTTCTGATAGTTTCTGGCCCACTGTTTGTATGGATAGGATTTCATCTTCACTTAAGTCTTTTTTTGGTCCAACTTTGACGGTTCATCACCTGCATACAAATATATACCAACACTCGTGGAAGATATTAGAATTAAACCCTATTACTATGTTGGATGTTTTATTTCTTTGATTTATGCAGCTATTGGCGGCACAAAATTGGCATTTAACAGCCGCCAACACTATATAAGATGCAGACCCTTCTGGCAGAAGGCCGCACACGAGACTGGAAAAATAGGCAGTGACGAGAAAAAAAGGAAAGACTATCTCCTGAAGAAACCACAAATAATTCATCTGCAGGCGGTGCTTTGAGAAAATTAAGACTTGTTGGTGGCTCGCAAACAGTCGTGCCGTGCAGTGGAGATTGAATTCCCCATCATCAAGCTGATGTTGCAGGTGGAGATGATCGTGTTAGATGGCGAGTTCGAGGAATAAATTCCTCCAATCCTGTTGGTAAACCGGTCGTTCTAATGAATGATCAGACTACCTCTTTTCTTCTCAACAATTGGAGCGCTCTGGAAATCAAATCGCTTCTACTTTCTCGAAACATAAACTTGGGTACGTCTAATATGCGTATCGGACCATCCTCGTATTTTTTTATAATCAAAACACATGTTTTTATGATGCACATGCTGGGAGGGAGCCCCAAATTACAAAATAAAGGAGTGGAGATTAAAAATACTTGACGTTACGTTCAAGACCGATAAGGTCTGGGAATGCATTGGCTAAAGCTGAAAAAGCTATGGACACCACATATGTAATAGACAAAATCACGACCGAGTGCCAGCAAGGCCAGGTCGTTACATTATTAATACGTCCAAACAACAGGAACAGATGCACCATTGTTGGGCACCGACGAGGCAAAAGCAACTACAAATCCATGTCTGATGAAGGCCGAAATACATGACTGGGCACCGACGGGGCAAAAGTCATCCCCTTCATTGTGACACTTGTTCTATACACTGACATAATAATAATGTACCGTGACCGGATTGGTGAAGCAAAACCGCCCGTTCTACCGTACTCAACATTAAATCTGCACCAACATCAACCTTCGACGAGCAAATTATTTTGAAGACGACGAACACAAGCGCAGCTTAGTCAGAGGCATTCCATAGGCTCGTACTATGGATGTAATTAACCGGTAATCTCATTGCTAGGCACCGGGAATCAGCGGACTGCATACAATCTCCAGTCAGCATACCTTTCTATTAAGCATTCTCGTGAAGGCAAAAGGTGAACTCCTGCGGGAGCCCTCATGTATTTGTAAACATTCATGTTAATGAATCATGATTAATAAAATACGTGGTTTCCCTATTTTCTTTGTATTTGTTGTTTTGTTTTCATGAAACAAAATGGCATGCCTAGTGGGACCTGTTTCTCCTCCCATCTCTGCTGTGCTGTGATGGTCATCGTCAATTCTTATAAAAAATGTTCGCTAAATGGTGCTGATTAAAATCATTAACTGGTATAATGATGGCCGGTTGGAAAAATATATGCGCACCATGTACCTGTGTGCATGCATTGTTTGAATATTCATCAATCGAAGACCTGTTATGTCTGCTATAGTAATAAAGCAACTAAAGAAATGATCGTGAGTATCCTTTATGTGAGGAAATAAAAAAATGGAGGCCAATACACATATATTGTTGGTAACAATGCAACCCTCCTATTAAATTTGACTTTGTGTACATACTGTTCTGGTGCAAATCAAAATATATAAAAGCAATAAAGGAAATGTTCACTTCGCTATATTTGGAATAAATAAAATATTTGAAGAGCTATTACAAGCCTGAAACAAGATTTCGAAACTAGCGTCTACTCATTTAATGAGCAACCTATGAAAAATAATCAAATATATTGTAGACATATTGAGACAAACCAAACTTGACTGGCTTAGTAAAGTCTACATTATCTTGGAGAGACTCTTGGTGCATGCTCGCCTGCTCTAAATGCTCCACAATCTCAGATCCTCGATCTTTAGCTTGACGATGTCACTCAAGATGGGTGTTCAAGTTCTCTATTACAACATCTTGTCGGCATTGCGCACTGGATTAAGCATCTTCCACCTATTGAAGTATTGCTTGCAACACTGCTATCTCTGCTTTGATTTTCTGGGCTTGTCACAAGCACTCTCTCTTATTGCCTTCTTCTACTACTCGTTCTATGTTATATTGACTCGTTAGTGCTTCCAAGGCAATGCACGATCACTCCAACTTGCCTTAAGCAGTACGGAGCATATTGACATGTTGGTTAATCTGGTCTTGTTGTGCGAGAATAAGATTAGTAATTGGCAGTGGCGCTTCCTCTGATAGCGCTCCCTTTAGCACACGTAACCCTTCCATTAGCCTAATTTCAGGAGGTGGCTTTGAGAAAAAGTTACTCCACAAATCCAGATTGATGCTAGTCTCTTTAAGTACAATATCCTTCTGTACCGGGCATTGTTTGAGTAATTCTTGAAATGCTTTGATCTCAGACCAGACATGTTTAAGACCATGAGCCGAAACAACATCTGAAAATTTTGGAAGGGTCGCGGAGTTGTCCCCATGAAATTCATTAAACTGGGAGCTTTTCCCTGCATCAGAGTTCCTGTTCGGTGCTTGCGGGACTTGTGCTTGATATGCTCAATATCCATGGATAACTTCGTGGATTCACTGGACAATTTTTTAGCACATGTCAATGTGGCTGAAACACATGAGAAGGGGAGTGCGTGAAATTGATTATTTATAGAAAAAAAATGAACAAAGACAAATATAAAATAGATGAGTTATACCTTGATGACACTTTCCTCCCTTCATGTATCAGGGTTAGCCTCAGTACACGCCTCATTGTTCTCTGGGAGATGTGAGTCAACATGGTCCTCCTGAGTAGCATCTGGGAAAATAGGTGAGTCCAGATAGAGACCGGTTTCAGGGTCTGCCCCTCCATCTAAAAGAGCTGCTATATCAGGAAACTCGCTTGTAAAAAGATCTATGGACGGAGTGCCTATATCATCGGGTGCATGTGGAATAGCCAACCCTTCACTGTAGGGGTCAGTATGAGTCGTGGCTGACGAATTGAGTACAGTCTCACTACGAGGAGATAATGCCAATGACTCCTGTTGTGAAGCTTGGAAAGAAGCAATAGTTGTGACGTTGTCTGAATAAGCAATACACGCTCTGATTTCTTCAATGTTTTTTCCGACTGTTTTGATCCTAGCTTCACACGACCTATGTAGGCTTTGGGCTTGCGGCGGGTGATGGCGATGTGGTCTTGACCTCAGCTTGAGTGCTCTTCTTCTGGTGCTCAGGAGGGGTCAAGATGGACTCGGCTAGTTTTTGTTGTTGAGTAGGTGTGCCCTTGCTAACTCCTGGTTCCACTAAAAAAATCAGAGGAAGTAGTACCAATGATCGTTCGGACTTATATTTAGAGGAAACAAATGAATAAATAAAAATAGACTGTAATGAACCATGCACCTGATGTTTGGGTTGCAGGTGCACTATTCTTGGGGGCAGTGTTTATGTCCCTGAAGCGTGTTAGCCGTGAACAAAATGAGGCTGGATGTTCTAGAAAGTTGAAAGCTTAGGAGCACCATTTGATATAGTGAGGCGAATGTCTGGTCGCACGTCCGAAAGGCTGAACTGATATAGAATGACCCTTGGGTTTATAGAAGGCGATATGTCGTCATTGCAAAAGTTGCAGTGATTCTTCCTTGGGATTACTATGCAAATAACTAGAGAAATCGAGGATGCTTGTTCTTCCAAGTGTACGCATAAAAAAAGTTCGGCACATGTTGGTCATAGTTGAACATACGGGTAAATCGATGCGAACAATATACTTGATTACCAAAATGATCACCCCTCTTGTAGGTGACACTACCAACAGTACAGCTCACGAACAAATCGACAGCTGCCATAGAAATCACCCATTGCACATGAAGAGCTCTATTATCAAATAAACCAAACTCTTGGTTGATGGTCTAGAAGCGTATCCCAGACCATCCTAAGAAGTCCAACGAATGCAGACCACTACCATCTTGGTTGAAATCCCAAAATAATTCATGTGCACTCTTAAAATCCATGGACCAATAGTTCCTGAAGTCCACATTAAAGGGCGGATCAAGTACTGGACATGCTAAGGATGTTGTCATTTGGACCTCGTTCCAGAAAGAAGCAAACCAACCCATGATAAAATGGCCTGGTACAAATAGAGAGCAATCACTGGCTGAGGCCTTCCGTGCCGCTATGTAGTGGTGTACAGTGGTGGAGCCAGGATTTTAAAGTTGGGTATTCCCGTCTAAGCGTTAAGCCGTTGCCCATCCCTGCCCCTCGCGGCCGCTGGCCACCCAACCGACCTGACCGCCTTAGCTTGGCGGAGTGTCGGGCGCCGCCCGCCGTGGCAATGGCCTCCCCCTGCACGGTAGCACGGTCCAGCTCCCGCCGCCGATTGCCGTCTCGCTGCGCCGCCACCTAGGGTTTGCAAATGGGGAGTGGCGCGAGGGAGCCGAGCCAGGGAGGGATGGGTCATGGAGGGAGAGCGAGAGGGGGCTGTCTGGAAGAGTGGTGGCTAAGTGGGTCAACTGATGTCTGATGGGTCATGACGGAGTGGGTCGGGTTGGTTGGAGGCATCGCAAGAGACCAATTGGGCTGTGTTTGGATAAAAGAGTTGAGGATTTAGGTGTACAAATATGTGTACATGTATATATACTAGAAGTATACTTATTTTTTGATAAAAAATATTGGGTATTCCCGGGAATACTCGGGAATCATGGTGGCTCCGCCACTGGTGGTGTATATTATCAAGGGCACAATATAAAAATGCCATGCTTGTAATGCCAATAGCTCGATTGCTGCCCTGAGCAATTTCCACTGCCATAGTAATAACTTCGGGACGAATAAATTTCGCCTCCTTTATTGGAACACAATAGGTGCATAACCACGCAGCAATAAAAGTTGCACGATACACCACTTATGGGTAGCTATATATGTAAGACATCTCAAGGTCGCACATAATAGCAGTTGGCCGGTCATTCCGAAGCTCAACGTGGAAACCCTTGTCCTCGTATAAGGGCTCTGTATGGTCAGCAAAGCCGTCTGGCAAGAATGACTAGAAAGACACAGGGTGGTTGCCAAAGAAGTGATTGACCCATGTTGCGATGGTTACTCTAGTCTAGGACCTTCATTCAGCTGTAGGGGACACTCCTCACCATATATGTTGTGTACAGTTTGTACATGGCCATGAGCAGCGGATGGTAGCGGAATAAATTCTTCGTCAAGACGTCCAGAGAATTGGTGTGCCCATAGCATTGTACATTGTGTGCAGAGGATAACTCATGTATGTCCATCCACATTCCAATAAGTTAAGAAGGATGCCACTAATGTAGGCTCTATTTGGCATTTGTAAATCGAGGCCATCACGCCTCGAAATATGCCTGCCTTCTTGAGATATGCAGAGTCTTCAGGATTCATTAGCATGCAGGCCCAAAGCATCAACTTATCATTAGGAGAAACTTCCGTCCTTAACTGCATTGATCAACGTTCCACCCATCGCTTGGTCGTTGAGTTAATAAACTATCGTGCCAGAGTAGCAGTACGGCGCGGCAAATCATAAATGCCAGTCTCATTAAATAAAATCGGCTTTAGGGTCTACATATCGCCAGGTTCTGCTATAGGTGTGGCCCCAGGCTGATATTGAGAGTAGAATATTGTGTCTTAAGGATAATTAATTATATGGCGTCGGAACACGGAATTGGCCCCAGTTGCAGCTCCGTGTGAGTGAATCCTTTTCTGCCTTGTTTATAAGTTGGCTCCCCCGTTTAATGTTCAAACATGAGGCAACTCTACTCATGAAATCATTTGTTTTCTCCGCTACGTCGGTATTTAACGGCTGCACACTCTCGGGTAAAGCAACAGTTGGTTCTATACCATGAAAAAATCGAAACCATCCCTCTACAGTAGCACTTCTCCGTCTTCCTCTTGCGGCGGTGCTCAACTAGCGTACCCGCTAAATAATGTATATAACGAGGCAATTCTTTTCTATAAAAAAATGGAGAGAAGGGGAAAATCATGAAACTCATTACTTGACCAGAACTGCTCTACTCAAGCCCTTAACAAAATAATAAAGCAACTTGACGGTGATAGGAGGATCAATCTTGATCATACCTTACGAGCTACTATTTTTACTCTACGACCGCATTGAGGCCTCTCCGAATTGCCGTATCTTATAGGGTTTTGCTTGAAATTGGTGGCATTGTGCTCCTCTTCTAAATCAATCACGATAGTGGAAGCGTTATGACGAGGAATAACACGCTGCGTGCTTTGGTCTTTGACAGCTTATTTCTTTTTGGCCTGACCACCCTCAGAGGGATTTGGTTGCTTTTTTTTCTCTCCCCATCTTGAATTCTGTGAGAAGCTAGAAGCGTCGACAAGATTTAAAAAAAAGTGAAGATCACATGCATGATCATGGGGTGGTCAAGGCGTTGACATATTAATCAAGGAATACAAACCTGTTTGTTGTCAGGAAGGTTGGTTCGTGTCATGCCCCGATTTTCGTTCGGGATTAAAAATTATTTAATAATGCACTTCTTTTCTGGGCGTGGCAGTTCATTTGCTCCAACTATTGAGATGGATAATGGTCTAAAAAAATATATATGCGCCTGGAGATGAGGAGTCCGTATAGGATTACCAGTTAGTTTTAATACAGTTTAAAAGTGTTGGAGATATATTGATGACCGACACGTTCAAGATTAATCACTTACTGTCGACAAGGATACCTGTAGACCGGATGATAAGGGTATTGGGCTACGTTGGTACGAGGATCTACACGATTTGACATCAAGCAAACAAAGAAATAAGGATTATACTGGTTCAGGCCCCTCGTGAGGTAATAGCCCTAATCCAGTTTATATGAGATTGATATGGAAAACCATAGAATACAATAGAGAACAACTAATCCCGAGGGTCCCGACAAGATCTCCCGGCGAGTAGTATTCAAGTCCTCCGGATTGCTTCTATGGTGGCAGGTTAGCTAGTTGTATGATTCGATGTCTTGAACACTTAGGGGGTATGCATTTATACCGTGAGTCATCTTGATATCCAAGTAGAACTCGGAAATCCCAGATCCTGCACGATATTGTATAGTCATAACCTTTTCCGAGTAGTATTGTGCCATGTACCTACCCGTGGGGATTATTTCATAATCTCCTGTTGATTTCCTTACTGCATATGGAGCTTTACATATATACGAAGCTATACTGTATCCATATATTTTATGACTCGAGGATAGAGGGTATGCCTTATCCATAACCATGACACTTACGGATATTATTTAAATTGATGATTTGTTCACCGAGTATTATTCTGTCCTGCTTCGCGTACAGTTTATACTCGATGGGGGGCATTTGTTTGATTAATTTTTTTATTAAAATTCATCGAATAAATATTCCAAATAATGCATCAATTTTGCATTGATATAGAAATATTTTGCCACATGGAGCGAGATTGTATGACATGTGGGTCCAAAATGATCAAATATACCCAAAATTGGACTTGTTTTGTTGCATTTACGAATAAAAAATATTGGTGCAAACAGATTTCAAATTTGATGCATAGTTTAAAGTTTTGAGGTGTCAAATAAGAAGAGAATGACTAGTACAGATAAATCACGTTGATTTGTTGGAAACGAGCACGTGTGTTATGCTCTGATTATCTCTAGCGAGAAGAAAATTATAAAAAAAAATCAAATGGTACCCACTGTCATTAGCAAGTGACGTGATTTTTTTTTCTTTAACAGGTCGGGTGGATTAACTCGTCTAAGCCTGGCTTATCATGAAGATTAACACACGATTCTATCGCTTGGCGCTGGAAACTCAGAGGTGGTTTCCATTGCCTCTGCCTATGTAAGACGCAGACCCTTCCGGTAGAAGGCCGCACATGAGACTGGAAAATAGACAGTGACGAGAAAAAAAGGGAAAGACTCTCTCCTAAAGAAACCACAAATAATTCATCTCGCAGGCGGTGCTTTCAGAAAATTAAGACTCATCGGCGGCTCGCAAACAGTCGTGCCGTGAAGTGGAGATTGAATTCCCTGTCATCAAGCTGATGTTGCAGGTGGAGATGATCGTGTTAGATGGCGAGTTCGAGGAATAAATTCCTCCAAACTTGTTGATAAACCGGTCGTTCTAATGAATGATCGGAATGATCGGACTACACTCTTTTTCTCAACAATTGGAGCGCTCTGGAAATCAAATCGCTTCTACTTTCTCGAAACATATACTTGGGTACGTCTAATATGCGTATCGGACCATCCTCGTATTTTTTATATTCAAAACACATGTTTTTACGGTGCACATGCTGGGAGCGAGCCCCAAATTACAAAATAAAGGAGTGGAGATTAAAAATACTTCATCGACGTTGCGTCCGAGACCGACAAGGTCCGGCAATGCATTGGCTAAAGCTGAAAAGGTTATGAACACCACAATATGTAATAGACAAAATCACGACCGAGCGCCAGCAAGGCCAAGTCATTACATTATTAATACGTTCAAACAACAGGAACAGATGCACCATTGCTGGGACCGACGAGGCAAATGCAACTACAAATCCATGTCCGATGAAGGCCGGAATACATGACTGTGGCCACCGACGAGGCAAAAGTCATCCCCTTTATTGTGACATTGTTTCTATACACTGACATAATAATAATGTTACCGTGACCGGAGGAGAAGCAAAATCGTCCGTTTTATCGTACTCAACATATAAAATCTGCCACCAACATCAACCTTCGATGAGCAAATTATTTTGAAGAAGGTGATCACAAGCGCAGCTTAGTCAGAGGCGTTCCATAGGCTCGTACTATGATGTAATTAACCGGTAGTCTCATTGGTAGGCCACCGGAAATCAGCGGACTGCACACAATCTCTAGTCAGCATACCTTCTATTAAACATTCATGTTAATGAATCATGATTAATAAAATACAAATTTCCCTATTTGATTGTGACAAATGTTGTTGTCAGGGGGAGTATGTATTGTGTGTTGATTGTCATTTGGGAGACATTGAGTGTCTTAGAGTATACCGAGGTATTAGCTTGGTGATGATCACTTATATACTATTCCTAAGGTCCTATCATATATTGTATTTATTGACTGACACCCACAAAATACATGTGGGCTACCTCACCGACTCTAGAGGTGAGGTGAGGTGAGTAGCAATTTAAGTTGAGTGATAATCTAGAGTATTGATCACCTAGTCTCTCCTGAGGTTTGCCTAGTTCAGGGAGAGAGCATCCTAGAACAGGATTCACATGGACTGTTTAGTCCACAGTGATGTACTCTTTTCCCTTGAGTAAGTGCATCTGTTGTTCCTTACATAAGATTATTTAACGAGACAACAACGTGGCAAAAGCATGAGCGATAACATTTACTCTTTCTCCTAGCTTTTTTTTCCACTAGGATTGGTAAGAGTTTTGATGAGGCATAGGTTAGTCGCGGATCAGGCACAAGGGGAGTGTTGTGAAACAAATCTCTAGGAGATAGATTTCTTGTGAGCCAGTCCGAACCGTAGTAGAGAAAAGATTTAACTCCTTTTAAGACCCCCTATATATACAGCGCAATTGTGAGACATCTAAGAGAAACTCTAATAGTACCAGCGACAGTTTACTCCAAAAATACCATGTCAGTGAGATCATAATAGTAAACTAGTACATGGTACATGCATGGGTTCTTTAGGCCATTCACAGTGGGTCCAATTGGCATGCAGCCTCGCCACCAAAATGCGAATATTCGCTGCCACTTCATCCATCTGCACAGCCTCCCTTAGACCGTGTAGCAAAGTTGGCTCCGGGTTCCTCATCAGTTTGCAGCAGGTGGGACCCATACTCGAGCTCCGTGCCAAGGAAAGGGAGGAGAGAGACCGGTCAGGGGAGGCGAGCTACCGGTCGTCAGAGCCGGAGAAGCTCGATGCCGGACCGCGCCGCCCGATTCTTCGCCGCGGCAACCGGAGGAGGCCAGATCTGGCCGCCCCGCGCGCCGCCGCTGCTCGGCGAAGGAGAAGAGAAGACGATGGCGCTGCTCGACCCGCCTCCGGCAGTGTAGAGCATCGCATCGCTAGAGAGGGCGTGAGAGGGCGGGAGAGGGAAAGGAGCTCCTCGACCGCCGCCGACGGAGGAGACCGGACAGGCTGCGCTGCTCGACACCGCCGCCGTCTTCCGCCGCGCCGCTCGACACCGCCGCAGTCTTCTGCTTGAGGGGCGCCGCTCGATTCGCCGCTGCCAGAGGAGGAGGAGGGGAGGCACGGCGCCAGGCCCCACGCCGTCGCCGCTCGGCCCGGCGCCGTCTCCCGCTCGCCCCCGCGACCTCTGCTTGAACCGCCATTCTGCCCGACCTCCGCAGCCCGACCTCCGCGACCTCCGTCTCCGCCCGGCTCTCTGCGGTGGCCGGTGAGGAAAGGAAGAGAGGGGAGAGAGAGAAGAGAGGGGAAAAGTAAAAAGAGAAAAGTGTAAAAGTGGTATTAGTGGAACCCACTACTAGCTACTTGTATGTGGTCTTGTGGAGTTTGCACTGTGGAACATGTGGCTAATACCATTTTTGGTCTACGTGCATGTGAAAGAACACCAAAACTTGGTAATGCACTGTGAATAGCCTTAAAATACTAATTTCCTCCTCATATCACCCTCTCACCTTGATGTGGCTGACAGTGGATTGCTCAGCCCGTCTTGGTTTGTGTGTAGCGCTACTGCTTATTTAGGTAGTGTTTGGATAAGGACAAAACTCTAGTCCCTGTCACATAGGATGTTTGGACAATAATTTGAAGTATTAAACATAGACTACTTACAAAACTAATTACATAAATAAATGAGAGCTAATTCGCGACACAATTTTTTTAAGCCTAATTAATCCATAATTAGAGAATTTATATTGTAGCATCACATAGGCTAATTATGAATTAATTAGGCTTAATAGATTCGTCTCGTGAATTAGTCTAGTGTTATGGAATGGGTTTTGTCATTAGTCTACGTTTAATATTTCTAATTAGGGTCCAAACATCTGATGTGATAGGGACTAAAATTTTTTAGCCCCATCCAATCACCCCCTTAGTTACCGGCCAGTCTTATCACTCCTCGTCTCTCACCTCCAGCTCATTGTTAAAACTGACATGGCAGATTTGCAGCTGATTATTGTACCCGCTCTAAGGTTGGCTTGTACTCGAGATCATATCTATAATAAAGAGAAAGCTCAAACCTACATCTTTACCAATTGTCTACTTTTGCAATATTCTTAAGGGCAAAGAAAAGGACACGAATGTTCTACACGTTCTCATGCCTCTACTGCTACGAAGAGGGACATAGAAGAAAACAGACCCGGTGATCCGCTAATAGATACGTTGGTTTACAATAGTCTTGTACATATGAGTGGCATTGGCCAAATCCCAAACATTTGTTAAAATGGACCGAAATTTTCAACTAAATTCCTGGCCCATCAATGGAAAATGGTTGGGATTTGGCCCACACCAAACAAGCGTCACTGGACTAACGGGGGCAGGGTCAAGTGCTCAACACTCTATTCTTGTCGTTACTCCTCCCTCCACTTTCTCGCGGTCTCGTCCAATGACAGGTGGCCCATGGAGCCAGCCAGAGCCAATCACAATGGCACGCCCAAAAGATACATGCCATTGTGACTTGTTTATCTCCATAATCCTTTGGAAGGAAGAAATAGTTTGCGTTACACAATTGCGGTACATGACAGTTACACAACTGCGGTACATGACAGTGACATTTCAGTGGTGAAATGAGATAAGTCTGTGACACTAATGGTTTGAGTATCTTATGGATTCTTGCCTACAAATACATATGAGAGATGTTTAATGCTATGGAAATATGGTCCGTGACAAATGTTGTTGTCAGGGGGAGTATGTATTGTGTGTTGATTGTCATTTGGGAGACATTGGAGTGTCTTAGAGTATACCGAGGGTATTAGCTTGGTGATGATCACTTATACCTGTTCCTAAGGTCCTATCATATATGTCTTTATTGACTGACACCACAAATACATGTGGGCTACCTCACCGACTCTAGAGGTGAGGTGAGGTGAGTAGCAATTTATGTTGAGTGATAATCTAGAGTATTGATCACCTAGTCTCTCCTGAGGTTTGCCTGGTTCAGGGAGAGAGCATCCTAGAACAGGATCACATGGACTGTTTAGTCCACAGTGTTGTACTCTTTTTCCCTTGAGTAAGTGCATCTGTTGTTCCTTACATAAGATTATTTTAACGAGACAACAACGTGCAAAGCATGAGCGATAACTATTTACTCTTTCTCCTAGCTTTTTTTTCCACTGGGATTTGGTAAGAGTTTTGATGAGGCATAGGTTAGTCGCGGATAGGCACAAGGGGGAGTGTTGTGAAACAAATCTCTAGGAGATAGATTTCTTGTGAGCCAGTCCGAACCGGAGTAGAGAAATGATTTATCTCCTTTTAAGACCCCTATATATACAGCGACATTGTGAGACATCTAAGAGAAACTCTAATAGTACCGGCGACAGTTTACTCCAAAAATACCATGTCAATGAGATCATAATAGTAAACTAGTGCATGGTACATGCATGGGTTCTTTAGGCCATTCACAGTGGGTCCAATTGGCATTCAGCCTCGCCACCAAAATGCGAATATTCTCTGCCACTTCATCCATCTGCACAGCCTCCTCAAGACCGTGTAGCCAAAGTTGGCTCCGGGTTCCTCATCAGTTTGCAGCAGGTGGGACCCATACTCGAGCTCCATGCCAAGGAAAGGGAGGATATATACGAAGCTATACCGTATCCATATATTTTATGACTCGAGGATAGAGGGTATGCCTTATCCATAACCATGACACTTACGGATATTATTTAAATTGATGATTTGTTCACCGAGTATTATTCTGTCATGCTTCGCGTACAGTTTATACTCGATGGGGCACATTTGTTTGATTAATTTTTTTTATTAAAATTCATCGAATAAATATTCCAAATAATATGCATCAATTTTGCATTGATATAGAAAATATTTTTGCCACATGGAGCGAGATTGTATGACATGTGGGTCCAAAATGATCAAATATACCCAAAATTGGACTTGTTTTGTTGCATATTACGAATAAAAAATATTGGTGCAAACAGATTTCAAATTTGATGCATAGTTTAAAGTTTTGAGGTGTTCAAATAAGAAGAGAATGACTAGTACAGATAAATCACGTTGATTTGTTGGAAACGATCACGTGTGTTATGCTGATTATCTCTAGCGAGAAGAAAATTATAAAAACAAAATCAAATGTGGTACCCACTGTCATTAGCAAGTGACGTGATTTTTTTCTTTAACAGGTTGGGTGGATTAACTCGTCTAAGCCTGGGCTTATCATGAAGATTAACACGCGATTCTATCGCTTGGCGCTGGAAACTCAGAGGTGGTTTCCATTGCCTCTGCCTATATAAGACGCAGACCCTTCCGGTAGAAGGCCGCACACGAGACTGGAAAAATAGACAGTGACGAGAAAAAAAGGGAAAGACTCTCCTGAAGAAACCACAAATAATTCATCTGCATGCGGTGCTTTGAGAAAATTAAGACTCATCGGCGGCTCGCAAACAGTCGTGCCGTGAAGTGGAGATTGAATTCCCTGTCATCAAGCTGATGTTGCAGGTGGAGATGATCGTGTTAGATGGCGAGTTCGAGGAATAAATTCCTCCAATCCTGTTGGTAAACCGGTCGTTCTAATGAATGATCGGAATGATCGGACTACATCTTTTCTTCTCAACAATTGGAGCGCTCTGGAAATCAAATCGCTTCTACTTTCTCGAAACATAAACTTGGGTACGTCTAATATGCGTATCGGACCATCCTCGTATTTTTTATATTCAAAACACATGTTTTTACGGTGCACATGCCGGGAGCGAGCCCCAAATTACAAAATAAAGGACTGGAGATTAAAAATACTTCATCGACGTTACGTCCGAGACCGACAAGGTCCGGCAATGCATTGGCTAAAGCTGAAAAGGCTATGAACACCACATATGTAATAGACAAAATCACGACCGAGTAGAAAAAATAGGCAAAAAACATGCGAGAAAAGCAAAACAAAAAAGGGGAGAAAAATATGGTTTTCGTCATCGGTAAAAAAAGGGAAAAAACATGCTAGAAAAAACCTGTTAGAAAGAAATGCTCTATCTGTAAAAAATGGTTTCAGAAAATCGCGCAAGAAAAAAAAACGCCATTTATAAAAAAAGACAAGCCGCTCATTAAAATACAAACATTGTAATTGACAATGATTATGCATGAAAAAGTATATTATCATTAGAATTTTTTTCACCCGTTGCAACACACGGGTATTTTTGCTAGTATACATATAATTACGGGAGTATAATTATTAGTACCATGAAGACCTATACAATATAGATGTACAAATGTTGATTTTAACCAAAAAGATGTGGACTGTTCCGATTGACGTCTAGATATAGACCTATACAACAGTAAAAGAACTGGTTAATTGTTCCAATTGACCTATCTAATATAAATATATGTACAATCTGTGCTAAAAGACATTAAAAGAACTGCAACATCTTTCCTCAACTCCTCTTAGTTACCTCATTGGGCCCTGTTTGGATTCATGGGTTATTTTTTTAGCCCTTCCTCAAATAGCCCCAAATAGCCTAAAAGTTCCAAACAGGTGAGCTATTTTAGGGCTATTTGAAAATAACCCACCAAAAAAACTATCCCCTCAAGAGGTGCTAATTGGGGCTATATCGGGTGGGGTCCACTGAAAAAGTGTCTTTTCTTTCCCTCTCTCTCTCCATAAGAAAGTGCATTAAAGGCCAAATAGCTCTCAAAATAACCCTTGCATCCAAATAACTTAGGGCTATTTTATTAAATGACTATTTCCTTGTGCTGAAAAATAGCTCTCAAAATAACTATTGGCTACTTCTCCAAACAGGGCCATTATTGGAATATTTTCATATAGTACCGCATTGAAGATATCGTGTTATAGCTCCATAAAGCAGGCACATGTATTTAGAACAATTTAGTACTATCTCCGTCTTACAATATAAGGGATTTTGGTTATTTGCTTGCACTGTTTGACCACTCGTCTTATTCAAAAAATTTGTGCAATTATAAAAAATAAAAAGTTATGATTAAAGTACTTTGGATAATAAAGTAAGTCACAAATAAAATAAATAATAATTCTAAATTTTTTTAATAAGACGAATGGTCAAACAGTTGCACTAAAAAGTGAAAATCCCTTATGGGACGGAGGGAGTAGATCCCAGTATGGCACCGAATACTGAGGTACACTACACTATGTAAAAAATAAATTCGTTCAGTATCTGTCTTCTAAGATAGGAATAATAAAACATTGCACTGACAATCCAAACAGCTTCATGAAATATTCTCTCCATCCAAAAGTCTAAAGGTGTGTTTGGTTGAGGTGTGGCTTTTGAAAAAGTACCTGTGGGCTGTGACTTTTTGAAAAATAGCTGTCCCTTATATTAAGGGATGGAGGTAGTATATGCCTTATAATTTGGGACGGAGGGAGTATCACATGAAAAATCATTGAGAAAATATCTCAAATTAAATAGACCGTAAATTAAGTGCACTTGTCGAACGGTTGAACTGGTGGATGGAATGTCACGTGCGTGCGCACTGAGCCATGGCCGAGGGCTGGGCGTGGTGTGCAAAGCGACGGACACGGTGCTGGCTGAGGCTGGGCGTGGTGCGATGCTACGGAGAGTCGGAGACAGCACAGGCTACTTGTTCTGAGCTTTTTTTGGTTTTACTAGAGGTGGTACAAATGTTCGAAGGTGCAACTGATATGGAAGACATCTCTACTACTTAAAAAATAAGAGGTGCTTCCATCGTCGTCAAAAAAACCGGACAAAAAAAACCAAGTTTATCCGATAAAAAAACCGGGCGAAAAAGTGCGAAAAAAAACCAAATATGTCCGATCCAGAAAAAAGGGAAAAAAACCGGACGAAAAAACTAAAATTGTCCGATAAAAAAACCGAGCGAACAAAAACGTGCGAAAAAAAGAAAAAAAACAAAATAGCGATAAAAAAGTCCGACTCGGTCCTAAAAAAAATAGCGATAAAAATAAAAAAAAAGTCACTCCTCGTTGCGATTCCCTCTCAGAAACAAAAAAAAAAGAAAAAAGTCCGACTCTAGATCCGAGTTCCACTTCTCTCGGTTTGAGTCCGCTTCTCTCGGTTTGAGTCCGAGATACCAGGCACCAGTTTCAATCTATAATGTGATATTTCATACATCTTGATGAAAATAAATTGATGTGCCGGATTGAAGATCTGTTTAAAAAACGGAACCTATATGTCGCTATATGTCGAGAGCATTCCATTTTTACATGATTTTAATTTTTGGGTTTGTACATTTGCATTTGAGTCCCTGTAATTTTTATATTTACATTTGAGTCCCTATAATCTTGCAATAAGGTGATTTTGGTATTTTTTTTAAAAAAACAATAAATAAAAGGGATAGTACAAAGGCAGAAAGGTGCATAAAAAGAAAAAGAAAAGCCACACAAAAAGGAAAATAAACAAAAAACAACAACAACAAAAGTCTATTTCCCCTAAGTGGCGAAAAAAACTGTACATGCAAATGGAAAAAAAATTCGATTCCTATAAAAGGCAAAAAAAAAGTGGTGAAAAAAAACGCTAGATCCGATTTCTTTAAAAACAGAAAAAAAAAGTTTTATTCCTATAAAGGCGAAAAAAACTGAAAAAACATCTAAAAAAGTTTGTCCGATTCCCTAAGAAAGTGGCAATAAATTGGTTCGTCAAAAATAAAAAGCTGGTTCGTATAAAATAAAAAATAGACGCGAGAAAAAAATGAAAATAGCGAAACAAAGTCTAATTTCTAATCAGTATAAATCTCTTCTCTACTCTAATCTAATCTCTGCTACCGGCCCAAAGAAGGGGAGAGAGAAGAGAGAAAAGAGAAGAGAAGGAGAAGAAAAGAGAAGAAAAAAAATGTGCAGCTGACATGTGGGCCCCACGCATTTTTTAATTTTTTTTTGCTAACTAGGATGCCACGTCAGCAAAACCACCCATATATACTACCATAGGACCTTGTGTTCACGGTTTGTGTAAGTATAGAGGTACACATTTCTGGTTTTGTAGTTAATTAAGGGACCTCACAAAAAATCTCGCTATTAAGTTGAGGGACCTCCGGTGAACTTATTCCAATTTCCAATTCATGGGAGCATGCTGAGAGTTTATCTGCTTCAATAAGGCCCGCAAATAGCCCACCGAACAAATACTGACGTCTACTGCTACTGTAAAAATTAATTGGGCCAGGCTCAAATTAATTTTAGTAAATTTCATGGGCCTACAACTATAGGCCCAAATTAAAGATTACTACTCCCTCTGTCGCAAATTATAGCGTGCCCTCTTTTTAAGGAAAATCAACTTGCTAACTTTTGACTAATAATAATACTAATCATATTTATGCTAAATATTATGTATGTTATATCACTATATTCATATTTTGTAGTACTTTCATTTGATGCTAATATCATATTTGTTGGAAACATAATATAGGATAAATTAATGATCAAAGTATGTTATTAAAGACCGTGTAAATAAAATACTCCCTCCGTCCCCTAATATAAGGGATTTTAACATTTTGCTTGCACTGTTTGACCATTCGTCTTATTCAAAAAATTTTGAAATTATTATTTATTTTATATGTGACTTACTTTATTATCCAAAGTACTTTAAGCATAACTTTTCGCTTTTCATATTTGCACAAATTTTTAAAATAAGAGAGTGGTCAAAAAGTGCAAATTAAATGTTAAATTCCCTTATATTAAGGGATGGAGGTAGTATATGCCTTATAATTTGGGACGGAGGGAGTATCACATGAAAAATCATCCGCGCCCAGCTTCTCGTTCGCGGAGCCGCGGCGGAGGGAGGCGGCGCGGGAGGGCGCGGATACCCCCGCCGTCGTGCCGGCGTGCCACGTGGTCGGGGACGCCCAGAAGGTTCTGATTAAGGTACGGGTTTATTCGCTTGGGGGGCAACGCGCGTGGGGTTTGTGAACTTGTGTGTCGCTACTGTACTGTGTCTGTGTGGCGTGGGAATGAGGCGGCGAGGCGAGGTGATTTTTTTTTTTTTGGATTTTCCGCTCCTGCATCTGCATGAGGAGCTGATCCGCGTGGGGGTGGCGATTTTTCGCTTTATTGTTCTGGAAGAGGGGAACGAGCCAACGGCATTGCTGCGACGATGCAGTCGCATTGTAATTCACGTGCAGCTGGGGACCTGGGGTGACAATCGTATAAAATACAACACGTTTTCTCGTAGCTGTTTTGGGGTAATACATCTTTTGTTTGCAGAATCTTATTGAAATGATATAATACAATGTGATCATCACATTCATAGGATTAAATGCATCCATTTATGGTATGGGATGAATTTGTATGTTTAGCAGTTAAATTTAGTCTTCTGATGTCATTGTCCCGTTCTTTTCTCCAACAAGAGTTGGTTGAAGATTAAGATTTTCATGGCACGCTTTTCAAACTGCTAAACAGTGCGTTTCGTGCAAAAACTTTCTATATGAAAGTTGCTCTAAAATATAATACTAATCTACTTTTCAAGTTTGTAATAATTAATCTTCATCTTCATCTCCATCTTCAGGAGAAAAGAACACCATCCGTACACATCATGAAACCACATATAAACGCAATATATTAAGTCCCTAATCTGCCTGATATAAGTTGAAACTTTGACATTTACTCCTTTTGATGTACATTCATGCTAGATGGTCTTCTCGATGAAGGATAAAATGGTCCAGAATCCAGATGTTTAATTTAATGTTCCATTGCTTTTTTATGCTCACCAAAATGTTGGAAACATTTAATATTAAGCAATCCATAGCACTAAGTTGACACCCCAATGTCTGTCAAAGAGAGCAAAATCCTATAGTGGTTACTAGTAAAACATGACTTCTGTCTACTTTATACTACATTTGCACAGACCTTCTCCTTGAAAACTACACAAAATGTCCATTAGTAAGATACCGGACAAATTTGCATGTTTTGGCTTACTTGGCTGTTCACTTGATCCAACAGCTTCCTGCTGGGACGTCTTTCTATGGCACAGGAGAAGCAAGTGGCCCGCTCGAGAGGACTGGGAAAAGAGTACGTTATCTGCTTGAAGAAATTGTTTGTCATTTCTTGTAAATTCTAGTTCTTAGCTGTTTACAAACATTTGATCTCGTGTTATGTTTTCCACTAGGTTTTTACTTGGAACACAGATGCATGGGGTTTTGGGCCAGGAACCACTTCATTATATCAGTCACACCCTTGGGTTTTGGCTGTCCTCCCTGATGGAAAGGCACTAGGTGTCCTTGCTGACACTACACAGCGTTGTGAAGTATGCTGAGTGTATTTCTTTGTAGATTCTGATGGTGATAAATTAACTTAGATGCGTCTTTTAGCTCAGTAATCTTATGTTATCACAGATTGACTTGCGAGAAGAATCTACTATAAAGTTTTCTGCTCCATCTGCTTATCCTATAGTTACTTTCGGGCCATTCAATACACCATCAGAAGTTATGACATCCTTGTCCCATGCAATTGGTACTTCTCATAACCAATTTCCTCATGCAGTAATGAACTATATACTTGAAATGCTATAAATCAACAATCTGTTTATATCTCTGCTTTATGTGAGAAATACTTTCTTGTTTCCATAATGTAAAATTGTGAAGTCAAGTCATATATCCTTGCTCTAGTACAAAGCAGATTTTCTGATGTGAATCACGCAATTCCATTTTGACTAAATTGTTAATAATGCTAATGTTGTATAGTTTTTTCTGAAATTTTTTTTACTGTAATTCTTTAGTCAACTGTTCTGGCACTATTAGTTGGCAACGTTCAAGACATCCTGTAGAGTTTGAACTTTTGATCACTTGACCCACTGGAAGATTTCAGTGGCTGATGTAGGGTACAAGGTCTGGATCCTGTATGAGCCTTATGTCCTCGATGTGTCCCCAAGTTAAATGTTAATAGGTTATTTTATTTTTTTCCCACTAAAAGTTCAAATAAAAATATTCCAATGTAGGAACTGTGTCGATGCCACCAAAGTGGTCGCTTGGCTATCAGCAATGCCGCTGGAGCTATGATTCTTCTGAGAAAGTACTCAAGGTATTGTCTTGCAAGAGTAGGTTTGATTTTCTACGTGTACATTTTTCTGATGGAAATGCCAGTGGCAGCAATTCCTACTATTTAATTATGATGAATCAAGTGTATAGTTAGCAGTGTTAATGCTCAGTTCATGACTTTGCAAAGGTTGTTTTTGGTGAGTTGGGCTAGGTTTTGAGCTTCTTGGCCCAACCTTCATGTACGTTAGTTCAGGTGGATTTGGCTAGTTTAGGAAGGATTAGGACAAATAATTGATGGTTAAGGTGTTTTTTACCAAGAGATTAAAATGGGTTATGTGAGCCAGTTTTGCTTAGAAGCAGTACACTTGATTAGAGTGGGTTTGTTTATTGGGCCTCCTCCTGTAGTATTTGTTCCTTCTTTCAATGTGCATCCTCAGTAGGTATCATGATGTTGCATGTTGAGGTGAAATCGCCATAGCTGAAATTTTTTGGATTACTTCATTTGTCGCTGGAGGAGCTTGATGGAGAAGTCATCTCACTGAGAAAACTTGTGCCACCGTGGAGATTGAAACATGGAGAGGTTCAGTGCTGAAGCTTGGTGGAATGTGCATAATGTTTCAATAAATACATTTGACGACCTGATTGTCATTTGGGACATGCTCATTAGTCCTTACTGTTGACATCCTTCTATTCTCATTAATTATACTACTTTTATCACCTTCACAAGCATGTAGGTAAAATGATTGTTATGTACTGTTATTTTGTCCCTGATATATTTGTTTTATGATTTTATCAAAGCAAGGTGTATTTCTGAAACATTATGATAATGTTTGCAAGTTACCAAAATGGACAAAATTCTATTTATGGACCACAATGTTGCAATTTTTTTTTTCTGCTGTATAGCAAACTACTCATGTGATTGATCTATTTGCCACTAGCTTACATAAATATCAGTTCAATCCTCATTGCTTTGTCAGAATGCATTTTGAGGCTTGATAATGTTTTACTGATGATATGTTCATGCTGATACATAGTTATTTTTTGCTTCACAGGTTGTTAGAACATTTCGAGAGAAAGGTATTCCTTGTGATGTGGTCTGGATGGATATTGACTATATGGATGGTTTTAGATGCTTCACATTTGATAGTGTAAGTACCTGCATAAGATTTATCTGTGTCCAAAAGACTATATGTAAATATCTTAAAAATCCCAAATAGTGCCAGGTAGTGTTATGGAAAGTGCATTTTTATAGATTTATTTGCACTGTTATTTAGTAGTTTGGCATCTGTTATGTTACAGAGTCGTTTTCCTGATCCAAAATCTATGGTTGATGATCTCCATTCCATCGGTTGCAAAGCAATCTGGATGCTTGACCCTGGGATTAAGAAAGAGGAGGGCTACTTTGTGTATGAAACTGGTTCAGAAAATGAGGTTTGGATTCAAAAGGCGGATGGTAGCCCATTCATAGGTATATACTGATTTAATAAGTTCATTTGTAATCTTCATGAACTTATCAGTATGAGATACCTCATATATTATATGCAGGGGAGGTATGGCCTGGTGATTGTGTTTTCCCTGATTTTACCTGTAAAAGAACTCGCACCTGGTGGGCTAGTTTGGTAAAGGATTTCATCTCCAATGGCGTTGATGGAATATGGAATGATATGAACGAGCCTGCTGTTTTCAAAGTATATGATCTATCATGAGTCACTTATTTGTATGTCATGCAGTTCCATTTCCCTTAGTTACTGTAACTAATGCTGTCAACTTACAGTCTACTACGAAAACAATGCCTGTAAGCAATATCCATAGAGGAGATGATGACATTGGTGGTGTCCAGAATCACTCGTACTATCACAATGTAATTTTTTGCACTATTTGTCAGTAAAAGGATATCACTTATGCTTGATGTGCATTTTGTGCTTTAATACTTATAATATTCAGGTATACGGAATGCTAATGGCAAGATCAACTTATGAAGGAATGGCAAAGGCCAATACTGAGAAACGACCATTTGTTCTTACAAGAGCTGGTTTTATAGGAAGCCAGCGCTATGCTGCAACATGGACCGGTGATAATCTGTCAAATTGGGAGCATTTGCACATGAGTGTACCAATGGTTCTTCAGTTGGTAAGTGATATTAATCCCAGTGTACATAATTGTTTCTTCTCAAAGTTGTACCATTTGCCTAGTCTTTTTCCATATTCACTAATTTCTCCCCTGTTGATCTAAAATAATAGAAACCTTACAATCGTTTTCATGAACACTGCACTTCTTAATTCTTATATGTTTGGTGTCAACTAGTTTAGCTTTTGATACTGGGATGTAATCATACCAAATGCAACTTGTGGTCAAAGCAACATTATGTCAATTTTATCATTATTGAGGACAGTTGCCTTTTGTAGTTACTTACAGAATACTAGCTGCACTTTAATAATAATTCTATTTTTCTTGTTTATGTATTACCTGTAAGCAAATACTGTTGAGGGCCATCTTTTCATGGATTAGTTACATGATACATAGTTTATTTGGTGTAGCCTCTATTAAAGATTGTCATTCCAAATTCTGGTTACTTTTACACAAGTCACTCTTATTACATTTAGAAAGTAAATATAAATATATTTTGTGATCTGAAAATACTCAAGAGTGCACCTCTACTAGTGTTTCACTCTACTGCAGCCTAATAACATGTGTTTATTCAGGGTCTCAGTGGTCAACCATTATCAGGTCCTGATATTGGTGGGTTTGCTGGAAATGCCACTCCAAAACTTTTCGGAAGATGGATGGGTTTGGGTGCTTTATTTCCATTTTCACGTGGTCATACTGAAACTGGAAGCATTGACCATGAGCCATGGTCCTTCGGTGAAGAGGTATTGCTTAATACTCCACCACCACACGTGGGCATATGTGGGCATGCATGCATGAGAATCATATTGCCCTCCAAGAAGCTTTGTCCTCTTTGCTTGTTTCTGCTTTTCTACATTTTACCTTTCCTTACGGTATGAAAAGCTGATAAAAGTTTGGTAGTAAATCAATATCTTTTTGTTTAGTATAGTGTAACAAAAACATTGGTGAGCCTACATGTTCTTGATATCACTGTAGTTTCTTTTCGAATACTTCCTCAATTACACTATGCTAGTGATTTTGCCACACATCATGAATTACAATTTGTTCAATATTTTCTACTCTGTTCACAAATAGATTTCCTAGAATGCACGCAATGGACAAAAGTTTGAAGATTTGACATGTGACAGTTACATTAGTAGGTTCATCATGAAAAAAACTCATATACTACCTCAAAAGTATAACGTCCTAGACTAGAATGCAGGCAGATTGCAGTCAAACCTTGAATTATTAAATCATTAATAGATGAAAAAAATATTAGGATTTAACATTTGAAAATGACAATTGTAGATTTATCATACAACAACTTTCATATAGTTAGATTTTTAATAGTTTTTATAAATATATAAATAAATAATTAGAAAGAGTAATGATAAGATGTGCATTGGAAAGTTGGAAACTGTGTTGATGTCCAAAACATCAAATAGAAGAGAACGGGGGTAGTAGTTATATATTTTGCAATCTTTTCCAATGTATGATTAAAGAAAGTAATAACCAAACCTGTGAATTGGAGATTGTGTCCATGTCCTAAATGACAAGCAAAAAAGAATGGAGTATGAGCTCTCTCTTAAAGGTGTTATTGCTGCGCTACCAGTTTACCTTCCTCTCACATACGATATTGTAGTTTCTAACAGTTGATGAATATTTCAGTGCGAGGAAGTTTGCCGTCTTGCATTACTTAGACGGTATCGTCTACTGCCTCATATCTACACTTTGTTTTACTTTTCACATATGAAGGGTACTCCAGTTGCCGCTCCAGTTTTCTTTGCTGGTAATAATCTTTCTAACTTCTATTGTTGTCTAAGTTGTCTGATATGTTCATGGATTGTAGAAGAATGTAGCATTATAAGTTCATGTATTATTTGCGCTGCTAAAATAAGGTCCTGTTTGTAAATTCTCAATAAATAGCGCGATTCCTACTGGGAACCTACAAATTGTCCAACAAAGTATTGGGTACAAAGTATCATTTTCATTTTCCGTTTTTCTTTGCAGATCCACAAGATCCAGAATTAAGGAAAATCGAGACTTCCTTTCTGTTGGGACCACTTTTAGTCTGTGCAAGGTAATAGTTTGAAAATAATGCCCTCACAATATCCAGTTTTTTCTTTGTTTTTGAAAGCCAAGATATGTGTGCATGTCAGTAGGATTGTGCATGAAGTTTCTATATGTGTTGATTTTGCATGCTGGACCAGGAATATAAAGTTCTGTCCTAACCGCCCTGATCTTTTGGCAGCACTGTACCTGATAAAGGAGCTCATGAATGTTCACATAAGTTGCCAAAGGGCAATTGGTTGCCTTTTGATTTCGGAGATTCACACCCTGTAAGTTCATCAGTTAACTCATGCTATGCTGTCTTAAATTTTATTTTGAGACTAAATTTTACTAATTAATGAATTGTTATATAGGATCTGCCGGTCCTGTTTTTACAAGGTGGAGCAATACTTCCTATAGGCCGTCCTATTAAGCATGTTGGTGAAGCAAGTTTGGAGGATGATTTATCACTAATTATATCGTTGGATGAAAATGGTATGCCTACACATTCTAATTATTTTTTTTAACATTGCCTTTGTATTTTTTTCTTTTGTTTTTCACTAATTATATCATTGGTTACATGCTTAATTAAAACTATCTAAAACCATACCTTCTTCCTTTGTGAAGTTCACATCTAATAACTGTTAGTAATATGTAAAGTAAAATGGTTATTATTTGTTTATAATGGATAAGGCAACAGAATTCACACCATAACAGATTAGGCTGCATTCGACTTAGTGAGAAAGAGAAAATTTTCCTCGTTTTCCACACACGCTTCCCGAACTACTAAACGGTGCGCTTTTTTTGCAAAAAAATTTTATAGGAAAGTTGCTTTAAAAAATCATATTTATCCACTTATCAAGTTTAAAATAATTGATTCTCAATTAGTTATATGCTAATGGCTCATCTCGTTTTGCGTTTCTCCACCTTCTCTTTTTTCCTCCACTCAAACACACCCTTAACCTATATTTCCCATGGCTTTGTGCATTAGTAAGCCTAAAAATGTTGAAACCATGGAATATCATACTCATAGTCATACCTTGTTTTACAGGTAAAGCTGAAGGTGTTCTCTTCGAAGATGCTGAGGATGGATATGGGTTCACACAGGGGAACTATCTGTTGACATATTATGTTGCTGAGCTCCACTCGTCAGTGGTTTCTGTGAAGGTCTTGAAAACTGAAGGATCTTGGAGGAGACCTAAACGGAACTTAAACATAAGTATATTACTTGGTGGAGGTGCTATGGTATGTGTGTTGCTTTGGGTTCTGTTGTCACATCCAGACATAAATTGATCTTAATTGTTAGGTTTATAATTATTATTTTTGTGAACTTAGATAAGTTCGCGTGGTATTGATGGTGAAGAAGTACATCTGACAATGCCTTCTGATTCTGAAGTATCCAGCTTGGTTGCGACAAGTGAACTTGAGCAAAAGAAACGTTTGGGTACCTGTCCTAGAAATACGAGTCTATGACTCAAACCTGGAAATAACTACTGTTGCTGTGGTTTTAATTCTCTGGGTTGCTCTTACATTAGTATTTTGTGATGGTTGTGCAGAGATGATTAAGCCTATACCTGATATGGATGAGCCAGCTGGACAAGAAGGGGCTGAGCTTTCAAAAACACCTGTTGATTTGAAGAGTGGGGACTGGATGCTTAAGGTTGTACCATGGATTGGTGGTCGTATTATCTCGATGACACATCTCCCTTCTGGTATGCTTCATCTATGGTTAAAGTATTCTAAATTACTTTTGTGTTCTCATTGTACTATGGTGCATAAAAGATAAGACACTGCCTTTTATTTTATTGATTTGCAAAAAAGGGTAAAATTACAGTTGTCCTTAGATATCATAAATTTTGACTAACATGATGCAGTATTGATTTGGTGTGCTTATATCCTTGTTAATTCTAAATGATTCAAAATTTACTTCATATAATTTAATTCTGAAAGAACCAAAAGTTATGACTTACTAGCTCAAGTATATTAATTAAAAATTGCTTTCAAAAGGTGACAGTTTCTCTTTTTGTTGGATTATGCAGATTCCCAGTGGCTTCATAGCAGGATTGAAATCAATGGTTATGAAGAATACAGTGGGACTGAATATAGGTCCGCTGGATGCACTGAAGAATACAATGTCATGAGGTAAGTATGGTAGACTGACTTTTGTCATGTTTGGTATGATGATCAATAGTTTTTTGCTTAGCTCCAATGTTGGCCATTATTAACTACCACGAGAAAAGTTGCTGATATAGTTAACTTGAGCTGGTCCATTGCCTATATATTCTCGTTCAGGAGGTATCTTGAGCAATCAGGGGAGGAGGAATCTGTTTGTTTGGAAGGAGATATTGGTGGTGGCCTAGTTCTCCAGCGTCACATATCCATCTTGAAAGATAACCCGAAGATTTTCCAGATTGACTCAAGCATTCAAGCAAGAAATGTTGGAGCTGGTTCTGGTGGGTTTTCAAGGTAAGTGCTTAGTTTCATTAAGAAATCACTTCTATAATCTTATTCAGTCACCACTGTGCAACCCATGTTTGAAAACATAGCGGCACTTGAATGGTCCTATGCACTATTGATTTGGAGATGTTTAAGATCTAAGGCTTCGTTCGTTCCCGGTTGATCTGGGAGATTGAGAGAGAAAACACCTCGTTTTCCGCGCGCACGCTTCCCAAACTACTAAACGGTTTGTAGGAAGCTTAATGGACTTTTAGTATATAATAGATTCTAGCTACACAGCTGATATTATATTTCAGCTAATTTTCAACTGTTGGCCACAGTATTCTCTTTGAAGTGCAAGAATATCTTGACACGTTGAAGTATGTTTTCCTTCTGAAGGTTGGTATGTTTGCGAGTTCATCCAACTTTCACACTTCTACACCCAACAGAAGTGGTTGTGGCTTTTACGGCTATCAATGGTTCAAAGCAAGAGATCTCCCCAGAATCTGGAGAAGTAGTATTAGAGGGAGACATGAGGCCCGACGGTAAATTGTTTCATGTGATGTTTGATAATTTTCCGTGCTCATGTACATTTCCATTGATATTTGTTAACTCCATTTTCCATCATTTCGCAAACTCGCAGGGGAGTGGATGCTAGTGGACAACTGCGTAGGACTGAGTTTGGTAAATCGTTTTGATCCCAGTCAGGTTAGCAAATGTTTGGTGCACTGGGGAACCGGTGATGTGAACATGGAGCTTTGGTCGGAGGAAAGACCAGTTTCCAAGGAGACTCCGTTGAGAATATGCCACCAGTACGAGGTGAGACAAACAAACTAGACTGAATCCCGCCTGGATCAGCAAATAAATGTGCTACCTCGGAGCGGGTCATCTAAATCAAAATTTGGAGGTGTTCGCCACGTCCTTCGCTCTAAAGAGTGTGGTGCTGCTAAAACTTGTGGGCATTGCTATTGAGGTTGCATTGGTAGGAACTCGCTCTCGTTGCTTGGTTGCATGCTATGCGATAATAATGAACTAGTAACTGCTATAGTTCGAGCTAGTCTTGGCAAAAAGGAATAAAGACGAATGTTGCACTTCCCTGTGATTGTACACTGCCAATTCCTGAAAAGGGCGTCTTGACTGACCGGCGAACAGCCACACCGAGTAATAGAAACAATGTAATAAACGCATCGAGTAATTGAAGGCTGAAGCTCTCTATGTGGTTGTCATATGATATTTTGTCGTGTGAGATACAAAACAATATTGCAAAGCGAGTAGTTGGTGAGAAAGCGGCTACGGCTATACGTCAAAACGGATTCTCCCCTGATGTAAGGCTCTTATTTTCCCTACGGCTTATACACAGCTACTAAAATTTATAAAATTGAAATTTTAGAGTTCAATTTTAAAGATGATTTCAAAATTTTTTTATAATAGTTTATTTTTTAGCATTTGGTTTTTAAATTGCTAAGAATTTTACACATAAATCATTAGGCCAACCAATGTCTGCTCAAGTGGTGTTTTTAGCATTAAAGATGGTGGCTTAAATATTAAATTTTGGTCCATGAAGTTTTCTATTATTGCCCTCATATTGTTTTAATTTAGATAGAAATCCAAAATTTTACAGTAGACGCTAAATAAAAAAAAACATGTACGAAATCCTATCCTTGCCCCCATCGTCGCCGGTTTCCCACGACGCATGGGTCTCCCTTCTTCGGTAATGACCTAAGGGGAAAGTTTTGGCGTGTCACATTGGGTATTATACAGGGTGTCGCATGGGGTGTTTGGGTAGTGGGTACTAATAAAAAAAACTAATTACAGAATCCGTAAGCAAACCGCGAGACAAATTTATTAAGCCTAATTAATCCGTCATTAACAAATATTTACTGTAGCACCATATTGTCAAATCATGGAGCAATTAGGCTCAAAAGGTTCGTCTCGCAAATTAGTCGCAATGTGTGCAATTAGTTGTTTTTTAGTCTATATTTAATACTTAATGCAGGTATTTAAACGTTCGATGTGACAGGGTGTAAATTTTTTGTGTGGGAACTAAACATGGCCTCAGTATTGGAGGGTCTCGATGGGGTGGTGCACATCGGAGCGCAAATCAATGTCTTGACGAGTGCCTGTCCTCCTATTTGGCCACCGCCGCTGCTTCTCTCCTTTACGACGACGTGGATATCTCAGTGGGCTAGCATGTGCGGATTAGACACCAAGGATGTGAACGAGCTTGATGGCAGCCGTGCCACCGCAAGGCTAGGCAGGAGGGACCGGAGCATATCGGTGCGGCATGCCGATGGGTGACGAGCTCTTCAGTTATGCAAATACGAGCCGTTTGGGGCAGTGAGTCCCTAGGTGGTGCAGATCAAGACTCCATGTGTGCTCCCTCGCATCCCCTTTCTCATGGGTGGTGCATGTGGACCTCGTCTTGGTGTGTAGGGGTGGGAGGAGGGAATCAATGGCTTGACGGGGCGGCTCTCTCCAAGTGACGCTGCTACCTTAGTGGGCCAGCAATGCAGATTAGTCGCTGAGGATGTGGACGGGTTCGGTAGAAAGCCACACCGCAAGGCTACGCAGGAGGTTGTAGGATCTAAGATATCGACTACAATGAAAGGGTGGAGGGTGTTTGAATATGCAATTTTAAAATAAACAACATGTAATCAAAACTAACCTTAGTTGCTATGCTAGGCAACCTAGATTAAGTTTTGCAATTCTAAGTACGCCACCTGACATTTTTGCTCATTGCAGTCACCTCCGGGGTTCTTCGCACCTGGGTAGTACCAGGACCCTTGTGCCCCAAACATTCATCATGCTGTGGTTCTCTCCGGTCCATTTCCGGGTTGGGTTAGGGGAAGATCCAAGCGATTGCCTTCGTGGATCCAAACGTGCTAGCACGGAGTTAGCCGAGGCTTCTTCCTCGAGTCATGTCATGATCGCACACTCGGAGAAAGAGCTTTACAAGCGGCATTGCCCTTCTTCACTCACGTGATATTGCTGGATCGGGCTTTCGCCCATTGTCCAAGATTCCCCACTGCTGCCCCCCGTGGGAGTTCGGGCAGTGTCTAAGTCCTAGTGTGGCTGATCATCCGAAAAGACCAGCTAAGCATCATTGGCTTGGTCAGCCTTTACCCGACCTTGAGGTGAGCCTAACTTCACCGCTCAAACCACCGAGTCACTAAACCCCATCGTCAAGGGATGGGCATAACGGGAGCCGATCACGAAGTGGTATATACAAGCCTCAATCACAAGGGGTAATTCTTCCTTCACTCGGAAGGTGGTGAACTCCGAACAACTCACAATCAAGACTGGTCCTCCTCCACAATCTTCTCGAAGAGGTCACCAGACAACTTCAAACAATCTGGGAGGCGGCAACCTCCAAGAGTAACATGTAGTAACTCGACTCCATATGATCAAGTGTCGTACTACCTCAAACAATAATGCAATGCACTTGACTTGGAGTATTCAAGTGGTGTGAGAGTGGATGCAAGGGGTCAAATGAAATGAATCTAGTGACAAAAGACTCCCTTGCTACAAGTGAGTGTATGTTATTGGCGGTTGAGGGGGGGGGAGGGGTAGGTGAATGACCGGTATAGAGCTGTCTGATGGACCAACCCCTTACACAAACAATTTAAAAATTAGTTGTTGGCGTACATTTAATGTACTTCCAGATCGACAAGCATGGGGTCTGAACCGATTGGCTTGGTCCATTAGTGCAACCTACCAGACATTCATGGGCCAACCATCCCAAGGACCCGGTTCGTTCGGCCTTATCCAAAAGGGTTGGCCAACCTGGACTGACCAGTCCAGAAGCCCCAGTTTATCCGGCCTTTACTGAAAAACAGGGATCAGAGCTTACAATTGCAATCTCAAAGTTACAATGCAATGCTCTAGTGTGGCCTATTGATCACCTCATCATTACCAAGTTACCACATCTCTTGATAGTCCGGCAAACTAGGACATAAACCTATTACAAAATTTCGATTGCCCTACACCTCAATTGACAAAGGGATTAGGTTTACTGTTTTTTCAACCTTCGCCTTGCACCATCAAATTTTAATCTGTGGCATCCAATCTTAGCATGCGGATCTAAGTGAAATTACATTTCAAATAAAATAGTTAGTCCATAGTTAGTATTTATCATTAATTATCAAAATTAATAGCATGCCGTAGATGCTTAAGAGGGACATGAGTAGATTGGGGCAGCTGTTGATGAGCTCTCCAGTTATGTAGATCTAGGCGGCGAGCTCCAAGACAATGTGGATCGAGACTTCTGGTACATCCCTCGCATCCCCTCTCATATGTTTAGAAAGGGACAACATGTGTTGCTTGTGCGAGGAAACATCCTGTTGGTTGCTTCTAGTTGAGGCAACAGTGTCGTGCAAAAGCCACATGGGGCCTAGTGAAGGCACTCACCACATTCCCTATCTCTTCTATGGCAAGATGTGTGCTACGTGGACTAAGAAGGGTGCTCGTCATGTAGGTGCATTGTGCTACGTGGTATGATTCTTTAGTGGATTCGGTTAAGGAAATATCACAATCAGCCGATGGAAAGCTCATCCAGAAGAGACCGAGTTTGAGAAGGAGTTACGAAGACCACGACATGGTAGTTTAATTCTATCTATTAATTAGGCAGGGTTTAATAATTTTCCTTTATCTTTAGAAAGTTTTTCTAGTGTCCAATCAGGACTTGAGTTTTTCCTTTTGTCTTTAGAACACGTATGTCGTGTCCAATATGTACTAGTATCTGCCCATGGGTATAAATATGTACACATAGGATCCCTGTAATCTATTTGACATATCAATACTACCACTCTCGGCGCATCGCCACCCTCTTTTTCGAGGTTTTTACTCATCACCGGTGGAACTTGGCACCTGACGCGGGGCTGCATCAGTTTCAATCTTCGGTGAACGGGTAAGCCCTATGTTCTGCCTGCCATGGCAATTGTATCGGCTACATTGGCGTTGTTCAAGGCTTCATCACTTCGACCTCTTGGATTGCTCTGATTCAGTCGGTATCTTTACCTACCTGATATCTCGATTTTATCTTTAATTGCAATGTGTTTAAAGACACATCAGTTTAGTTGGGTCTGTCTCGGTTAGGTCTGATCTTCTGACTTAGTCAATATATTTCTATAATCACAATGTTGTTTTAGGTAGATTCGTTATATCCATCACATTAGACAGATTTATCGGCTCATTGAGTATTGAATTATTATATATAATCTCGTGTTACATCAGTTAAGTATGACCTACTAGATTGTCGTTGAAAGTCTTGTTAAGATGATAAATTCATGCTAATGTTTCATCAGAGTGTTAGCCGATATCTTATTTGATGTGTTAAATTTCTCTTTGATGGTTTTACTGTCTTGGTTAAATTTAATACATGATCACCCTGAAAAACAATCAAATGCTCGATTGTTTAGACCTTATACGTCCTTTCATACTTAGTGCTCATGATCAATTGGGTTTGACCTACTAAGTCGTGCTTGGAATTGTAAGAACTAATTTGCTCTTTGGTTGCCGATAAAGGTAGCACTGGGGTTTCAGTCGATGAGTTATCTATATGTTGCATCGGTTTATAAGGATTATATACAAGTTGATTTTAACCGATTGCAGCAAAGCTGATTCGTTCTTTACTTCGTTATATTATCATCGGCTGATTGGATTGTTTATTCAAGTTTTTTCATTGTTTATCTAAGTGTCAGGATATACATTAGACATATAGCCGATTATTGAAAACTCTATCAACATCGGCTTGTTAGTTGCAGGATCAAACTGACTGGCATACCCACATCTCATCAAAGTTTAGGACTTGCACTGGAGCTAAGCAGATCTCCCAGACCTTCGTGTTATTTTTCGCGTCAACAACCACTCACGAGCTGTCCCGTGTAACCAATGGGTACTCTTGACAAGAGTCATGTTCAACCGGACATTTTCACTAATAGTTGAATAACTCCTCTACTCAACTATAAAACTTGAGTGTGTTTAGTTCCCGTGCCTGAAATCATTTTCTCATCTATTAGATAACAATTCAATGGTTAATATTTTTCCTCTATTACTTATTTAAAAAAGTACCTTATTTAATTAATAAAAGTTTGGATGTATAAACTACTCTTAACATAAACATGAAACAAAAAATTACCATTCATAAAAGTTTTCAAAGTTACAAGCAAAAGATATTTAAATTTGGATAAAAATAAAGTAAATCCACATACAACAATAAATTGTACACTATGTAGCACTATAATAGTAGACTTAGCGATATGCAATTTTAGATGACTGAAAATTTACAAAGTTTTATCTCAATTTTGATTGATACAATAACATTTATATCATAAAAAGGTACTTTCAAGATAGACTACAACACTTTCTTCTTAGACTAAAACCCTTTAAACTTTCAACTAGCAATTCCTTTTAAGAAAATCGAAACTCTATTGAACTTAACCAATTACATTGAGGTGATACAACTGTACTGAAACGAGAGAAAACATAAATCACATGGAGAATTAAGGGCCATCAATCCGAAGATTATAGATCGCTACTCGCGCTCCTATGCAAAAAAACTCCCTAGCCACCCACTCCAATCTCTGATATGCCACAACAATAATATCATGTAAACCTGGCTTCTGAAGGATAGCCAGAAACCCAGTTTGTAGGAGCCAATAAGTAATCAAAGAGATAACCTGCAAAGGAGAAAAAGATCTTTCTATTGTCAAAAACCACATCATTCCTACATAATAATAAGTTAATAACGATCAACATAAGTAGGACAAAAGACCTCAACTCTTTGGACAACCGCAAAAACTCGTCAATGCCACAAAAAATATGAAACTTTCTTCTCAGTGTTCTAAAACCCACTGGACTTTCAACTTGTAAATGGATACTGAAATTATGAACTCTATGCCAAGTTGTTTGAAACTTCAATGGGAATAAAAAAATCTGCACCGAATAGATACTTTCTACTTTTAGAAAACAGATTTGCCAAAAAAAATGTTGACATGTTTTGTTTGGAAAACTGTCGATTATTTTGTGGACCAATAGATTCCTATCAAGATTTGTGCGAGGAAGATTGGCAAAAAAATTAGGGCTGGTGTGGTTAAAAGGAAAAATAAAGGGTTTAAGTTCGTAAGAATTAATACATATCAATGCCATTCGGTTTGTAGGTATAGAAAAATTTTCCCTCCCCTATAAGTTGTAGAGCAAAAAACAGAGCAAGCCCACTTTTGTGTACTAATTTCTGTGCAAATTATAGGCAAAGTTCTATTGTAAAGAAACGTTTCCTATGCACACAAGTCTTTCTGTGCAAATACTGTACACACCAATTAACAAATATCACTAAAAATTCTAGAAAAAATTACATGTATCTTCAAAAGTATTATATCTGCATGTAAGTTTTAATTTTCAAATTCATCATATATAGAGAAAAAAAGACAAGATTCTCACAAACTTATAGTCTTAAAACTAACACATTTTTTATTTTTTATAACTAAAATATAATGAATTTTAGGTTAAAATTTTACATGGAGGTGTAGTACTATTGAAATTATATGCACAATCTTTCCTAGATTTATTGCTGATATTTGTTAGTTGGTGTATACGGAGTGTGCATACAAAGCTTATGTGCATAGTATATGGTCTGTTTGTAAGGGCTTTAACTCCTAAATTTAATTTCAAGAGTTGGGTCTAGAGTGGAGTTGTGAAGCAGCCTAAGGGCCTGTTTGGGGGAGCTTCTAGCTACTGCAGCTTCTCCCAGAATCAAAAGCTCCCCCAAACAGTCCAGCTTTTGGTCCAGATTCTTAGAAGTTGTAGTTGTAAAATCTAGAAAATGAACTAGAAGCCAGAAGCTGAGAAACCCAGCTTTTCCAAATTCTCAGAAGCTGGCTTTCAACCAGTTGCTTCTCAGAATCTTAAACTCCCCAAACAAGCCCTAAATATAGCTCCACCGATCTAATTCAATGTGCGCGAGCACTCTAGCCTACTCTACTCCCCTTTTGGGTGGAGCTGAAACCGTTTGGTTGTGTTCCAGCATAAAAGATAATTAGCATGCGCGCGCTTGCCAACGAACGTCCTACGCGGGTCTCACATAATTTTTTTCATGCGCATGATTTTATTTTCGCGATTTATTTTATTTTTTCACATGATTTTTTTCGTGAATTTTTTTAATCACGTGCGAATGTGAGTCCAAAAGTTCTTAAAATTTTAGTTAAAAGTTTTAAATTTTGAGTTTGAATGTTTTTTAAATTTAAGTTGAATGTTTTAAATTTTAAGTTGAAAGATTTCAAATTTGAGTTTACAGATTTTGAATCCGAGTTGAATGTTTCAAATCTTGATTTGAAAATTTTCAAATCCGAGCTGAAAGTTTTCAAATTAAGTTTAAAGTTTCAAATATGGACTTGTAAGTTTTCAAGTCCGGGTTGAAAAGGTTTTAAATCTGTGTTGAAAGTTTTCAAACCTTAACTTAAAAATTTCAAAATATAACTTGACAATTTTCAAATGTAAGTTTAAACTTTCAAATCTAGATGTGAAAGTTTTTGAATCTAAGTTGAAAACATTTCAAATTTTGATTTAAAAATTTTCCGAGTTAAAAGTTTGTTTCAGTAAAAAAAAGCAGGAAGAATTTTTTCGAGAAATACACTGGGAAGATTTTTTATTTATGCGGAACAAGAAACACGTAACAAATAAGTGGACCTACCGCTTTCTTCCTAATCCAATCCGCGCACATGATTTTTCTGGAAACGGCGCATACGCGCTAATTAGTCATCCCAGGGTTCCAGCTTCAGAAGAGATGGAGGTGAAGTTGGAGCTGTGTCCAACACATACTCCCTTTGTCCCAAAAAAAATCCATTCGTAGCATTTCAAGGTGGAATTAGTGGAGATGAAAAATGACTAAAATACCCTTAATCTTTGAAAAAAAGTAGTAATAGTGATAGGTACGTAAGGGATATTGAAGGAATAACATTTCTCATTTTACGTGCTGAGAGTAGGTAGAGTGACAGAAGTTGGTTTTTGTTGGACAAAATTCAAACTCTAAAAGTTAACTTTTTTTTGGGACGGAGCGAGTATATATGTTACCCTATTATAAATGTTATAGTTGCAATGCGATTAACATATAACTATATTTGAAAAAAAAACTTATCAGAAGTTATATAGCTAGTCCCCTCGAAACTACCTTAATTAATTTATATTCTTTGTCTAACATATTAAATTTTAGGTTCTGATTCCTTAACTAATATACTCCCTCCGTACTCGTAAAGGAAGTCGTTTAGGACAATATTTAAGTCAAACCTTGGGATTATAAATCATAAGTAACTCTCAAGTTGTTGAGTTTGAAAATGTAAAAATTATATGAATAGATTTGTCTTAAAAAATACTTTCATAAAAGTATACATATATCACTTTTCAATAAATATTTTTATAGAAACAAGAAGTCAAAGTTATGTTTTGGAGACCATGTCGCTATCCAAAACGACTTCCTTTACGAGTACGGAGGGAGTATTCTTTTAGTCTAAAAGATTAAATTTTAGGTGCTGATAATTACATCTTTGAACTTTGATGATGATACGATCTCTGCGAAAAGATTTTTCCTGAATAATATAAATCTGTAATTCTTGGACAATGGAACCCTATATCGACGAGAGATCGCTGTTAGTACGTACGTCCGCGTACGCCATCTCGTCCCCTCATGGATGAGCTCGACGACATGGCTACTACTACTACCTTCCGGCGGTGGTCCGACGACCTCACCCCCGACCTCGTGTCACGCGTCGCCGACTGCTGCCCGGTCAAGGACTACGCCTCCTGCCGCGCCGTCTGCCGCGCATGGCGCTCCGCGCTCCCGTCGCTGGCCTCACGGCCGCTCGCCCCCGTCGCGCCGGCACGCCGCGGCCGACTCGCCGTGTCGCTCGGCGTCTGCTCCCAGAACGCGTGGCGCTGGAGCCGGCTCGTCGGCCTCCACCAGCCATCGGGGCTCGACGCCGAACCTGCCGCTGCGTCGGCGGCACGCGCGACGGCTGGCTCGCCCTCGTCGGAACAGCGGCAGGGAAGCCGACGAGCGGCGCCGTGTTGCTGTTCAACCCACTCACCGGCGCGGAGATCCCGCTGCACGCCTCGCTGTACGACCCGAGTGCGAGCGGCGCCGCAAAGGTCGTGTTCTCGCCGAGCCCAACGGCGCGCGACTTCGCCGCCGTGAGACTGTGCCGGCCCAACCGGCTCGCCGTCCAGAGGGCAACCGAGGGCTACTCCTCGAGCTCGTCGTCGACACCGAGGCGCTCATGGACGGCGCCGTCCTGGCCGACATCACGTACAGCGAGGAGGGCAAGGCCAAGGTGGTCTACTGCCTGACGACGCGCGGCGCCGTGCACGTGCTCCACCTCGACCGCCGCCGCCGCCGCCGCGGCAGGCTGCGGGCCGTGGAGGTGGAGCCGCTCGTGCCCGCGCGGGCGCGGGCGCCGCGCCTTGTCGTTGCCGACACACACCCGTACGAACCGGTACTGCCATCCGGGCCCGCGAGGCACGAGCCGCACTAGGGACACGCGCACTCACCACACGCCCAGCGCGTCGTGCTCCGGCCGCACACGCGCCTGTAAGCACAGCCCAGATGCTTAAAAGTGGCAGCCGGCGGCGCGGCGGCGACGGGCTCCGCCGTCGCGCCGGCGGGGATGCTGGACCAGCGCCTGCTCCGCGTCTCGGAGAGCGAGGTGTTCGTCCTGAGGTACGACCCGGGGGCGCGCGGGCCGCGCTGGGTGGAGGCGAAGGACCTCGGAGGCCACGCGGTGTTCCTCGGGGCAAACGACGCGGCGGTGCGCGTCGTCGTGGACTCGTCGGAGTTGGTGGGCGACTGTCTCTACTACTGGGACAACACGGCGGCGCCGGAGGGAGGCTACGAGGCCTTCGTGTTCAACGTGGCGTCGAGGGGCTCCGCGCGGCGGCTGCCGGTGGCCGGAGGAGTGTCGAGCCCACTGTGGTATTTCTTGCCGGCTTGGGAGAAGACAAATTTGAAGAAGCCGGTACAATATGATGATAGCCTCCCGGTACAATATCATGATGAACCGGATATTGGCGCATGATCAGATAGCTTGTTTGGTTCTATGGTTACATCTTAATTAATCTCTAGCTAGCATGTTACTCCCTCCATCCAAAAAAAAGTGAATCGAGTACTAGATGTGACACATTCTAGTACATCAAATCTGGACAGAGATATATTCAGATTCATGGTACTAGGATGTGTCACATCCAGTGTTAGATTGGTTTTTTATGAGACAGAAGGAGTAGGTTCTAAGGTTGGATCTTCATTCACAAGTTAGTAATTTTTGTTATGTTTTTTCCGTCTGGACATCATTCCAATATCATTTTTCACATTGTACTTTCAATTGAGTCGATACATAACATATGCATGAGTCGGAATTGCTAAACCATATTTGAAAGAAAAATGGAGGCCAAAGTTTGCAAAAATTCTGCTCCGGTGAGTTTCTCCTACCTTTTTCGGATGATCAACCAAGCTAGGACACAACTTAAGCTACCTTAACTCTGACGACACCTTCACAAGTCAAGATTCAGGGTTGGGGTTGAGGTAGAAGGGGCAAGACGGGTTTCCTCGAGCTTAGAAGGATGGCCATAGTGGTGGAGGGCTGACAAGTGGGGTGATGGACATGGGCGGATGGTGAGACGACAATGGCGCCATCGAGCAACAGGGATGTAGGAAGGCAATGGCGAGGCATCAGAGGTGGGGATGAGAGAGATGGAAACAAGAGGGGTTAGGAAGCACGGGTAGTGGTGGCGTTTACAGATGAGGGGGGAGCCTGACGCGGAGAAGACGATGGGGGCGGAGGCACCTTGCTGTCACCCAGATTGAGGAGAGGCAGGGAGGGGGATGTGGTGGGACTCGCCAATGTTGGCAAGTTCAAGGGATGGTGTGTTGGGGTGGGGAGGCGATGTCAGTGGTGGCGTCGATGCATGCTTGTAGAGAAAGATTGCATATAGCTATCGGGGAGAAGACGATAGATAAATAGGGTTGAGTTACAATAGCAACATTGTCAGAGAAATAGAACAAGGATCCTACTCCATCGGCTGCTCGGGATATTTTGGGGACCACGATAGTCAAAGCGTGGACTGATGAAGGGACTTGAGTACTATCCCAAGCTAGAGAAGATGAGCCGACATTAGTATCAGTTCGGGATCGAGCTAGCTTTAGCTCGGGGACACGACAGTCGCTGCAACTAGGTTAGCGGCCCGAGGTCTTTTGGAGCGAATCTACTTCATTAAGGATATTTGACCTGGTCTTGTGCGCAACCTTAGCCTGTCAATCCACATTAATTGCGGTGTATTTCAATTTCTATGGGCAAATCACAGGCGATGCGGGGGTGTCGCTGTGCATGCCTTCTCTTGCTTGCCCACATCGCCCCAAAGAAAAAGGTGGGCGACGCGGCGCGCACTCCATACACACCCAATGCCTCCCCCCCTCTCCCGTAGTTTATTGGTTTTGGAGGCTGACCGGTGGGCCCCATCAACAACTAGGACGAAAACTTTATCTACCTTGCTCCACGTGTCAACCGGTAAGTGAGTATCATATTCGGCCGCTCCACTTGGAGGGACAGCGACAAAGACCCAGCTTACTAACTCCTTTGAGTTGGGTCCCACTTCTGTATGCATGTATGAACATTGTGGACTCCTCTTAAAGTATAAAAGAAGGATCCATGCAATAGAGAAAGGGTCAGGATGAGAAATTTAGAGTTAGAAAGAGAGCAAATTTCATCAAAAGAAACTGGTAAGAAAAGGAAAAACTAACAAAAAGAAAATGAGCAGCCTGCCAGGTCGACTGACCAAGTGCAGCGAGCCAAGCCGGGCTCCAGTCGATCGGTCAGAACCGACGGCCCCAAACGAAACGAAAAAAAAATTGTGAATAAAACTTTTATATACGTGTTCTCAGTGATATAAAAGCAAAGGCTAAAAAATAAACTTCGATGAAAAAACTCTAAAATCAACTTTAATTTTAAGTTTAAAAATTTAAATTTTGGCTGATAAGTATAAGCATAAACGAAAAGATAATACCACAATACTAATACATGACCTGAACGTTTGTCGAAACCAGAGTCGTCCCCTTCTTGCCCCAAAACTAGCAAGGATTAAAAGGTACTTTCCTTCCAAACAACCAAAGAGATGAAATAACTGAAGAAGAGGCAAAGGAAAAAAATTCGAAGGAGCTGTTTCTCGCACTAATTCTGACAGAACGTCTTGGCAGTTCTCACAGCCAGAAACTACCTACAGACGCAAACCGATATGTTATGCGTATACTGAGCCTGGAATGATCAGCCACAAAATTGCACCGTCAGCGGAAGCGGATTTTAGTAAGTACCGCAGCTGCTTATTTTGAATTTAGATGCAATCAGTATATTTCATCCAGGTGTAACAGGCTAACAGCGAAACACAAGAGTGACTAAAAACTTTATTACTACACAGGTTACAGGTCGAAGTAATCCAAGCAAGTTCACTGACTTAAAAAGCAAACACAGCCCTATTCCGACAAGTAGCAACCCCAGTAGCAGCACGGGCCGCACAAAGCCAGCCAGCCAAAACGAAGAAACCACGTCAGGGGTAAATAGCACACAAGGGCCGAAGGGCGAGATCACTAATAAAGTTCAGCGGACACATTGATAAAATAAAATCCTGAGCAAGAAATTCTGATAGCTGACGCCTATCAACTATGCATGCAGATGATCATTAGCAAACATGACATTGGACGGGACAGTTAGCCCATTCCTGTAAGGCTCACCAAAGCAAACATGACCATCATGGATTCATGGGCGTGTTGATGCTCAATATTATATATAATCACAGAAACAACATTCTCAAAACGAACAATAAAGAATAGGGAGCCAGCTATTCAGCTTAGCATGACTTGCAGATCTCTGAACAGAAGCAACACAAGTGAATATAATTTTTGTTTCATGTACCTTAGCCCAATATAAACCAAAAAGTAACTGAAATATGCCAGACATGTTAAACCGAATACAGTTCATGGTTGATGAATTTGATACGATGACCATATTCGAACATGATGACTCGAATTGCTCATACCTACATTGCCCAACAGAAAATAAACAACTTCATAGTAGTATCTCTGGAAGATGTCAATCGCAGCAGATCCAAGACGATGGATTTGTCCATTTTGCAACATGTTACTCTTGAGCATGAGATCAAAGATCAGTGAGTCCTTGCTAGCGATAACAATGTGCCACGATCTGAAAAGACACCAAGTAGGTAAGCACACAACTCAGAACCAACTGTCCAGCTCAAAATTTACAATTTGACGAGCTATGTACTTAGAAGTAATTCCAAAGTTACTAGATTGGGTATGAGATCTGAGCTTCAGCTATGTCAGAATGTAACATAATAATTTGTAAAGAAAATCTGAAGCAAGGCAAAAGGATTAGTACTATATCAACAAGGTTCTTTAAATATTTAGCAATATCCATTTTAACCTAATAGCCATTTCATGCTTCATCAACTACATCAGCGATTCCACGAAATAACAGAGGCTGAGAAGTTAGCTTCATCTATGCCAGAAATAATAGAATTTTTTCTAGTAGGTAACATATAATATCATATCAACAAAGTTTGTATGAATAATAGCAATTGGACCAATGTATGTTCATGGTTCTTAACAGGTAAGATCTCATTAAAAACATTCAGGTTCTGATTTCCAATGCCATATATCCAGTATTCTCTCATATACACAAAACGGTCTTTGTCAATCAGTATAACAGAATAGCAGTTACATTGTGACTAAGCAAATATATAGAAGCTGTAAAGAAAATGCAGGAAAATAGACAAGCAAGGTTCAGTACACTACCAGGAGTGTAGAAGCTCATGTAGGGTAAGACACTAAAGTAGACACCAGGCTCTTCAACCTTCTTCACCCGCCTTGACTTGAGCTCGATCGTGAATAAGCCAACGCCTGTGCTCACGAAGATGACACCCAGACCCTCTGCAGAGCCAACCACACATGCTTCATCACTGAGATCGACTACGGGTATAATTTTCTCCAGTTCGATGATCCTGCATAGTACCCATTCTGCAGCCCCTTGTGGATTCACCTTCCTCGACCACACATTAAGGCTGGATCCCTCAATGCCGGCAAACCCCAGTGAACCATTCTCCATCACCGTGAGGGCAATGTAGTACAAGTCCGATGTCGGCGGGTCAAACATAGATAAGCGGTTCTTTCCCCAGTTGTACTCGATGATCGTATTGCCGTTCCGAAGTGTGAAGTAGATTTCATCTCCGACAAGGGCACATCGCTTAGGATGGACATAAGGTGTGCGGTAGTATTCGCCTCTACTGCGGGCCGCCTGCCAACGCTCTTCCCAGGATTGATAGCCATCATCAAGAGTTGCTGGCGTGCTCCACACACCGGTCTCCGATGAATACACACTCCCCTTGACGAGTTCGTCGTCGTCGTCGGTGGCCACGAAGACCACTCGGAAGGGGCCGCCGTGGCAGTCGAGGTGGTCACAGCCGCCGACGGCGCAGAACACTGCGGCGGTGTAGATCAGCCACGGGATGCCAGATTCCGGCAGGCGGTGCTGCTCGCCCGTGACGGGGTCCCAGACGATGAGGCCGAGGTTCGACGCGTGGAGGAGGACGCGGCCATGGCGGCAGTCGAGGGCCCGGAGGAAGGCCGGGTCGGGGGAGAGGGGCGCCGCCGTGGTGCGGGCGAGGCGCGGGGCGGGGTCCCCGTCTATGACCCGGAGCCTGTGGAGGAGGCCGATACTGCACTGTCTATGAAGGAGTTGGCGGGTTGCAGGAGGAATCATGGTCGTGTGTGGCTAGTGGTGGGGCGCTAGTGCAATGGAGGATCGAGTTGGTAGACGTTGTACAGGTGGCAAAGCTCTGGATGTGGTAACGACAAGTGTGGGTGAAGGTGTTTCAGGTGAGAGCCTAGCTCGGGGCTTCCTGAGCTGGCAACCATGTGAGGAGCAGCTCGTGGTGGCGCTGTGTTTGTTTTTGTTTTTTTTTCCTGTTACGACCTTACACAGTTATAATCTCGTAATTTTTTCTTACTACATCAATATAAACTTCGCACTATCTTATACGGGTCATTAATTTTTTTTATAAAATATAAAAATCCAGTGGCGAATTCACTGAATTTTTTACATTTTAGTCCTTTTGAAAAACTTATTTTACAAATATACCCTTAAAAAACTTATTCTATAAATAGTCCTTTTGGGGGCGCTAGAGTGACTAGCGCCATGGTACAACGGGACGGCGCCAACATTCTTGGCGCCGTTCCCCTGCCACCGTGGTAGCTGATGTGGCATAGGAGGGCGCCGCCACCCATCTAAACAACGCCAACATGAGCGGCGTGCTCATTCTGAATTCGTGATGGATATCTACCTGCTGTTTGCATGTAAAGTTGGACTACTACTACTAACCTGACACAATTTGGATTGACCGATTGAGAACTGACCATGTACGGTGTTTCGGACAGGGCCAGTTCTCCATCAGTCCATCCAAATTGTGTCAGGTTAGTAGTAGTAGTCCAACTTTACATGCAAACAGCAGGTAGATATCCATCACGAATTCAGAATGAGCACGCCGCTCATGTTGGCGTTGTTTAGATGGGTGGCGGCGCCCTCCTATGCCACATCAGCTACCACGGTGGCAGGGGAACGGCGCCAAGAATGTTGGCGCCGTCCCGTTGTACCATGGCGCTAGTCACTCTAGCGCCCCCAAAAGGACTATTTATAGAATAAGTTTTTTAAGGGTATATTTGTAAAATAAGTTTTTCAAAAGGACTAAAATGTAAAAAATTCAGTGAATTCGCCACTGGATTTTTATATTTTATAAAAAAAATTAATGACCCGTATAAGATAGTGCGAAGTTTATATTGATGTAGTAAGAAAAAATTACGAGATTATAACTGTGTAAGGTCGTAACAGGAAAAAAAAACAAACACGACGCCACCACGAGCTGCTCCTCACATGGTTGCCAGCTCAGGAAGCCCCGAGCTAGGCTCTCACCTGAAACACCTTCACCCACACTTGTCGTTACCACATCCAGAGCTTTGCCACCTGTACAACGTCTACCAACTCGATCCTCCATTGCACTAGCGCCCCACCACTAGCCACACACGACCATGATTCCTCCTGCAACCCGCCAACTCCTTCATAGACAGTGCAGTAGGCCACCACCAGCTACCTCTCATAGTCTCATGCCGTTGACACGATGACCGCCTATTGTCGTCGACCATGACAGTCTCCGCCACCACCAGGCACGTTGGCCTCCCTGCCGTCACATGTGTCATCCTCCTGCGGACTGCGGTTGCAGGCCGCGATGGCCTTGCCGTTGCCCACGCCGGCCTCACTGGCCTCCCTTCCACCGACCGCGCTAGCTTCCCGCCGCATTGGCCTTCCATTGTCGTCGCTGGCACCAATTCCCGCTGCCATGGCCAGCTTGGGCGCAGAGGCGACAGATCCACTCTTGGGAGGTCCTGATCCGATCGTGGCAGCACAAGATCCGTAGCCTCTCGCCGGAGTTCACCACTACATCCTCATCGAGTTGCTGTGCTTTGCCCTGCCTCCCCCATGCCAGAGATGGTGCGTCTCACCCATCTGCGCCGCTCTCTGATGCTGATCCAAACTGCGTCGCTGTTCCTCGCCGGATCCGGCCGAGGAGAGCATGGATCTGGACAGCGCCGCCACCTACTCTTCTTGGGTCGCCTCGGAACCTCCTCACTAATTCTATTGGCTAGAGTAAAAATATCATTTGAAACTTGTGATAGTTCTGTAATAACGATTCAAAACAATAGTCAATTTGTTCGCCCCGAAAATTTGCTGGAGCATACTTGTCACTGTCAGAGATGAACCTGCCACATCCGTCGCTACCTGCCTGTACCTCTTTCACCACCACCACGGTGACAACATTTCAATTAAACGAGGTTTATGATGAGCCTTTTTAGTAGGCTGCATGTTTTTATTACTGTTTTTATATGATTGGGTATTAATGCTCTTATTTCCATGTGATTATTGTGTCTAACACATTATCATGAAGGAAACCATTTGACTCTTATATGTTCAATTTTAATGATACAAAAAATGTGTCTTTATTAGTCTTGGTCATTGTTTCTTCTACCAGAAACTTTTCTATTTGGCCCTTTGAAACAAATGATTGGAGCTTTCCAAATCCTATATATGAAATGACTCATTGTATATGTAGATTTTGGAGATAACTTAGCAAGAGCTCAAAACTCTTGAAAAATTTTCTTTGTCTATCTCTCTTATCCGATTCATACTTTTTCTTGTTGTCCAATCAAACGGTTCTTCCTGTGTTTTTTTCTGTTTTGTATTTATCTGTTCTACAGTTCTATTCTTATCAGAATCATATGTTTGTCATATTTCTGTTTTTTTCCATGTTACGATTCCAAGGGCCCTTAAATAATACTCTCTCTGTTTCACAATGTAAATCATTCTAACATTTCCCACATTCATATTGATGTTAATAAATCTAGACATATATGTGTGCCTAGATTCCTTAACATCTATATGAATGTGGGTAATGCTAAAATGACTTACATTGTGAAACGGAGGAAGTACTATGGTTTGGTTCGATGGCATTTAGGTAGTGTTTATTTTCTTAACCAGCTATCTCACTGCTTGCGTCCTCGCCATGTCAGTTTTGGCGATGCTTTTAGATCAATAGCAGTAGAGTTCTTGTTTTTTCAAGGGTACAAATTTTGAGACCAGTGATATTGAACGGAGGATAAGTTGCAGCTGGTGAAATTGTTGCCAACTTTATTGGCACTATTAGGGGCTCGAGACTTTGAGTCTAGTATTATTTTCAGTCAATCTGATTTTGAATCTTGTGTCATTAAGTGTGCACTCTTTTGTCATGAACTAGGATGAAATTAAGGGATAGGTATAAGGAATAATTAGATACTCCCTCCGTTCCTCTTTATTTGGCACCCATGAAAGTGTTTGCCTTCTGGAACTATATGCAATTTTTCAGTGGTTCCATACCAGGATTAAAATCACCTTTCGCTCTGTTACTATATATCTGGAGTAGCAAGCAATGAACGATTGAGGATGGATGGATCGATGTGCGCGTAATTTATTATATGTTTCAGGATTCGTACATATTCGCATCTTAAAAAAAAACTCCAAAGCCCCATCCAAGTTTACAAAACCTTGTGGTAACCTTGTCAGTTTTTAAAATCACGGTATACCTCGCGGTAACCGCACGGTTTTGAAGTTAACCTCGCGGTTACCGCGGTAACCGCTAAACCGTGAGGTGACAGTAATCCCACCCAAAATAGTTTGGTGAACCTTGGTCTCATCCAGTGTATCCGTGCATGCAAGGGCTACACCTGAGTCTAAACAGTGGTGTGACCACATTTGGTCCCACTCGTACACCTATATCAATCTTACATGTTAGTGGTGACCTATACTAGAACTATAATTTGTAGAACTGGAATGGTAAGAAAACGGTGAGTGTATTTGTAGAACTAGAACTGAAAATGGTGAAACTAGAGACGTTGGCGATGTTTATATTTCTCGTCAAAGAGATGCATTCTCGACAAGAGAAGTGGGTTAAAAGTGATGCAACACATGACTTGCCTTTTGCACGTTAGAGCTGAGTCAATTTGCCCCCCTATCCTGCGTATTCTTGCACATCACAACACCCAGACTTGAAATTTCCAATTCAAATCAATCCAATAGTTTCAGTTCAAAAAACCAGAAATAGCTGAAGCCTCAAAGACACTTCGCTCTGCATTCGTATCAAGGAGATGGGAACCAATCTCCAGGGCACGAAAAACGGAACAGTCCATTAGCGCGTGATTAATTAAGTATTAATTAGCTAATTTTTTTAAAAAATGTATCAATATATTTTTTTAAATAACTTTCGTATAGAAACTTTTTACAAATAACACACCGTTTAACAGTTTGAAAAGCGTGCGCGTGTAATACGAGGGAGAGAAGTTGGGAACATGTGGTGCCGAACACAAATAGTGAGTTAGAGAAGTGGCACTCAGGTACACATTATCCATTCCCCCACCCACACACACCACAAAAATGAAGAAGAACGACATTACCGACACAACACCTTCATTGTAAGATGTATAAATGCATATATGTATGTATGATACTATGCACCTTGTTGTGGCTTGGCGGCAGACTAAGACTACTTACTGCATAGATGTGCTCGATGGGAAAGTCGTGTTGGTGGAGAATTGGAGATCATTGAACATGGGAAACAGAGGAGATAACTTGATTCTTGATTGATGGCAATATGAAATACCCCATCGTTGTATAGGACGCCGGCTTGCGTACATTGATCTAATCCTTGAAACAAACCAAACTAGTAGTAATTAGAAGGGATACAAACTGAAGGCTATGCTGTCATTTAGCAAACCGATCGCCATGCTGGCGTCTCGTCCGGTCGAACAGTTTCCTTCTCACATCACACACCACAAGTTTATGCTTTCATACATGGTAATTTTGGTCTACGTGCATGTCACTGCACCAAACAACACACCGAATATGTTCTCTGCTCGCCATATTTGAGGCTTTACTTCGATGTTCCCAGACTTAGACTTCCAGTGCTTAGGATGAATAGTTCGGTTCGTTCGGCAAGTTTTGCGGAAATTTGGGGATGGACATTTTTAGTTCAGGGTGAAATAACCGAATTAAAAATTTACCCGATTAGTGTTACCAACCGGGACTAAAAATGGAGCTAGACCAAGTCCGGTTGCTAGTTTTTTTTCTTTTTTCCATTGTTTTTAACATTGAATATTGATTTTGCTCCATCCCCAAATCGTGAAATCCTAATCGATCCTCACAAATCACATAAAAAAAGGATCATCTTCAAATCCTCAAATCGATCATGTTCAAATACATCACAAATTCTAAACAAAATTACATCACAAGTTCTAAAAAATCATAACAAATACATCACATATTCGAATTGTACAAAAATCAAATATATCACAGATGAATCACAAATTCTAAAAAAAAAAATCTCAGATCTAGCAGAGACGCAGGCCACCGGCCGCCACCGCGCAGGCCGCCACCTACCGCGCGGCCCTCCATGCCGGCCGGCGGGCGGGCCATAGGCCGTCGCCCACCGCGCCTCCCTTTGCCACCACACCTCGCTAGCTCCCTCGCGCACTCGCCTGCTCGCTTGCTTGAGAGGATAAGGCAAAGAGAGAAAAGGTTCATCCTCCAATGTTTTTTTGTTGTTATATTACTTTTGGAGCTATGTTTCACACATTTTTTTTTGTCTCCAAAACTTTGTTGGGAAGAAGAATATATAGAAATTTTATTCTCATAGATTAAAATATGATGAAAATTAATCTTAAAAAATAGAAAACAAACTAAATTGAAAATTAAGAGAAGTACAACATTAATATTAGTTTAGAACTTCAAAAATTGTTAATAAGAATTGCTTGTCGAAAGAGTTTTTAATTATTTTATCATTACTGTTTGACTGTCATTATTGTACGAAAATTTATTTATGTACGAGTTTTTTTCATTTCATGTAGATGGATCGGCAATGGATGTACGATGACCGGCGGTACAAAGAGTTTATCGAGGGCGTGCATTATTTTTGAGAGTGGCCGAAGCTAACAAGCGTAATGGTTTTATTTGTTGTCCATGCAATAAGTGTAAGAACCAGAAGGAGTATTCTGTATCCAGGACTATTCATTTCCACTTATTTGAGTCGGGGTTCATGCCAAGCTATAATTGTTGGACATCCCACGGTGAGCAAGGGGTTGAAATGGAAGAAGATGAAACGGAGGACGAGAACATTCCCGACTGGGCTCAGTACGCTGGATTTGAAGGAAATCAAACGGGCGAGGTGGACAGGGATGCTGGCGATAACGACGCTGCGGATGATCTTGGTCAGATGTTGCAGGACGCAAAGGAGGACTGTGAAAGTGAAAAGGAGGCTCATAAATTGGAGTGGATGTTAGAGGACCACAGAACGTCGTTGTACCCAGGTTGCGAGCAGGGGCACAAAAAGTTGGATACCACTCTGGAATTCTTGCAATGGGAGGCAAAAAATGGTGTTAGTGACAAGGCATTTGGTGATTTTTTGAAACTCGTCAAGAACATTCTTCCGGAGGGAAACAAATTGCCCGAGACAACGTACGAGGCTAAGAAGATAGTCTGCCCTCTAGGACTGGAAGTTCAGAAGATTCACGCATGTCCGAATTATTGTATCCTATATCGCGGTGAGGAGTACGAGAACCTAGAAGCGTGCCCTGTTTGTAAAGCACTACGATACAAGATTAGACGAGAGGATCCAAGTGAAGTTGACGGGCAGCCAACAAATAAGAGAATTCCTGCTAAGGTGATGTGGTGTTTCCCTATAATACCACGGCTAAGGCGTTTGTTCAGGAACAAGGGGAATGCTAGAATGATGCGATGACACGCTGAAGAACGTCAACAGGACGGGATGCTGAGACACCCCGCTGATGGTTCGCAGTGGCGAAACATCGACAGAAAATTTAAAGACTTTGGAAAGGACGCACAAAACATACAGTTTGGTTTAAGTACGGATGGCATGAATTCTTTTAGAGAGATGAGCAGCGGCCATAGCACTTGGCCCATTACGATGTGTATCTACAACCTCCCCCCTTGGCTATGCATGAAGAGGAAATACATAATAATGCTGATTATTATTCAAGACCCCAAGCAACCTGGTAACGACATCGATGTGTACCTAAGACCACCGGTCGAAGATCTTAAACTGTTGTGGAAAAAGGAAGGTGTCCCCGTGTGGGACGAGGACAAACAGGAGGAGTTTAACCTACGAGCGCTGCTGTTCGTAACCATCAACGATTGGCCTGTACTGTTTTTATATGATTGGGTATTAATGCTCTTATTTCCATGTGATTATTGTGTCTAACACATTATCATGAAGGAAACCATTTGACTCTTATATGCTCAATTTTAATGATACCAAAAATGTGTCTTTATTAGTCTTGGTCATCGTTTCTTCTACCAGAAACTTTTCTATTTGGCCTTTGATACAAATGATTGGAGCTTTCCAAATCCTATGTTTAAAATGACTCATTGTATATGTAGATTTTGAAGAAAACTTAGCAAGAGCTCAAAACTCTTGAAAAATTTACTTTGTCTATCTCTCTTATCCGATTCATACTTTTTCTTGTTGTCCAATCAAACGGTTTTTCCTGTGTTTTCTTCTGTTTTGTATTTATCTGTTCTACAGTTCTATTCTTATCAGAATCATATGTTTGTCATATTTCTGTTTTTTTTCCATTGCTACGATTCCAAGGGCCCTTAAATAATACTATGGTTTGGTTCGGTGGCATTTAGGTAGTGTTTATTTTCTTAACCAACCATCTCACTGCTTTTGCGTCCTCGCCATGTCAGTTTTGGCGATGCTTTTAGATCAATAGTAGTAGAGTTCTTGTTTTTTCAAGACCAGTGATATTGAACGGAGGATAAGTTGCAGCTGGTGAAATTGTTGGCAACTTTATTGGCACTATTAGGGGCTCGAGACTTTGAGTCTAGTATTATTTTCAGTCAATGTATGTGATTTTGAATCTTGTGTCATTAAGTGTGCACTCATTTGTCATGAACTAGGATGAAATTAAGGGATAGGTATAAGGAATAATTAGATACTCCCTCCGTTCCTCTTTATTTGGCACCCATGAATGTGTCACTGGTGGAGAAACCATATTTGGTCGGTCGGCCGAAATCCACAATAGTCCCGGATCCTTTTAAAACCGAGACTAAAGATGATCTTTAGTCCCGGTTCTTTAGTCCCGGTTGGTGGCTACAACGGGCATATGTGATCTTTAGTCCAACTCATCTTTAGTCCCGGTTCTAAAGATGTCAGACATTGTCAGCCCCCCCCCCC
>CM020184.1:10423462-10454665 GCA_009805545.1 Oryza longistaminata
TATGTGTGCTCGCCCGTGAGGGGCCCAGACGATGAGGCCGTGGTTCGACCCGCGTCTGACGGAGACCGCCCATGGCGGCAGTCGAGGCCCGGAGGAAGCCGGGTCGGGGAGAGGCGGCCCGCCGTGGTTGCGGGCGATGCGCCGGGGCGGGGTCCCCTCTATGACCGGAGCCTGTGAGGAGCAACGAGCAGCGCGGGACCCGTGGAGAGCGCGATAGCGCGGAGAAGACGGGGATCGCAGAGTGGCGCGGCGAGCCATGCCTCTGCAGACGACGGGAGCCGGCGGACAGAGGTGCTACGGGCTCGTCGCGCCGGACGCAGGAGGAGGATCTCGGAGACAGCTCGTGGCCGAGCGCGCCCGATGGCGTGTCCATGAGCTCCTCCGGCGACGGTCGTGCGGCGGCAGGGCGGGTGACCGCGAGGGGTTTTGTGGGGAACGTAGCCGCAACGACAAGGCGGAATTTGGGACATATCTTCTCACTCGCCTGGGTTCGAAGCTGACCCAGCGCAAGGTCGGTTATCAACAAATATCTCCAAATAAGGCTACAAGCCGAACAACACACCACTGGTTCGTGCTCCGTCCTGTGAAATTCGCCTGATTTTTACATTAGTCGTGTTAAAAAAACCTTAATATTAAAATAGACCCCTAAAAAAAACTTATATAGAAATAGATCTTTTGAGCGCCAGAGTGCCGACTGGCGTCACTGGCTACAATGGGACGGCGCCGGCAATTCCTGGCGCCGTTCCCCTACCACCGTAGGCAGTTACCCAACGGCTGACGGGCATAGGAGGGTGCCCAGCAATCCCTAGCGCACGCCACCCATGCTACACAGCGCCAACACGGGTGGCGTGCCATCATCTGAAATTCGTGATGCGAATATCAACCTGCGCCTGATTTTGCGTGTAAAGTTGGACTACCTACTATAACCTGACAAACAATTGGATGGACCATGGAGAACTTGCATGCCCAAACACCGTACAGTGACTCAGTTCTCCAACTCGCGTCCATCCCAAATTTGTATTAGGTATAGTAAAGTCCAACCTACACGCAAAACAGACAGGTCAGATATCCATCCACGAATCAGAATGAGCACGCCGCCCGTGTTGGCGCTATTAGTGGGTGGCGCCAACAGGATTACTGGCGCCCCCCCCCCTTCCTATCCACGCCACGCTGCACATCGGTCAGCAGGGAACGGCGCCAGGAAATCCTCCGGCGCACGGTCCCGTTGACCACTGGCGACCAGTCACTCTCGGCGCCCCAAAAAGGACTATTGCTTAGAATAAGTCTTTTAAGGTATATTTGAAAATAAGTTTTTTAAAAAGGACTAAATCGTAAAAAAATTCCAATGACTACCGTATCAAGATAGTGCGATTCATATATTGATGCTACAAGAAAAAATTACAGAATTATAACTGTTTTGTGTAATCCGAACAGGAAAAAAACAAAAACAACACGACGCCACCACGAGCTGCTCCTCACATCGTTGCCAGACTCAGGAAGCCCGAGCTACTCTCACCTCGAAACACCATTCACCACACACTTGTCGTTACCAAATCAGACTAATGCCCACGTACTAGTCCCCACCCGAATCTCACTTGAACAGCAACCCACCACTAGCACCACACCACACTATAGATACCAATATACACTCAACCCCACAACCCCATCAGACAGCAGTAGGCCAAACCAAACTACTTCATGAGCATCATCGACCCGCGATGACCGCCTATTGTCGTCGACCATGACAGCCTCCGCCGCCACCAGGCGCATTGGCCTCCCCTGCCGTCACATGTGATATCCTCCTGCGGTTGCAGCCGCGGACGGCCTATGCCGTTGCCCACGCCAGCCTCACTGGCCTCCCTTCCACCGACCGCGCTAGCTTGCCCACCGTATTGGCCTTCCATTTGTCGTCGCTGGCACAATTCCCGCTGCCATGGCCAGCTTGGGCGCAGAGGCGACGGATCCACTCTTGGGAGTCCTGACCCGGTCGTGGCAGCACAAGATCCGTAGCCTCTCGCTGGCGTTCACCACTACATCCTCATCGGGTTGCTGTGCTCTGCCCTGCCCTCCCCATCAGAGATGGTGCGTCTCACCCATCTGCGCCGCTCTCTGATGCTGATCCAAAACTGTGTCGTTGTTCCTCGCCGGATCCGGCCGAGGAGAGCATGGATCTGGACAGCGCCGCCACCTACTCTTGTTGGGTCGCCTGGAACCTCCTCACTAATTCTATTGTAGAGTAAAAATATCATTTGAAACTGTGATAGTCTGTAATAACGATTCAAAACAATGGTCAATTTGTTGCCCCGAAAATTTTAGGAGGAGAGAGCTGCCTGGAGCATACTTGTCACTGTCAGAGATGAACCTGCCACATCCGTCGCTTACCTGCCATGTACCTCTTTCACCACCACCACGTGACAACATTTCAATTAAACGAGGTTTATGGTGAGCCTTTTAGTGAGGCTGCAGGTTTTTATTACTGTTTTTTATATGATTGGGTATTAATGCTCTTATTCCATGTGATTATTGTGTCTAACACATTTATCATGAAGGAAACCATTTGACCTTAGATGTTCAATTTTAATGATACAAAAAATGGTCTTTATTAGTCTTGGTCATTGTTTCTTCTACCAGAAACTTTTCTATTTGGCCCTTGATACAAATTATTGGAGCTTCCAATCCATATAATGAAATGACTCATTGTATATTAGATTTTGAGGAAACTAGCAAGAGCTCAAACTCTTGAAAAATCTTTCTGTCTATCTCTCTTATCGATCCATACTTTTCTGTGTGTCCAATCAAACGGTTCTTCCTGTGTTTTTTTCTGTTTTGTATTTATCTTTCTACAGTTCTATTCTTATCAGAATCATATGTTTGTCATATTTCTGTTTTTTTTCCATGTTACGATTCCAAGGGCCGCTTAAATAATACTCTCTCGTTCATAATGTAAATCATTCTAACATTTCCCACATTCATATGATGTTAATGAATCTAGACATATATGTGTGCCTAGATTCCTTAACATCTATATGAATGTGGTAATGCTAGAATGACTTACATTGTGAACGGAGGAAGTACTATGGTTTGGTTCGATGCATTTACGGAGTGTTTATTTTCTTAACCAGCCCATCTCACTGCTTGCGTCCTCGCCATGTCAGTTTTGCGATGCTTTTAGATCAATAGCAGCTAGAGTCTCGTTTTTTCAAGAGGTACAAATTTTGAGACCAGTGATATTGAACGGAGATAAGTTGCAGCTGGTGAATATAGTTGCAACTTTATTGCCACTATTAGGGCTCGAGACTTTGAGTCATAGTATTATTTCAGTCAATGGATTTATCATCTTGGTGTCATTAGTGTCACTCCTTGTCATGAACTAGGATGAATTAAGGGATAATAAGGAATAATAGATACTCCTCCGTTCCTTCCTATTTGGGCACCCAATGAAGTAGTTTGCCTTCTGGAACTATATGCAATTTTTCAGTGTTCCATACCAGGATTAAAATCACCTTTCGCTCGTTACTATAATATCTGGAGTAGCAGCAATGAACGAATTTGAGGAGGATGGATCGATGTGACGTAATTTATTATATGTTTCAGGATTCGCACATATTCAGCATCTTAAAAAAAAAACTCCAAAGCCCGTCCAAGTATTCAAAACCTGTTGCGTAACCTTGGTCAGCTTTTTAAAATCACGCGTATACCTCGCGGTAACCGCCACGGTTTGAAGTAACCTCGCGTTACCGTTGGTAACGCTTAAAAACCGTGATGGTGCAGTAATCCCACCCAAAATAGTTTCTGGTGAACCCTGGTTTCATCCCGTGTATCCGTGCATGCAAGGGCTACACCTGAGTCAAACATGGTGTGACCAACATTTTGGTCCCACTCGTACACCTATATCAATCTTACAGTTAGTGTGACCTATACTAAAACTATAATTGTAGAACTGAATTGGTAAGAAAACGGTGAGTGTATTTGTAGAAACTAGAACGAAAATGGTGTGAAACTAGAGACGTTGGCGATGTTTATATTTCTCGTCAAAGAGTGCATTCTCGACAAGAGAAGTGGGTAAAAGTGTGAGCAACACATGACTTGCCTTCTGCACGTTAGAGCTGAGTCAATTGCCCCCCTATCCTGGCGTATTCTTGCCACATCACAACACCCAGACTTTGAAATTTCCAATTCAAATCAATCCAATAGTTTCAGTTCAAAAAACCAGAATAGCTGAAGCCTCAAAGACACTTCGCTCTGCATTCGTATCAAGGAGATGGGAACCAATCTCCAGGCACAAAAAACGGAACAGTCCATTAGCGCTTGATTAATTAAGTATTAATTAGCTAATTTTTTTAAAAAATGTATCAATATTATTTTTAATAACTTTCATATAGAAACTTTTTAAAAAAAACACACCGTTTAGCAGTTTGAAAAGCGTGCGCGTGTAATACGGGAGAGAGGAGTGGGAACATGTGGTGCCGAACACAATAGTGAGTTAAAGAAGTGCACTCAGTACACATTATCCATTCCCCCACCCACACACCACAAAAATGAGAGAACGACATTACCGATACAACACCTCATTGTAAATGTATAACATGCTATATGTATGTATGATACTATGCACCTTGTTGTGCTTGTGGCAGACTAAGACTACTTACTGCATAGAGTGTGCTCGATGAAAGTCGTGTTGGTGAGAATTGGAGATCATTGAACATGGGAAACAGAGGAGATAACTTGATTTGATTTGATGGCAATATGAAATACCCATCGTGGTATAGGACCCGCGGCTTGCGTACATTGATCTAATCCTTGACAACAAAACAAACTAGTATAATTAGAAGGATACAAACTGAAATGAGCTAAAACCTGGACGCTATTGCTGTCATTTAGCAAACGATCGCCATATGCTGGCGTCTCGTCCGGTCGAACAGACCTTTCCTTCTCACATCACCCAAACAACACACCGAATATGTTCTCTGTTCGCCATATTTGGCTTACTTCGATGTTCCCAGACTTCCAGTGCTTAGGATGAATAGTTCTGTTCGTTCGGCAAGTTTTGCGGAAATTTGGGGATGGACATCTTTAGTCCAGGGTGAAATAACCGGATTAAAAAATCTATTTTAGTCCCGATTAATGTTACAACCGGGACTAAGATGGAGCTAGGCCAAGTCCGGTTGTTAGTTTTTTTCTTTTTTCCTTTGTTTTAACATTGAATATTGATTTTGCTCCATCCCCAAATCGTGAAATCCTAACCGATCCTCACAAATCACAGAAAAAAAGGATCATCTTCGAATCCTCAAATCGATCAAATACATACAAAAATTCTAAACAAAATACATATAATTCTACAAAAATCATAACAAATACATCACATATTCGAATTGTACAAAAATCAAATACATCACAGATGAATCCAAATCAAATCTACATGAATCATAAATTCTAAAAAAAAATCTCAGATCCAGCAGAGATGCACGACCGCCGGACGCCGCCGCGTAGGCCGCTCGCCTACGCGCGGCCCTCCGTGCCGGCTGCGGGCAGGCCATAGGCCCTCGCCCGCCGCGCCTCCCTTTGCCACCGCGCCTCCTAGCTCCCTCGCGCACTCGCCTGCTCACTCTGCTTGAGAGGATAAGGCAAATGAAAAGAGAGAGGAAAGGGAGAGGATAAGCACAAGAGAGGAGGAGGATAAGGAAGAGGTCCTAATCCATAGGTTTGTTGGAGTTTCGGTGTATTAGATCGGAGAAAGAGGAGAAACCGAGCTTTGTTTGGGGTGTCTAGCCTCGCTGGTGAGCGAGCAGCCCTGGTAGTTGCATTCCTAGGATCGCAACTCACGTGTCTCGCTAGGGGTCTTTTCCATGTTTCCTCAGGACAATTTCGGTTGGGCCTAGCTAGGTAATAGAATACACGCGGTACATATTCAGTGGTAGTGCACGTTTCCTGTGACTTAGGCCTATTACCTTCAATCTCAACTCCTAGTATGTGTTAGGATCTAGTTGTGCACACGTGTGTGCTGTGGAGTATCCTCCGTCCCATAAAAAACGAATCTAGCACCGGATGTGACATATTCTAATACGATGAATCTGCATATGTATGTCCAGATTTATAGTATCAGAATGTGTTATATCGATACTATGTTGGTTTTTTATGGGACGGAGGGAGTATAGGAGAAGAGGATGTCGTTCGACCTGGAGGATTTAGAGCACGAATCACAAAGTCACGTGGCTGACCAAAATCTTAGGGCGTTGGCACAGCTCCAGCTTCACCTCGCTTGAAGCTGGAGCTCAACCAAACAGTTTAAGCTCTATTTAAAATGGGATGGATTAGGTGAGCTTTCTCACAAAAAGAACTGAGAGTGAAACTGGGTTTAGCAGCTCCACAAATCTACTCCAGATCTAACTCCTAAAGTAAAATTTAGTAATTAGAGCTCTAGAAAAGCCATTAACTAGGTTAGCGATTCTGATTAAAAATAGCTCTGATTTCACCTTTTCATCCCCACACTCCCACAGGCCTGTGTTTCCCCGCAAACCATAGGAAAACCACGCACGCGCGCACTCGCATTCCGCCGTCCGCCATGGATGTCGTCACCGTGTCTCTACCTGCTGCTCCACTCCCACCCCCTCTTGCCATTAAACAATCCGATTCACGCAAGCAGCCCACCCGCGCACGCAACCGACTCAGCTCCTATATTTTGTATACGACAGCAAGCAGCGACCGATGGCGCCACTTCCGCTTCCGGGAGACGGCGGCGACACGCAGGCGGCGCGACGACGAGGATGGCGGCGTCGGGGAAGGAAGCGATGGTGTGGGTGCGGATACTGGAGGAGGGGGTGTTCCGGTTCGACGCGTCGGAGGCCGCGCGGGCGGCGGCGGGGCCCAGCCTCTCGTTCGCCGTGCCGCGGCGGCGAGAGGAGCCGCGCGCCGGAGGGGACCGCCCGGCGATCGTGCCGGTGTGCGAGGTGGTGGGAGATGTCCAGCGCGTCGTGGTTGAGGTATGGCCGTATGGCAAATTAATTAGGGCGGGTTTAATTTGCGGCGAGGCCGAGGCTCACGCGCGGTTCAGTTGTTCGTGCCGGGGTTCTGAGCGTCAGGATTTTGTGTTTTCTGATGCTCGCGGGAGCAGCATTGAGCCTGTGACCTATTGAACCTGTGATCAGGATTAGGATGAACACAAATTCAAGTGAAAATAAACCGGTGATAACACATCTAAGCAAGCACTCTTTCAGTTTCATGTCATAAGACGTTTTGATTTTGTTCAAAGTCAAACTGTTTTAAGTTTGACCAAGTTTGTAGAAAAAAGTAGTAACATTTTCAACCCAAGACAAATTTATTATGAAAATATATTCAATTATTGATTTGATGAAACTAATTTAGTATTATACTTATAACTATTACTATATTTATCTATAATCTTAGTCAGATTTGAAACAGTTTGCGTCTTATAATCTGATGAAACGGAGGAGGGAGTATAAGAATAGTTTTGCTATTTATAAATTTTTTCTTGTTTATAGAAAAAAATGATCAATTTACACATCGCATAACTAAACTTGCATAGTACAAAAGAACTGTAATTTTAATTTAAAAATTTTCTATTGAACTTTTAGTTTTTTAAAATTATTTTTCTTATTGGCTTGATGCATAATGCTAGGCATGAATTACTTTATTGGTGTGACCTCCCCATCTTGGAAAGTTTTGTTTGTATTCAACTTTATTTAAATTTGGTTGAGTTATGTTCAAACTGGTTGAATTTCAGTTAAAATTTGTTTATAATTTGAAACTCTTTTAGCAAGAGATTTTGCGGTACATATCTAGATACTGGTTACTCTAGCACCCCTAATATTTTGAAGGGAGACGAGAAAAAAAGAATCCTGATGCTAGGTGAGAGTAACTTCGGTGTGATCAGGTTTAAAATGAACATAAATTCAGGACCAAAACTGGTTAGTATAACTAAGACATGTAAGCTAGCATGCCCACATGTTTATTTTTAGGCAAAATTTGCTACGTGACACTTAAAAAACGTGTAATTAGCCGTGTAACACCTCAAAAGCGTGAATTAGCTATAGCACACCACAAAAGAGTGGTAATTAGCTACTAGACACCAGCGATATTATTTAATTATTTCCGATGGAAATGAAGGGAGAAAAAGCGTTGAGAGTACCGAAATGGCCCCGCGTCGTTTTTCTTGTGGAGTCGCACGCCATCAAGAAGCCGCCGTCTGGCACGGCGGCGGCGTCAGTATCCACAAGCCACAGATGACAATCTCGTCCATCTCCTGAAGGCGCAGCATTACAAGACATTCATACTATTGCCGCACAACACAGAGTTAGTTTTTACTGTCTTCCTACCAAATTTCATTCCCGTACGAACATGCTAAGTGTTTCATATGTAATGCATCCGACGCACATTGTAGATTCCACTGGGTCCTTTTACTCTTCGACTTGGAGGCCTGCGTACTCAACGTATATGACTCAATGGATAAAAAAAAGTCTACGTTTGGCAAGGTTTTTGAACTTATAGACAGGTACTGTCATAAGTTCCAATGTTAATTACGAATCTTGTTATAATTAATTGCTACTACGAATCATAGCTTTAAACTCCATGTAGGGCTTGGTATCGGTTCCGTTATTTGGTCCGCGGCAATTGGAGAGAAAGACATAGGCGGAAGTTTAAATTTCCTGTGAGTACACATGCTCTACATTTATACTGAATCTCCAATTCAAATACATACAAGTGTATATTAATTAGATCTCTCGCCGTTTGTCATGTATATATAGTGCGCAAAGCAAGCCCAGGGAACTAACTTGTGCGGCTACTACGTGTGCGAGTATTGCCACTGCCTTGCTGACCAAATCATCACCACAAGAGAGCTCGATGTACGTACAAATAAATTCAAAATTTCATTGCGTACGTATCAATTTGTTGTTTACTAATTAATTTCATACATTCATAGGTTATTCGCATGAGGGATAACCTCACACACAAGGAATTTATCGCGGCGGTTCAAGAACAACTCATGGGATTCATCAACGAACAAATCCTTGATCTTGAGGGTGAATTCTACTACGACGGAAATACAATTCATAGGTCGTTAGCTTCTGAGATAACGACTACTACTACATCGAAGTCATAGCTAGCTAGGACATTATAATGAATTGTAATTAATACATGTCTATTTTTCTATATGCATGTACACATTTACTTTATTGTAAATATATATTTTGGTCATATATATATATGCACATAAAATGTTAAGTGCTTTAATATATATATACATATGCATTTGCATAACATATATATGTATTTAATACATACTAGATGCTGGGGCGCACCAATGGCGCGCCGCCTGCACATAGTTTCCTTGATTACTGTAGGCTAATCATTTGTTTTCAAGCTGAATCAATGATTATGTAAGAAAAAAAATCTATGAATACATTTGCAGGGAATGACGTTGATGAGTTATTTTGCATACATTGTTTTACAGATTCTGCTAAGAAAACTCTTGCACATTATAATCTAAAGATGAAGCACCAATGCATATAAAAAATGAAATCAAAGTTTTACATAATGATCAGAGCAATGCGTCCATGGTGATGGTACAACTATATTTGATCATATAAATCTACCAATCAAAAGAAGACATATTGTGGCAATAACATTCTCCGTTCACATCTGGAGTACTAATTGCAATGGACCTGTTCAAGCACAATCCATCAGCATTCAATGAGTTATAAAAATAAATATTTCGGAGGATATCTTCAAATCAGTATCAGTGAACATACTGGAAGCTAAGACACTCGTTAATTGGATTTAAGAAGTGTGGCAACATAATATTTTCATTTTACTTCTCAATACAGATAGTTATATCAAGTGATACAACACGATACTACAGACTTGTGTTTATTACATGGAAATGCAGTGAGAGCAAAAGAACTCTAGAATTTAGATTGATATGGAATTAAGCACGAAGGGTAAGAAATTTACAGGATAATCAACTAATAATTATTTTTAAGTTAAACTTTTCTAAATTGGACTAAGTTTATAGAAAAATTTAGCAGCATCTACAATATCAAATTAGTTTTATTAAAATCTATATCTAATATATTTTGATAATATGTTTATTTTAGGTTGAAAATATCGCTATATTTTTCTATAAAGGTGGTCAAACTTGACTAGGAAAAAAGTCAAAGTGATTTAATAGAGGGAGTATTTGTTATCTACTATGCTGCTATAATACGCTTGATGTATATTCGAATTTGTATTTGTATATTTCCTAGAAAATATAGATGCATCACAGTTCAGCTAGCTTCATTTACTCTTGTGAATACAGTAAACAGTTCATGAATATACAACACATATGCATAAATGATCATGTGTACTGAATAGTTTATGTATACACATTATAAAAAAACGCAAACTTGACCAATACTCTTTCTTGTGGTTGTAGTTCGCCGCGGCATGACTATAGTAGTTGCGTCGCTCTTTTTTCTTTTCTTTTATAATAATGATAGCCTGTGTGCATCCTAGCTATGCAAAGGCCGAGGGTGGTCTTAGAGTGATTGTATTCTCTTGATGTAATTGTCTAAGATCAATAAAACTCTCTTTGTCAAAAATCAATACTCTTTCTTAAAATCCTAATAGTGCAAATGCCCCAAAGTGCATAAAATTCATTTTTGTCTAGGTTGGGGAAGATGCTTTCATGTAGCTTCACAATTACTTGCGTATGCAAAACGGTAGTTGGTAGAAGTTGTAACTTTGTGTGCAATGCCAGCTTATTTTCCTTGAGAGATTTTTCTGAGTAATACACATGCTCATCAGATGTTGATATATTAATTTTTCTCTGTTTTGTATTCAGATGCCTTACATTATTCTTAGGGATAAACATGTTCAATTTCCACAAATGTTTTGTTGCATCGATCATACATTAAGTGCTAATGCGACTGTTATGTTTGCCTCGCTTTCCTGGGAACATAGTTTTGTAATAATCCATCAAGTCAAACATCACTCATATGCTTTCTTGATCTGAGATGATGAATAGTAGTTCTATATCTTGGAACCTCGGAGTAGGACAGTAGGTAAAGAATAAAGAGCTAAAAAGTCCTTTCCCTGTGGGGAAAAAAACTCCCAAAACAGAGAGCGGTTGCGCTTTTATTACATTCACCATTTTATATGCTGTAAGATCAATGTTAAGCTGCTAATTGTTATTCTACTAATATTCTAATGTTCTACTGGCATGTAAGTAATAAGTACAAATGCGATTCATTTAAATCATGGTACATGCGCATATGCTACTTTTTTGTGTAAAGTTCCAAGGATGCATTGTGTACTCCAAACAGATTCTGGCTCAATGCCTTAATCAATCCCGTATAAAATTTGCATGCTTCTTTGGCATACCTGACAGGCATAACTATGTATGAAGTCCTAAATTGATGGTTAACGGTTAGTGGTTAATTTTTTACCGTGCGATGTAGTCCAAAATCGATGGTCCATTTATTGTGTTTAGTCATGATGTGTACATGTCTCTGTTTTTTTTTGAGAGAGATGTCCATATATCTCTGATACTGTTTCCTTCAGAACTTGATACATATGGGCTTACTAGTCTTACTTTAAATAAATAGCTTCCTTCTGGGACATCTTTCTATGGTACTGGAGAATCAAGTGGGCCACTTGAGAGAACTGGAAAGCTGGTATGTCATATTTTTGAGAAATTAGTCATTAACCTTCTGTTTCCATAAATTTGATCTATGAAACATTGGTTAGGTTATTACTTGGAACACGGATGCATGGGATTATGGTCCAGGAACCACATCACTATATCAGTCACACCCTTGGGTACTGGCTGTTCTTCCTGATGGGAAGGCATTGGGAGTCCTTGCTGACACTACTTGCCGCTGTGAGGTATACGTGCTGCATTTCTATAGCTTACTTTGTCCATAATTCACTTTTCAGCTATCTCACTAATGAGCATATACTAACATGACAGATTGACTTACGGCAAGAATCTACTATGAAATTTTCTGCTTCATGCACTTACCCTGTCATACTGTTTGGACCTTTTAATACACCCTCTGAAGTTACCACATCCTTGTCTCATGCAATTGGTATATGTCCTGATCATTCTCTTTTCATTTAAAAGTTTAAACACGTGGGATTTATTATGTGACAAATGTTTTGCAGACATAAAATTTCGTAGTTATAAATGCAGACTTGTATGGAATTTTTTTTGTGTTAGTATGTTAGGAATGTACTTCCATTTAACGTGAGTAATTTAGCTAATCTCATAGCATTGTTGAATTATATTTAGTTGTTACTCAATATATCTGATAGTATTAGTTGTGCATTTCAAGACATTGAATGAGTGATATAACTAGTGTTCTCTACATAGCACTAGAATGACTGAAGGTTCCTGTTACTGGATGCCCTGCACATTATTGGAAAAAGACCAAACATATTTTATTTTGTTCTCTATTTAATTGGTACTGTCTGTGTACACAGCTGAAATTTGGATTTTATTTTACTTGGTTCCACCTAAGATAACCTGAAAGGAAATTCTATTTTGTAGGAACTGTGTCCATGCCACCAAAATGGTCACTCGGATACCATCAATGTCGTTATAGCTATGACTCTTCTGAGAAAGTACTGCAGGTATTTTCTTTCCCATTGGATGTTTACAAATTCAATTGTAATATATGTCCCTGAACATCAACCTGCAGAATGGTGTCATTGTGTGTCCATGAATTTGAGCACTGTAGATACCTTATACTATTATGTGTTAGCATATCTAAACTCTACTTAATGAGTAATTTTGTAGTCCTTGAGGACGGTACCAGTAGATACCATATTTTCTAGTATAAAATTTGGTATGTCTTGGTAAGTCTGGTACTAGGAGGTACCAAATTTGCATAAAAAAAATTTAGTACCTCTCAAGGACTGTAAAATTTCTCCTAAATCGATAATTAGGGATATTACTAGAATTCAGCTCACTCTCAATAAGACATTTGATGTTCACTAATCTCGTTGAAGTTTTCAGATAACTCAGGAAAACTTTTACTAGATTTGTGTTAAAATTTAAAATGTTATTTGATCAATAATTTGGGCTTAATTGAGGCTATACTCCAGAGTTGAGTTGGGAAAGATGCTAGAGGGGTCAAGCACATTTATTTTGAAAAGGGCCCAGCGATGATGTTTTAACACTGATATGTTTTTTTTTTTCTGTTGCAGGTTGTTAAAACATTTAGAGAAAGAGGCATTCCTTGTGATGTTGTATGGATGGATATTGATTACATGGATGGTTTTAGGTGCTTTACGTTTAGCGTAAGAACATTTCTGCCCTTTGTCAGTTGATTATGTTTCATCTTGTTTGATGCAAAAACTGCAGTGAAGTGTTATTGCTGAATTCTACATGATGTTTCTGCTTGTACATGTGAAGTAGTAGTATACTGCTGCAAAAGCACCACAGTTCACAGCCTACGTTTAGATCTAGGGGAGTAAAGTTTTGGCGTGTCACATCGGATATTATATAGGGTGTCGCATGGGGTGTTTGGGCACTAATAAAAAACTAATTACAGAATCCATCAGTAAACCGCGAGATGAATTTATTAGGCCTAATTAATCCGTCATTAGCACAGGTTTACTGTAGCACCACATTGTCAAATCATGAAGCAATTAAGCTTAAAAGATTCGTCTTGCAAATTAGTCGCAATCTGTGCAATTAGTCATTTTTTAGACTATTTTTTATACTTCATACAGGTGTTCAAACGTTTGATGTGACAGGGTGTAAAGTTTTGGGGTGGGATCTAAACTGGGCCTAAATCTATATAAGTTGACTATTCCTCTACTATTGCTGGAATCCTGTTGGCTGCAAGTTAAATTCAAAGTTTCGGTGACTGCTTTTTGAACTGATGTCCCCAGCTTGCTCTGTTTGCCCTATTTTTTGTGATTGCTTTATAACTGTTGTCTCCAGGCTGCTCTGTTTGCCCTACTCTTCCGTACTACATCTAGATTCATTTTTAGATCTAAAATATTTACCTATTGTCTGATAAAATGTTTGTTTTAGCTGAAACTTACCCATTGAATTCATTTGAGATCTGATATTTTACAGCATCGTTTCCCTGATCCGAAATGTATGGTTGATGATCTCCATTCGGTTGGCTGCAAAGCAATATGGATGCTTGACCCAGGAATCAAGAATGAGAGCGGTTACTTTGTGTTTGATAGCGGTTCAGAAAGTGATGTTTGGGTTCAAAAGGAAGACAAGCAGCCGTTCGTTGGTATATTTCCTCCAATGAATGAACTCCTTCATTACCGTGATGAACATATCACTAATTGATGGGTCTCTTTTACTCATATTGTGTAGGAGAAGTATGGCCTGGTGATTGTGTTTTCCCTGATTTTACTTCTGAAAGAGCCCGCTCCTGGTGGTCTGGCTTAGTAAGGCAGTTCGTCTCTAATGGCGTTGATGGATTATGGAATGATATGAATGAACCTGCTGTTTTTAATGTACATGATCTGCCATAAATCATTTGTTTTATTTCAACTGGTTTCATCTTGCTCTTCTCTTACATTGGAAGTGTTTGTCACATCCAGACTGCCACCAAAACAATGCCAGAAAGCAATATCCATAGAGGAGATGCTAATATTGGTGGTCTCCAGAATCATCCGTACTACCATAACGTAACATTTTAACCCTTGGTAAGCTCACCTACAAAATCTAGTCTGACTTCTAACCTTTTGTTGTATAACTGTCAGGTCTATGGAATGCTCATGGCAAAATCTACTTATGAGGGAATGAAATTGGCCAATCCAACTAAACGGCCATTTGTTCTTACTCGAGCTGGTTTTATAGGACAACAACGCTATGCTGCTATGTGGACTGGTGATAATGTATCAAACTGGGAACATCTCCACATGAGTATAGCCATGGTTCTTCAATTGGTAAGTGATATATTTATGCAAGTTTACAAAATGCCCCCTTTTCACAAAAAATGGACAACGTTAGGATTTGCTGTCATCCATTTTCTTATAAATATATATTTACATTTTCGTCAAGAACTAGGGAAAATTATCTGTTTTTTTAGATAATGGAAGCTTTATTTAGACTCAGTTAATTACATCAAGATGATACAATCAAACTGAGTCACCCCCGGCCTCTGCATAAAATGCACACAGCCAAACAAGAACAAATATCTTAGTGGCTATCAATCCGTAGACTAGACCGCCACCCATGCCACTGGGTAAAAAATTATCTGTAGATGCTGACACTAAAGATTATGTATGTTGAACCTTGTTTTGGCTTTGAATGTTGTGTATACTATTCTGCTTCCATGATTGATTGCTAGCACACACATGTTCAATATTGGCATCAAAATAGTCTAAATCACAACGAGGCATGTTAAATAGTCTAACAAAATGATAGATAAATAGCAGCAGAAATAAATAACAACGAGGCATCAAAATCCGGTAAGCCTGCCACGGCCAATCCATAGGATAGATAAATACCTGTGGAAACAAATGATAACAAGCAAGAGTGAATATTTTTCTACATAGCAAGACTTTAATGCATCGAATGGTATAGTGTTAGGAGCGAGGGTGAATTGCTCCCAACTCACACTCGCATAAACTCGCCAGGAACAGAGAGCAAGAACAGAGGAGAACAGAGATAGATTGGAAGGAGTAGTTGGGCTAAATTTCTTGTTGTCATTAACCATAATCTGCCGGCTCTAAATAGCCTTACAATCTGAACTAATTGAGCTAAAAGAAAGGGATAACATCTTATCTAAACAACCTCTAACAACCTTGCTTAATCCTCACCCGTGCGTGGCACTGTAGCCCATCCGGCACGGTGTTCATCCCGATCCCTGCGGCGGCGAAATGGAATTCCCCACATAACATATAGTCAGCAATATGCAAGGTTTAACAAGGATAACATATGCACAAGTTCTGATTTTTTATATTAAGAGAGCTATATTTTACAATAACGATTAAGCAACAAAATTTGTAAAAAGCATTTTTCTATTGATGAACAGGTAGTTTTGAAGAAAATTGAATAGTAAATGTACATTATGGTTGGAATGCCAAAACTAGTAAAAAAGGAGCAATTTATCCCTACTGACCAGTCTCTGTGCAAAGTGAGCTGAGGAGAGTGGTCATTGGGGAGGAACATAGTGGAACAGTCTGTGCATTCTGAAGCCACAAAAGAGGTCGGGACATGTCTCTGAGCTCACTTGCAGTGTGAACATAGAGCCTGCTCTACTGGTAAGGTCTTGTTTGGATGGGCCTAAATTTCAGTCTATCCACATGCATGGGCCAGGATTTTGAGCTAAACTCCCAGCTCACATGTGGATGGGTCAGGATTTTGCTATATGCAAACAAGGCCTATGAACAAATCCCTGGTCCTCGTCGTGTGAGAGAGGTGGCCAGCTAAGAGGAATAATGGTGTTAACATAGAAGAACTGATGGTGCATAGGCTCCATGCTACACATAGGAAGATCGTTGGCTTGTCAGCATTGTGAACTATGGTTCATGAGACTGGTGCTGGTATTGCCACTTCCAGCTTTGCATGGTGCAGACAACCAAAAATTATTGCACAAAAACATATGTACATGCCTATAAAAAATTAGGACCAAATATAATATCTTGAACTATGAAATTCAATTTTACTGTGAGTTTTAGACCATAATTCTAGGTAAGAATTATGGGTAGAACACTATTTTTGTTTGTTGAGAGACCATCACTTCAGCCTGTGTTAAGCGCAATTTTTTCTTGTTTGTACAGTTATTTTTCACTGTGATTCTGTTATTATTGTTTATGCATTACTTTGAGAAAAATATTGTTGATTTGGTGAGCAGAATAGTAAGACTCCCTCACTTATTAGTAGAAAACTTATATGATCAAACTATCTAATAATGTGGTTGTTCGGTCAGGGTCTTAGTGGTCAACCATTTGCAGGCCCAGATATTGGTGGGTTTGCTGGGAATGCTACTCCAAAACTTTTTGGAAGATGGATGGGAGTGGGTGCATTGTTTCCATTTTCTCGTGGCCATTCTGATAAAGGAAGCTTGGACCATGAGCCGTGGTCCTTTGGGGAAGAGGTACAGTGCAAACCTGAAAAATCTAAAAGAACTTGTTGCGTTTCAAAGATTATGCAAATTCACATTTTGCTTAATTATTTTTTATTTGCCGTAAGACTAATAATTTCCACAACCAAAAGTTACTGGCTCCATTGTACAGGAGAACATGGAATTGCTACTGAATTTCTTGTTGTACTATATTTTTCTGTTTGTTTATCATTTGTAATCATTGACTTAAAATGTAAACTCAATGTAATGCCATACATCCTTGGCATTTTATCCATTTCATCATATATATACATGACTATAATTTGCATGCAGTCTGTTATTCCTTTTCTCCTTTGTGGAGTTATTGTAGCACATTCACCTTTGGTTAGTTTTATGTAAGTCTTATGGATTGCTGATTTGTCGTAAGAGTTTTGTGAAATTTTCAGTGTGAGGAGGTTTGTCGCCTTGCTTTACTAAGACGGTACCGGCTATTACCACACATTTATACTCTATTTTACCTTTCTCATACGAACGGAACTCCTGTTGCTGCTCCAGTTTACTTCGCAGGTAATAATTCTATTATGTTTTTATAACATTTCAAAACTGATGAAATCCATGTAATTCTCCAGTGATTTGCACTCCTACCCTTCGTAAGGATAGTTCATAGTTGACATGTCACATGTGCTAATCCAACATATTTTCCCATGTTTATTTTTTATGTGGTTATGTGTAGAACAAAAATGGACAGTCACACTACTATGGAAAACAAATGATGATCATTTGTGATGAATTATAAGTTCTATAACTAGACATAGATAATATATGTGCAATTTGAGTTGACAAAATTTACAAATTTTCAGGAGCCTAAAATCTAGCAAACTAGGTGATTCCTCGCGCTTTGCTTCAGAAATTACTAAACAATACTCAATCAAGCTAGGAGTAAAAAGGAAAAAAAATGAAACATCAGGGGTTTATCAGTACTTATCATGAAATAAACAAATAACGCCCGCGCCTTAATGTGAAACATATTGATAATTATACATTAAATATTATAAAAATGATAGATAAATTTGTTAAAATAGTGTGCAAATGATGTGAAGGGTTATGATTGGATATGCTTTATATGTTGATTTGTAGAATTAAATAAGTTGTAGATGATGTTGTATGCTTGCATGAGATTAAATATGCAATTATTTCTAGCGGGTGATGATGTAGCATAGTTACATGTTGAGTTTTAGATTTAGTGGGCTATAACTTTATAGAAAGTATAGATACCAATTAATTATTATATTAATACGACAATCCTTTTTATTTTGTAGATCCACAAGATTTAGAGTTAAGGAAAATTGAGACCTCATTTCTCTTGGGATCACTTCTAGTTTGTGCAAGGTAAGGTTTTAAGATTAGTTTGTTTTTGTGCACATGAATATAAGGTTTTCAGATTAGTTTGTTTGTGTGCACATGAATATAAGATAGCTGATTTTACACCTTCCTATTTAAAACCATGGTTAATTTGTCACAGTTTACATTTTCTGAGAGGAGACACTCAATCATGGAATATCTTTATAGAGTATATATGTTTGCATATTATGGGACTATACATTCACCATAACTCTAATTTCTGGGACTTTGGCAGCACTTGTCCTGATAAAGGAGCTCATGAATCTTCACAGAAGCTGCCAAAGGGAATTTGGTTGCCTTTTGATTTTGGAGATTCACACCCTGTATGTTGATTAGTGAATATTTGTTGTGCTGACATACATTGAGCCATGTTTCAAAAGTCTTTTTGTTTATCAATACTTGATTATTCAGGATCTGCCGATGATGTATTTACGAGGTGGAGCAGTACTTCCCATAGGCCTTCCTCTCAATCATGTTGGTGAAGCAAAATTGGATGATAATTTGTCATTGATTATTGCATTAGATGAAAATGGTATGTACTCAGTTAATAGCGTAGTTTAACTCATGCATTGAACTGTCATGTGCAAGGGAGATTTTGTTATGCCAAAATAACTGATGCGACTTTCAACAATTTCATGGGTAGATTTTGAATATAATTTTTCATAAGTAGATATTGTTGCAAAAATTAGTGTCACTACCATGAGGAAAAGTGCGCTTCTATCGTTCTGCAGTGCATGTTAGCTATATTCTTTGTCCAATGATTGCCTTATGTTGAAACGATGTTTGGAAATTAAAAGATCTGTTTTACAGGAAAAGCTGAAGGTGTCCTCTTTGAAGATGATGGGGATGGATATGAGTTCCTTCAAGGGAATTATCTTTTGACATACTATGTTGCAGAACTCCACTCATCAGTGGTTACTGTTAAAGTTGCCCGAACTGAAGGATCATGGAAGAGACCAAATCGCAACTTAAAAATAAATATATTGCTTGGAGGAGGTGCTATGGTAGGTCCATTATATTAGTTCCTTTTTGTTTTTGTCAAATGTGCACAGATGAATATTAAATTATAAGTTTTTCAAATACAGGTAAGTACGCACGGCATTGATGGGGAAGATTTACATCTAACAATGCCTACTGAATCTGAAGTGTCAAGTCTAGTGGCAACAAGTGAACTTGAGCTCAAAAAACGTTTTGGTATTAGTCCTACACACTTGCACAGTACTCAAAATGTTTTAGAACAGGGAATTCTTACATCTCCAGTTTTTCCATTTATTTATTCCAAAATATTTTATTTGTGGGCTTACTTTAGTATCTTCCTACCATTCATTATACAGAGATGGTTCGACCTATTCCAGACATAGATAAGCCATTAGGGAAGGAAGTGGCTGAACTTTCTGAAATACCTATTGATTTGAACGGCGAGGACTGGTTGGTTAAAGTTGTACCCCAGATCGGTGGTCGTATTATCTCAATGACACATCTTCCATCTGGTATTGCTCTTATTGATTTATATTACTTTCTGTTGGTTATGCCTCATACGATGTGATTAGAGATAGATAATCCTATTACTGCATCTGGTCGAAAATACAAGTCTTTTGAAGATATGTGTCAGTTAAACTTTTCTAGCTTTAGTTAATTATCATATCCATGTAAATAATTACATCGATTGGAAATGTATATATAATTTATACTTGATCTCTGCAGATTCTCAATGGCTACACAGCACAAATAGGATCAATGGGTATGAGGAATATAATGCGGCTGAAGATACTGCTGGCTGCACAGAAGAGTACAAAGTCATTAGGTAGGAGAAATGCAGAGTACTTCATTACTTATTCAGTGTTCACTCTAACCTAGTTGGCGGCACTTATGGCACTGATCTGTAGAAGAATATGTGACTGGTGGTGTATGAGTGTTATTGCTTAAATTCATGTTTTGACATAATTTCTAAAAATGCGTAGGAGGTATCGCGAGCAATCAGGAAAAGAGGAATCTATTTGTTTGGAAGGAGATATTGGGGGTGGTTTGGTTCTTCAGCGCCAAATATCCATTTGTAAGGAAAACCCAAAGATTGTTAAGATCGACTCCAGTATTCGAGCAAAACAGGGAGCTGATCATTCTGGTGGGTTTTCAGGGTGAGCGTCTAAGCATCATTTAATTTATCCATAGTAAACTGGTAACCAGAAACAATAATGCACCTTTTCCGTTGTTTTTTTAAAATCTCTAGCATATGAATCATGAAGCATGGAGATAACATGTGCGAATATGCGGTCTTACTATTTGTTAACCATGTCTGCTTGACTGTAATGGGATCCCAGAAGAAATCTGGTAAACACAAATGGTTTTTAGGTCACGACATTGTACTGACACCAGGAAATGTGCATTTCCTTTGAAGGTTGGCCTGTTTGAGGGTTCGTCCTAGTTTCATTCTTCAGTACCCTACAGAGATTTCCGTTGTGTTTACAGCAAGCAACGGTATAAAGCGAGAAATACTTCCAGATTCTGGAGAATTGACATTTGAGGGAGATCTCCGTCCCAATGGTATGCAATACTCTTCAGTATTTAGTAGAAAATTGGCCTTAACCATCATTTGTCGAATTGTCGTAACTTCTGTTGTTTATAATTATTTTGAAATTTCCCAGGGGAATGGATGCTAGTTGACAAACGTACGAATCTGAGCCTGGTAAATTGCTTCGATCTCAGTCAGGTTAGTATATGTAAGTTGCATTGGGGAACTGATCATTTGAACATGGAACTGTGGTCGGAGCAAAGAGCAGTTTCTAAGGACACACCGTTAAGAATTTGCCACCATTATGAGGTGAGAAAAATAAACTAAACCCTTGAATGCACATGGAGCAGAAATAGGATGACTATCAAGGGACTTGTTTCCTGAACTATTTTACCCAATAAATGTAAACTGAACCGAGTAATGCCACAGTAAAGGTGTATCACCATTTTAGTTATTGTCATTGTGAATGAATATGGTCATGGTGTGATTACAATGTTCATGTACTGGCTGCTGTTGTGACACTGTTAGAAATAGCTTTTCTGCAAGTTCATGACAAGTTTTAGAGAAAATTTCATGTATGCCTAGAATTTTGTCGTATAATTTTATAGTTGACCAACTTGACCTCCGTATGTCATTTACAATTTATTAGAAGTTATCTGAGATAAATAACACGATGGATTGAAGAACCTACATACTACTCCGTCCTAAAAAAGACCAATTCTAACAACGAATGTGGACACGGACCTTCGGGTTGTACAAATTCCGAAATCCGAGCTCTAATTACTCCTAAACCTCAAGCTTTCATGGCATCCCCAGATTACCCATGTAACACCCTTGTCTCTAAAGTTGTTGTCATGTTCACTCTGATAATTCTTGCTAATGAGCGGAGCCGGAGCCTGATATTCGTGTGACAAATGTTAGAGAAGAAATTGGAGAATACACACTTTTACAATTGACTTAGTCTGAAAGAGCATATAAAATATAAAATATATACTCCAGAAGATACGGAAAGTCCATGGTGTAAAAGAGATGAGAGAAGTTCATAATATCCTTTATGCAATAGATAGACATGGCGATAATAAGAAGCATATGGTAGCAAAAGAAGAAGCAGTGAGCATAGGAGTATTTTCTTAGATAATGGATTTTTCATTAATCCGGCCTCTATATCCACGGAGAATATGCACAGCCAAAATATATACGAGTACTTAGACTCCACACCTCACACGGAGGCTTAGCTTCAACCTTTATTGACAACAAATTCTCCCCATCGCAGCGGAGAGGGTGGAAGGGAAGAACCGGAACTACCCTGTGCTATCCATCGCAACACCATCTCAGTCTCTGTCGATCAGAACCACCATTTTCTACCAACTACTTTGTTTGTTGTCTGCCGTACCATCCAAAACTCCTTATGCTGCAGCTGAATTGCACGCCCGTATTACGCCACAAAGCTACTCTGCGGTGCCACCACCTTCTTCTGTAAACCATTGAACTCCCTGCTGCTCCTAGAGCGACGCCAAGCTGTCCAGCACAACAACTGTATGCCTTTACTGTCAAGATGATTCAATATATAGAGGCCAAGCGGATCACTATGGTGATTGACACGGTCAATCGATTGAGAAGCACGATAGATGTGGCACTGGAGGCAGCTAGTGGCACCTATACTAGACCAATAGATGTGAATTCTGAGAAATCAGGTTACTAGCAGCCACATTGTGGATTTTTGTTGTGCACCAGCAACATAAATAGTCGATAGAAATTATTTTTCTATGAGGAAACCCTAAAAAAATAAACTTTCCCATGGTATTTTTTTATCGGCCCACCCACGCGTAAATAATTGTTTTGATGATAAAATGTTTTTTTTTCTTGATCGAAGTCTGGTAGTGCAACTTATACGGATAAAAATTAGAAGCAATCTGGCAAGTGTATCCAACCTTATAGCAGTGAGAGTAAATAAGATTATCTTTTGCAGAAAAGCTATTGTACGCAGATGCGCGACATCTCTAAGTCACGCGCGTCGCTACCAGGACATCTGCATGCGGGCTTGGGGGCGCGAGCGTCATCTGCAATGGATTTTTTTTATTTTTACATTTTTTATTAAAATATTTACTTTTGAAAATTTACAAATCAAGTCGTCTCTCGCCCTCCGGAAGGGCGATTTTTAAAAATCGTCCTTCCAGAGGGCGATAAGGGACCTAAATGTAATTTTTTTTATTTGTGTTCAAACCCTCTAATTTCCACCGGTTTTAATTGTTTAAATACTAATAATGCTTATTCAACACTTCAAATGATTTTAAATGGAAAAGTGATAAACTACAAAGTTGTAGATCTCATCGAGGTCTACAACTTTTGTATAAAGTTTATCTCCATCCGATGTCGTTTGAAATGTAGATCTGAGATTTTTTGAAATAGGTTATATATTTTGTAACGAATATTTGGATATCTAAAACATCTTAAATGAAAAGGTTGTTAACTACAAAGTTGTAGATCTCCTTGAGCTCTACAAATTTGATATAAAGTTTTATTTCATCTGACTTTATATAATATAATTTTAAATCGTAAAATATTAACTCATTGTAAAATTATAGAGCTAACAAGTTGTGCCGGAAAATTTGCATTTAGGTCCCTTATCGCAAAAATATATAAATAAAAACAATTCATCTGCAATGTGGGTTGGGGTTGGGCCTGGTGGGCCATCGTTGAAAAACATCAGCAATAAAAATCTTGAATAGCAGTAATTACTTGATCTGATTTGCATTAAAATTGATAATCTTTCATGTCAATTTTTTTTGTTAAACTGGTGTCGACGTCTTTTGCTAAAATTTGAAATTTCAAATTCTGAAGTTTTCATCTCAAATTCTAAAACTTTCAAATCAATTTTTGAAACCTTCAACTCAAATTTCAAAACTTCCATATCAAATTTCAAAAACTTTCAACTTGAAATCCATAACTTTCAACTCAATTTGTGAAACTTTCAACACAAATTTAAAATTTTCAACTCAAAATTTAAAACCTTCAAGCCGAAATTCAAAACTTCCAACTCAAATTTTATAACTTTCAACTCAACATTTTTTTTACAATTTTTATTATAAAAACACTAAATGATGGGATTAGGAAAGGGATTTGCACTAAGAGCACCCGCAATGGTAAAGTAAGGTGCTATCTATAAAACATGTACATCTCAGCAATAGACTAGATTAATAGTAAACCACCTCAATAGTATGTCTACATGGGTATCTATAGCTCTCTCATGCATTGCCTCGTTTTTCTCTATAAACTATCTCTAAGTTAGTAGATAGCTTTGCTCTCTCTCTTCATTTAATATCTTTCAAGTAGGAAAATATATTGATATGGATCTCTTGTAGAGAGCTTATAGATAACCATTGTAGGTGCCCTAAGCGCTACAGAATTAGCGCTAGCGCTTAGCATAGCAGAGAGCCGACGCCAGCCGCTCCTTACCGTTCCAGCGCGCGCAGAATAGGAATCACCCATCTTTTGCGCAGAATAGGAGTAGATATGATGTTGAGAAACCCAATTTTAGCCTTTTAGGAGCCCCCAGAACGCTGAAGTGCTGAGTGTTAGGACAACGTGAAATTTCGCAGGACGAGCTTGAAATCAGTACGTGTCTCCTGACTCCTCTACAATCACAGCTGAAAGAGAATCTGTCACCGAGGGTCGTATTTGCACGGGGCCGGCAAGTATAGGTGACCGTGACCATAAATAGATTCAAATCAGGACTCACGCACGCCCTAAACTAGCTTGTAGTACACCATAACATCGCCTAATTGTAGTTTATCCTTTGTCTTACATCGAGCACACCCGTGTACACGCTAGCTGGACAGGCAGCAACAATTGACGCGTGGAGATCGATGCTGATGTCTTGGTCGGCCGCGAGGCGACCGATATATATGGCGGGTCTTCCATGGAGGAATAACGGATCAATCCCGGCAACTCTCGTTCGATCGGCTGGGCGAAGGACCCAGAAACACATGGCGTCGATCGGCGCCGAGATATGATCAGTCGTCAGTATAGCTGTTGGACGAGGACGAGAAGAATCCATCAATCCCGGGGTGCGCGTGCTGTGCCTGACGTACTACGATTAACGGGCGGTACTAGCCGATCTAACGAACCTCGCCTTTGACTTGGGCCGGCATGCGAGAATCGATCCAAAACAAGCTATAAGCACTACTCCCTCAGTCAAAAAAAAAAAAAAAAAAAAAACTAGCCGTGTTCCTTGATCAGTTCGTGTCCACGCTGTACTCTTGCAGATTTCAGAGAGCATCAAACAGCTCAAAAAATCGACTGCAACTAAGCCCAAATATCTGTGATAAAATTTTAGCAAAACCGTAAAGTATTTATAGTACATTACCAATCTCGTAGATGAGTCCGGAGAAGGCAGAGCATCCGGGCCCACCGGTCAGCCAGAGCAGGACGGGGTCCTCTTCCGGGCTCCTCTCCGACTCGCTGGCCGGCCAATGATCGCTCGTGGCAGGCAGATCTGCCTCCGCTAGCCTCGCGGCGGGCGGTGCGGTCGACAGGGGACGGAAGGCGGTGGCTCCCCTCGCCTCCCCCACGCAGCTCCGGCAGCGAGCTTGAGTGGGAGGCCGACGGGGCTCTCCCCGCCTCCCCCTGCGCGGATCCAGCCGTTGGCGGCCGGTGTCACCGCGGATGACGAGGAGGAGGAGGTGGCTGGGAGCGGCATCCTCAGCCCTATGAGAGTAAGTATAATGATAAAAATTAATTTTTTATGGGACAAAATTTAAATTTGAGAAGTCGAGAAGTTATTTTTTTAACGGAGGGAATACTCTATAAGTACGACCAAGCCCTCCGCGAATAGCGGATTAGCGGACCGCGTGTGATCATTTCACAACTCCACCAGTGCTTAGCTTGTCTTGGATCGATTCTCGCATGCCGGCCCAAGGCAAAGGCGAGGTTCGTTAGATCGGCTAGTACAGCCCGTTAATCGTAGTACGTCAGGCACAGCACGCGCACCCCGGGATTGATGGATTCTTCTCGTCCTCGTCCAACAAGCTATACCGACGACTGATCATATCTCGGCGCCGATCGATGCCATGCGTTTCTGGGTCCTTCGCCCAGCCGATCGAACGAGTTGCCGGGATTGTTCCGTTATTCCTCCATGGAAGACCCGCGATATATCGGTCGCCTCGCGGCCGATCGACCAAGACATCAGCTTCGATCTCCACGCGTCAAATGTTGCTGCCTGTCCAGCGTGTACACGGGTGTGCTCGATGTAAAACCAAGGATAAACTACAATTACGCGATGTTATGGCGTGCTACAAGCTAGTTTTGGGTGCGCGAGAGTCCTGATTTGATATTCCGGTCACGCGTCACTCGTGGACAGATGGTTTGTAGTTCCGGTTGGTAACCTCTTTGTAGTCCCGGTTTTCTAACTGGGACTATGAATGCATCTCGATTAAAATAAACAGGACTAAAAATATATCTTAGTTCCGGTTGGTAACAAGATGGTAGCGCCAGTCTCAGTTGGTCACCATTTTTTTCTTTTTTTTATTTTCATTGTTTCTTTCCAAATCGAGTTGCTCCTTCCCAAATCTCCCTAAATATCCCCAAATCAAAGTATCATTCCCAAATCAATGAATCATTCACATCACAAATTCTCAAAAATAATACAACTCAAATTCTTAAAGAAATACATCACAGATCCAACATCAAATACATCACACATCATAACATCACAAATCCAATGGATCAAATGTATCACAATTCGGAAAATAAAAGAAAGTTGTGCTTCCGCTGCCGCCTCCCCTCTGGCGAAGGGAGGGCGCCGCCGGCCGCCAGCTCCCGCCACCGCTGCGCTCCCTGCGGCCCTCCGCGCGCCACGCCGCCGCCCGCCACCAGAGCAGCCGCCGCCACCACCCGGGCTCGGCCGCTTGGGCTCGCTCTGGTATGGAGGAGGAGGAGGTGGGAGGGGGGAAGGGAAGAGGAGAAGACTAGCTAGCCAGATCGGATCTGAGGAGGACTGGAGGAGGCGGCTGGAAACTTGCTGTTTAATGAGAGCTAGGGTAGAGAGATGAAGGGGGAGGGATAAGATCGAGACTGTGGCACGCGCGTGGATCGGGGTGGTTTTATTTTTGGTCCCGATTGGTATAAACAACCAGGACTAAAAAATCTATTTTTAGTACCATCGGGACTAAGATAATTGGGGCATGAATTTGACCCGACAACTTTTTGAATCGGGACTAAAGATAAAAAATATTAACCGGGACTAAAAATAATCTTTAGTCCGGGTTCCTATTTGAATCGGGACTATTGTAGTTTTTTAGCGACCGACCAAAGATGGTTTCTCCAGCAGTGGGCCACCTACTTGCCCGTACAAATACGACCCTCGGTGACAGAGCCTCTTCAGCTGTGATTGTAGAGGAGTCAGGAGACACGTACTGATTTCACGCTCGTCCTGCGACATTTCACGTTGTCCTAACACTCAGCATTGCAGCGTTCCGGGGGCTCTTAAAAGGCTAAAATTGGGTTTCTCAACAGCACTGGTAGTTGCGCTCTGCGCGACTTTTGATCCCCGTCTAAGAATTTTGTATGTGGTATATTAGTTTATAGATTGTTTTAGTCTGAGTTAATTAATTTAAAAAGTATCAATGTTCTAGCTAACTATAGATTTAGCTAAGTTGTACTAGTCCATCCGTTTCACAATGTAAGTCATTATAGTGTTTCCCACATTTATATTGATGTTAATGAATCTAGACAATCTAGATTCATTAACATTAATATAAATGCGGGAAATACTAGAATGACTTACATTGTGAAACGGATGAAGTATTTGAGAAATCACTAGAAGCCTCCTGGTTTTTTATTCTTTATTATCTTGTCCCTTCTCTTGGCACTAGAAGCATCCGGAAATTACTATTCATTTATCCTATTTGTTGTTTTTTTATTGCATGTATACCTTTTATTCAACAAGGAAGGAAGCCCGCGCTGATGTGCGGGTATTTTATGTTTCAATGATAAAAAGAACACTAAAAAAGAAGTATTATCTCACCATATTCATCTTAGATATTCACTGTAGGAGATGGTAAATTATCATATAATAATAACTAAAAAAGAAGAAAAAATACTTATACCGTGAAAGTGAAATAGATGATAGACTTTGATACACTAAATGATAATAATGTCTCTCAAATTTCAAACAATAATCACTTAGTTCTGCTTAACATGTAAACTCACCTATCACCACTACAGATTATTATTGTCTTAAAAGTTGGGTCCCTTTTAATGAATGGAAGTGTTTTAGTACCATAAAAAGAGCCTAACACATTAGTAATACAATAAAAAATCACGAATACTTCAGAAATATATAGTTCTCCATGTCTTATGTCCAAATCTATTATAGATAACCATCATAACAATTAATAGGGTAATACGATTAGAATTAAATGTGAATGTTTCCCTAACATGTGAAGTCGGCTGACACTACCGAGTACCATGTGAAAAATATTTGCTCGAGTAACAATCTCTCACTAACATAGGAGTTAGTGGGTTTTGATATATCTTTTTTTATTATAGATCCGAACTTTTGTTTATTTTTCTTTATTTTTTCCCCGTGCAATAGTACATTCCTAGGTAGCATCCATATATGTTTTTTTCAGCGAATAGCTTTACTAAGTATGTAAGCTTAGGCGGACAGATCATAAGCATACAAACATAACAACTTTTAATCTGAGCATCGAGAGGGGATCATTATTTTTTTTCCTGATCTTGCATAGGTAGGTATTATGTATGTTTTTTTTTTTTGGAGAATGGTGTGTCCTAGGTATGTATGCAATTTTTTTTGGCTTTTATCTAGCAAACATTTTGTACGTATTTTTCTTGTCATCGCACAGACACTACTTCAATCTGCTAATGACATTGACAATGGGCACAACACTGCAATTCTGTACTGTGATTATGGATGGATACTTTTCGATAGGTGTACAAATTAATGCACAGATTATGCGTCGTGCTAAGTTGTTATATGTATAAGATATTCATAAGGCAGGTTTGTTCATCTTGCCGAGACCAACTTCTACAAAACTTCTTGTGCATAAGAGGTGTTCAAACGAAAAAATTCACACACAAATAATTGTGTCATACGTGCACGTGCAGTAGATTAGTAGGGAGGTTCTTTTTCTACACCCTATTACGTACACGGAAGAAGATTAGGAGTGGTGGAATTTTAAAAGATCTAATCTACGGTCTAAAATAACGGGTCCACCGACTTAAATGAAAATAGAGGGTTTGGATTTTTCCTGCCACATGGCGATCTAGGAGCGTTTATAGGATGTCCATGTGGCAGTTTGAGAGCGTTTGTAGGAAGATTAATGGACTTTTAGTATATAATAGATAGATGGGTCATTATTTATCTAAACTCTTTATCCGACGGTTAATATGGTTTTGATGATGTGGCGCATCCTCGTATAAGAAAGCTTGCTGCTTTCACTGTGTAAGATATCTACTCCTATTCTGCGCAAAAGATGGGTGATTCCTATTCTGAGCGCTTGCGTTGGAACGGTAAGGAGCGGCAAGGCGTCGGCTCTCTGATAAGCGCTAGCGCTAATTCTGTGAGCGCTTAGTGCTAATCCCATCATTTAGTGTTTTATAATAAAATTGTAAAGTGTTTTATAAAAAAATTGTAAAAAAAAAGTCGCTTAGTGTAATCCATCATTTAGTGTTTTAATAATAAATTGTAAAAGTGTTTTATAATAAAAATTGTAAAAAAAAAAGTTGAGTTGAAAGTTATAAAATTTGAGTTGGAAGTTTGAATTTCGGCTTGAAGGTTTTAAGTTGAAATATTTAAATTTGTATTGAAAGTTTCAAAAAATGAGTTGAAAGTTTCAGAATTTAAGTTGAAAAGTTTCAAATGTCAAGTTGAAAGTTTTTTGAAGTTTGAGTTGAAGGTTTCAAAAATTGATTTGAAAGTTTTAGAATTTGAGTTGAAAGTTTTGGATTTCAGTTGAAAGTTTTTTGAAATTTTTAGATGAAAGTTTTGAAATTAGAGTTGAAGGTTTCAAAAATTGATTTGAAACTTTTTAGAATTTGAGATGGAAGCTTCAGAATTTGAAGTTTCAATTTTTAGAAAAGCCGTCAACACCAGTTTAACAAAAAATGACATGAAAGGTTACCTTTTAATGCAAATCAGATCAGGTTAATTATTGCTAATCAAGATTTTAATTGCTGATGTTTTTTCAACGATGGTCCACCAGGCCCAACCCAACCCACATTGCAGATGACGATCGCACCCCAAAGCCCGCATGCAGATGTCCTGGCAGCGACGCGCGTGATGCTAAGTTATTCTCACTGCTATAAAAAAAATTTTTAAATAAGATAATCTTATTTACTCTCACTGCTATAAATAAGATAATCTTGTTTACTCTTCACTGCTATAAGTTGCACTTGCCAGATTGCTTCTAATTTTTATCCGTATAGTTGCACTACCAGACTTCAATCAGAAAAAAACATTTTACCATAAAAATAATTATTTACGGGGTGGGCCGATAAAAAAAAGACCATAGAAAGTTTAGTTTTTTAGGGTTCCTCATAGAAAATAATTTCTATCGGCTATTTATATGGTGGTGCACAACAAGACTCCACAATGTGGTTGCTAGTAACTGCAGATTTCTCGGAATTCGCATATATTGATCTAGTATAGGTGCCACTAGCTGCCTCGCTGCCACATCTCGTGCTTCTCAATCGATTGGCCGTGTCAATCACCATAGTGATCCTCTTTGTCCTCTATATATTGAATATCTTGGGGTGTGTTTAGTTCATGTCAAAATTGGATGTTTGGTTGAAATTGGAACGATATGACGGAAAAGTTGGAAGTTTGTGAGTGTAGGAAAAGTTTTGATGTGATGAAAAAGTTAAAGTTTGAGAAAAAATTTTAGAACTAAACTCGGCCTTGGCAGTAAAGGCATACAGACTGTTGTGCTGGAAAACTCGGCGTCGCTCTAGGGCAGTGGGGAGTTCAACGGTTTGCGAAAAGGTGGTGGCGCAGCAGAGCAGCTTTGGGGCGTAATATGGGCGTGCAATTCAGCTGCAGCATAAGGAGTTTGGATGGTACGGCGGATAGCAACAAAGTAGTTGGTAGAAAATGGTGGTTGCGATCCACGCATGAGACTGAGATGGTGTTGCGATGGGTAGCACAGAAAGATAAAGAAATAAAAAAAAAAAAAACAACGAAAAAATACTAATACAAAAACACAAAAAAATACACAACAAACAAAAATAAAA
>CM020184.1:10454690-10475721 GCA_009805545.1 Oryza longistaminata
GGTCGCTGCCGCCGCCCGTCGTCAGCCGCGCCGCCCACACCCGACCGCGAGAGGAGAGTGAGAGAGTGAGGGAGAGGTGAGAGAGTGAGAGAGGAAAGGAGAGGATAAGGCTGAAATTTTGAAGTGTTGAGGATGGACAGAGGAGGGAGGATAGACTTGTAGGCAGGCCTTTAAAAGGAGGGCATGCGGCCCCTTATGAGGTCCGCCTATAAAAATTGGTTTATTTTTGCGTGCGAACCGTTAAGAGGCCCGCCTGCGAAAATCGATTTTCGCGTGCCCGCACACGAAAATGGTAGAAGGATTTTTGCATACGCAACCAGTTACGGTCCGTCTGCAATTTAAAGAGCTCCTTGTAGTAGTGGGGGCCTTCTCCCATCCTTTGCGCTTCCTCGTCGGCATTGCATGATTCGGTTATCCTGCTAGATCCGGTCTCGATGACTAGCTTGAGTGGTTGTTGCGCAAGAATGCGAATGAGAAGAGACTCAAGAGAGATTGGCCGCAAGGGACCCTGCTCACCGGAGTGTGATGCCCTCAAATTATTTTAGAGAGAGGTAAAAAGAGGAGGAAGAAGATGAATAAGAATGACAAACATGTGGGTCTGATCATTTTTTTTAGCTATAGTACCATTCCCGTGCACTGCAATGGGCCCATATATATGAGAACGTTCTGCGCCCATAATATCCAACCAGTTATTTTTTTTAACTATCCATTCTTTTTTTTCTTGTTTTGTTTTTTAACCAACCATTTGATTTTTTTTATCTGGTTTTCTTGAGAATGGGGTGGTTATGCGTGCAACGCAAGGGGACGGGGGATGACTCTGCTTCTAAGATAGTAGAGATTTATGTTAATCTTTTACTGACTGTATTGCGACATCGCAATACCGCTACCACACGTGTGCCAAATAGGATTGATACTGCCCTGGTTTGGGTTAGAGGGATAATTATTTCTTGAGATTTAATGATTGGGGGTTCAAATGTCTAGTACTGTAGGGGTAAATAATCGTAATTTTTCAATAGAGGGGTAAATCGGATTTAACTTTAATTATGACCGTAGATGGGTAGATCATGTTAGTTCATACAAATCTGTAGGTTAATTCAGTAGAAGAGAAAGAGATAATAAATGCAAGACTTAGTTCGTGACTAACTGACGATTCAGAATTTCAGATAGTCGTAACACTCATACAGATTCAAGGGCCGAGGTCCACCCCATGAGCTCTGCAACTTGACTAAAAGGGAGAAATTTCTTTGGAGACTTTTGAGCAGTTGACAGAGCCCTGCATGCCAGCTGCTAGCTTCCAAGAGATCTTCCAAAATTTTAACATTATATTAAAAGCAAACACCAAAATATATGTCTCCATCCTTTTCCAGGCGTTCCCATGCAAAGTTGGCAGAAAGAAACGCACTATATATACCGGCTGAAGTTCCATCACTCTGATCCATCCACACCACTGCAACTGAGGCAAAGAGGAATTCATTCATTCCAAAGCTAAGCTTAAATTTCAGCTTCTCATCAGTCTCCAGTTTCAGGTCGTGCACCATGGTGACCACCTTCACGGCACGCCGGAGCTCGCCGGAGCTGGTGACGCCGGCTAGGCCGACGCCACGTGAGACCAAGCTGCTGTCCGACCTCGACGACCAGTGGACGCTGCGCTACTACGAGACCGTCGTGGGGTTCTTCCGCGTCTCCCCCAAGATGGCCGGCGGCCTGCCCGGCGGCGACAACATCGCCGCCAAGGTGATCAAGGCGGCCGTCGCCGAGGCCCTCGTGCACTACTACCCTGTGGCCGGCCGCCTGCGGGCTCTCGTCCCCGGCGGGAACAAGCTGGCCGTGGACTGCACGGCGGAAGGGGTGGCGTTCGTCGAGGCCACCGCCGACGTGCGGCTGGAGGAGCTCGGCGAGCCGCTGCTGCCGCCGTATCCGTGTGTCGAGGAGTTCCTCGGTGATGCCGGCGACACTAGGCATATCCTAGACAAGCCTCTGCTCTTCCTGCAGGTATATGTCTCAACTCTCAACTGATTAGCCTTTCAGATGTTTTCTTTCAAATTTTAAATTTACAACCAAGGCATCTGTTACTACCTGACCGATTCATTAAAATTTGGTCGCTGCCGCCGCCCGTCGTCAGCCGCGCCGCCCACACCCGACCGCGAGAGGAGAGTGAGAGAGTGAGGGAGAGGTGAGAGAGTGAGAGAGGAAAGGAGAGGATAAGGCTGAAATTTTGAAGTGTTGAGGATGGACAGAGGAGGGAGGATAGACTTGTAGGCAGGCCTTTAAAAGGAGGGCATGCGGCCCCTTATGAGGTCCGCCTATAAAAATTGGTTTATTTTTGCGTGCGAACCGTTATGAGGCCCGCCTGTGAAAATCGATTTTCGTGTGCGGTCCTCTTAACAGTCCACACACGAAAATGGTAGGAGGATTTTTGCAGACGCAACCAGTTACAGTCTGGCTGCAATTTAAAGAGCTCCTTGTAGTAGTGGGCCCTTCTCCCATCCTTTGCGCTTCCTCATCGGCATTGCATGGTTCGGTTATCCTGCTAATCCGGTCTCGATGACTAGCTTGAGTGGTTGTTGCGCAAGAATGCGAATGAGAAGAGACTCAAGAGAGATTGGCCGCAAGGGACCCTGCTTACCGGAGTGTGATGCCCTCAAATTATTTTAGAGAGAGGTAAAAAGAGGAGGAAGAAGATGAGTAAGAATGACTAACATGTAGGTCTGAACCAATATTTTTTAACTATAGTACAATTCCCGTGCACTGCAATGGGCCCATATGTATGGGAACGTTCTGCGCCCATAAGATCCAACCAGTTATTTTCTTTAACCATCCATTATTTTTCTTCTTGTTTTGTTTTTTAACCAACCATTTATTTTTTTTATCTGGTTTTCTTGAGAATGTGGTGGTTGTGCGTGAACGCAAGGGGACGGGGGATGACTCTGCTTCTAAGATAGCAGAGATTTATGTTAATCTTTTGCTGACTGTATTGCGACATCACGAAACCGTTACCACACATGTGTGCCAAATAGGACTGATACTGCCCTAGTTTGGGTTAGAGTGATAATTTCTTCTGCACATTTAATGATTGGGGGTTCAAATGTCTAGTATTGTAGGGGTAAATAATCATATTTTTTTCAATAGGAGGGTAAATTGGATTTAACCTTAATTATAACCGTAGGTGGATAGATAATGTTAGTTCTACAAATCTTTTTTTAAGTAAAAGCAGCAAAAGATTTGCCGGATATATTAGAAAAGGGGAGGAGCTGAAATGTTTACGTTGCAGTTACAATCCTGCATAAGAAGGCCATGAGGCCTTACAGGGCAAATAAAAGACAGCTAGATACTACAAAGCCCATTAAAAGGGTCTTTTGGAGAGGTCTATTTGGTTTATATTTTCCTTAGATAAAAAAGCCACCTGGTTATCATTCTTCTCAATCTGTTGAAAAATCCTTCCATTACGCTCAAGCCATATGTTCCATCATGTAATAATAAGTCTCCAACAATTTTCTTCTGTCTATTTGCTGGTGAGACTTGACGTAGCATATATTCCATTATTCTGCTAAGGAATTCGCTGTCTATTGTTGTGGGATGTTACTGTGCCCCTGCCATTGACAGATCTTGCCCCAAACTGCAATTGTGAAGGGGCATTCCTTAGCTAAGGCCCTGTTTAGTTGGTAAAATGAAATCTCTTAGTATCACATCGGATGTTTGATCGGATGTCGAAAGGGGTTTTCAGACATGAATGAAAAATCTAATTTCATAACTCGCCTGGAAACCGGAAAACGAATCTTTTGAGCCTAATTAATCCATCATTAGCACATGTGCGTTACTGTAGCACTTATGGCTAATCATGGACTAATTAGGCTCAAAAGATTCGTCTCGCGATTTCTTCCCTAACTACGTAATTAGTTTTCCATTTTATCTATATTTAATGCTCCATGCATGTGTCTAAAGTTTCGATGTGATGTTTTTGGGAAAAAAAATTTAGGAACTAAACAGGGCCTAAATGACAAGTATCTTCAAAAGTGCTTGTACAAAGGCAACATATCCAATCACAATTGACAAGGCCATCGTCTTTTAAGCAGATTTTCTGCAGTTGGGGCCTTTTGGTGGAGTAAAATCCAACCAAAAAAAATCTTTGCTTCGGTTCAGGTTGTGTTGTCCAAATTGGTTTGAAGGATGCGTGGGTGATTGATCCCTGGAATTGCGCTAAATAGGGTTAATTCAGTAGAGAAGAGATAACAAATGCAAGACTTAGTTCCTGACTAACTGACTATTCAGAATTTCAGATAGTCATAACACTCATTCAGATTCAAGGGCCGAGGTCCACCCCATGAGCTCTGCAACTTGACTAAAAGGGAGAAATTTCTTTGGAGACTTTTGAGCAGTTGACAGAGCCCTGCATGCCAGCTGCTAGCTTCCAAGAGATCTTCCAAAATTTTAACATTATAGAAAAAGCAAACACCAAAATATATGCCTCCATCCTTATCCAGGCGTTCCCATGCAAAGTTGGCAGAAGAAAACGCACTATATATACCGGCTGAATCTCCATCACTCTGATCCATCCACTGCAACTGATCAGGCAAAGAGGAATTCATTATACAAAGCTAAGCTAAGTTTCAGCTTCTCATCAGTCTCCCAGTTTCAGGTCGGTCGTGCACCATGGTGACCACCTTCACGGCACGCCGGAGCTCGCCGGAGCTGGTGACGCCGGCTAGGCCGACGCCACGTGAGACCAAGCTGCTCTCCGACCTCGACGACCAGTGGACGCTGCGCTACTACGAGACCGTCGTGGGGTTCTTCCGCGTCTGCCCCAAGATGGCCGGCGGCCTGCCCGTCGGCGACAACATCGCCGCCAAGGTGATCAAGGCGGCCGTCGCCGAGGCCCTCGTGTACTACTACCCTGTCGCCGGCCGCCTGCGGGCTGATCTCGTCCCCGGCGCGAACAACAAGCTGGCCGTGGACTGCACGGCGGAAGGGGTGGCGTTCGTCGAGGCCACCGCCGACGTGCGGCTGGAGGAGCTCGGCGAGCCGCTGCTGCCGCCGTATCCGTGTGTCGAGGAGTTCCTCGGTGATGCCGGCGACACTAGGCATATCCTAGACAAGCCTCTGCTCTTCCTGCAGGTATATGTCTCAACTCTCAACTGATTAGCCTTTCAGATGTTTTCTTTCAAATTTTAAATTTACAACCAAGGCATCTGTTACTACCTGACCGATTCATTAAAATTTTAAGCGCACGGTTTGCAATTTCGTTTCGAAATTTCGGGTCCCCCCATCTCCCCCTAGAGCGAAACAATTTTGCCTGCTGTTTCTTTTTTTTTTTCTGAATTTAGAAAAAAAATATATTCCATTTGTTTTAGTATTAGATGGGACAGTTAGTATTACTCCCTGCATTTCATAATATAAGGCACAACTACTTTTTAGAGTTATTCCATAATATTGTATAAGGCATGCATGTCATTAACTAACATATCTTCTCCACTAAAATATTATTATTTAAATTCTCCACTATAAAGATCTCTAATTTTATTGGGTGCATGCATTATATTTATTAGATTAATCCAAACTATAAGGTGATAATAATTATTTCTTGATCTTTGGGCTAAGGGTGGTTGTGCCTTATAATTTGGAATGGAGGGAATATGAATTTGGATAAACCCCACAACATAGCCGGTTCTGTTTGGAGCATACTAGGTAGATTGTGTATTCCATTTAGCACTAGCTTGCTATATTTGGAACTGAAGTAGTATTCAAATTTGATCAACGTTTATTCAAAATTCAAATTATTTTGGATCGAAAGTATTCGAAAATTTCAGAAATTTTGGATTTATCACTCCCTGATTTTTTTTTTGGCCTTCCCAAATTGTGTTAGCCCTGTGTTAAGCGTACGTATATATGTTTCAGATCTGAATGTCTAATTGGTTAATCCTATATTCCTATCTCTGCTTTCGAACGAATGTAGGTGACTCAACTGAAATGCGGTGGATTTGTCATCGGCCTCCACATGTGCCACTGCATTTTCGACGCCTTCGGCCTGCTCCAGTTCATCAAAACCATAGCTGGTTTCGCCGGCGGTGAACCCATCCCATCCACCATGCCCGTGTGGGGAAGAGAGTCGTTCTTCGCAGCACGGACACCACCATCCTTCACCCATGTCTACCCGGCATACAAGCCGATCCTCGACGGCCGGAGCAGCGCAGGCGACGGCGACGGCGACGTCGACGATGTGATGCTGACAACTCCACCTGAAACCATGGTGATGAAGTACTTCAGCTTCGGGCCAAAAGAGATCTCGGCTCTCCGGAGCCTGATCCCTGCACACCTCACCAGATCCACCACGGCATTCGAGCTGCTCACCGCGGTCATGTGGCGATGCCGCACGTCGGCGCTAGGGTACGAGCCCGATCGACGCGTGCGTCTCATGTTCACCCTGAATCTACGAGGAAGATGGTGGAACCGCGAGGAAGCCGCCGCCGTGCCGCCGGGCTACTACGGGAACGCGCATCTCTCCCCCATGGTGACGGCCACCGTCGGCGAGCTGGCCCGGCAGCCTCTCGCGGACACCGTCGAGCTCATGTGCAGGGCCAAGGCCGGCACGACGAGGGAGCGCGTGGAGTCGATGGTTGATCTCCTGGCGACATGGCGGGAGCGGCCGTCGTTCGCCATGGACAGGACGTACGAGGTTTCTGACACGAAATGGGTCGGTGGAGGAGGCGGTGCGTTGCGCTGTGGGGTGGCGGAGATGGTCGGCGGCGGCACGCCTTTCGCCGGAGACCTCACCTCGAAGCTGATAAGCTATCACATGAAATGCAAGAACGAAAATGGGGAGGACTCGATTGTGGTGTCGATGTTGTTGCCAGAGCCAGCGATGGAGAGGTTCACGAAGGAGATGTCGTTTTGGCTGAAGAGCTATTAAGGGATAGATATGTCTCAGTATGATCCTTGGGATGTTATATGATGGAACAACCTTAGCTTTCGATAAGGGGATGAAGAGTTGTTTGCATACATATTTTGTTCTTGTATACTTTCGTTAGTAGAAGGTTGGTGCCATCCTAGAAATAATCACATATATACTACAGATAGCATGCATGGCTATGTAGAACTCGTATATATATTCCTAATAAATAAAAATGGTATTGTTATGGTTCTCTAAGGTTCTTTTTAAGATAAAATGATCTATTTTTTTCTCTTTTTTTTTTGCAGGGGATCTATTATTTTTCTACATCACTGCATGGGATAATGTCAGGAGCTTGACTTGGCAGCATATGGGCAGGTTCAGCCATTTTCAAGCCCAGTTCATAAAAGCCCAAGGCAGTGGCGGACACAAGATTTTGACGATAGGTATACGAAATTATGAAGTCAACAGACCCGGATTATATGTAGACAGTACTGTGGAAACTAGCTTGATCAATTATTGATAAGCACTCAATGTAGACATACATACATCAATAAACAATTTGTGATGAACAGTTAATACAACTAATTACTACAGCAAAACAGGTAACTAGAGACGGCTTAAATACTACGGGTCATCATACCGTCACTACCTAACTATCCCAACGTACGTGCGAGAAATCCCCCATCACCTAGAGTCGGATAAAAGAGATGGAGAGATAAACCGTGGCTACCTCCCCACTTAACAGCACCCACCATTATAATATCCTTTAAAATTATTAATTAATAGGATAATCACTATTTATTTTTGGAACTACAATTGTGGGTCTATCGAAACCCTCGACAGAGTCGCACGCCGCTGCGCGCCCTCCCCATATCGCCGGCACGCCTCCTCCACCACCACCGCGCGCCACCGCTGACCACCATCGCTCCGGTCCTGCACCCTTGCTTCTCCTTTCTGGCCGTTGCTGCCTATCGCCACTGCACTGCCACTCCATTGCAGCCACCGCGGCTCGGTTCAAATCTTGCCAGTCGCTAGGTAGATGAACATGTGGGGAGCAGATTTGTGGAGGGATGAGACTCTGATTTTTGGCTGATTCAGAGTATGATCCCCTGATTGGCTGATAGAAAGTGCTAGGACGGCCAAGGGATTGACCTGCTGTGAGGAATCAGATCGAGTTGCACAGCTTCATCAAAGAAAAGGTAATTTCATTGTTCTCCCTTTCTATTGAGAATCCACGTAGGTACACATTGGTTTAGGACGATTCGTGATGAACATCTGGTTTGGTGTACTTTGGTAGTTTTAATTTACATTCATTCGGACTGTGATTAGAGGCCATTGTTCTTAATGATCTTTCTTTCCTGAAAAGTTAAGTATGTTCTCAAAGTTGTCAACATTTATTGCATTCAATGTAAATCTAGTTTCTAGAAAATGAACTGAATCCCTTAATTTCAGAAGTCCAAAAAGGGCACAACCGATATACATAGATATATATTGACTTTGATTGCTTTCGTATGCCTCCTACCTTAATGCAGGGTTTCTGTTAGCAGACTAGCTAGAGGGACGGCTTATGCTGCTATTTGACACATATGCGATTATCAATTCTCAGGAACTTCAGTTACCGCTGAAGCACCTCCATGTTACTACTAGCAAGGTGAGGTTGATTAATTTCCAATAAAATATCATGCATATATGATTGCTAACTTACATGTTGCCGTATCTTGATCAACTCTGTATTTGTTGTCAATATATATTTTGTTTCACTATATATCCAATACAGGGCATTATTAATCATGTTTCACTATTCTTTTGCTTTTCCTTAGCAGATCAAAAGACGATTTCTTTTGTAGACTTCACTACAAGCTGAACCTGGAAACTCCATGATATACTTGATGATTGAAAGGCATATTCCTTTGCATCCATGGTGTTAAATTTGAGAGATAGTTCATGGCTCATATGTATGCATAGTGCTTCTTGTATGACATAATTTTTTTTGTTCATAGATTCTCTCACAAACTCTGAGTAATCTACTTTCAGTTTCAGATGTTCAGATAAACCATGGAGTTAATTTGATCTATTATTCACATGATTCATAGTCCATCCCGTGTTGTTTATTGAGACGGTAAGTCTTGTCATTATTTTGTCGACAGAATATTTTATCAGTAGCTTCCTTCACAATCTCTACTCTAGTCCACTTTCACTATTTATTTTTTTTCACATTGTAAAGTTACATTTGTATAGCAAGTTCTTGTGTGAAGATGATGATTAACGGGTGTGTGAAGATGATGATTAACGAAATAACAGTTCAATCAATATGGAATAATAGAGAGTATACTTCAATTAGATGGAGAAGTCCAAGTTACGTACTCCCTCCATCCACAAAAGATACACATACTACTTTTGACACCAAGACCAAGGAGAAATTAAATTACCTTGGATATTACAAAATCAAGTAGTGAATGTAACCATGCAACCAATGAGTATTTAGATGACTCCTTGAGTTCTAATAAAACATTTAATTTATATCTTCATTTAAATCTTAATGCATAAAGACTACAAATAGGTACAACTTATTTGGAATAATTCAAATGTGAAATAGGTGTAACTTTTGTGGATGGAGGGAGTATTTGTTTATGACATTGTAGATGAAATTGTACATTTTTTTCCAGAAGTTCACCTTTTTAATGTAAGATGTAAATTACCATTCAGTGAATGAAATGTGTGATTTTTTGACAAGTCCCTCCCTGATTTTTTTTATTTATAATGGTAAAGTGATGCAGTCTGATGTTCTCCAAATGAAATTGTGGATGCCATAATTGAAATTGTGGATGCCAGAATTGAGGAGGTCTGTTTCTGTATCTAAGAAATTTATCTGTTGAGACGGTCCGAAGCCGTGTCTAGTGTGTTTATTATGATATTTCTACAAAATATGGAAAATGTATGTCCCGTCTCTATGGATCGTCTCTACCTGGTAGACACGGCTAGCAAAACAGTCTCTTGTTTATTGAGACGGGAGCAATGGCAGCGCCTCAGAGACGGTTCACAGGCTGTCTCTAGTACACCTAGAGAAACTGTCTCTACATCCTGTTTCCGCTGAAAACATAGTATAACTGCATCACCCGTGAAACATTGCATCCAGAAGTAAATATATTCACATTACAAAATTAGCAGAAGTATAGAAACAATATTTCAGATGTTCTATAGATACTTGCTTGTCCATTTTCTCAAAAATCTCGTTCGAGAGGTGTTACCATGCAAGAATCTTTCTCTTCAGATTCTGAACTTGTATCTTGATGTTTCGACTTACAACTTATGCTCAGGATGATTATTGCTGTCAACTATAGACTTTTTGCATCTTTTCAGCGAGCTGACATTAGGGTGATCTCTTGACGGCAACGGTATGTGCTTGTGGTGGCGGAGCTTTTTAGGGTTTTGCACGGTGAAGGAAGGGGGCAGCACTGGGTCGGGGAACCAGGGAAGGGTGGGCACCGTGGGTGATACGCGGCGGCTGCACCTAAAAGGACAGCAAGACGGCGATTTGGCAGCGGAGGATCAGGGAGGCACGCGTGAGAGAGGAAGGGGCTAGCGTTGGAAGGGGAAGGGGGCGTGTAGGGGATGGGGATCGGGGGATCAGGGGATTTAGGGGGAGAGAACGCAGAAACCAAAAGGGGACCGTGGCATGGGGGAGTAGCGCAGAGGGATGGGGGAGTGATCTGAGCCATTGGATTGTAACGTAAGGTAGATGAACATGGGTTGTTGGATTTAATTTCACCTATAGGATTAGAAGACAAAACTCCTCCTTTTTATACTGGACAAACCCATAATAGTCCCGGTTTGAAACCCCCTATAGTCCCGGATTGCAAACCGGGACTAAAGGTTTTTTTTTTCTTCCTTTTTTTCATTGTTTTTTTTTTCATGTTTACAAATTGATTTCGCACCAAACTCAGCAACATCACAATTCACATATTAAATAAACATCACATATTCACATACTCAACAACAAAATTAATCATCCACAAATTCAGAAAACCATCCTAAAAAATCTACAACAGCACCACACATTTAAAACACATCCTAAAAAAATCATCCGCACGTCGTCGTCTCCGGCGCCGACCATGGCGCGGTGTCCGGTGGTCAGACTGCTTGTCTACACCGCTAGTGACTCCTCCGGGCCGTCGCCGCCCTCCCCTCCGCCCAGTATTTTGCATGGTATATATGGAGATCGTCGGTACTAGGGTATATGCGAGATTGGGGTAAAAGAAATGGTGACAAGGATTTTTATACAAGTTCGGGGCCCAAATCTGACAGGTAATAGCCTACTCCTGTTGGGAGAAGCCGGTGTTGCTCTATATTCATCATAACCACACAAGTACAATATTTGGGATAATCTATCTAGCTGTCGTCGACTTGGCGGCACGAACACCAACACGTAGTCAATGATGGGGTAGTCTTCCTCCTTGAATATGAACTCGTCGAGATCAGAGATAGCGCTAGATCCCTCTTGTCAGCCTCCGAAGGCACCAGATTGGGTCTATCTAGGCTAATCGCTGATGTCGATGTTTGGCTTGTCTTGGCTGTGTGTTGTTCTGTCTCCCCTCCCCTCCTAGGGGGTCTTGTATTTATACCTATATATGTTCCCTTGTCCAAGTAGAATTAGGGAGACAAGTATGAATACGATCCAAGTAGTCCTTGTAGTTTCCATATAGAACTCTATTTGTCATTCCTTATCTGAAACTCCTTCTATACACGAGGTATGGTTCCATATAAGACTTGGTATATGGTGGGCCCTGTCGAGCTTAGTCAATTATTATTGGATATGTGGTATCTATAACCATGACAATTCACATACTCAACAACAAAATTAATCATCCACAAATTCAGAAAACCATCCTAAAAAAATCTACAACAGCACGACACATTTACAACACATCCTAAAAAAAATCATCCGCACGTCGTCGTCTCCAGCGCCGGCCATGGCGCGGTGTCCGGTGGTCAAACTGCTTGTCTACGCCAAAGTTACATTTGTATAGCAAGTTCTTGTGTGAAGATGATGATTAACGGGTGTGTGAAGATGATGATTAACGAAATAACAGTTCAATCAATATGGAATAATAGAGAGTATACTTCAATTAGATGGAGAAGTCCAAGTTACGTACTCCCTCCATCCACAAAAGATACACATACTACTTTTGACACCAAGACCAAGGAGAAATTAAATTACCTTGGATATTACAAAATCAAGTAGTGAATGTAACCATGCAACCAATGAGTATTTAGATGACTCCTTGAGTTCTAATAAAACATTTAATTTATATCTTCATTTAAATCTTAATGCATAAAGACTACAAATAGGTACAACTTATTTGGAATAATTCAAATGTGAAATAGGTGTAACTTTTGTGGATGGAGGGAGTATTTGTTTATGACATTGTAGATGAAATTGTACATTTTTTTCCAGAAGTTCACCTTTTTAATGTAAGATGTAAATTACCATTCAGTGAATGAAATGTGTGATTTTTTGACAAGTCCCTCCCTGATTTTTTTTATTTATAATGGTAAAGTGATGCAGTCTGATGTTCTCCAAATGAAATTGTGGATGCCATAATTGAAATTGTGGATGCCAGAATTGAGGAGGTCTGTTTCTGTATCTAAGAAATTTATCTGTTGAGACGGTCCGAAGCCGTGTCTAGTGTGTTTATTATGATATTTCTACAAAATATCGAAAATATATGTAGAGACGGTTTTCCCATCTCTATGGACCGTCTCTACCTGGTTTTTTCTAATTTTGGATATTATTTTATTTTTTATTCTGAATTTTAATTAATCTCGTATCGGGTTCTTATATGGATTCTTCTTTCAATATTGCTTATGTTTAATTTCGAATTTCAGCTAATTTTAATTTGTATTCCTATTTGAACTCTTCTTTTCTTTTTACTAATTTTTGATTTTATTTTTATTCCGAATATTAACTAATCTCGTATTGAGTTTTTATATGGACTCTTCTCTCAATATTTCTTATTTTTATTTCCGAATTTCAGTAATTTTAAATTGTATTCCTGTTTGGACTCTCCTTTTATATTTTATAATTTCAGATTTTATTTTATTTTTATTCTGAGTTTTGATTAATCTCGTATTGGGTTCTTATATGGACTCTTATTTCAATGTTGCTTATTTTTAATTCTGAATTTCAGCTATTTTTTAATTGTATTTCTACTCGGACTTTCCTTTTTTTTTCTCCGATTAATGTGGGAATTTCTAGCTCCCACAGTGAACGTGGTGCCTTCTTTCAAAGCTGTTTTAATAATATAATAGATAGATCTTGTTTTTTCTGTGACTTATAAGGTTCTCCCTCCGTTTCGTATCACAAACTGTTTTTTTCCTAGTTAAACCTCTCTCTAGGTTTGATTAAGTTTATAGAAAAATTAATGACATCTACAACAGCATAAGTTTCATTAAATATATATCATTGAATACATATTTTATAATGTGTTTGTTTTTCTTAATGTTGTTATCTTTCTATAAATTTAGCTAGTAACAAAATAGAAACGATTTATACTATAAGGAGGGAATAGTGTAATTTTAGAATTAATATATCTGGAATTTTCTTTTTTCATCGCTCAGCCTTACCATTGCATCGCTAAAGGTACAAGCATAAAACCATTGCCATACAATTATTATCCATCTCACCCTTAGTGCCTTATCATATGAATTTGTTTGTTATGGATAGTGTTAAGAACACACTTAAACTATGCCATATATACATGCTTGACACTATTATTTTAATTTTAAACCTGATAGGCAGGGTGTACAATTACACTATGAATTTGATCATCTACGATCTCTAATTTGTTTGCTCGCCTCACAATTGGTCAACTTTGTCTTCATTACCACCATCGTTTTTAGCCTCGAGCACTACTGTCATCACCATCTCTCACTTTTCTTCGGGAGCTAAATCCAACAGCCACGAGCTTGCTATCACCAGGTCTGACAGCCTCGAGCTCGTTGCGGCTAGATCCAACAAAGATAAGTCTATTAGAGCTCGAGAAATGGCCCTTGTGAATAAAAAGCAATAGGAATAAATATAATCTACAATTTCTTATAAAACCGTTCGATCTAAAACAAGAAGGATTAACTAGTGATTTTCCTATGATCTTAACCGACTAGTAACAAATAACAAAAACTAACATGTATCTCTTTTTCACGCTGGAATATGCAAGCAAGCAACGGTAAGCAAAACAGATTCCTAATAGTAAAGCTATACAATGAAATAATTCTGTAATTAACCATAATGTTAGAATACTTTCACCCAGGATCAACGTCTCTACAAGCCGAAGATACGTTTGACAGTCTGCATTCATCAGTTGACTGTTTTGTAAACACACATATGGCTGTGTTTAGTTGGTGCAAAAAAAATTAAAGTATACGGACACACATTTAAAGTACTAACGTAGACTAATAACAAAATAAATTATAGATTCCGCATGTAAACTGCGAGACGAATCTATTAAGCCTAATTAATTTGTCATTAGCAAATGTTTACCGTAGCATCATATTGTTAAATCATGGCGTAATTAGGCTCAAAAGATTCATCTCGCAATTTACATGCAAACTGTGCAATTATTTTTTTCGTTCATATTTAATGCTCAATACATGTGTCCAAATATTTGATGTGATGGAAAAGTTAAAAGTTTCACAAAAAAAAAAAAAAAGTTTTGAATCTAAACTTTTAAAGGGCAAGCTATTTGATCTGCCCATCTCTGGGACGATAACCACCCAACTGATCATGCAGTCTGACCTATTTAATGCCAACCCAAACCCAACCCCAACTCCCAACCGCGCTACTGCAGCGCACAGCCACCACCACCACCACACAGCCTCATCGTCACCAACCTGAGCACCTGACCACATCAAGCAAAAGCAAAGCACCATTTCATTTTCCACCATACAAACCCATGGGCTTCCCGGCGGTGTACTACTGCGTCATCCTCCCGCCTCCGCTCCACTCCCTCCTCCACCTCCTCGAGTGCATCTCCCGCGGCTGCGCCCTCCCGGCCGCGCTGTTCTTCTCCGGCGGCGACGCCGACGCCGAAGCCGAGCTCGCCGCACCACCGACCGGTGATCGCCTCCGCCGGTAGCAGTCCTGCGGTAGCGTCGGAGCGCGCGGCGCCCAGGCCGACGGGATCAAGAGCCGCCTCCGTCGTCAGGTTCAGCGCCAGCGGATCCGGCTCGACGGGGAGGAGGAGGACGGCGCCGCCGCGGAGGCGTCCCCGCGCTGCGCCGTGTGCCTGGCCGCCGTGGAGGAGGGGGCGGAGGTGAGGCAGCTGGGAAACTGCTCCCACGCCTTCCACCTCCCCTGCATCGATCGGTGGGTCGACATGGGCCACTTCACCTGCCCTCTCTGCAGATCTCTCCTCTGATTAATCTATCACTTCCTTGTTAATTATTCTTTTCCTTTCTAGTTTAGCTTAGCTCAATTTAGCTTCCAGATACTTTCAGCAGTTTGGATCTCACTAGCATCTACTACCACCACTAGGCTGTTTCACATACATGTAATGATGTACACGCTTAATTAATTATTCTATTATTATCACACAAGAGAAAAAGAAAATGTACACCTTTCTCTGAATTTCCTGTTACTCCTAATTCAGAGCTAACTTGGCATGCTTCTTGTCACAATTTGCTTGGCTTTCTCTGAATTTTTCTGTTAGTTCAGAAAAAAGAAATGTACATGCTTGATGCTTCCATGGAACTTGTGCTGGTCATACATAGAGTGGAGTGGAGTAGTATATTTTAACAGAAGATTAGCAATTGACAATGCGTGTGCATGTGTAAGCTAGTTAGCTAGGCTGATGATTTAGTCAAGCAAAGCTTCCCTGCATTAATTTGTGCCTAGCTGGAGAGCGTACTAATTACTACCTGGATTGGTCATTTGACTGTACGACGGCATCATGATCCATGCAATTGGACGCTCAATTAGATAGTTGACCTCGGCCACAGGAGAGTGTGAAGTGAACCCCTGCGATGAACACCGTGCCATTGTTTATTTTCTTTTGCACTGATCGAAGTGGAAACACATGGTCGGTCGTCCAGAGTGACGATTGACAGTGTCATCATGATGCATAAACCACTGAGTAGCTTCGTTGTTTACTTGCTGGAACGTACTACGGAGTATACCCTTCATCCCCGTTTACTTGTCATCAGTTAGTAGTATCATCTTTAAACATTATTAACACTAACTTTTAAATGTCTAATTTATGATTAATGAAAATTATCTGTGGGCATTACCAATGTACTCCCTCCGTACTTATAAAGAAAGTCGTTTAGGACAATGTTTAAACCAAACCTTGAGAATATAAATCATGAATAACTCTCAAGTTATTGAGTTTGAAAATGTAAAAATTATATGAATAGATTTATCTTGAAAAATACTTTGATAAAAGTATGCATATATCACTTTTCAATAAATATTTTTATAGAAACAAGAAGTCAAAGTTGTATTTTAGAGACTGTGTCGCTGTCCAAAACGACTTCCTTTACGAGTACGGAGGGAGTATATGGTAAAAGTAGTCCATATAGATGGGACCCACATAAATAAACTTTATCTATGACAATCCTTATAATGTATATGGATACAAGGTATAGTATATTAGAAGAAGAAAGAGAATAGAGATAGATAATATTATTTATTTCATATGGGTAGTCTATATGCATATGGGTACCGTTAGTTATTTCTTTTATATGAACTAGTCACACAATGTTACTAGGTGACTGAATGGAATAGTTTATTTCCTATGCACTACTTTTGTACTAAATTAAATTATGGATGCCCTTATATTTGTCACACAACATATATTGTTAACGTGGCATATTTTTATGTATATATAATATTTTGGGAAAAAAGACAAGCAGTCGAAGATTACAGGTGAATAGTGTCCAAATTTTTGAAAACAAGGGGAGTATATACCTTTGCTGTTTGCTCAATCTTAACTTCCCCCCCTAGGGCCCACCCACGTGTCCCTCCCCCACCTGCCATGTGTCTCCATCACATACTCCATTGCAACAAATCACCCACATATTTTAGAAACCCTCTATTAAGGGAATTCGTTTAATTTTTGTTGCACAAAAAATGTTTCAGCTAGTGTACTCACGATGTTTTACCATGTATAGTCGTATAGATCTAATGTTGAAGTGAATTGAAACATTCTTTTGCAATAAATCACCCATATATTTTGGAAACCCACTATTAATAAGGGAATTTGTTTCATTTTTTTGGAAACCCACAAAAAATGTTTCACCTAATGTACTTATAATGTTTCACTATGTATGGATCAAATGTTGCAGTGAACTGAAACATTCTTTCGCTAGTTGCTGAAACATTGTTTTATATAAGGTGAAACAACGTCCGGTTTAAACGATTGAAATATTTTCGATCTACTTAGTGAAACAATTCAGATATATTTGGTGGAACATCGTGCAACATTTAAAAATAATTCAATAATAAGCTAAAAAAAATTCGTTGGAATATATCCATGTGCGGTCTTGTTTTGAAGATTTAATTGCAACGAATTTAATAGTGCAATTGGATTATGATTTGAATAAATAATTTAAGAGAAAAAATATTTTCAAGTATTTTTGCACGCATGCGTGTCAGCGCTCGATTTTTTCCCACTCCCATCAGACGGCGTAGATGAATATATATTTTTTTCAAGAATCACTTATATCCATCCCCATCCTGAGTGCCCCGCGGGAAATCGAGGAACGGGACGTAACCGAACTCAGCCTCAGGTGGCCACCGACTTGGCCGGCAATTGACGAACTGCTGTCTTGAGGTTCGTTGACCATGTTTCTCTCTGTTTGCGCGAGTACTAATTAGACAACTAATCCTAGTGATTAATTAAGTAATAACAAATAGTACTACTATGCTGATTATAAATTCGAACAATGAATAACCAGACGTGGTCGGCGGATTATGGGCGGAAGCAGCCAATCAAATCCACGTGCAGCATGTTGTGATGCACTGCCCTTTCGTCGTTCAGATTTTGAGTGCTATAGTATTTTGATTTCTAAAACAAATGACCGGCTACTCCAGTTAGTCCTACAGTTAATCTTATTACCTTAGGCCCTGTTTAATTCAGCTTAGAATTATTATAATCTAGATTATTTTAGGAGTAAGCTGAAACAAACAAGTAGATTATTATGCTATATTATTATAATCTATAAGCCAGATTACTATAATCCAATAATCTCCTCTAGAGGAATTTTTTCCAGATTATTGAGTGGCTAAAGACACACTACCCTTAAAGATTAAATATTACGGGCACGTAAAACGAAAAAACTACTCCAGCGCATATTAATTGAGTTTTAATAACTTAAAAAATAGATTTATTTTAGAGCAACTTCTATATAAAAAGTTTTCACATTAATTACACTGTTTACGGTTTCAAAAGTGATTTGACGAAGCCGAGATAGAATATGTATCCTAATCAGAAATAAACGGGGCCATAGACTATGTATATTCCCTACTGTCATAATTATTTTATGTTTAGGACAATATTTGTTAAACTATTGAAGTTCGGACCATCAATTTTAAATTAAAACAAAATTTACATTAAATCTAATAAGATTACAATACTATATTATGGTAGTGCTTTTATGGTAGTATTTTACATATACCATATTTTGAACTAAGTATTTGACAAGTTATTTGTAGTTAATATTTACAAAATTTTGGCCAAATTACCTACTGAATGTCGAATATTTATAAAAAGAGGGAGCAAAATATATACTCCTACTTTGTTAATAATTTATTAGTTAGGCAAATAGTCCCCAAATGTCCAGGCTTATACAGAACCCGAGACAGAATGGGTCAGGAAGCCCATTATTTTCGCTTCTTGGGCCATTACAGTGTACACCCTGAACCTCGCAATTTCAGGGGGAAGAAGTACATATGAGGTCCCTCATCTTGTCATTGGATTACAAAATCGTTCCTTAACCGCAAAATCAGATCTATGACATCCCTCAACTAACAAAAACCAGCTTACTCTGGATCCTTAGACGGTAATGATCCCAATTTTATCCAACGTGGCAGCTGAGTTAGCGTGGGACCCACGCAGACCCCACATGTCAGGGTGGCCACGTCATCACCCTTTCTTTCCCCTCTTCTCTCCCTTCCTCCTATCTCTCACTCTTCTTTGGGCAAGCCGGCAGGCAGTGGGGAGAAGGCCGGCAAGGTGAGGCGGGAGAGGAGGAGTGCGTTGGTGGCCGGCGAGGCGGGAGATAATATGTTTTCATTTTGTAGAGAGTAATATTCAATGTTGAGCTATTGTAAATCATAGTAACGATGTTTTGTCTCTTCTCTTTCTCTATTTTGTATCAACAAATATTTCTAAGGCAATTTGCTACAGCACACTCAAATTTTGTGTAATTTGCTAATAGACATCATAAAACATGTCACAACTGAAAGACACTCTAAAAAACTGGTAATTTGCTGGACGATACTTTCGGCTCAATTGGAGAGAGAAATTCTTTAAAAAGACGAGAATGCCCCTATCGTCAAAAGATTTTGAGCTGAGACTAGAGTGAAGATAAAATATGATGTATACTAGTGATGCACTTGGGGTGATGCTAAATTTAGAGTTACATAATTTCTAAATTTTTACTCTAACATTGTGTTTGAAGCATGTGATTCTAGGGGCATTCTTGTCTTTCTCAAGAATTTCTCTCTCCAATTGAGTTGAAAGTGTCCTCTAGCAAATTACCAGTCTTTTAGGATGTCTTTTAGCCATGACATGTTTTTTCGATGTCTATCAGTAAATTACACAAATTTTGGGTGTGTTGTAGCAAAATTTGCCTCTTTCTAATTAGTAAGGTCAAGAGCCCCTATTATTAACCATTTAAGTTCTCATGCCTCAAACTAGATTGGTGTTTAACAAAAGTTAGCACTATACCTGTTCAAAAAATGAAAACTATCTCTGTTTTATGCTGGTACATTGCATGTTAGATCCATGTCAAATGACTTTTAATTTGGGGGTCTGAGATTGGAAAGTGAACAACCTTAACATAGTTGATGAGGTTTCAAAATGTTAAGATTTTAATTGAGGGTTGAAAACACAACTTGGCTGTGTTTGGCAACCCCTTTTCTCAACTTCTACTACCTCGTACACGCACACATTTATTGAACTGCTAAAAAATGTTGTTTTTTTAGAAAAGTATATGAAAAATTGCTCTAAAATTCATATTAATACATCTTTTAAGTTCTCTTTAAGCTAAGACTTAATTAACCATGCGCTAATAGGTTACCACGTTTTTCTTGCATGAGAAATGAGTTACGAACCAATAGATTTATACTTCGAACATAGATTAGAGGAATACCCTTCCGTACCAAAATAAATGAATTTAGGATAGAATGAGATATTTTCCAGTATAACGAATCTGGACATGCCTCCATAAAAAAAAAAACGAATCTGGACATGCCCTTATCCAAATTTACTGTACTATGAAATACCATATCCTATCTAAATTGGTTTATATTGAAATATAGGGAGTAGTAAAAGAAAAGAGTCTAGGGAATGTTGATCGTCTGATCGGATATCTTTTTATATTACAGTATATCTGTTCCAAAATATTGCTATCTAGTATAGGATTTGACTTATTAAAGTATATCATCCTAAGTAGTAATATTTTAATATTTTAAGATTGAGCAATTAATAGAATGATCTATCGTCCCACAATTATCGCTAAACAGGCTGCTCGTCCAACGATAGTTGCCTGCAGTGTCCTGCACAGCTCTCATGATTAATTGTTCAGGCAGGGCCGACTGCCTTTTCTACTCAGAATTTACTGTGAACTTGATTTTTTATTCCCCTCTCTTCGGAGAACAGTTATCCTGACTCGGTATAGCTCTTGCACAGTAGACACATCGCTTCTTCCCAACGTGTACAAGTACAACTTGCAATCCTGCGCTATACTAGTAACTGAATTTCTACGGAAGTCTGAACCTGAAAAGCACCCTCCATTTTGGATCTAGCTTGCATGCATATGTGGCAATCCGAGCCAATAATGCCGCTCTTGATTATCACCCAGAGGCAGAGCTAGCAGGAAATCTGTTAATTCCGTTTTACACGTCGCAAAATTTGAGCTATATATATA
>CM020184.1:10475746-10488944 GCA_009805545.1 Oryza longistaminata
ATATAATACTCCATATGTGTACAGACGTCAGGTTCAGAAGTACGCTCTTGGTGCGAATGGAGGGAGCTCATCGATCCGCCTGGACGACGCCTGAAGCCACACTTCCGCGAGAGGTACGTGGATATATGCATGCGTGCAGACAAACGAAGCTGTGAGCACATCGCAAGCTCGCGGCGCTGGATGTTCCGCACGTCGCTTTTGCGGTGCCACCGTTGTCTTTCGATCGGTTTGGACACAGGAAAATGAAGGCGCGCGGTAGCAGGTGATCAGCGGAGTTTGGGAAGAAAAAGCATTGCAGAATTGAAGAATGCTGTTGGAGAAAGAGACGCCTTCTATTTCGGAGAGAAATTAACCGGACACCAGAGGTATGGTTGTGCTGACTCGATCGATGGATTACGATTAATTAAGAGTAAATTTCACAAAACTACACGTTTTGTAGTTTTGTAGTCCAAGTTGTAGAAAACCACACACACTTTGACACTTGGCACTTAAGTACATATATTTTGGTAGTGTAGTTTCACAAAACCACACTATTAATGAATGGATTCATCCGCGAGATGACGTGGCTGTTTCACATAGGACGAGGACGTGGCATCCTATTACCAGCCATCGCATGAAATTAATAGGATATGCCACGTATCATCCTAAATGGAATACCACGTCATCACACGGGTGAATCCATTCATCGATAGTGTGGTTTTGTGAAACTAAACTAACAAAATATATGTATTTAAGTGTAAAGTGTTAAAATGCGTGTGGTTTTCTGCAACTTGAACATAAAACATGTTGTTTTGTGAAATTTACTCATTAATTAATTCATGGGACACACCACTGAAGACCATATATGTATGATCCATGGTCATTTATGTGTACAAAACAATGTTCACAAATTGTCGAATCGATCTCTCACGTGTTCGGGTCAGATAGGGAGTTGCTGACAATAATAGTCCATCAGATATTCAGAATAACTTTCCACATGTTGCTGCTACTCCCTTTTTTTTTATATGATGTGACCATGGCTACCACGGATGCAACCATGTTTATATCATGGATGAACAAGAAAATATTAAGATCAAGTCCTCCAAGTGCTGGAATCCGATTCGGCCACCTACTACACTGCTGACTTCAAACGGCCGCCGAATCTGCATACGACCTCCGTTTTCGGCCCGTAAGTACTTGATGGAAAGCTCATGGAGTCCTCTTTCCAATGGATCCAGCCTCATTGTGAAATTCCATGTTATTGAGTCGCAATTGAAGCAACAAGGTGCTGCGTCACCTATAATGGGCCTATGGGCTTGTAACTTCGTTTGGGACCCCGGCCCAAATGGGGCCCATGTGGGGTGCGCCCCAACCAGGTGGAGCACGACCCTAGGGTTCCCTTAGGTCGTCCTCCCACCTCCTTAAATAGTAGGTACCCCTTTAGAGTTTCTTGGGTTTTGTTTAGATGAAAGTTTAGCCATTGCTACTTCCTTGCAGCGCGCGTGTCGGCTAGACCGTCCGTCTGCTTGTATTCGAAACCCCAACTTATCGTGTGTATTCATTCCTATTTGCAATTCAGATTGCTTTTATCTTGTTCTTGCTTGTTTCTTCGATTTGCTTGCAGGAATAAGGTTGATCTGCACCGGCAAGATCAACAACCCACGGAGAGGTGTATCGATCGCTAAGGCGCAACGCAACGTCTCGTACGGTTGTAGTCGGATCGTCAACGTTTCTCCCAAATCGTAGTTATCACAACTCACCGAAAGATCGGGCCAACAACAGTCTTGAGTGTCGAGAGGAACTCAGGGTTCATCAGGTGGTATCAGAGCTTTCGTTGCTCGGTGAGTTTTCATTTACCTATAACCAGAAAATAGCCCGAAAAAAAATTCATACATTACCTAGCCACATTTGTGCCATTGCATTGTTCTTTTCAGTTTTTGCTTTGTTGAATTTTGTGTTGCATCGTCACGTCGTGTTGCTGGTCATAGCGTTTAGTTCGTTTAGAGTTTTGAGTTCTGGTCAGTTTTGTACCACTGTCATCGTCGTCGTCGTGTGCTTTGTTGTTGTCGGACCTACGAAAACGGAATCGTCTTTCCGCCAGGGTTCCATTTTTCTAGTTTTCAGAACTTTCTGTCGGTCGGTTTTGGTGTTGTGGAGTTGCATCTAGTGTTTTGGTCTGTGGTTTGCGCACTGTCCCGTGCTCCTGTTGTTCTGCTGATGCGCGTGAGGAAGAAGGAAGGCGTGAGGAAGATGGAAGGTAGAGATTAGATTGGTTTGGTTTCTATTTCGGGGCCACGTAGAAAAGGTAATAAGGAATCAGTTTCCTTCTTTCAGACTTTTTCACGAGTCCCACCACCTGTGCATGCGGCATTCCTTCCTTGAGTTCGACTCCCTCCTCCAAATCACGTACATCACAAGGTTCCGAGTTGTATCAAACACCTTGGTGAATTTTTGTTTGGTGTCGGTTTCGAGATCTGTTTGGAAAAACGGAACCGGCATAAATTCAACATTCCATTTTTGTATAGTTCTAATTTTGGGTTTGAACTTTTACATTTGAGTCCCTATAAATTTTGTATTTACGTTTGAGTCCCTGTAATCTTACATTGAGGTCCTTGAATCTGTTTTTGTAAAATAAAATCAAAAAAAAAAAGAAAGAAAAAAAAAAGGCAGAAAGGTGCATAAAAAAAAAAAGAAAAGCCGCACCCAAAAAAAAAGAAAAGAAAAGGAAAGGAAAGAAAAAAAAGAAAGAAGAAAGAAAGAAAGAGAAATATTGTTATGTTTGAGCTGAACTTCATATATCAGAGTTGTGCATGAGTTGTTACTAGTGCTATCTTGTGGTATCGTTTGTGTCTAGGCTCGCTCTCTAGTACGTTCTAGCCTAGGACCAGCACGGTGCTTGACTTTGAACAATTATTCAACTTTGCATTCTCTGATTTGAGCATTTGCTATTCCTTTGCTACATATTTAAGCCTACCCAGAGCTCCACAGATTTGATTGCACCCGTCAACACAGGTGTTTGCCAAGGCATCGATACATCCAACCTCCATTGGGATGCTTGATTGAGTCGGTGTATGTCACCATTCCGCTTGCTTTGGTAAGAACTTGTAAGAGCTTGGTTAAAGCTTGAGTGTGTGTGATATTCGAGCTACCACTACAAGTAGTTGATAGGACGTACATATTTTTGTGCATGTTTCTTGTTTCTACTAACAATGGCAGGGATACGCAAGACAATGGGGATGACTGTGCTCCATATCGACATCTTCGTCGCGACATGAGGAGTGATCAACATGATGCTGATGAGGTACATGATAATGATCTTGCAAGGGTAGAATCTATTTTGCCAGTTTTTGATGGTAAGTATGATTCCGCCGCTTATGTTGATTGGGAGCTAGCAGTAGACAAACAATTTGACGAGTATGATTTCTCTAATGCTGAAATGATTAAGGCTGCTAGTAATAAGTGTACTGGTTATGCATCTTTTTGGTGGTATACTGTTGGCAATAAGCTTGAAACTTGGGATGAATGCAAAACAATGATGAGGAAAAATTTTTGTTTTTCTATTATAAACGTACTCTCCTTGAGAAATTAGAACATTTAAAACAAGGTGACAAAACCGTGCGGAGTACATTCACAACTTTAAAATTTGTATCACTTATAGTGGTTTAAAAGAAAGCAATGAGAACACAATGACTAGATTTTTTAGAGGGCTAAATTCCGATGTTCAGGCTGGGCTTATTAATGTGACATATAATCATATAGGCCACTTGTTCATGCTTGCTTGCAGTGTTGAGAGCAATATTTTAAAGAACCCAAGGGAGAAAACAAGCTATGCTTGTGCCTCCTATTACTGACATTTTGCAGGGAGCTCAGAACATTCACGAGGAGAAGAGCAATAGGATCGAGGTGCCATCTCCATCACTCACGAAGGAAGAAGAGAAAACTGATGCAGCTACATCATCCGAACAGAGAACCACAGGTAATCTTAATGGTGCTGCAATTAATCAAGGTGAGTGTGCCGTTAATGAATTGAACATGTCACTTTTCATGCTAGAGAAGAGCAACCAATAGTGGAACCAATTGCTGAGATGCCTTTGTCACAAGTTGATTTACTTGCTGTTCCTTGTGATAAGAAGAGTTGTGTGATAATGCTTCACTTATATCCATGCCACAACTGGTGAATGAACATGCTATTTCTAGTGTTTCTTTGTGTGCCAATTTTAAGCATTTGTTCACATTGCTAATGAAGTACAGGAACGTGAATTGCTATCTTCTTTAAATACTTTGGGCTATGTTCAGTTTGATGATTTTTGTGAGCTCGATAATTTGAAGAAAGAAATTATTTGCTAATCTGTTTTGCCTTGTCCACTAGTGCTATTTTTCATATATTTGGCGAATCTGATGATAGAGGAATATATTTGGTGCATAGAGTTTACATATGTTCAGATTTAGAACCTCCTATACATGTGGATAAAACATGCAAGCTAGAGCGAAATGTTATTGCTAACCAAATTGTCTCGAGTTTCCCTTGTTTTGACTGGAAGAAACAGGTTGTTGTAAATGGACTACGCAAAAGAGCACCATATGGAAAAACCGAGGACGGTTTCCGTAAGAAGGGGAGGATGATGTGACCATGGCTACCACGGATGCAACCATTGCTCACATCATGGATGAACAAGAAGATATCAAGATCAAGTCCTCCAAGTGCTGGAATCCGATTCGGCCACCTACTACACTGCTAACTTCAAACGGCCGCCGAATCTGCATACGACCTCCGTTTTCGCCCGTGAGTACTTGATGGAAAGCTCATGGAGTCCTCTTTCCAATGGATCTAGCCTCATTGCGAAATCCATCTTATTGAGCCGCAATTGAAGCAACAAGGTGCTGCGTCACCTATAATGGCCTATGGGCTTTTAACTTCGTTTGGGACCCCCGGCCCCGCCCCAACCAGGTGTAGCACGACCCTAGGGTTCCCTTAGGTCGTCCCTCCACCTCCTTAAATAGTTAGGTACCCCTTTAGAGTTTCTTGGGTTTTGTTTAGATGAAAGTTTAGCCATTGCTACTTCCTTGCAGCGCGCGTGTCAGCTAAACCGTCCGTCTGCTTGTATTCGAAACCCCAACTTATCGTGTGTATTCATTCCTATTTGCGATTCAGATTGCTTTATCTTGTTCTTACTTGTTTCTTCGATTTGCTTGCAGGAATAAGTTTTGATCTGCACCGGCAAGATCAACAACCCACGGAGAGGTGTATCGATCGTTAAGGCGCAACGCAACGTCTCGTACGGTTGTAGTTGGATCGTCAACGTTTCTCCCAAATCGTAGTTATCACAACTCACCGAAAGATCGGGCCAACAACAATCTTGAGTGTCGAGAGGAACTCAGAGTTCATCATTATATGATGTTGATTAGATCATTTTCTAACTAATTAACCAAGACCATATGTAGTATTTTTTTTTCTAGTTTAAGCGAACTTAACTGCGATCACGTTGCAACGGCAGAAGTAAACAAGAAGAAATTACCACTCACTTGATATTAAAGTTCCATCGGGCTATTCAGCGAGGATAAGTAAGTATGTTAAATTGGACGATCTAAAACTTGTTGGAATGAAGTCTCACGATTGCCACGTGTTAATCACAGAAATCTTGCCAGTTGCTATCAGAGGCATTCTACCACCCAAAGTGCGTCACACGATCTAACGTTTGTGCGCCTTCTTCAATGCAATCGGACAGAAGGTTATAGATCCAGAAGATCTAGATTGGTTGCAGACCGATATTGTGAATACCCTCTGTCACCTGGAGATGTTTTTTCCACTGTCTTTCTTTGATATCATGGTTCATCTCCCTGTTCATCTGGTGAAGCAAACAAAACTATGTGGCCCGGTTTTTCTAAGGGAAATATGGCCGTTTGAAAGGTACATGGGACTTCTGAAGTCGTACGTTCGTAACAGAGCTGAACCCGAGGGGAGCGTCATTGAAGGTTACACGACCGAGGAGGCTATTGAGTTCTGCGTCAACTACATGTTCGATGCCGATCCTATCGGAGTTCTAGCGTCTCGTCACGAAGGAAGGTTGTCAAGTGTTGGCACAATCGGAAGGAAAAGAATTAGGCCCGATCAAGCTTCCTACGCGCAAGCTCATTACGCTGTGCTCCAACATATGGCAGAAGTTGGCCTATACTTTGAGGAGCACTTAGCAAAAATCCGAGATGAGAACTTGGGGCGATCGGATACATGGATTAACAGAGAACATAATTCTCGGTTCAACGAATGGTTCAAGAATTTATGTGACTAAGTGATTTTAGAACTTTGGATTCTTAGCCATTGAAGCACTAAATTATGTATTTTCGTTATTTTGAATAAAAATAGATGATGTCTCAGCAAGGCGAACCAATGTCGACGCCTCAAGGGCATGTACTCCTAGGACAGGGAACAAAGTCCCTAAGGAACGGTACCGCATAACAACGGTGAACCAAGTAGGCTTGCCGACAAGTCCCCGGAAAATATTGAGCCGGTTTAGGTATATCTGCGGGGTCATAGGGAGGCAGAAATTCAGTATTCTGCAGGATGACATCAAGCAAGTGCCGGCCGCAGAGAAGGACAGCGCTTGGCTAACGTTCAAGGAGAGCTTCGATTATCCTGCAGAGCACGAGGGCCTTATCAGGCATGCTGCTTTTAAGGTTATGGGCAATGCTTGGAAGAACTTCAAGAGTAATTAGCTAGTCAGCGAGTTTGTCTTCAACCCGGTGAATCCCGATCCAACCCTGAAATTTCCTTGGATCACGAATCAGGTTTGGGAGGAATTCCACGCGAAGAAGTCGACCCTCGAGTCCAAAGCTAGAAGCGAGGCATATCGCTTGCTCCAGACCTTGAACCAGCATCCGCACCAGCATTGGCACCGCCGAATATGTCGGTAAGGAAGAGGAATGGCAGCAGGAGAAGGAAGAAGCGGAGGAATCGAACACGCCGCGGGTGTTTGGCGATATCCCACACCCTCGGGCTAAGAATTGGGCCAGGGCCAGGTACCAGAAGAATGCTGATGGCACAATTTCCATGCCAAATCCAGAAGATCAACGAGTGTACGAAGCTACAGTAAGTGTTTAGTCAAAATAGATGTTCGCATTGTTTCCCATCGTGCAGTTTATTTAACCCCACTAAATTGTAATGCAGAATGAGTTGGTTGCCGAACAACAAGCCTCGCAAGAGGCCTGCTCTCAAAGACGCGAGGACGACCTCCTCACGAAAGCGTTGGGCACCAAGTAACACCGTGGACGGACACGGGGCATTGGGTCCACCGTTCCCTGGAAGTATGGATTTCTAGACTACGCGTGACAGTACAAGAAGCGGACTTCCAACAAGACGGAGAAAGATGCACGCCTTGAAGCCAAGATCCGGGCGTCGATCGGAGCGGAGCTGACATCTGAATTCGACGAAAAGCTCGAGTCGATGAGGGCCAAGATTAGGCAAGAGATCCGAGAAGAGCAACATAACCCACAGACCGCCGCCGCTGCTGCGCACGAAGAGTTAGGAAGTCCCATCCAAAAGCACAGCAGTTGCGCATCAACTAGGGTGGCGAAAAATCCAACATCGGTCAACAGCGCCGTCGACCACATAACAGTAAAAGTTTCGTCCACAATGCATGAAAGGCTTAACGAATCCATATGTTATGTAATATTCTAAAAAAAATTGATGAATCTATCGCAGAAACTAACGAGCTGCACCCTCACAGTTAGGGTGATGCCGACCTTCACGGTTCCAGCAGCCGAGGGACTTGTGTACAAGCCGACCCCAGAGACAAGAGTTCATGGAGCGCAACTTAGGGCCGACTGTGCAAAAGTTCAAGTCGACTCGGTGAAGCCCGAATACGAGCTATTCCCACTGAAGTATCCATCGAACGACGAGGTCCTATCACTAGGACATGCCTGTGGTACCTTCATCCAATGGCTAAGGACCTCATTGAGATAAGGGTTACAGCGAGGCCAACCACTGCACCAGGCGGTCGTCCGCCAAAGAGACCCGCCTCTGCTCCTCAGCCCCTCCTGCTCAAGATCGTCATGCACAATCTTACGATGTGCAGTTGCAGTATGACACGGATTTTGGGGAGGACCGTATGGAGGCCCACAGCAAGGCGATTCATGAACCCCCACCGATGAGGAAGAGCAGGAAGGCACACTCTTCCCCTCAGAGAATTACTCTCGATAAACCCGATGCAAAGGGGAGAGGAGGAGGAGGAGGAAAGGTGCAGGCCTCACTTCTAGCTCCAAGGAAGCTAGATCTGGGCAAGGGGCAAGAAGAGACTAAGGGGAAAGAGGTTAATAAGAATTACGCCGCTTCACAGGAGTTCCAACTAGGCATGCCATTGGTTGGAGACGACGTGCTTGCCACAATGGGCACCGCTTGCAAGGACCTTCACGTATACTACATGGAGAAATCTAACGCCAGGAGGCAGAATAGAGCTAGCGATATCCTTGGAGAGCACGATGGAAAGCCATTCCTTGGTCCAACAGATTATATCGTGGTTGACTTTAAGGATCTATTCGACTTCTACAGGCTCCGAGCGATGGACACAAGCCTTCTTAAGCGCTACTCCTTGTAAGTATTGTCGCCCAACTCAATTTGGTAATAACAATCGGTTTAACTCGCTTACAAGATCGGTTATCTTGCGTGTACGTTAAGTTGGCAACAGTGTCAGAAAAATGCACCGGAAGTTGCCTTCCTTGATCCACAAGTGGTCACTGTCACAAATCTGCAGAATGACCGTCAAGGTATGGTGAACTACATCGACGACACTTTTTGTGGTCCCGCCGAGACAAGGAGTACATTATGTGCACCTATAATCAATAGTAAGTGTGTTCCCTAAATATACACAACAACATGACACATTTCTTCAATACTAATTAACTTTCACTATATTAATGCTGCAGTGCCCATTGGATCCTTCTGGTCATAACACCTAAGTGGAGTACATGTCACTACCTGAACTCCAGAATTGATAAGAACGCATATGATTGGACCCCAATTCAACTAGCGATAGATGAAGCGTGGGCCCAATACATGTAAAGAGGAGGCCTCAGGAAGATAGGACATGACACCCTCATCCACAAAAAAGAATTCCCGGTGAAGCAACAAATAGGTGACCAGTGCGGATTTCATGTGCGCTACAACATGCGCCTTCTGTACAGAGAAAAGGTGAAGACATTGGCTTAATTATTTTGAGGTCGGTGGTCTCAATTGTGATAGACTAACTACATTTTAGTACATATATATATGATCGATCAACTAATCTCGAATTATGACAATGTAGTGCAAAATTACCAAGTCTCTGCCTACCAGCTCTGAGGAGGTTCGCGAGGAGATAGCCGGCTTCATCCTTCGCGAAATAATTAACCCCAAAGGAATGTTTAGGCTTAAACTAAAATGATGAACATTGTTGAACTTTTATGTTTAGGCAATGATGAACATTGATTATGTAACTATGATTATGTAACTGTGATGTTTATATTTATGTATATATTTCTTATGTTTATGTTAATACTTGCTAAATAAATATTTGATCCAATTAACTCGGTTTTGCAGGTGAAATATGATAAATATTTGAATGGATGTGAAATATGTGAATGGATGTGAAATATGAGATCAAGATGGATGTTCTGTGAATGTGGTTGTGTGAAATATATTGATGGTTGTGGATGTGAATGCATATATATGAATGGGTGATGCTGGGAAGCTGGGGATATTGGATATCTGTGTTTCTGTCATTTTTGCAGCGGGCATGGCTAGCAAAGGCCTGAGGCTAGCCAAAAAACAATTTTTTTTGTGGCTTATACTCATCTGTGACGGGCCATAACTTAATGCCCGATTGAGATGATGATCATCTGTGATGGGCTGTAGTTAATGCCCAATTGAGATGATGGTCATCTGTGATGGTCTATAGTTTAGGCCTGATTGAGATGAGTATCATCTGTGATGTGCTCTAGTTTAGGCCCGATTGAGGTTAGTAGTCATCTGTGACGGGCTCTATTTGTGGCTCGATTGAGATAGATCATCCGTGACGGGCTATAGTTTGACTAGTAGGCTGGGTCAAAGCTATCGGTGACGAGCTTAAAGTAGGGCCCGATTGAGATAGGTCTATCAGTGACGGCCGTTTGCCCGATTGATATTACTTTTCACATCAGTGACGGACGCTGTGCCCGATTAAGATGGGGCTTACCGCCCGTTTGAGATGATGGTATCTGCACTGTGGAACACTCCAATAGTCTTTTGTATGATAAAAATAGGTTCCATAAGCATATGCAATCGGCGTGGTGCACTAGTGAAGCGTCGTAGCTACCTATCGATATCAGTATCACACACTATACCACATCAGTGCAGTTCTGCCGGTTCCAAAAGGGCCAGCAGTACCCGTTTTGAAACCAACACTACTTAGGGCACCCGCAATGGTTGTCTATAGGCTCTCTACAAGAGATCCATGTCAGCATATTTTCCTACTTGCAAGAGATTAAATGAAGAGAGAGAGAGCAAAGCTATCTACTAATTTGGAGATAGTCTATAGAGAAAAACGAGACAATGGATTAGAGAGCTATAGATACTCATGTAGACATACCATTGAAGTGGTTTACTACTAATCTAGTCTATTGCTGAGATGTACATGTTTTATAGATAGCACCTTACTTTACTATTGTGGGTGCTGTTATGCGGCATTGCCGCATTAATGAGGGAGGATCGTAATCGGCACTGATGGCTTTCAACAGTAAAAAGAGCACGAGCCGCCGATTTGATCTAGCTAGAGGATTACAGAAAATAAATTACATGCAATGTGTACATGCTTCAAGTGGGACTAATCACTCAAAAGCGATTTAAAACCAAAAAAAAAAAAATCTAAATCACAAATCCAACTAGCTGAACTGAATCACATCATACAGTATATCCGATCTGATGAACTTCTCCGTGTACTTAATTTTCTTCTCGTCGTTCCCAGGGTCGATGGTCATGATAAGGCGAAGGAAGAGGAACATGACAAGGTACCTAGAAGCAGGGTTTACAAAACCATGTGGTAACCTTTCCAATTTTTAAAACCATGATATGTCTCGCAGTTACCTCCCGCGCTAAAAACACTAAGAGGAACCCTGCCTGAGAGTCATCAATTAATATGCATGGTAAGTCCTGATGGCGCCATGAAGGGATCTGATTGAATCGGACTTTGCCACCGCTACCTCTCCTATAACCTCGGCGAAGGCAACAACATATTTACTAGACCACTGAGCTTGAGGAGGCCAGACATTGTGACCCCCGAGCTTTTTGTCAATTCATGTAAAAGGTACTAATAATTGTTATTAGTATCGGTTTTATATGAAACTAGCACTAATAATTGTTATCAGTCTTGGTTCTTCCCGTATAGATCTGCCCCATCCACTAGCGTGGGGCAATTGGACATGAAAGCCTTATTTGTAGCGGTTTTGTACTCACAAAACTATTCTAGCAAAAGAATTAGTACACCCATGAATATAAGTAAACTCGTCCCTTCCCTCCTAGGCATCCACAATATAATGAAAAAGCAGGTAATATGTATTAAAGTATTCTTATCCCTAGTAATAAACATTGTGAAAGTGGATAGTACTCTCCCCGTTTTCAGGTTATAAGATGTTTTGATTTTGGTCAAAGTCAAACTGCTTTAAGTTTGACAAAGTTTGTAGAAAAAAATAGTAACATTTTCAACCCAAGATAAATTTATTATGAAAATATATTTAATTATTGATTGGATGAAACTAATTTAGTATTATAAATATTATTATATTTGTCTATAAACTTAGTCAAACTTAAAACAATTTGACTTTGACAAAAGTCAAAACGTCTTGTAACCTAAAACGGAGGGAGTAACAAATACCATGTAGTAAACTTATGACCAGGTTGAAGAATAAAAAACATTAAAATCTCTCTCTTCAACACAAGTATTTGTTTGTACTTCATGCAAAGTTAGTAAAAATAACAATTGAAAATGTAACTTTTTTTTCTCATGGGACCCACGTTATAAAGACCTACTACCTTAACCCAGCTACTTATTGCCTAGTTAGGTAACATGCATTGCGGTTTCCCTTAGGGTTTATATATATATTTAGAAAACAATGCTCTATATACGTGTCCAAATATTCGATGTGATGTTTTTGGAACTAAACAGGCCCATATTTGTCGCGCCATTTTATTTCTAAAAATAATTAAATTATTTTTACACTATTAATTTCAAAACATACACTGTAATTAAATGATATGCCGCGAAGTTTGCGATAAGTCTATGGCAATTAAATTATAAGTTTTAGTAGTACGACAAAGACATTGTAATTGTTTTAATACACGATATATAAGAGAAGGGAGGGTTAAAAATAATTTATTATCTTCATGGAATAGGAGATGGTAGACTGTAGAGAACATAAGAAGAACAAAAATGACGGAAATTAAGAAAAAAAAAGGTTTCATAATTTTACTAATTTATTTTGGAATTGCTAAAAAACTGCCGCAAGATTTTTGGGCAAAAAGCTTTCAAATATAACTATAGCTACAATGTAATTACACTATAGTTATCGGTAAATCTAATTGGAGAGGCTTCTCCAATTAGTCTTAACCAGAGACACCCACGTGCACTTTAGGAGTTTTGGTTGCTATTAATCCATTGAGCAAGGAGGGAAATATTCCTATCATCTATGCTTCAAATAAAATTTTCTCTTAAATTACTTATCCGATTTACAATCCGATTACACCGTTGTGTTCGTAATAATTAAATCTTTACAATAAGATCTCACATAATTATATTTTGATGAAAAATCACAAAATACTTTTATGATATGTCTAAATTACTTTTAGATTTCACTAAGTTACTTCTTATATTTCACTTAGTGAAATCTAAAAGTAATTTAGAAATCTAAAAGTAACTTAGTGAAATCTAAAAGTAATTTAGACATATCATAAAAGTAATTTGTGATTTTTCATCAAAATATAATCATGTGAGATCTTCTTGTAAAGATTTAATTGTTACGAACACAATGGTGTAATCGGATCGTAGATTGGATGAGTAGTTTAAGAGATAATTGTATTTGAAGTATAGGTGGATGGTGACTATTATAGATGGAGTGGTTGAGCTACCACTAGCTGTGTAGTTACGTCCTATAGTTATATTGTACTGCACTGCACTGTAACTACTAGTTAATATCTATATATTCTAATACTTATATATAG
>CM020184.1:10496720-10514304 GCA_009805545.1 Oryza longistaminata
TTTGATTCCAGTTATAAGGCGAGTGGCGCAGCCTCGGCAGGAGGAACAGCCTTCGGATGATCATCTCTTCTTTCTTGAGGTAAATTTGGTCAATAATTTGCCAACCAGTGGGTGATTTGGGCTAAAACGACTTTTGAGCTTTGATATATGAATATATGGTGGCATCCTAATTAGGCATATGTTGGCTGGCTTACAGGCAAAGCTTTGCAATGGGAAATTTGTTGTTGTTGAAGCCCGGAGAAAGGGATTCTTCAGTTTGGGGAAGCAGCGCGTCTTGTGCCATAATCTAGTCGATCTGTTGAGGCATCTTAGTAGAGCATTTGACAATGTTCGTCTCTCTCTAACATTTTCAGATTTACTGGTTAACTATCATGATACCATCTGTGTTGAGAGTAATGCTAGCAGTTTCATGTCATAATTTCAGGCAATTACTATTTGACCTTGTTGCTTAGTATCTCAGTTATATATGTGGCTACTTGGAACAGTTGAACTAATTACTGATGTGCTTAAATTCTGATCTCAACTGAATTTCTTTGTCATTTCACTTTGTGTATGCATGCTTGTGCAAATTCTTCAAAGTACATCTTTTTACAGTACTGGAAAATATTGGACTAATGCCAATTATACATATTCATGAAAATGTGTATGTAAAGTTCTCAATTGCACAAATTTTCAATTGTCAAAGACTATTATATAGTAGTAACACAGAAATCTTGCAGATTTCATGTTTCGTGCTGCTGCAGAAAAATAAAGCCCAAATTTTTAATGACTTTGGTATTAAAATTTAGACTGAAATCAGAATTAGCTTCTGTGGGTTAAAATTATACAATATCTGTAATCACAAGCAACATTCAGAATACCACTAACCTATTTTGTTTGTATTAAGTTTTTTCATTTTTATGTTACATACTACTGATCAAGTGTTCCATTTTTTTTCTTAAAATTTATGTGATGCAAACTGTGGATGTACAAATTTATTAATTTTTTTGTTGGCTGCGACTTGTTTTAGGCATATGAAGATCTTATGAAGGCATTTTTGGAACGTAACAAGGTTAGCTATGACTTTTCTTGGGTATTTTACTGGCAGTGCTGAAAATAACTTTACTGTAGTATGTTTATGGTGAGCTTTATTTTTGCATGGAACCACTTTGTAAAATCAGTTTAGGGGGCCATATAAACGTATTGTAAAGTTTGGGGGGTTTGATAGACTTTCAGTTTCATGAAAAGTTTAGGGGGGTAAATGGCTTATTTCTTTTTGTATGTATCCACATAATTTGTGATTGATTGGATTAGAGTGGCTGGAGTACCCAATTTCCATATAGATATGTTCAGGCAGCTATGATGCAAAGTACATAACCAGATTATGTAATGCCATTTCTCCTGTAATCTTTTCCGAGTAACTGATTAGTTTCACACAACTACAGTTTTTAGTTAGATCTTATTTTAGGTGATGAAAAGTACATAACCTGCTAATATAACCTCATTTTTCCTGTAATCTATTCAGATATCAGAGTAACGGAGTTTCACACGATCTCATTCTAGGATATGGGTTTTGTTCTGACATGCATGTCATTCTAGGTTTTCTTGGCACTGTTTTCCCAAAGTAACCTTATTGAATGCTAGTAATTAATATGGATGCCCTTGTTTCTATCACCTCATCATGCTGTCCACCATTCGAAAACACCCAATTGACCGAGGTAGTTCAGGCCACAACTTTTCCACCTTGGTCTCTGTGATTTGTGCTAAAACAACATATATGAATGGAGGGAGCATAATCTTCTTAAATTATTTATCTTTGCAAATAATCAAGCATTCAAGCTATGTGTCATTTAATTTCTTTGTGCCCTCAAATCTTTTTACCACATGTAATTCTTTGTATACTGCAGTTTGGAAATTTCCCTTATGGGTTTCGTGCAAACACATGGCTCGTTCCCCCAATTGCTGCTCAATCTCCATCAACATTTCCTCCCCTCCCTTCTGAGGATGAAACCTGGGGTGGCAATGGAGGTGGTTGGGGAAGGGATGGCAAGAGTGACATGTTGCCATGGGCAGATGAATTCTTGTATCTCACATCCATGCCTTGCAAAACTGCTGAGGAAAGGGAAATCCGTGACAGGAGAGCATTCCTACTTCACAGCTTATTTGTAGATGTTGCCATCTTTAGAGCTATTGCAGCTGTAAGGCATGTAATGGAGATTAAGGATGTATCAGCATCAGTCAATATAGATGAAGTTTTGCATTCTGAGACAGTGGGAAATTTTAGCATCACTGTCACAAGAGATTCTTCAGATGCAAGCTGCAAGTTGGATACCAAGATAGATGGTAGCCGAGCCACAGGAATGGACTTCAAGCATCTTGCGGAGAGAAACCTTTTGAAAGGAATAACTGCTGATGAAAATACAGCTGCCCATGTATGAATTCTAAATTAAGGTGATGTCCATATATATTATGGTAAGGAAGTTGTTGATCCTAATTTTGCTTTTTATTTGCAGGATGTGGAGAGTTTGGGCATTGTCAATCTTAGATACTGTGGGTATGTTGCAGTGGCAAAGGTTAACAATATTGAGAAAGCCAAAGTGAACACTTCTATTAAGCCAATTGATATTACAGATCAACCAGAAGGGGGTGCACATGCATTGAACATTAACAGGTCAATAGCACTTCCTTTCTGTTGTTCTAATATTCTTGAAATTTATACAGCTGCTTCCAGTATTTCTTTTTGGGTGATGAGGTCCTATTCGTTATTTTAGTTTGAGGATGCTGCTCAATGATGCCAATTCAACTGGAGAGAAAAAGATGTTGAACCTTCCACAAAATAATAAGCAGGAAGAACTAATTGCAGCACATTCTTTTGTGGAGAACCTGTTAAAGGAGAGTCTTCAGAAGCTTGAAGAAGAGGAAAGTGAAAAACAGTCCTTTATGAGGTGGGAACTTGGTGCCTGCTGGGTTCAGCATTTACAGGATCAGAAAAATTCTGATAAGGACAAAAAGCAAGGTGGTGAGAAGGAAAAGAAAAAGGTGGTAGATAAATCTGCGAAGGAGACAAAGATTGAAGGTCTTGGGAAACCTCTGAAAGCTCTTAAGCACTCAAAAAATAATGTTGATGTCGCTGACAAGGGATCCTCATTGGGAGAAAAAAGCATGTGTGATGGAACAAGTTCTGCAGAAAGCCAAAAATTCAAGCCATCAGCTGTTGAATTGCCTCAGGGAGAATCTAATGCCTCAGAGAATGAAAGCTTGCTGAAGGATTTATTATCTGATTCTGCCTTTACAAGGTTGAAAGATTCAGAAACAGGACTCCACCAGAAGGTAGATATGCATTTCTTCATGAAGTAGGTCTCTATCAGTTGGTATTGCACTATCTCATACCTGACTGATTCCTCTGTCCAAAAAGCTGTAAAAAAAGATTCCTTTGCCAAACACAAAAAACTTACTAAACATACAATTGACCTTCCATTTTTTATGTACTCTCTGAGAACCATACATGGTAAGTACACAACTTATGTTTATTCAAAAAAAGAGTAAGTAATATTTGGTAATATTAGATCACATACTACATTGTATTTGCTATTTTTATCAAGGTCAGCTATGGAAAGGATAAGAAACGTTTCTTGTCATAAAATTTGCCAAATCTACCTTAGGTGCACTAATTATAGGTCATTTGAAATATAGAAGATTTTCTCACTTTTTCCAGGCTCAGTATGAGAAGTTAATTTGTCATATATGCGTATACTTTCAATGTTTATTTGCGAAAGTACCTTTTTAGATGAATCTACTGATATGATTTTCACATATCCAATCTAAATATATCAAAAGATATTGATGCTCAAAATTTTAGAAGTTCGCTTGATGTATGTCCATAACGACATGCTTTCGTGACCAGCATTTATTAGGTGGCTTAGCTCTTGAGTTGTTTTTGGGTAAACAGCTCCATTCTTTGTTTTTGGGTGAAGAAAGATAAATCAGTTCTCAATTTTTTAATTGTGTGCTATGTTTATTCCGGTTTATTTGCTTGTTTGTGTTAACTATATTGTTTTGTTTATGAACAAATATTCAATAAGCTTTATAATCTTGTATTAAGCTTAAACACTAATCCTTTCTGCTCCACAGTCACCGCCTGAGTTGATTGAGATGGCTTTGAAGTACTATGATGAAGTTGCTCTTCCTAAGCTGGTATGTGAAAAATGAATAATTCCCCATGTGCATTTATTTTAGTTAAGAAGCATAGTAATTAACCCATAAGATGTTCAGGTTGCAGATTTTGGTTCCCTGGAACTTTCACCTGTTGATGGTAGGACCTTGACAGATTTCATGCATACCAGAGGCCTACAGATGCGTTCCCTTGGACAAGTTGTAAGTTTCCGATTATTCTTCTATTGAATAGAATGAATACCAATGCCATTGATTTCCAGTTACTTGGTCTATGCTGAACTGCTAAGTATCTGTTTAGGTCAAGCTTTCGGAGAAGCTTTCACATGTACAGTCCCTCTGTGTACATGAGATGATAGTGAGGGCATTCAAGCATATCGTTCGCTCTGCAATTGCTGCTACTTCAGACATGCGACAATTAGCACTTGCAATAGCTGCAGCGCTGAATTTACTGCTTGGTGTTCCTGAGCCTGAGGTCTTTACAAGTTCCGATGGTGTGCGCCCACTAGTATGGAAATGGCTAGTGGCCTTCTTGAAAAAGAGATATGAATTTGAGCTCACTGAGCAACATTACCATGATGTTAGGAAATATGCTCTCCTGAGAGGACTATGCCATAAGGTACAAATGTATTTTTGATGAATCATTTACAATTTGCTCTATTTGAATTGATGTTAATTGTTAATTTCTTACCTTCAGGTTGGCATTGAACTGGCACCCCGAGATTTTGTTATGGATTCTGCTTTCCCATTTCAAAAACAAGACATTATTAGCTTGGTACCAGTACACAAGGTAAACTTTACCTGATACATCTGTTGTTCTTTCCCAAATTAATCTGGGTAGTTACAAAATCAGAATACATTTGTTTTGCGTTGCTTGTTCAATTGTTTGTCAGATCGCTACAAGAAGGATTTCACTAGTTTTCTGATATTGATTGAAATTTTGCTAAGACACAGAATGGAGTAATTTACAAATATAACTACACAACTAACATGTTTGTGCATAATATGCAGCAAGTTGCATGCTCATCTGCTGATGGAAGGCAACTGCTGGAATCCTCTAAAACTGCCCTTGACAAGGGAAAACTTGAAGATGCTGTCAATTATGGGACCAAGGTATCCTCTTTCACAAAACAGTCTATCTTTTTGAACATTTTTGGATGCCATTTGTTTTTTAATCACTATTCCAATGGATGAATGCAGGCTCTTGCTAAACTCATAACAGTTTGTGGTCCCTATCATCGAATGACAGCTGGAGCTTATAGTCTGCTAGCTGTTGTATTGTATCACACTGGTGATTTTAATCAGGTATATCGTTATTCATTTGGATGTAGAATAATTCATATAACTGCTAAATATATTAGGAAAGTTCAGCATATAGCCATATTTCAGGCTAGCTTTATGAAGAATATTAAACATTCCTCTCAACAGCGAAAAATACCCATGCACTGTGTTTCGTAGCTATACTTGACTTTCCACAAAGCTCTAGGTACCCTCGACATGGTTTCAGTACATGACTTGCGCATGAAAAAAAAAAGCTTTCCGCAATATAGTACTGGTTACAATTGCAGTAACATCAAAGGAATATGTTAGAACAGACAAACAGAGTTGCCCGCAACATGAGTATCGATTAATTAAGAAGAATTGAGAATGTGATGAATTGAAGTTTTGAAAAATACCCCAAGTCAATATGCTTATCATAGAAAAAATGCAGGCTACGATCTATCAGCAAAAGGCCCTAGACATCAATGAGAGGGAACTTGGGCTAGATCACCCTGATACAATGAAGAGTTATGGAGATCTTGCTGTGTTCTACTACCGTTTACAACATACAGAACTGGCTCTAAAGTAAGTTGACTTTATGTTTTTTTTTCCCTGAAGATCATCTATCTATCCATAAGAATGAACATGACTATATTTCCCCTTTGAGGTCTTAGTTGAAGTAATACTGTATTTGTTTTTCTTATTTCCTGACCGATATAATTTATCTATTCTCGATGATGTCATGTCATACTGTTTTCATCCAGTAAATTGTATTATATGATTAAGTGATACAGTATTATGATGTTTGTGAAAGGATAATAATACATTATGCTTTTTATTGCTGTAAGGTACATTGATTTGTATTTATTTCTAACTGTTCCACTTGCAAATTTGTCATGTCTTATAAGTATGGATATAATATCTGAACTATGAATTCCTTCAGTGATATTGTGAGTCAGTTGTCAAAAATCAAGCCAGCCCAAAACTCCACAAATATATGTTGGTTATAATCTAGGAAAAACTAAAAATGAAAAGGACAGTGTCAGTTTGACATGCAATTAGTTGTTGCCTGTTCACTTTCCGTAGGTCTTTTTGTGAGATGAACCATAACCATAAACTTGCATTGTATCTATTTGAAGTCTAAGGATGTTAATACTATTTCCCCCTTTTTATCAATTTATCTTCACTCTTGAAAGGTTCTCTGATAAGATCTTCCAAGCTTAAATTTGTTTATAAGGATCTAAGAATATGAATAAACAATGAATTGTTCCTGTTCTTTGTTAACTGTCTACTTCCTGTAGAATGTAATTAACTGAGACACATCTGTAAGGGATTAACCTTTTCTGTTTTTAAATTAGGTATGTCAAGCGTGCACTATATCTACTGCATCTTACATGCGGGCCATCTCATCCAAACACAGCTGCGACATATATCAACGTGGCTATGATGGAGGAAGGCTTGGGTAATGTGCATGTAGCACTTAGATACTTGCACAAAGCCTTAAAATGCAACCAGAGATTACTTGGGCCTGACCATATCCAGGTAATAATCTTCCATGGTAATGAACTTGGTTGTTTTCTTTCTATCAAAGGTTAAAGTATGCTTGGTGATAATTGTGAAGTATGATCTTTAGTCACAAAAAAAATCTTATATTTATAGGAAACTTCAATTGTTAACTAGGAAATATTCAGAAAAAAAACATTTTATAGCCTAATGAGTCAATGTCAATCCATAATAATATGCATGCCTTGCCTGGTAGTTGGTCCTTTATTTGATGGATTGAAGAATTTGCATTAGCTGTTCCAAAATCTGGAACTATATGTAGGTCCCTTGAGTAAATTGTTCTTCCATTTTATAATTAGTAGTACAGGTTTTACTGTTGACTACTAAGTCACTTAATGCTTTCATCATTTAATGATATTGCTTGATTATCTGTTTCAACTAACATACTTGTCTGTTATTTTAGACTGCTGCGAGCTACCATGCCATAGCCATTGCTCTCTCATTGATGGAAGCTTATTCCTTGAGTGTTCAGCATGAGCAAACAACCTTGCAAATTCTTCGTGCAAAGCTTGGGCCAGATGACTTGCGGACTCAGGTTTTACTTCTATGAGAAAATGAATTTGATGTGCAAAAAACTACTCTCCTGTGACTTAGAATTTCTTAGTCAAAATTTTAATCTTCGGTGTTAAAAAATAATAAGACATGAAATATAATATTTGTATATTTGCAATCAAAATTATTTTTGCGGAATAAACTTGTATGATACTAACAGATGCATTGCAAATATTAAGCCAAATATGCACAACAGAGAATTTATTGTTGTCGACATGGTTTCAGTACATGACTTGCGCGTGAAAAAAAAAGCTTTCCGCAATATAGTACTGGTTACAATTGCAGTAACATCAAAGGAATATGTTAGAACAGACAAACAGAGTTGCCCGCAACATGAGTATTGATTAATTAAAGAAGAATTGAGAATGTGATGAATTGAAGTTTTGAAAAATACCCCAAGTCAATATGCTTATCATAGAAAAAATGCAGGCTACGATCTATCAGCAAAAGGCCCTAGACATCAATGAGAGGGAACTTGGGCTAGATCACCCTGATACAATGAAGAGTTATGGAGATCTTGCTGTGTTCTACTACCGTTTACAACATACAGAACTGGCTCTAAAGTAAGTTGACTTTATGTTTTTTTTTCCCTGAAGATCATCTATCTATCCATAAGAATGAACATGACTATATTTCCCCTTTGAGGTCTTAGTTGAAGTAATACTGTATTTGTTTTTCTTATTTCCTGACCGATATAATTTATCTATTCTCAATGATGTCATGTCATACTGTTTTCATCCAGTAAAGTGTATTATCTGATTAAGAGATACAGTATTATGATGTTTGTGAAAGGATAATAATACATTATGCTTTTTATTGCTGTAAGGTATACATTGATTTGTATTTATTTCTAACTGTTCCACTTGCAAATTTGTCATGTCTTATAAGTATGGATATAATATCTGAACTATGAATTCCTTCAGTGATATTGTGAGTCAGTTGTCAAAAATCAAGCCAGCCCAAAACTCCACAAATATATGTTGGTTATAATCTAGGAAAAACTAAAAATGAAAAGGACAGTGTCAGTTTGACATGCAATTAGTTGTTGCCTGTTCACTTTCCGTAGGTCTTTTTGTGAGATGAACCATAACCATAAACTTGCATTGTATCTATTTGAAGTCTAAGGATGTTAATACTATTTCCCCCTTTTTATCAATTTATCTTCACTCTTGAAAGGTTCTCTGATAAGATCTTCCAAGCTTAAATTTGTTTATAAGGATCTAAGAATATGAATAAACAATGAATTGTTCCTGTTCTTTGTTAACTGTCTACTTCCTGTAGAATGTAATTAACTGAGACACATCTGTAAGGGATTAACCTTTTCTGTTTTTAAATTAGGTATGTCAAGCGTGCACTATATCTACTGCATCTTACATGCGGGCCATCTCATCCAAACACAGCTGCGACATATATCAACGTAGCTATGATGGAGGAAGGCTTGGGTAATGTGCATGTAGCACTTAGATACTTGCACAAAGCCTTAAAATGCAACCAGAGATTACTTGGGCCTGACCATATCCAGGTAATAATCTTCCATGGTAATGAACTTGGTTGTTTTCTTTCTATCAAAGGTTAAAGTATGCTTGGTGATAATTGTGAAGTATGATCTTTAGTCACAAAAAAAATCTTATATTTATAGGAAACTTCAATTGTTAACTAGGAAATATTCAGAAAAAAAACATTTTATAGCCTAATGAGTCAATGTCAATCCATAATATATGCTGCTTGCCTGGTAGTTGGTCCTTTATTTGATGGATTGAAGAATTTGCATTAGCTGTTCCAAAATCTGGAACTATATGTAGGTCGCTTGAGTAAATTGTTCTTTCCATTTTATAATTAATAGTACAGGTTTCACTGTTGACTACTTCACTTAATGCTTTCATCATTTAATGTTATTGCTTGATAATCTGTTTCAACTAACATACTTATCTGTTATTTTAGACTGCTGCGAGCTACCATGCCATAGCCATTGCTCTCTCATTTGATGGAAGCTTATTCCTTGAGTGTTCAGCATGAGCAAACAACCTTGCAAATTCTTCGTGCAAAGCTTGGGCCAGATGACTTGCGGACTCAGGTTTTACTTCTATGAGAAAATGAATTTGATGTGCAAAAAACTACTCTCCTGTGACTTAGAATTTCTTAGTCAAAATTTTTAATCTTCGTGTTAAAAAATAATAAGACATGAAATATAATATTTGTATATTTGCAATCAAAATTATTTTTGCGGAATAAACTTGTATGATACTAACAGATGCATTGCAAATATTAGCCAAATATGCACAACAGAGAATTTATTGTTGTCAAAAATGATATCTTTTAAGTAACTACTAAGAGATTTACCTATTTTTGTTGGCTTTCAACAGTTCTTTTTTAAATATGTTTTTACAAAATAAACTGTTTGTTAATTCCAATATCATCCTTGATCTTGTGTCTGTTTTGAAAATTGAAATGCAGGACGCTGCCGCTTGGCTTGAATACTTTGAATCAAAAGTTATCGAGCAACAGGAAGCTGCACGCAATGGAACTCGGAAACCTGATGCATCAATTGCTAGTAAAGGGCATCTAAGGTAAAATATAGTTAAATTTCACACAACCTAAAGTATCGTAACTTCTTAGAGACTTCTCTTTTGCATTTATAGATATCTAGGTACAGTATACTTTTTATAACATCTTCACTTTGTACTGACTGTTCTACTTTGTGTTTGCAGTGTATCTGATCTTTCTGATTATATAAATCCCAATGAAGAAAGCAAGAAGAGATTCTGAATCAAGTAAAAGGAGGTACTCAAGCATAAAGGTTGGTTGCCAAATGTTGTTGCTTCATTGCTTTCTGTTGAAGATACTCCTAACGTACTTAATATCCGACGCTGTTGACTTTATTTGGTCAAAGTTGTAAAACTTTGATCATCAATAGCTTCCCAAAATATTTAGTTTGAAAAAATAAAAATCATATGGGTAGCTTTTTCTTTATAAGCACTTCTACAATATTATAATTTTGTTATTATCGTTATATTCTAACACAAAAATAGTGATCAAAGTTGTAATCAAAGATCGAATAAAGTCAATAGTGTCATATTTAAATACGAAGGTAGTAAAAATATACGATCTTGTTAAGTAGAATGTTTGACTGGAATATTGTTCATTCACACTTGCAAGATGTCTACAATAGCGTAACAATGTTTGTTATTAATCCCAGTAGTTGTATGCTTGTAGTATGCATCTTGAAATAAGAAACTCCATCCAATAAACTAATATATTCAGGACATATTTGCAAATGGGATGCTGGTTCTCCTGGGCACAAAAAATGTATTCTTTAGTATTTTATCAATTTAGCACATGGCACTTTGGAATATATTAATCATATGCTCATCTTTTAGGTCCTGTCAAATTCGAATGGAGGTTCCAATGTAGCAAGTCCTGAGGTATCTCCAAGAGACTCTACTTCTGCAAATGCAGACGAGGACAAGCAAATCATAGAGCCATCACAAGATGATACTGTTAACTTTGTTGCCGAAGCTGAAATTAAGCAAAACCTTAAATCCGTAGAGTACTCAGCATCATCTGAGCAACCAGTAGAGAGAGCTGAGGTGATTAATGTACCAAGGGAGGTTGTTCAGGAGGAACTAGTAGAACCTGAAGATGGTTGGCAGCCTGTTCAAAGACCTAAATCGGCTGCAGGTTCAGGGAAACAAATGAAGCATTTCAATCCCACCACCAGAAAGATGTATGACCCTGATAATCATGATCCACAATATACATCTCAATACAAGGCACGAAATTCCTATCCAAATAGCCGTTACTACTTCTTAAAGAAGCGGACTGTTGTACCTGCAACGTACACAGACCCTCATCAGCACATGAAAGTCCAGACATCCAGTGCAAGGTTTGGTCGTAAGATATACAAGGCTGTGACATATCGGATTAAGCCAGGGAGTACATCCACAGAGGCGCAAGATGCTTCTGCTGAACAGATGAGTGGTAAAGCAGAGTCCCAGATGGCTTACTCACAAGTACACAGTACTACTTCTGTAGATCATAAAGAAAGTGAGCCACATGGAACTTTGGTGACAAGTAGTGGAAACGCGCCATCATACAAAGATGTTGCATTAGCACGTCCAGGTACCATTGCAAAAGCTCAAATACAAAAATCAAGAGATGATGTAGTCCAGAATCAGCCGTCACTTGGTCAAATTATTGCACAAGAAATGAAGGATTCCTTGGTAGATACACATCAAGTGGAACAAGGATCTGTATCTGCAAATATCAATAATCCCAAAGAAGTAGGCAACATTCCAGAAGAAATTCAGCATTCAGAAGACACTAAAGTGTCTGATAGAGAACTGGACACTGGGGATATTGACACAGATGGTTCACCAAATGATGAGAAATCCTTAAATGGCAGCAATCCTGCAAATGATCACACAAGTCAAGAACCAGTAAGTTGTAGCAATGAAAATGCAGCCGTCGAGTTTGCAGAGTCTTCTAATTCTGCAAAAGATGAACAGAGTCGGAAATCGGATATGGAGATTTTCGAAGAAGCTCTGCCCACCAGCATTGGACCTATTGCAGTTTCTGCTTCTACAGCTAATACTGAGGGCCTTGCAGGTGCTGGAAATGAGAAATCAAAGCCCAATTTGCTGCTAAATAGTATTGATTTGAGAGAGATGCCTAATAAGAAGTTGTCTGCTGCTGCACCGCCATTTAATCCCTCTCCGCCAGCTATCCTTAGTCCTCTTGCGGTAAGTGTGGGTCTCCCGCCACCAGGTGCTATCCCAGGAGTCGCGCCTTGGCCTGTGAATGTACCTATGCACCCTGGGCATTCAACTATGGTACCAAGTGGTCCTCCATTGTGCACCTCCCCTCACCATTTATACCCTCCAGCTCCTCGGTCACCTAATCTCTTGCATCCAGTGCCATTTATATATCCACCATATAGTCAGCCGCAGGTCATTCCAAGCTCCACATTTCCCATGAACACTAATATTTTTCGCCCTAATCATTATGGATGGCAACCCTATATGAACGCACCTTCATCAGAGTTTGTGCCAGGATCAGCATGGCCAAGCAACCATCCAGTTGATTTTACGCCAACTCCACATGTTGTTAACCCTATATCCCAGTCTTTAGCAGACACCCACATTCAGTCGGACGCAGCTGTTGTTAGTATAGGACCTTCACTGGACAGCAATACTATGGCAGTGAAGGAGGAAATGGAGGCTACAATGGTTGGAAGTGGCAATTTGATCAGCAACAAACGTCCTGCAGATGATCAGGACAAACAATTAAAAGATCCAGTTAGAATTGAACTGAATCCTGATATGCCAGGAGACAACGCACATGGTATATGTGCAACAGACCATTTGCGAAGCACTGTGAAGAATGAAGATGAAGGTAGTTTTAGGATATATGTCAAAGGGAAAAGCCGGCGAAAACAAACTCTCAGAATCCCAATAAGTTTGCTTAATAAGACATATGGATCACGCTCTTTCAAGCTTGTGTACAACAGAGTAGTCAGAGAAAATGACTTCTTCAGGCCATCGACTGTCTCCTTTGCTGAAGTTGTTTCCTCTGGCAACTAATAAGTATTGCAAGTTTAGCCAAAGCATAATATTGACTTTTCCATTATTACCCAAAAGAAAATTTCTATGGATCTCCAACTGAAACATGATAGAATTTCAATTGTCTGAGCTTTTTGAAAGCAGAGCCTTGTGTCTTCAGTGTTTCAGGTAACTATCTTTTCTAATACCATATAATTTTACTTTTTGCCTTCACAGTATATAAACACTTTAATTCATTGATTTTATAGGTTTTGGTGTTTTGCACATACGACATTCCTCCATCCGACATTCTGAAAGGTCAAATGCATATGTTTTCAGTTCAATAAGGTATGGCTTACCTCTAAGCAATCTTTTGTGTGTTGCCATGTTGAATGCTGGATCACTTCTGGTTCTAGCTTCTACTATCAGCTATATCTATGGTCAGCATATATAAAGACTGTTCTTTAATACTTCGTAGCTTCTGCTGCACGTCTAATTTATCTAACCTCATATTGCATATGCAAATTGGCCCTTATAATTATGTAAGTTTTCATTAGGTTGTGTATCGAGATTAACTGCAAATACTGAATATGCCTCACAAATTAATGCACGCGGCATAAATAGTGGCTGCTATTGAGTTATTTGTGAACTTATATCCTCGTGATCAGACAAACATCTGCAGTATATAGCTCCAAGAAATTATGTCGCTGCAATTAATAATGATATATCCATTTCATTTCATCGCTATCGTAATACTGAGTTTGAAGTTCAACCAGAGTTTACCTCAGTACACAAGCCCTCCCTCTCTTGAACACAGGTGTAGAGATGTTACAAGTAACTGAAAGTCTAGAATGCAAAACCAAAATGTAACATTTATGGAGCACTAGTTCTTCTAACAAGGTAGCACTAAATCACGTGCAGTGCATGCTATAATATATCATATGCCCCGAGGAAAAATGTACTTATGAGTATACCCAGTACACAAATAGGGTATACCCAAATGCATGGCGAGTAAAAGTTTTACTCCTGTGTCGTACTAAGGGGTTCTACAAGGTAAATAACGAACTGGGTGGGTGTGGTATAGTAGTATTCTATTTCTAACGAGCATATATATCATATATATGAAGATTAAGCATATATATCAATAATTAATTGTTCTACTTGAAAGGCAACTATTATCAAATCAATGGAATGGGTAATGCCAATCCATATAGCTAAAATCTTCATATTTTCTGTAAGAGTTCCAGCTTTATAATTCTATTTACCATTATTTGTTGAACTACACACGCGTCGGTGATCTGTGTTCAGATGTACCTGAGTAGCAAATTATAGCATATTTTCCTGGTTTCATTCGTTCAGCTCCATACTACTATTTTTTAATGATTCAGTCATGCATGCTATTAAGCTGACTACTTTCTTTATGCAAATTGGACACAGGTGTTGGCAATTCTGTGTAGAATTCAGAAGATTTGCAGAGAGTTTTGGGAGAGTCAGAACAGATAGAGGGTATCGAAGTGTTAGCAACAATACTTGACAAACTGATTTTTTGTTCAATTTTGTTAGACTGAAAGGAATATTTTCTTAGATTTTTGGGGCTAAAATTTTGGGTATGAAACTTACCACTTAGTTTTTTTTTTTTGTTGGCTGCTTGCATCCAACAATTATATCTCGTGGTTTTTGTGAGAAGCTAACGTTATTCTTTTTAAGAGAACAATAATAATTGCCATGCTGTGAAGCGCTTGTGCTTTATGTGATTTCTCCCACCACAAGGTGGCATATTTGCTATGTGATTCATCGTTTCTTCAACCTATTCATCTTCACAGGATATCGGCAAGATGAAAATTCTGTGTTCTAAATATATGATGTTTTAAGGCTTAGCCACGATTTTTTCCCATTCCGACATACATTTTAGCACATATTAAATATTTAAAGTAAATTTTAGTTTGGGACAACTTTTATTACCGGTTTTTCATTTTGGATCATCCTTTAACCGATTGTTTTCACTTTGCACTAGTAATATATCTTTGTGTCACTTTGGATGATTCTCAACTATTTTATCCATCTACATCAAATTTGTTATATATCAAATAAATTGTCTATATAAAACAGTAAGAGCTCATCACCGACAAATCAGAGTTGGTGAACTCAAAATCGTTCAGAATTAGGATAATAAATGTAAGATTATTAGGTCCATAGTGAAAATATTAGCTAAATGATGATTCAAAGTGAAAAGTTGACAATAAAAGTTTTCATTTAGAGCAAATCCTGTTTCAGTAGGTAGGTCAAACAAGTTAAAACTATAAATTAATATCATAATGTGCAACGACTACTAGTGTAAAACAAATTACGGATTAGTGATTAACTAATTTGAGTACTTCATAACGTACGGTATCATAGAATCAACACTTACAACGCATAACAGTTGTGGTTAAGTTCTTTTATGCCGATGCATTGTCGTTGACACTGTGTTCGTTTCTCCAACAGGGGTTGGATGAAATTTTGGATACTCGTGACACGCTTTTTAAATACTGCTAAACGGTGTGTTTCGTGCGAAAATTTTATATATGAAAGTTATTCTAAAATATCATATTAATCTATTTTTTAAGTTTTTAATAATTAAAACTCAACTAATCGCACGATATTACCATCTCGTTTTGCGTGAAATACTTAATCTTTATCTTCATCTTCATTAGTAATTTCTTAGGAATTCTAGATGAAACGGTATATTGCTAAAACGTTGGAGAAAACCTTTATCATTTATTCCCCATATCTGGATGATATGGAATAGGAATAAAACGGTCGTTACAGAATGGAAACGCGCGGTAGCCGTTATGTTCGTACCCCTTTGTTACCCCTAGACAAATTGGCCTAACAATTGTCAGCTCTTAAAAGTAAGGCAAAGTACTGCTAATCTAGTTGTGAAAGAAGTAAACTTCCATACAATCTAGTTGGGCCACGTAAGTAAGTAAACCGTTTTTTAAGGGTCCGCATGTAAAAATGGAAGGACGATTTTTCTAGACACGGTCAATTATGGATCGTCTGGAATCTAATAAGGAGCTCGTACAAAAAAATCGTTTTTTATAGTGGCAACAATAACAGCTGCTTGGATCAGTCCTAATCAAACAAGGAAGATACCTCCGGAACCTCTAGGCAATTTATGTGGAGAAAAGATCAAACAAAGAAAGTTCCTAAAAGAAGCATTCAGAAACTCTAAATAGCTCATGTAGAGAAAAGATGGGAGAAAACAGGAACCGTAAGAATAATGAGCTGAAGAATACCACCTCGAAGATGACTCTTTTTAAAAACTAGATACAATTTTACCACGTAGATTAGATTTTCATTATAAAAATAAACCTAATATAAATGTAAAAACTTAATCTAATCATGACTATTATAGTTAGTTATTATATACTGCCCATCAAAATTTCGCGAACATGCAACTAACTGGCTAGCACACATATATAGCACACATATATAGAATTAATAGAACCCGCGGAAAAGATCCGTTATTGGAAACTCTTGTAGCGATATGACAGGGGCGTAGCTAGGAATTTTTCGTTGGGTAGTCCTATTTCCGTACGTGATGGAGGATGAAAAAATTAAGTGTGGCCATGTACCCGGTAGATAGCAAATATAATGATGCAAAAACAAGTTATACTATGAAATTTACAAAAAGTTGTCCCTGGTCGTGCCTAAAATTTACAACAAGTTATACTAAAATTTTAATATCAGCATACAATATAATATGCATTTACAAAATTTGTTACAGACCACTTAATTCAAATAAATCATCATAACATAAGACACCGTGATAAAAAAAAAAAGACAGCTAGCTCCAATCGTATAAACAAACACAAAAGTAACGAGTTGATAAAACTTGACAAAAGTGCAATAATAAATACATAACGCTCTAGAGTTGTCAAGCTAACTAACGAGTTTAAGAAGCATGATATATCAGTATGTTAGTTCGTTTTACAAATGATCCATAAATTTTAAAGACTGAATAAGAGCAAACCGGTTTAAGAATATAAATCTCAAAGGTATATACGCCATTCTTTAGCAGACTTTGTGGCCTAAGAAATTTATCTTGATAGTAGGGATTAAGGTATCTAGGTTAAAATCTAGGGTAGCCCTATGCCCATATGGACTATAAGCTAACCACGCCACGCCGATATCACTGTTCCGAGATAAAAGAAGATCGTCGTGTTCTTTAACAGATTGATAGGGCTAGTTTAGTACAGTAATTTAGTTTGGTAGAGCAGCCTGCAGTTACTCCAATCAGCCGTCACGTACGGTTTTGAGAGGCGAACCCGGCCATACATTAGAAAACGGCAAAATACATATCGATTGAGCTGAAGACGTACGCATATGCTTCCGCGCGAACACGACACGATCGAGCACAAGCTAAGCCAGCCCCGCGAAGCCACTAGAATCCTCTTCCATTCCAGATGTGCACCCCGTATCCCGCGGCGCTACCGCTACCAGCTGGTAGAGCAGGTACAATAACAGGCTATAAGCCAGCT
>CM020184.1:10525076-10610923 GCA_009805545.1 Oryza longistaminata
CGAGGAGGCGGCGCATCTAGCCACCGCTCCGCGCCCCACGTGCGCGAATCCGGCATGGATCTTGCACGGGTGACAGTGGGCGTGACCGTGATGGCCAACTGCGGGCAGGAGGCAAGGCGGCGGCGGATCGGGCCACCGCTCCGCCCCCACGTGCACGGCGTGACCTCTGCAGCGGCGAACTCGGACTCTGATGGATATGGAGGAGCAGCGGCGGCCACGTTCATGACACGCCGCCGTCGATGTCCGGAGCAAGCACCAACAAAAATTTAACTTATGCTATATATTATGAGGATGTATATGTTGAGTCAAAATTTTGTTGTCATACCAAGTTAATTTTTTACTCAATAAGGATACCAAGCATATGATGTATATGAAAAAGGGTTTCTAATGAATACATACCCGAGATTTGTGGTTGGATATAATGAAATAAAATAGAGCCACCGTTTCGTTTTTATATTGCGGTAAAAAAACAAACACATCTATCGAATCTTTGCATGTTACAAGACCTATGCGTTAAATTTTAACTGAAGTACATCTTCAATCGAATCCCACGCCAAAAATGTGTACGAGTAAATAGATCAAACATAGGAACCAGCATCAACATATCACCAATGTTAACTGAATCTGTAAGGCATCGTAACCTAGGCACCAACTGCATGCAAGTTAAGTTTTAACTCCTAAATCGGTATGTGCGCACCAGGAGTGGGGAACTCTACCTGTGTGTCGCGAGTTAAATTTTAACTCCGCAATGGAAAGTTGGCATCGGGAGTAGGGAACAATCTCTGTGTGTCGCGAGTTAAGTTTTAACTCCGCAGTCGGTTGCTAGCACCGGGACTGCGGAACACTCCCTGTTTGTCGCGAGTTAAGTTTTAACTCTGCAGTCGGTTGCTTGCCCCTGGGAAGGGGGAATTATCCCTGTGTCTCGCGCCACGTACTTTCCTGGCGCGGAGCGCCTGTGTCTAGCGCTACCGTGGCGCGACTCTCGTCGCTGCTGCCCTCCGGATTTTCCGTTTTTTCCCGATCCCGGGAAAAAATTCCACCGCATCCCTCTTGTTCCACCCCTCTTCTCGGTCCTCCAGTAAAAAATTTTCTCCTATCATTCCGTTCTTTCCTGTTAGATCGCGAGTAAAAAAATTACTTTGGAGCCTACAGCCATGAGTAAATTTTTTATTTTGGCGCACGCTCCCACTCCCGCTTTTCTCTCCCTCTCGTTCGATTCTTCTTTCCGTTCCTCCAGTAAAAAAATCATTCCTTGTTATTTCGTCCCTGTTAGACCGCGAGTAAATAAATTACTTTGGAGCCTAACACCGTGAGTTAAAAAATTACTTGTTTTGACCCTACAACAGTATGTCAGCCCGTGAGTAAATAAATCACTGCCGGTCAGATATTATTCACCTCCACACTACATTGCCAATTAACTTGTATTCACCAGACAATCAAGCTACCAGTTAACATTGTAGCCTCTATTAACAATATTTTCTTTTACACACGGGTTCTGTTACATTCAGACACACACTATACAATAGACAAATTACATGCTTAAACTCAAAAGTAAAAAAATTACAAAGGATATAAACACTCCAACAAAAATCATCAAAGAAATTCAGATCAGCAGATCCTCCTCTTTACCGCGGGATCCATCTTTGATGGACGAATGTTGTAGTGGAGGCGGCTGGCTCGCCAACCAACCAGCGTAGAACAGGACTGTGTGGCGGTAGCATTAGGAATAAGGATGGGCAGCACAGGATCAAGCATGGCCGCTATTAAACATGCAGACCATAAAATCAGTAATGCCTCAAAAGATTAGTGCACTAACAACCAACAGAGGTGCATTATTAGTGATTGTTGAAAGTTATACCTCCGGCGCTAGCGACAATGTTTCCCAGGTCACCGCATGATGCATTTCATCATCTTCGAGTCCACCGGGTTACATTGTGTTCCTGCAAGACCAAAATTTGCCATATATATATGCACTATGAGTAGGCATGCCTGGATTGACTCATAGTATGAGGCTATGAGCAACTGAGCAAGCTGGCTCTAGGCCACATGTGCACATCTACAGATCATCCTAGTTCTTCTATTGTTTTCAGAAGCTAAGAACAGCCCTGCATGCATGAATCATCACATATACACTTATACGCACCAAGCGAAGCCATCCACCAAACAACTTCTAATGTGTTTAGGTTGGATGTGTCCACTCAATACACGGATACAAAAGACATGAATCAAAGATCAGTCAAAACATCAAAAAGATTAGTTCTGTTAGGTACCTGACATATTAACTTCATCCCGTTGGCTGGGAATGAAGTTGCCTGTGAAACAAAGGTTCACGTTGGCCGCCAATTGAAATGCATGCCCTTCCGTCGGCAGGCATTAATCAGTGGTTACTACCCAATCTTAACAAAACCGCATCCCCACAGCCAACACAGGCACATAGCTCATCCAAAATCAAAACGACGGTGCAATCCAATACAGGCTGATAAAAAAACTACTGATACCATATAATGCTACTACTTAGGCTGGATTTTGGTTGAAATTGGAGATGATGTGACTGAAAAGTTGTGTGTATGACAGGTTGATGTGATGGAAAAGGACTGAAGTTTGGATCCAAACTTTGGATCTAAACACAGCCTTAGTTGATAGGAACTAACGAGCTGTACCTGAAATAGATTTCAATTGACTACAGCCGCTACACGGACCTCCTGTATTCCTTGGCGGCGCTGACCTGCCGCGCACGACGCCAACAACAATTTACTACTGACATCCTTCGCCACCGCTTTAGGGAGGAGGGAGAACGACCCATCGGACCCCCAGATCCGCAGCCTCCTCTCCGAATCCAGCCACCTCTGTGCTTCAAATGTCGTTGGTACCGCTGCTCTCTGAGCACCGAGACATACACAAACACATCGACATTGCATCCCTCTTGATAGTACGACATTCCTATACTCAAATTTAAATAGTAAGAGAATTATACCAATATGAATGCCTTCTTTCCATCTTCCTTTCATTGTCTTAAGGGACGCCAATGTCGAAACCGTTTCACCATATATTCTTCAAATGATTGATGCGGTTACTTGTAGCTTCAAATGGCCTCGCACGGTCCATCATGACAAAGCCGTCACCACAAGTATAAAATTATATGAATAAATGATGAGTATTAATCAACACCACAAGTCTCATATACTCAAATATATGCTCAAATGTAAAGATCCCAATTAAATGAAAGCGAATAACTTGGACCGAATACATGCATAACTAAGTCTATCTCCTCATCTCACCTCCCCATCTCCTCCTCTCACCCGTCTATCTCTCTCCCTCTCACTCCCTCTCCTTCCCGTCCCATCCTCCTTTCTTCTCACTCTCCGGCAATAATGGAGGTGGCAGCTCACGCGGGCCGGATCCGATGGAGGCGTCGGTGGCCTGGTTGCGGCGCCCTCCCCTTTGTCAGAGGGTAGGAGGCAGCGGCGGCCTAGCGGCGGCACCCTCCCTCCACCAGAAGGTGGCGAAAAGGGATATGGTGGCAACCTGGCGCAGGAGAGGAGGTGGTGGCGGTGTGGCGACGGCAGCAGCGACGGATCCTCGGGCGATGGTGGGAGTGTAGGAGGCGGTGGCACCCTCCCTCCGCCAGATTTGGAGGGAGGGTAGGCAGCGGGAAGGGAGTCTGCCTCGGGCGGATCCAGCGGTGGTAGCGGCGTCGGCTTCTCCCGCAGCGGATCTGGCAGACGGTGATGGTGAGCAGCGGTGGAGTCGGCCTTCTGTCCTTCCGTGTCAGTCTTGTTCTTCAATGCTTGTTGATATGTGATAAATTCGGGAGTTCATTGTTCTATGGTGTTGTGGATTGAGATTTTGGGGCAACACGAGGTGGATGCGCTCGATGCATCAGTTCGATTTGAGCTGGTGCATCGAGAAACCGGCATCTAATACACATATAGATGCCGGTTTGGCACTGATGACATAAGTCATCTATGCCGGTTGGGAAAACTGGCATCTAAGGGGGTTTCCCAACCGGCACCAATTAGGATTTCCGTAGTAGTGCAAATAGGGTGAATTAATTGAGACTTATGTCATAATTGTGAGTTATGTATTATATTAAAAAAAAGGAAAAAGTACAAATTACCCCCATTGAACTATTGTGGTCAATCAAATTGCCCCCTGAACCCGAAAACCAGACATTGCTCACTATAAACTTTCAATACCGGACAAATTACCCCCTTAATCCAATACATAGCGGTTTTGTCCTACGTGGCGTACACGTGGCAGTCCAGTCAAAATTTTATTTTTTAAAAAATGGTGGGACCCACATGTCATATCCCCTCTTCCTCTCTTCCTATCTTTCACATGACTCACATGTCAAACGTGGTCAGTGGGCGGTGGCGCGCATGGCGCGGCGCGGAGATGGGCGGTGGGTAGCGGCGCGTTGGGCGGGCCGCACCCGGCAGTGTGTGGGAGGTGGAGGGGATGGGGGAGGCTCAGCGGAGGTGGATGGGGAAGGGGAGGAAATGGAGGTGGGAGGGGAATTCGATGGGTAGCGAGCCCTGTGCACGGCGCCGGCTGGAAGCGTCGGCAAAGAAGGCGGCCTCCTTCTCTGTCACCGACCGCCCGATCCGCCTCTGCCTGCTTCACCGTCATGAGCTCGCTCCCTAGCCGCTGCTGTGGCGGCTGCCTTCCTCCCGCTGCAGCCTCCCTGTCGCCCCGCCGATAGCGCCGGCCACCCGAGTTCTCTCCGCCTCCGCCTCCACCGCTAGCTGCCCGAGGTCTGCCGAGTGAGCGAGAGAATGAGAAACAGAGTAGAGGGATTGGGGAGGGCAAGGGATGCTAGATGGGTCCATGACTTTTTTAAATTTCTTTGCTGACTAGATTACCACGTGTGCAAGCTCAAGTCGAAAACAGCTCAAAACAGTGCTTAGGGGGGTTATTTGTCTGGTTTGTATAGTTAGTGGGTGAAGGATGTCTATTTTCAATTCGTACTTCTTCCAAAAAAAGATTGCGAGTTATGTAATCCCACACCCCTTTAGATCGGAAAACTATGCCATGTCTCTAACGCGGTTTGGGATTATATAACAGGTCTGATCTAGAATGGTCCTCAAAATCTCAAGATAGATCAGATGGGCAAGATTCTAACTGAAAAGAAAATAGTGTACCGATAGCAATTTCCATTTTTCTAAATAAAATCTATCACCCTCTTTGCAATAAGTGTCCTATTTTTTTTTTCCAAAACAGAAAACATGATATTGCCCATGTTTGCGGCCTATGCAATCATTTTCAACATATGGGAATAAGCCCAAGGCCCTTTTGAATGGCATTGCTTTCAGCTGCTGCTCTAAGGAAACTCTATAATTTGACAGTCGCCTGTTAATTACTCCCCCCGTTTCACAATGTAAGTCATTCTAGCATTTTTCACATTCATATTGATGTTAATGAATCTAGACATATATATCTGTCTAAATTCATTAACATCAATATGAATGTGGGAAATGCTAGAATTACTTACATTGTGAAACGGAGGAAGTAGTTTTAGCTGTTCCCTTAACAAGTACTGTAATTGTGTAACAATCCTAATTTCGGTAGGTTACTGACACTGCAGACTTCCATATAAAATATGTGGGTAAAACATCGACTTCAAAAATTAATATTTTGTAAAAGACACAGGACACATCCGCTAGTGGAGGCTGTGCGCGTGATTGATTTTCTTCATCTATATCTATACTAATATAAAAAGTAGGAGTTGCCCCTTCCAATCCTACAAGCCAAATCATCCGGATCAATCTGTACCGTCCATCCGGTAGGTCAAATAATCTCATCCGTTAATCCGTTTGGTGACATCTTCCACTGATTCTATCCTTGGCGACCCTATCCTCTCGACCACGCCATGATTACGCCCGCACTCCCGCCCGCAAATCATTTTCTTTCGACGAAACCGCTGCCCGCCCTGATTCTATCCTCGGCGACCCTATCCTCTCGACCACGCCATGATTACGCCCGCACTCCCGCCCGCAAATCATTTTCTTTCGATGAAACCGCTGCCCGCCCTCCACCCCGCCAGTGACCGCGCCTCCCCTCCCCTAGTGGCCGTGCCTCCCTACCGCCGGCGTCGTCGCTCACCCTCCAACTGTGCTATCTATGCCCCCACGCCCGCTGCTGTGCTTTCCCAACGCGATGACTTCAACGTCGCGCCTCCTCGCGCTGCGCCTCCCGAAGCCTCCTAACTCCATGCCGTCATCGTCATCGCGCGGTCCCAGCTCCTCCCGCATCCCCCCATCCCCGCCGCCTCCTCCACCACGTCGCCGATGGCTCCATGTCATCGTCGTCGCGCGGTCCCGGCTGGCTCCTCCACTGTGCTGTTGCTGCCTCATCCACCGTGCTGTCCAAGATCCAGCCATCCCTCATACCGAACTCCCCCATCCCAGCGGCGGTGGTGATTCTAGCAGGTAGGCTCTCCAATTTTTTGAAAAAAAAACTAGGTATCCTCAAGCATCAGCCGGCGTCCTCAAGTTCATGGCGACATGTGCTCGGCATCCTGGAGTTTGTTACAATTCTGAATAGAAAACTTTGCCAATGACGGTCATGTGTTTGACAAAATGCTCCACACACTTGATCAAATGAATGTATCTGTATAAAACATATTATAAAATATATGCGATGTTAGATTTAATAATATTAATTTTGTATTTTAGATATTGTCATTTTTTTCTATAAACTTGGAGTTTGACTAGGACAGAAAACATCAAACATCTTATAATATGAAACGAAGGGAGTAGCAACATTGAAATGTACAAATCATGTCTGGCTACCTTGTACGTTATGGATATAGTCACCAAAAATGATTTTATAGAAATAATCCTAATAGGGATTTTACTATGATGTACGCAACTTTATTTTTACCTCAACAATTTTTATAGTCTGCACTGCCTTAAAAAAGTCACTATTCTACCTACGTACTACCTCCATCCCAAAATGTATCAACTTTTGCATATGAATCTGGACATACAGTTGTCCAGATTTATAGCTAAAAATACTTATATTTTGAGACGGAGGGAGTACATACCATACCAAAACATGCCTTGCAACGGTAACAACGCACTCCAATTTTAAAAATGCGTGATCGATTTTCTTCATATGGTAATAAGCCCCAACACACTCCAATTTTGAATGACATATTTATATGTTCCTTGAAGAAAGTCTATTATTTGACAGAGACCTGGTTTAGCTTTTTTTTTTTAAGAAAATGGGATAAACCCGGTCTTTACATCCAATCATATGTACACAGCTAAACTGACATTTTTTAGCTGCTCCCTTATAGCAACGGTAACAACCCTAATATCGCTAGGTTATAGTCACACTGCAGACTTCCATATAAAAATAAAAAGGATGCCCAATCACTACTATTATAAAAATTGAAGATGTTTTTGCCGATTGTTTGGTATGTCGTTCGATTCCGGTACAAATACATCGACTGTATCACATTCAACCGTCATCCAAAAATTGTTCCTTCATCGTACGTCCGCGTATATATACACTTGCCATCCGCGTATATATACACTTGCCATCATATCCTAGAACAGATTTGGTTGCTCGCATGCATAGGAGAGAACAGATCACCAGATCGATCTGTCCTAGAATATCCGGCGCGTGCATACATCTCTCTTTATTAGTTCTAGAAAAGAGAAGCGCCACTGCATGCATGCTTGCATATTGTAGGCAATTTATTTATCCTATCGATCCAATACTTTAGTTTCAATTAAATAGTAACCCCCCAACTGTAATATCTTTCAATAACTATATGTGTCAATTTCATAACTCATAACGCTCGAATACTGCACATAAAATGTGTCATGATTTAGTTTACCCGTTGAAAAGCATGGACACTTTTCTAGTGTGTAAAAAAATATTGAGGATAGAAAAAAAATCAAAAAAATATGACGGCTACAACAATATTATTAACCAGTACTATTACAGCAGAAAATGGAACAACAACACACATGCAATGGTATCTGAGAAACAACATCCCAATACATCAATCCTTTTCTTCAACAACATCCAAAGGTACAGTAATTAAGATAAATCTTCAACATGATCAATATAGTTCTTCAGCTCAGTGACAACATCCATCAGTCTTAAATTCGAACAGAGCACCTCCGCAAAGTCCTCTTGCCTAGCTCGAACATTGAAAAGGTACAAGAATTCCACCCATCAATCTCAACAGGTACATTCAAAAGGATCAGAAAGAGACAAATCATGGACATCCTTGATATGCACCCAATCATAATAACATTTCTTGGATCTAAAATGAAAGTGAGCAGTTTCTGAAGCCCTTTTCTCAAACTCCAGCAGCTTAGGCTGTTCTGCAATAACATATGTGTTGCGGTTGTTAGGTCCACTCATAAATATCATATTCTCAAGCTTAGCCGCATTCCATATGAAGAATCTGGCGAACTGAACTTGCGGCTTCGAGGCACGATAATCATCCAGCACAATAGTCTTGAGACATATGTTAAGGCTTTTGATAGTTTTCCCATATTTGCGGCGCCAGTAATTAGTTTCCCCATATTTGATCCCCTGAAAAAAAAATTGGGGAATAATAGATTAAATACCTTCTGATTATGTAAACTAACAAGAGAAGTATGGCAACACAGTACTTGAAAAGAAAAGTATTTTACCTTGATGTACAGTTTCTCCAAGCATGGAAAGCATATCATTAACTTGATAACCCTGTCCAAGCTGAGATTATCCATGATGAGAGCTAAAACCTTGACGCTCGACACTGGCCTTGTGAAGTTAACAACCTCGAATCCCTTTATTAAGTACGGAACATAACATTAGGACATGTCGATCATACTTTCTACTCCCCCAGTCTAAAAATATAGCTACCTACTACCACGATTAGACACCAACTTAAAACTTCAAATCTAGGTAGGGTTTGTGCAGATTTGTAGTACTATAGATGATGTCTAAACGTATTTTGGGATGGCGGGAGTAGATAATGGATATCTAATCAAGTAATAAAATTATATCTAGCCGCTACATCTACTAAGGATGCACACAACCAGACAAAATCATAGTGTGCAAGAGCTTGCTATCCTGTAACTTAAGCGATAATCTAGTTAGTATGCCAGTCTTTAAAACAGTGACATAAAGAACGAATGATTATATGCTCAATGATGTTGTCTAAATCAGCCTAATATCATCTAGAGAGAACTCTAAGACAATGGACTGGACGTACATAGCTATACTCTAACACCACATCTTATTAACAATATACGCACATTGAAATTAATGTCAAATGCAGCTTGTAATTAATCCCAATAAATTGCTAGGGGTTATAGGTATAATGGAAGCCACAACTACATATACATATATTATACCTTGAAAACCACCGTGCCGAAATTGAGTCGGGAATAGCCATCGTTAACATTGTCTAGGATGCCCAATGTCTCCAGTTTGGGTGCCATAATCACGGATACACGAACTCCAAGTCCCATCGAGCGTTCAATATGGAGCAACTTTTCAAGACATGGAGCAAATTCGACGATAACATTTTCCAAGTGGTAACCCACCTCTCCATCGCCGTGACTCCCACAGTAGGGAGAATGCAAGGCGACGCCTCTAATGGTAGGGGAGTTGATCCGGAGGCATCGGAATCCGTAGCTACGTCTGAGCAGCAAACCCTCCAGTGCAGGGCAGCCGGCTATGATGCTATGGAGGGAAGTTTCGATGATTTTCACCTGCTGGAATGAGAGCAGCTTGAGATGGGGGAACTGGAGCATCAGGTCGGTGCAATCGGGGACGCGGCATTGGCTGATGGCGGCGACGCGGAGGGTGTTGGAGAAGCGAAAAATGGATGGCGGCGGCGCAAGGAGTCGTCCCCTATAGCAGGGGCCTTCCGGGACGGTGAACTCGAGCTCCTCCAGGTTGTTGAACCTCGGCGATCCGAGCCAGCCTTCGACCATGGCGGGGCGCTCGTGGATCTGCTGCGAGGGGATGCAGAAGCGGCGTACGGGCCCCGCGTGAGCGAGGAGTATCTGGGTGAGGAGGACGGCCAGCGCCGCCCCGTTGGCGCCGGGGGCGAGATTGCCGGCGTCGAGGTTGAGCGGCGCGGTGCGCCAGACAGGGCGCCACCGTTTGGAGAGGGCTCTGGTCTTACCGCCGTCCTTGCTCGGGAGGAGGGAGATGATGATGCCAAGAACGGCGTCAGGGAGGTGGCTGACGAGGTCGACGCCCTCCTCGCGGCCGTCTCCTCCAACTCCGAGCGGAGGAGGTACATGGCTGCGCCCCCTTCTGCTTCCCGAGGCTTGAGGCAGCGACGGCTTGCGTGGTGGTGCAGCTTCATCCGGGACCGGGTCGTCGCCCTTCGTGGCCCCCCTTCCCCTCTTCCTCGTAGGCGGCGGCGGCGGCGGCGGCGGAATCGGCGGATCTGCGGGCTCCATCTCCTCTCCAAGGGTAGCGTCCGGAACACGCGGTGTGTCTGTCGGTGGCGGCGTTGCACGCATCCCCCGATGAGATAGATAGCTACAGCCGCGTAGCCCTAGGTCGGCTGCTCCTACTGGAGTCCAACACACCGCGGATCAACTGGGCCTGCACTTCTGTCTGACAACTGGGCCCGCACCTGTCCGTCTGACTTTCTGGCCCATATATGAAATAGTACTAGTCCAAACAAATTTATCATTAGCGGCAGCTTACATTTTTTTTCCGAACAAATTTATCTTGTTTACAACTTTATTAGATCCATGTCCGAACCAATATTTTGAAGTAATGCAGCCAAGCAGATTGGTGGTCACTGCATAATGCATAGTGTATGAATTTAGCTTGTACATGGTGCTTATTGCATGGCATGTCTCGGAAAGAGTGGAATTAGCGGGTTTTCCTATGCGCCAAACTCTTAGACAGTGGTGTGTCATTGCGCATGAAACGCAAAGAACGATGGTCTAGCCTGTGGTTATTTGCATATATCCACGGTAGTGATACAGTTAATTCTCATGCGATACATTGTACTCCCTCCGTACTCGTAAAGAAAATCGTTTAGTATAGCGACACGGTCTCCAAAACACAACTTTAACTTCTTGTTTCTATAAAAATATTTATTGAAAAGTGATATATGTATATTTTTATGATAGTATTTTTCAGGACAAATCTATTCATATAATTTTTACATTTTCAAACTCAACAACTTGAGAGTTATTCATGATTTATATTCCAAGGATTGACTTAAACATTGTCCTAAACTACTTCCTTTACGAGTACGGAGGGAGTACTCTATTTAGCTATCTTTAGTTCGTTTGTATAATTAATAATTTGGCTCTATTTACAGATAGATCGAGCTACTCACTGCATAACAATTGTGAATCGGCGGTGATGGAGCTTCGTCACTATCGGTTCATAAAGGAACCATGAACCGGCAAAGATGAACCGATACCCAAGATCATGTTCGGAGTGAGGAAGAAAGAGGAATCCGATATTTCATGGCCGGAGCAAACATATCAACAGAAAGTATCACTTCGTTCATGAATGTGTTGAAGGTGGTCAGATTTAGATCGAGTATAGGGGCGACACATCGCATGTTAATTTTTCCATGTACTATGTGTTGAACGCATCAAGTCAATGATGTTTGAGGTCCTACGTAACATTCCCTATGATGATGAGTGGACTATGAATCGCGATAAGCAACTCCAGCTGAACAATAGAGCTTCCAGGGGGGCACAGTTTGCGTTTAGAAAATCTAAAGATTTTGATGATTTCAGGAATATCAACCATGCTTCTGACCTGTTAATGATACATATCCCTTTGCATTTAGATATGGCAGATGTAACTGCTAGAGTCTGTTGAAAAGCTATCTAAGTCCAACATACATTAGTTTTAAAGCTTGTGTTTCTTCTACTCAGGTGTCGGTGCATTGCAACAGATCTTAAATAGATACTTCCTCCGTCTCAAAATATAGTTATTTTTTAGGTTACACGGGTATTAAGAAAGTATGTGAGAATGATTAGAGAAAGTGTGTGATTGGTTGAAAAGAGAAAGTAGATAAAGAATAATGGTTGTGATTGGTTGAGAGGAGGAGGTAGGTGGAGAAATAGCTACATTTTGGGGCGGAGGTAGTAATACGACATGGTCTAACGTGAATGAAATCATACAAACATATATCTGAATTATTGTATGCCTTCGAGAAAATGTAAATCAACTGTAATACTACAAATTATAAAATATAAATTCCAAAGGAATGCATATGCGCCATGGATGTACGGACTCATAGACCAACTGTGGGACCAATTATAGACTTGTGATTAGAAAGCAATCAGATTGTCTGCTAAACACCAAATTATTAACAAATATCAAGTCATCTGTCATCACATTTTGGGGGTTGGACAATGATCGGTTATATGTAAGTACCATGCTATCTTATCCTCGAGAAATCAGGAAGGCCCTCAATGGTCGATGGAATAAAATAAAGGCTGCCGATTCTGAAGAAAGAAACTCTTCAAGGGCTTGAACCTAGCAAGATGAACAGGTATAATAGTGAGTTAGAACAAAGATATAGGCTTTTTTTTAATTTAAAACATTCAATTATGTATACTCGTTGTCAATAAAAAAACAACTAGAGGGGCGTTTGCGATGTATACTCGTTGGTTTGATCTAGTTTCAGTCGGTGGCGGCGTTTGCGATGAAATAGCTAGGTCAAGACTCGAGAGAGACGCCACCTGGTCAGCACCGTCCCGCATCAATGTGGGCCCGCTAGCTGCACCTCCGTGTTTGATGTTATGGGCCCCATTCGAGAGGACCAATTTGTCTATGTCATTTTGGTCCATATCTCTCATGAGTCATGAGCCGCGCAACGCAGTACCCATATTCTGTGAAACAGTTATTTCTATAAAAACAAATGTTCGAGAGAATATTTCAGACTTTTTCCATCCTCTGTTAGCCACTTCCAGTCGAATTGTTGAAGTGCACGTACATATTCACTCAGCTAGTTTGCATCGACTGCCCATGCCGTGCACTGTATCGCATGTGCTTATATTTGTAAATTTAATACTAGCTACCAATATCAAATAAATATGACTAAAGGGTACGTAATGCGTATTGCATTACATGTCTGAAAAAGAATGGAAAACTAGTGGGTTGTCCCACGCAGCCAACTTCAACAATGGTGTCAATGCCCATTAAAGGCGAGAATAACGGTCTATTAGTTGTTATCCATATAAGAAAGATGGGGACAATTTATGCAATAGATCATCAAAGCCTATTGTGCTATCTTTAGTTGGTTTATCGTATACTTAATTATCACCCACTATTTGTAGTTCTCTGGTAAACAAGCACAAGTGTATAAGATGACGACATCATGCGTGAGAGCATATTATCAAGAAAAAGCCAAGCCGGTAGATTTCATATGTATGGTTCCCACAATCCCGCTCTTTTTTCCTACAATATTTTGCCTTACATAGCTTATAAGTGTCTGCCAATTTTGAATTTTCAAATTAAATTTTGAAGTTGGTTTTAATATTTTTTTATAGAGCTTGCTTTTAGTATTAGCTTTTAAATCAATAAAGACATATAAATAAAAGTTTCACCTACAGATTATAATAACTTGTACGGCTTATAATCAGTATGTGTGGCAAACCGATTATAGCCTACGGCTTAATTATAGGCATTTGCTCTTTTTTTTTTTTTTGTTTTCTTTCATATAGGTTACTACAGCAACATGGGGGTGTATCTTCTGGATTTAATTAACTCTACAGATTAATTAAGCTTGTCAATTCCACTATGGCTGGAAGGCCATTCCAATTTGGATATTGGGACAATATTTCGATATACTCGACGATATCAGTCTACCTTGATGGGGTTTAACGAAAGTGCAGACAAATTATTATGCAAAATTTCACAATATTTTGCATGTAAATGCTACCTTGCTAGTATAGTTTTGTAAGCTCATTAAGAATACTAAATACACCGATAATATCATGTTTCTGTTTGTGATAAATTAAATAGAAAAAGGAGAAAATTAATTGTATAACATCAAAAAAATTGATGAACTTACATATAATGTGACACAAGGATTTTTTTTTTCAAAAAGTAATTATTTCTGTTGTATAATTGTGTAGAGTGTATGTAGGGATATCGTTTAGTGTGGTCTGTTGAATATTTCACTTTGTGCGGAAATTTAATCCTTGATATTTATAAGTACGTTTTGGTTTCTGAGCAAATTTCCAGAATTATATCCTTATAGAGTTATATACAATCTAATTTTTCTTATTTAAATAATTTTGTAAGAGCTGAAAGGTTCTCTGAATTCTCGATTGCTTATGCTTGAACATGTATGATCAGCTGGTAAGTTTTCATGCTACCAGATTAAAAAATCAGTAAAAAGAGTGTATTTTATGAGCAGAAGTGTAAGCAATGCACAAACACATATCAGTGTTTCAAATTTAGGTGGGCGGAAGCTGTGAGAGCCCTTTAGTTCACGTTTATTGGGCTGAAAATAGAACTAACTACTACAGAAACATAGATTACTTCCAGTTTGTAAGCCTGCATAGGTGCCGGTTTCTGTAACCGGCATCACACAAGCGGCACTAATTAATGAGCCATGCGATAGATGCCGGTTTTAGAACCTATCGTCAGACAGAAAAAAAGGGAGCCAGCTTGATGAATTGAGCCGATGCTTCGACTGCCATACCCAAGATCCAAATTAAGGCATAGATCAAGAAGCCATGAAAGAAAGATCAAGAATATTCATTACATCTCATGGAAGAACAAATAAAATACAATTATCACATCTGAATCCACAACAATAAGCTAGCTACATTGCACACAACAATTCATGTTTGGATCCAACACAAACTCAAAGGCCCTACAACATGAACTCCCGCACATTTTCCCTTCCCAGAAAATTGAGAAATCCCAATGCAGAAAAGCAAAAGGGGTACCAGTTGGAAAAGAGCGAGTAGACAAGGTCCTCGGCATCGTCACCGGCACGGCGAATCCCTGCAGCACCGGCCTAGCCACCGGGGTGAAGGGGTTGCGGTGGCTCCCTTCAGTGCGGTGGAGGAGACTGTACGGGAGCCAAAAGCGGAGGCCGAGGCATCTCCAGCACCGGAGATCTATCCCGGTTGAGCCAAGTTGTCGCCACCGCGATAGCCACAGCCGCTGCCTGGGAGAGGATAGAAGCGGAGGTCGAGGCGTCGCCGGTCCTGGAGATCCATCCTAGTGGAGTCATTGTCGTCGTCGTCGTGGAGCCGTCGCGTTGCCGGGTACAGGCGTGCCGCCACCACCGCTGTCGTCTCGTGGAGCCACCGCCACCGTCGCTGTTGTTAGATAGATAGATAGATAGAAGGGGGGGGGGGGGGGGAGGGGGGGGGGGGGGGGGGGGGGGGGGGGGGGGGGGGGGTTGGGGGGGAGAGCTAGAGAGGATAAGAATGTGAGCTGGTGTGTAGTTGAGTGTTGGGGGTAAGGAAGGGGGCATAAGGCTGCTAGAGAGTGAATGAGGAGTGGAGACTCAAGTCGCCCAGAAAAAATCGGTGAGGTTCATCAACTCGACTCCCCAAAGGTGTCGGTTTCTTTAAAAAAACTGACACCAATAACCATGTTATAAGTGTTGTTTTATTAAAGATGTTAATAAACCGACACTTATAAGGGGTCAAAGGTGCCGGTTTTTTACTTTTATATACTTTCGAGGGATGGGAAAGGGTCATAAGTGCTGGCTTTAGATTAACTAGTACGTATAAGTGTCGGTTTTAGAGTTATTTTAGTAGTGTAGAAAAAAATTGTGCCGAGAGAAAAAGAAACACAAAAGGGCATGTTGGAATGGACCCATTAGCAGCCCAGACAATACTAGAATATGTAAAAAGACTGTTAGTACTCGGTACATTGACGGATGACACGCTCGTCTTTTCTCCACGGAAAAATAACTTAAACTATCTCAATTATCACTCTAGTTTTAAGATTCCACACCATAACATATTTTGTTGCATAGGCACACCCACCCAACATTGCTGGGCCAAAATTATCACCTCCGAGTAGTCATTTGACCCATTTCTTCCAATATGGCTGTCGATTACTGCCACCGATAACCTCAGTGCTCAGCCCCCATGTGGTTCACAACCATCTTCCCGCTTTGAACTAGCCTGAGAACAAGCTCTACTCGAACTCACCTCATAACCATGTTAGACAAGGCCGTGAGATGGCACAATCCTTAAACTTCCATGAGTTCTATAAATAGCAGTAACTAAAGGTTGTAAGTGTGAGTCATAGCAAGTTTAGCTTTTGATTCCAAGAAAAGAAAAAAAACGCAAAAAAATTCCCCACGTTCTTGTTAATTTGCGCACTTTGTGTGCTTTTCTCTGTTTTGATGTGTTCTCCTTGTTGGAATACGTAATACTGAGTGAGGAATTGGGTGTGCTTTCTTGTGCATAGCCAACAATTGGTATCAAAGCCATGTCGATCATGATGATATGATGGACGCAACATGAAGAGTGAGTAACTCTACCCGCAACTGAAGGCGGAAATTACACCAGGTGGGTGATTCAAGTACAGGCGATAATGGAGGACCAAAGAATCAGGGAGGTGATCGAGCATAGGTCTTCTCCTTCTTCATATCGAATAGCCATCCCGACTGTTGTATCGAACGCCTCCAAATTCCTTGGTCATCCATCATCGCCCTCACCGAAATCACCAAGGAGGTGTAGTTGCCAGTTGTCAGTTGTGTGTAGAGGAACTCATTCCCCGGTCTGTTGAATATTTCACTTTGTGCGGAAATTTAATCCTTGATATTTATAAGTACGTTTTGGTTTCTGAGCAAATTTCCAGAATTATATCCTTATAGAGTTATATACAATCTAATTTTTCTTATTTAAATAATTTTGTAAGAGCTGAAAGGTTCTCTGAATTCTCGATTGCTTATGCTTGAACATGTATGATCAGCTGGTAAGTTTTCATGCTACCAGATTAAAAAATCAGTAAAAAAGAGTGTATTTTATGAGCAGAAGTGTAAGCAATGCACAAACACATATCAGTGTTTCAAATTTAGGTGGGCGGAAGCTGTGAGAGCCCTTTAGTTCACGTTTATTGGGCTGAAAATAGAACTAGCTACTACATAAACATAGATTACTTCCAGTTTGTAAGCCTGCATAGGTGCCGGTTTCTGTAACCGGGATCACACAAGCGGCACTAAGTAATGAGCCATGTGATAGATGCCAGTTTTAAAACCAGTACCTATCGTCAGACAAAAAAAAAAAAGGGAGCCAGCTTGATGAATTGAGCCGATGCTTCGACTGCTATACCCAATATCCACATTAAGGCATAGATCAAGAAGCCATGAAAGAAAGATCAAGAATTGCTCTTATACCAATTGTTGGTTAGGCATTGATCACACACTCAATTTCTCACTCACCGTGATGTATTCCAACAAGGAGGATAGAGCAAAACAGAGAAAGAGAAACAAAGTGTGCAAGTTCACAAGAACTTGGGTCAATTTTTTGGAGTTCTCTTTCTTGGAACCGAAAGCTACAATTTGTTAACCTAGTCTTACAAGCTTTACTTAGCTACTAGGATGCATGGAAGTTTAAGGATCTTAATTGCCATCCCCATGACCTGTTACATTCTTGCGTAGAAACTCATGCATTCATGATGGCGACCAAATACATCACCCTCTCCGAGGTCGCCCTACATGCCATCATCATTGCCTGCCCTCTCCTAGAGACCTTGCTGCTGGAACACATATATGGCTTCCATTGTGTCCGAATCAGCTCCCCAAGGCTTAGAGCATCGGTGTGCTGGTTAGCTACGGAAGGCGGTCAGCGTTGGAGGAAGCCATTGTCGAGGATACCCCCATGGTTTGAAATTTTGGACCAACTGGCAAGCACAAACCTCCATCGAATTTTTTGAATTTTTTCAAATATTTGTGAATCTGGTCAAATTCAGTCAAAATATATTAAATTTCAAATAATTTCGGTCAGCGAAATAGTGGATATTCGGTGGCTAACAAAAGTGCAAACCCTGGATGCCCCTTGTCGCAAATGATTGCTATATCTTGTCCGTGCCTAAGCCATTTCAGTGGTGTTGCATCAAAGCTGGAGATCATGGGCTGGCTTGGCATCTCCATGCTAAAACTTGGCATCATAGAGATTCAGGTAGCCACAATTTTCTTTCATGTACAATTATTTCAGTGAAATTTGTGTAATTAATTAGCATCATGTTCTTGGCCATTTTTTCATCCCTTGTGTTCCATATGTTTAGTAAATTCAGGGAACTGAATCACACAGTACGTGTTGGCTCTATCTATTGCACTTGCATATTTGCTTATGCTCTTTATAGCTATATTCTGAAGTATATGCAATAATGAAGATACGTATCGAGGACCGGAGAAGCGTATAAGAACCGAGTGATCGACGAGATAGGATTGTAGGAGCTTAATTTCACTTTGTTTATCTCCACCCTCTCACCGGACAAGCTCGCCTTGCCCGAGGTGCTCATCGGTTCGCAGTCGCCGTCGTCGGCGAACGAGACGGTAGTACGGTGTGGTGTGGTCTTGGCCCATCGCGCCATTACCGGCCTCATCACCGCGAGGAGACGCAGAAAGGAAGAGAGAGAGAGTGCAACAGTAGCAGATAGAACCTCCCCAAGACGGCGTGCAGCGTGCACTAGCTCGCCACAACTGAAAGGAAGAGAGAGAGAGAGAGCGCAACTGCCGGCGGCCTGCCGCTCGCTCGTGCGAGCTGACCTATATATATCATCATCTCTTGGGTATCCTGTCTTTACTCCTCTCTTCTACTGTACTGCTAACGTTTTCACTATAGTGAAAGAAGAGATAAGGTTGGCAGTGCATACTTCTTCTAGGAAGGATAGGAAGAAACAAAAGGTAGAAAACTAAATAAACAATAATATAGAGAAGAGAATAAAATTTCTAATTTTGGTTTTCATCGCATTTTTTCTAGAATGCTTATAAATCTTTCCATAAAAATACGGTTACTGCAGGTTAAAATATGAGGCAAGTACAGTTTACTAATATCTATATTTGTAAGAAATGGAAAATAATAAATGCTGAAATCAAATGCATATCACTACTAAAAAATGGTTTTTTCTAGCGGCCAAAATCAGTCTTTGCTGGCAGTTAGGCTAGCCGCCTAAAACCAAAGGCCAGAGAAAAAAAAAAGTTTTCACAAGCGGAACTTAACCGCTAGCAAAAATATATTTTCGCTGGCGGCTTTATTACACGGGCCGCCAGTGAAAATGGATTTTCGCTGGCGGTTGTATTATGCGGGCCGCTCGCAATGGTCCATTTTTGCTGGCGTATTTGTTAAGACGACTGCCAGCGAAGCTCATTTTTTATTCAAAAAAAATTGAAAATATGTGAATGCATCTGTTCTCTGACCGCCAGCAAAGAAGTTCAAAGAAAAATTGAAAATTGCCAGATGCAGCAACTCTGCATTCCCATTCCACATTGCAAATCAAATCCAAGAACATGTCACAAATAAACATTCACATTGCAAGTCAAGGGTGTCGCCGGCGTCAGATCTGCGCTCCTTATGCATGCCGCACATGGTATTGGACCCCACCAACAACCGGCTCGCGGCAGCCTCCTCCTCCTCGCGGTCACCGCCACCATCCTCCTTGCCCTTGTCGTCCTCGCCGTGGACAAACCACCGAGGACGAGAACAAGGACGAGGCCGGATCCGCGCCGGTAGTGGTGGAGAGGGGAGAGAGCTCGACGCCGCCGATCTTGTCGCCCTCGCCCGAGTAACTCGATCCTCAGCCGGGGGTTCCGCCCGAAGAAGTAGGGGCTGCAGTGGACGAACCGCCGCCGCCACCCGCCGGTTGTCTCCCCTCCACCCAAATCTGGGCCTCCCATCGCGGCGCGGCGGGGGAGGGAGAGGGGGAGGGGGAGCGAGCGGCGGCGGTGATGGGGAGGGAGAGGAGGTCTGGGGCCGAGTTGAAGTCGGAGAGGAGGTTGGCGATGTGGTGCTGCAGGGCACGGGGAGGCCCGCCGTGCCCATCTCACGGCCTGATCCGCCACACGCACCTCGGGCGCGTCGCTTTTGCCGTCGTCGTCACCGCCTTGTCCTCCATCGCCGCAGTCGCCTTGTCCGCCGTCACCGTCGTCTTCTCCGCCGTGGCAGCCGATAGCAGGGGAGGCGCGGGCGTATGTGAGGAGAAGAGGATAAGATGGAGTGAGTGGATAAGAAGGAGTCCGCGCACACTTGGTGTTTTAATATAGCGAAAAACTCTTTTTAATCGGTGCTCCTAGCATCCCCTAGCGAAAAACAAATTTTCGCTGGTGGTCACTTAAGAGGCCCGCTTGTAAAAAGATCTCTATTTTTGTAAGCGGTCCCCTTAACCCGGCCGCCAGCGAAAATGAATTTTTGCTGGCGGTTCTTAGCACGTCATCTCTCGTTAAATTTTCGATGGCAGTTTTCGCTTATAGCTGCCAGAGAAAAAAAATAGGTAAACACTATAAAAAATCGATTTTCTAGTAGTGTATAGAAACGGAAAATATGTTTTATTAACCACGATTTTCCTTTTTTAATATCATATCTAGTTTTCCTCTCGAGAATTGAAAATGAAATTCACCTCAACGCAAGTATTGTACGATGTCCCACTTTGACATCGTACTTTGATTTGAGGAACCTTTAACAAGCATAAAATTTGAAACCTATTAAAGGTCATGCCCAGTCCAAGGTAGGAAGAAATGTACTTTGATTTGAGGAACCTTTAACAAGCATAAAATTTTCAACCTATTAAAGGTCATGTCCAGTCCAGGGTAGGAACAAAAATGTATACTTTGATTTGAGGAACCTTTACCAAGCATAAAATTTTAAACCTATTAAAAAGGTCATGTCCAGTCCAGGGTAGGAAGAAAAATAAGAGATAATTAAATATTTTGAGAGGTGTAAATGCAAAATTTTCTGCCTTTATGAAAGTCACAGTATTTAGAAAAAAAAAAGTGTACTTAATATCATCTTCACCGATTTGGCAAAGTAAAAAAAAAAAAAAAATCCACGAATAGTCCACTACTAGCTAACAGACCAATTCGTTCTTTACCCTTCTAAAAAATTATTAATTAAAATGCTACTAATAGATGTAAAATTTTATTGTTCAAGTTTTGAAATAATTAAAGTAAATACTTGAAAATTACTATGCTCGAAAGATCCAAATAATGTACACGGGCTATAAGTTAGGCATGCCCATAAGCACGCCGATTTTAGTTATTTAACCTAATTTCTCTTGTAAGGCAAAAACACTTGAATTTTTTATCCGTTATTTTAGTGCCACTTAAACACTTGATTGTGAATGAATCATGAAGTTTTCTGTGAATTTTCTCTTCCAGTTCCAGTACACACTTGCCAGCAACGGGTGAAAAGTCAAAACAAAAAAAAAAAGAAGATGAAAAAGAAGAATCATGCTGGTTGCTGGGCCGATTCGCTGGCCCAATAATGGGCTTACTTGGGGTACACACAGAAAAGGAAGACATCGTCCACCGATTCCCCTCCCCGAAACCCCTAATCCCCCGCGCCGCATTTCGCCTCTCCCGCGCACTACCTCCGCATCGCACGCCGCCGCACGCCGGCCGCCGCCGTCCTCTCGCATCGCTCGTAGAGTCCCGCCTGCGCCGGCCATGGACCACGTCGGGAACGCGGGTCGCAGTCCGAAGAAGCGGAGGTCAGAGGCACCCGAGATTGGGGACGCGGAGGAAGAAGAAGGCGTCGACGTCATCAGCGGCCTCCCAGACGCCATCCTCGGCGAGATCATCGCACGCCTCCCCACCAAGGAAGCCGGGAGCACGCAGGTCCTCGCCTCCCGGTGGCGCAACCTCTGGCGCTCCACGCCGCTCAACCTCGACTACCGTCCTCTCCGCGCGAGGAAGGACGCCCTCGCCGGCGCCGTCTCCCGCATCCTCTCCGCCCACCCGGGCCCCTGCCGCCGCCTGTGCATCTCCACTTACCAGCTCCTTCACTGGCCCGACGCCGTGGATGCCTGGCTCCGATCCGACGCCCTCGACAACCTCGAGGAGCTTGAGCTCTTCCGCGAGTGCTTGTACACAGAGCGAGATATGCAGCCGCGGCCTCCACCGGCGTCCATCTTCCGCTTCTCTTCCAGCCTCCGCGTTGCCACCATCGGCAAATGCCACCTCCAGGACGCCATTGTCCAAACGCTTCACTTCCCCAAGCTCGGCCATCTCGGACTTGAGGATGTCGTCATCTCCGTGGGCTCACTTCACAGCATGATTGCTGCCTGCCCTGTCCTGGAATGCCTGCTGCTTGTTCGTGCCATTGGTTTCCGTTCTCTTCGGATCAACTCCGCTAGCCTTATAAGCATTGGTGTGGACATATTGTATTTTCCGGCAGAACAGATCGTCGAATTGGGGGAACTCATCATCGAGCACGCCCCTCTTCTTGAAAAATTGCTCAATCTTGGAGTGCGCAATGAACTGGATGTATCGATAATTTCAGCGCCTAAACTGGTGACTGTAGGCTGCCTTTGTCAACAATTTTGTCATCGCCACTCCAAGTTCACGTTTGGCACCACAGTTATTAAGGTAACCTTGTTCTTCTTGCCTTTGCAAAGCTTGCATGTTGGTGTGGAGAAATTTTATGTTGTCTGCACTTATTTATGGCCTAATGTCACGCGACACTTACATGTTTGTTAAAGGGAGTTAAGAACGAAAGTTTGCCAGAGGTGGTGCACAATGTGAAGACTTTAGCTGTCAGTGTGCTTTTGCTTGATGTGGATAAGGTTGTTGACATATTGAGATGCTTTCCTTGCTTGGAGAACTTGTACTTCAAGGTATTCTTTACTGAAGGTTTATTGTATAAGGCTTCCATTGTCATTTACTCCCTCTGTCCCGAAATATAAGGGATTTTGGGTGGATGTGACACATGCTCTCTGTCTAGATTCATAGCACTAGGATGTATCACATCCACATAAAATCCCTTATATTTCGGGATGGATGGAGTAGTATTTATTACCGCTCTTCTAAACTAGTTGATTTTTGTTCTTCATGTCCTTTTTCAGTCATGTGAATTGACCTCAAAAGTTGTGTGGCGTAAAAAATACCGGAATCTTACCAAGAGCCTTGACATTCATCTCAAGACAGTAGTGTTGGAAGATTATCGGGGCATCTGGGCAGAAGTTCATTTTGCCCAATTTTTTGTACTGAATGCAAGGATGCTGGAAGCTATGAAATTTTTCGTAACATGCAAAGATTACTATAAGGGGTTTGCTGCAGAACAGCGAAAGGTGCTTCAGCTGGACAAAAGGGCTTCGAGTGGTGCTCGTTTCATATTTACCACAAAGGGATGTTTCCATGATGCTGCATGTATTGAGCATGTCCAAGATTTGTCATTTACTGATCCCTTTGAATGTAGATGTTGAAATCGGTTTGGTCCTTGGGGACTTATCCTTGATTATCCCCATCTTGTGTTTCGTCCAACATGAATTATGTATTGGTTCTCAGAAGTACATCAGTTTGACATTATGTTGTCTCTGCTTGGGACTAGGTGCAAAAGATGGTATTAGAACTTGGTGTTTCAAAATTGGGGAAATTGTCTTTGGAAGTTCTGACATTTTTAGTGCCTATCAATTGTTACTAAGCAAACCTGGTTGATGGACAGAACATCATTGAGAATTTCAAATTAACCCGGTACCTAATATCAGGCGAGTTATTATATAAAATGGCTGCTTATATTTTAGTGCATGCTTGGCTTAGCTGTGGATTATAATCTGATGCTGATACTAAATTTTAGAATATATTCTACGGTTTTGTTTATTTTTCCCTTCTGTTTTTTTTTCGAGGAACCTATTTTTCCCTTCTGTTGCATGGCACTCTTTGTGATTGTTATAGAACTTTACCTGAATTCATTGTTTGTAAGTAAAGCATGTAAGTAACTACTAGTATATGCAATTCTCATGTCATAGTGTGTAGAAACTAGAAACGGCCACATGTTTATCTGCGCTGGAGGCTCTATTTGCTTCGCATGCATTGGCCGTACCGTAGACATTTGGAATGAAATCTTGGGTATGATTCTTCAATCAGTCGTCCTGAAGCTGATAATAATGTTTTTTTTTTTTTTTTGTTTTTCACTTCGATCAATACTTCTGATGTTATTATTTTCATCTCAGTACTCTGATTTGTACTCTGTCAACATTTCTATGTCGCCTAGGGGGAAAAACATCGAAATGTGGCTCGGAATAGTTTTACTAAATTCCCCCCGAGTCAAAATATTTCACGATCTTGTACTGGAATTTACATGACACGTGAACTAATTTTAATCAAACGTAACCCTGTTAAGAGTTTTTCATAAATAAAACTAAAAAGAAAATATTGTTTCACCCTTGAGCCATATTTGCCTCCTACATCCGGGTACACCTCCTATTCGTCATGTTCATGGCGTCTAAGCTTTCATGGCCTCACGGCCACTTGGCTATTTTATTTTCAAAAATGCAAAAGATTTGCGAGATATGTATGTACTCCATCCGTCCCAAAAAAACTAAATCTAGGAGGGGATGTGATATTTTCTAGTAAAATGAATCTGGACAAAGGACTGTCCAGATTTATTGTACTAGGAGATGTCACATCTTTACCTACGTTAAGTTTTTTTTGGACGGAAAGAAGATATTAGATGCACAAAACAATTTCTTATGCAATATAGGCAATGTACCGTGCCATCTGCAAAGCAAAAGGGCCATTTTGGCACGAGGTACCAGATTTTTTCGATGTTTGGTGTCACTGGCGGTCTACTTCCTCCGTCCTAAAAAAAGGCAACCTAGAAGGGGATGTGGCCCTCCTCCTAGTATAACGAATCTGTACATATCTAGAAAAAAATTATGGAGGGTGCATTACAAATTACTTCTTTTTAAATAGTAATAAACTTTTAAAGTTTAAAAAATAAAAGAAGTTAGTCGGAGGGAGAGGGGGAGAGGGAACGGTGCAGCCGGTGGGGAGAGGAGAGGAGGAGGGGGAGCGGCGGCACTGGGTGGGGGATTACAAATTACTTCTTTTTAAATAGTGATAAAATATTAAAGTTTAAAAAATAAAAGAAGTTAGTCGGAGGGAAAGGGGGAGAGCCGGAGAGGGAACGGTGCCGCCGGTGGGGAGAGGAGAGGAGGAGGGGGAGAGGCGGCGCCGGGTGGTGGGAGGCGGCCGGTGGTGTGGGGGGATGAATCTAGGGTTAGTATTTTTTTTGGCACTAGGGTTTTGATTGATTCGGAACCGATCTAAGCCGTCCATCAAAACGAATGACTCAGATCGATTAAGCGTCAGGTCGACCTCCATTGCCGGACCGCAACACTGCTGCGCTGCGTGCAAAACGTGGTTAGATTGTTATGGCCCACATGGCAAGTGAAAGGAGGAGTAGTGGGGGGTTAATTATACTTTGGTTGCTTCCTGGCCGGACGCTCGGTTACGGCCTTAGGAAATCGGGCTGGCTTGGTTGCGTGCTGAAGAAGAAAATAGGCTGAAAATGGCCCCTAAAGAAAGGATGATTTTTATTTAAATAAATACTAAAATGATGTTTGTATTAAGATTTGAAAATTTCAAAGAGTGAAGCTAATATGGACAGTTTAATAAAAAATTAAATCCAACCATATTATTTTACTTTAGTTGTAAATTAATTTAACTATATACCTACCTAGTTAAGAAATACCTAAATATTTCAAAAAAATTGTATTTCAATTAAATAGATAATGCAAATATTTCTCATCCCTTTCTCAATTTTCTCGTCTTTTCATCTCATTGCGACGCACGAACACCTTTTCTAATATAATATTTAGTACTAGAGAAAAAATGCTCGTGCGTTGCAACGGGTAAAGTCTATTTTAATCAGATTTCTTATATGATTCCTTCTATATTACCAAAAGTGAACGATCTTAAAAAACCGACTCAAATACGGATATGTATTTCCAAAAGCAATTGAACTTAAAAACCAACTCAGGATGACGTACCAAAATACCGACAAAAACATGTTCAATTTTTATAATAGCAGAGATAAGGCTGATTCGAAACGCCGGTGTGTTTGATTCGAAACGCCGGCGAGTTGTTTCGTGAGATAGATCTGCTGGCGACCATGGCAGCTGGTCCTCCATGTAAGGAGGTGGAGCAGGTGGTGACGCCATGGGAGGTGTCTGCAGTCTGCTCCAAACTTTTAAAGTTTAAAAAATAAAAGAAGTTAGTCGGAGGGAGAGGGGGAGAGGGAACGGTGCAGCCGGTGGGGAGAGGAGAGGAGGAGGGGGAGAGGCGGCACCAGGTGGGGGGAGGCAGCCGGTGGTGTGGGGGGATGAATCTAGGGTTAGGGTTTTTTTGGCACTAGGGTTTTGATTGATTCGGAACCGATCTGAGCTGTCCATTAAAACGAACGACTTAGATCGATTAAGCGTCAGGTCGACCTCCATTGCCGGACCGCAACACTGCTGGGCCGCGTGCAAAACGTGGTTAGATTTTTGGTTACGGCCCACATGGCAAGTGAAAGGAGGAGTAGTGGGGGGTTAATTAGACTTTGGTTGCTTCCTGGCCGGACGCTTGGTTGCGACCTGAGGAAATCGGGCCGACTCGGTTGCGTGCTGAAGAAGAAAATAGGCTGAAAATGGCCCATAGAGAAAGGAGGATTTTTATTTAAATAAATACTGAAATGATGTTTGTACTAAGATTTGAAAATTCCAAAATTTCAGAGTGAAGCTAATATGGACAGTTTAATAAAAATTAAATCCAACCATATTATTTTATTTGTCACACTTACATAAGAAATACCCAAATATTTCGAAAATTTTGTATTTCAATTAAATAGATAATGTAAATATTTCTCATCCCTTTGTCAATTTTCTCGTCTTTTCATCTCATTGCGACACACGGACACTTTTTCTAATATAATACTCCAGTATAAGTCTAAATAATTGTGTTTGATCTTTTTATCTGAATCGGAGGCAACCTTGGAACGATCACATATCTCTATTACCGATTTCTGATCCAAACCCTGGATTTTCATTGGGTCACGTGACTCTACCAGAATCAGCGTTACCTCTTCTAAATTCGTGCCACGTGGCCTCCTCTCCCTTCGGCGGCTTTGCCCGCATCCTCGTAAAAACAAGCGAGCGTAAAATCCTCTGCCTCCCCTTGCCTCCCCTTTAGCGGGAGAAAATTGGGATTATACTATCGCAAAAGAATGCCTCCCCTTTAGCGGGAGAAAATTGGGATTATACTATCGCAAAAGAATGGTTTCGCTGAAATGCTATCGCTTTAAATTGATTCACTGCAATACCATCCTAAACTGAAGGTGTTCACCAAAATATCATTTTCGGTTATTGTTGTGAGTAGAAATGTTTTTGCTAAATTTTACTATTTTCTCGGACAAAAATACCCCTGCTGTGGGCCCCACCTGTCATACTCATTTCCCTCTTTCTTTCCCCTCTTCCTCTCTCGAGGACGGACGCCAGTGGCCGGCGAGCGTGGCCTCATGGACGCCAGTGGCCGTCGAGCTGCTCCTCGGTGGCACTGCGGCATCCCGGGCTTGTAACACCGTGAATTTCGAGAAGCACGAGTGTTCGATGCTTCCTTCCGAGAACTAAATTGATGGTAAATGTGCTCGAGCTCTGCAAATTGATGCCAATTCGCCACTGACACCAAAAACTAATTTTATGGGGGAATGCGACGTATTCAGTTCGAATGCACAAAAACGAGAATGGCTAAGCATTCAAACCGCACCAAACGAGAGCATTGAACAATGCACGCGAAGTTGCAGAACAGAGCAGGAAATAGGGGAGCCAGCAGGGGAAGAGAACTCACCGCGGATAGCGAACTTCACCCCGATTTGCATTTTTGTAGGCGGTTATTTGGCTCTAAGGGTCATATCCGCCTGCGAATATAAATACCCTACGTCGGCGAAAATGCTTTTTCTAGTAGTGTGTATCGGTTATTTCCGCACCGAAATTGGAGACGATATGCTGCCTATGTGATCAAATGTTTAGCCGCTCCAGAATCGCGTTTGGCACAACAATTATCAAGGTAACCATGTCCTTGCTTCTTGGCTTCACAATGCTTAAGTTGGCGTCTTGACGGCTATCGACGGGACGTACCACGACTACGGTATTTGTATGGTATGGGGATCATCGGTACCAGGGTATATGCGAGATTGAGGTAAAAGAGATGGAGACAAGCATTTTTATACTGGTTCGGGTCCCTTATTGGACAGGTAATAGCCCTAAATCCTGTTGGCCGGAGCCAGTGTTGCTCTTTATTCATCTGAATCACACAAGTACAATATTTGGGATAACCTATCTAGCCGTCATCGACTTGGCGGCATGAAGAACCAACTCGTAGTCGACGATAGAGTGGTATTCCTCCTTGAGCACGAACTCGTCGAGATCAGAGATGGAGCTAGATCCCTCTTGCCAGCCTCCGTAGGTACCGGATCGGGTATGCCTAGGCTAATCTCTGATGTTGAGATCTAGCGGCGTATGTTGGCTTGTGTATATGTTGTGTCTTGTTGGTCTTATCGGTTTGTCCCCTCCCATCCTAGGGGGCTTGTATTTATATCCATAGATGCCCTCTTGTCCAAGTAGAACTAGGGAGACCAATATAAATACAATCCTAGTAGTCCTTGTCGTTTCCATATAGAACTCTAGTTGTCATTCCTTATCCGGAACTCCTTCTATATACGAGGTATGATTCTGTATAAGACATGGTACATGGTGGGCCCTGTCGAGCTTAGTCAACTACTATTAGGTACGTGGTATCTATAACCATGACAGTAGCCCCCGACTTCAAAGCAAATGAACGAATTGGTGTTCTCGACTGAAGACTTTTGAAAAACTGTTGTCGTGCTCGTTTGACCGGTGAGATTAGAGATAGCACTAGATTCCTCTTATCGGCCTTTGTAGGCACTATATTAGGTTTGTCTAGGTTAATCTCTGATGTCGACCGAGAAGGTATGGAGCATGCGACTATGTCTCCATCTTGCTGTAATTGAGAATTTGGATTGAAGTTAAGAAATTCCATCTCGGCGGGTACACCATCGCTTCATTCCATATTCCTTGTCGAAATCGAAGAACCGTTCTTGGGTAATCGAGAGGGTGTAGTGTCTGCGACAAAACCTTCTCTTGTCAACATTTGTCGTACTCGCTTAGTCAATCCCGGTGTAAGACCATAGAGACATGGAGTCCTCGACAACGTTGAATAGAACTTTCCTAAAATCAATACTCATAATAGAATATTAAATAGAAATAGCCCCCGAGCGAACGCTCAAGCAGGGTAACATGATATAATATGCATGGAAAAATTGAAAGTAATTTGAATCTATGTGTGACAATAAAAGAGTACGCTCGCTAGAGTTTCCCTCAACGAATGGAGTTTGGTACTCTTCCTAGCCCCCAGCTATTTTTTATGGAAAAAGCCATTTTCCACAAAGACAACTTAAATCTTATAACAAACTATGCTGAAGTTGGCAGATCCCAGCCCCCAGCAGTGAAGTTGGGAAAACCAATTCCCGATTACACAGCTTAGTTAATACGCATCCACAAATTTTGAGTTGAAAGTTTCAAAATTCAGTTGAAAGTTTTTAAAAATTGAGATGAAAAGTTGAAAATTTTCAAAATTTGACTTCAAAAATTTTAAATTTCGAGTTGAAAGTTTTCAAATCTGAGTTAAAAGTTTTTAAAAGTTGAGACAAAAAAGAAAAAAAAAATGGCTGCTCCAAAAAAAAGAGAAAAGAATCAGAAAAGAAGCACATTATAGCTTTGTGGGCTTTTGGCAGCGTACGCGCTAATTAGCATTCTCGCAGATCACGTGCGTCACGCACACACCTATGCATTTGACGTCCCTTTCCGTTCCAAAATCCCCAAATCCTCGCGCCGCGGTTCGCATCGCCTGCCGCTGCCAGTTTCCACTTTCCTGCACGTGCCGTCGTGCCGACCCTGCCGATGATCATCTTCCCGCGCGCGGGTCATGGGTAACGTCAGGAGCTCGACATCGGCCGCAGTCGAGAGCCAGGGACAGGGTAATCCGCCGCACCGGCGGCTACGGTGGCGCCGCTCCCGGGTCTTCCGGCGAAGGAGGCGATCACGGGGTCATCTCAGTACTCTGATTTGTACTCTGTCAACATTTCTATGTCGCCTAGGGGGAAAAACATCGAAATGTGGCTCGGAATAGTTTTACTAAATTCCCCCCGAGTCAAAATATTTCACGATCTTTTACTGGAATTTACATGACACGTGAACTAATTTTAATCTGTTTAGAGTTTTTCATAAATAAAACTAAAAAGAAAATATTGTTTCCCCCTTGAGCCATATTTGCCTCCTACATCCGGATACACCTATTTCTCCTCTCTACATATGTTCATGGTGTCTAAGCTTTCATGGTCTCATTGGGTCCTTGGCTATTTTATTTTAAAAAATGCAAAACACTTGCGCGACATGCATGTATATTAGAAGCACAAAACGATTTCGTATACAAGATAGGCGATGTACCGTGGCATCTGCAAAGCAAAGGGGCCATTTCGGCACGAGGCGCCGGATTTTTTCCATGTTTGGTGGTTGGTGCTACTGGAGGTCTATTTCTAGAAAAAAAAATATGGAGGGTGTATTATAAATTACGTCTTTTTAAATAGTAAAACATTATTACAGTTAAAAATAATAAAATAAGCTCTAACCCTGGTGTTTCCTGGTAAAGTCGGAGTCACCTAATCGGTGTTGGTGTGATGACGATAACGCCATGGCTGTGTCAGTGTGTGGGAGCCGTATGTTCATCTAGCTTGTGCCTTATTAGCTGCTTTTGTTGGGTGTTGAGACTTGAGATCGGCTATCTTGTTTTCGTTGTCATGGTAGCTTAGATTTGCTGGTGGTATTGCGTGATAGTTTTGGTTTTCGCCCATTTTTCAATAATTAACTGTGCATTGTAAGGTTTAGTCCCGTTTTTCTTTTCAAAATGGGGTACTTTATTTTCTATATAAAATATCGGCAAATGACCGTTCGAAAAATAAAATAAAATAAGTTAGTACTTATCATGGGATGGGCGGAACGACTGAAAATGAAGGGCGTATGGCCCTCTGCTCAGATCACGGAGCATGGCTAGCGCACGCGCACGCGGGCCTCCATCTCCTCAACAGACAACGACTACGTCACTAATCCCTACAATTAGCGTTAATTATGGTGATTAGTGAAAATGCTACAATAATTTCTTAATAAAAAATGAAATCAATTGATTTTGAAAATTTTCAAAATTTGATTTGAAAGTTTTTCAAAATATCGATTTGAATGTTTTTAAATCCGAGTTAGAAGTTTTTGTAGTTTGAATTGAAAGTTTTCAAATCTAAGTTGAAAGTTTTCAAATCTAAATTGAAAGTTTCAAATTTTGAGTTGAACGTTTCAAAATTCGGTTGAAAGTTTTTAAAAATTGAGATGAAAAGTTGAAAATTTTCAAAATTTGACTTCAAAAATTTTAAATTTCGAGTTGAAAGTTTTCAAATCTGAGTTAAAAGTTTTTAAAAGTTGAGACAAAAAAGAAAAAAAAAATGGCTGCTCCAAAAAAAAGAGAAAAGAATCAGAAAAGAAGCACATTATAGCTTTGTGGGCTTTTGGCAGCGTACGCGCTAATTAGCATTCTCGCAGATCACGTGCGTCACGCACACACCTATGCATTTGACGTCCCTTTCCGTTCCAAAATCCCCAAATCCTCACGCCGCGGTTCGCATCGCCTGCCGCTGCCAGTTTCCACTTTCCTGCACGTGCCGTCGTGCCGACCCTGCCGATGATCATCTTCCCGCGCGCGGGTCATGGGTAACGTCAGGAGCTCGACATCGGCCGCAGTCGAGAGCCAGGGACAGGGTAATCCGCCGCACCGGCGGCTACGGTGGCGCCGCTCCCGGGTCTTCCGGCGAAGGAGGAGATCACGGGCACCAACTGCGAAGAACCACCTGGGCCGAGGGAATGGGGGCGTCGGCTCGCCGTCCGAAGAGACCGATGTCGTCAGAGACTCAGAGGCACCCACCGCGATTGGAGAAACGGAGGAAGAAGAAGGTGTTGACTTCATCAGCGGTCTCCCAGACGCCATGCTCGGCGAGACCATCGCCCGCCTCCCCACCGAGGAAGCCGGCAGGACGCAGATCCTCGACTCCCGGTGGCGCCACATCTGGCGCTCCACGCCACTCAACCTCGACTACACTAGCTTACACGCCCGAGAAGGACGCCCTCGCCGGCGTCGCCTCCCGTATCCTCTCCACCCACCCGGCCCCTGCCTCCTCCCTGTGCGTCCCAGCTCACCACCTCCGGCACTGACCCGACGCCGTCGACGGCTGGCTCTGATCCGCTGCCCTCCAAAACCTTCAGGACCTTGAGTTCTTCAGCGACCGCTACTACATAGATGGAAATTTAGTGCCGCGGCCTCCACCGGCCTCCATCTTCCGCTTCAATTCCGGCCTCCGCGTCACCACCATCGGCAAATGCCACCTCCAGGACGCCACCGCGCAAACGCTTCACTTCCCCAAGCTGAACCATCTCGGACTCGAGGATGTCTCCCTCTCGGAGGACGCACTGCACAGCTTGATTGCCGTTTGTCCTGTTCTGAAATGCTTGCTGATTGTCCGCGGCTATGGTTTCCATCGTGTTATGTGTTCGGATCAACTCCCCTAGTCTTCAGAGCATTGGTGTGAAAATCAATCATTTCCTGGCTGCACAGTTCATCTTGGAGTGTTTAGTGACCTGCATGTCACTACTAGAAAACGGGTTTTCGCAGGCGGCCTAAACAGGCTTTCACAGGTGGACCAGTTGTCCGCCTGCAACTAAACGACTGAAAATAGTTGATTTTCGCAGGTGGACAACTGGTACGCCTGCGAAAATAGCACCTGGCATTAAAAACAAATGGCCAGCCACCGCCCACCGCCGTTTCAGCCGGTAGCAGCAGCTTCCCATTCTTCACCCATTCCCCCATCCAGCTTCAACATCAAAACAAATCAAATATACAGAAACATCACATATTAACAGACATGATAGTGATTCACAATCAAATCAAATCACAAATTTTCGCACGGACGTCGTCGTTGCCGTCACATGGACGCACCCCGCCGCCGTCTGCCCCGCGCCGCCGGCCAGTCCGCACCCTCCCCGCGCGCGACGCCGCGCCCCGCCGTAGGCACCGCTTAAGTGCTCCGCGGATAGCGAACTTCACCCCGATTTGCATTTTTGTAGGCGGTTATTTGGCTCTAAGGGTCATATCCGCCTGCGAATATAAATACCCTACGTCGGCGAAAATGCTTTTTCTAGTAGTGTGTATCGGTTATTTCCGCACCGAAATTGGAGACGATATGCTGCCTATGTGATCAAATGTTTAGCCGCTCCAGAATCGCGTTTGGCACAACAATTATCAAGGTAACCATGTCCTTGCTTCTTGGCTTCACAATGCTTAAGTTGGCGTCTTGACGGCTATCGACGGGACGTATTTTTTTTGGCACTAGGGTTTTGATTGATTCGGAACCGATCTAAGCCGTCCATCAAAACGAATGACTCAGATCGATTAAGCGTCAGGTCGACCTCCATTGCCGGACCGCAACACTGCTGCGCTGCGTGCAAAACGTGGTTAGATTGTTATGGCCCACATGGCAAGTGAAAGGAGGAGTAGTGGGGGGTTAATTATACTTTGGTTGCTTCCTGGCCGGACGCTCGGTTACGTCCTTAGGAAATCGGGCTGGCTTGGTTGCGTGCTGAAGAAGAAAATAGGCTGAAAATGGCCCATAAAGAAAGGATGATTTTTATTTAAATACTAAAATGATGTTTGTATTAAGATTTGAAAATTTCAAAGAGTGAAGCTAATATGGACAGTTTAATAAAAAATTAAATCCAACCATATTATTTTACTTTAGTTGTAAATTAATTTAACTATATACCTACCTAGTTAAGAAATACCTAAATATTTCAAAAAAATTGTATTTCAATTAAATAGATAATGCAAATATTTCTCATCCCTTTCTCAATTTTCTCGTCTTTTCATCTCATTGCGACGCACGAACACCTTTTCTAATATAATATTTAGTACTAGAGAAAAAATGCTCGTGCGTTGCAACGGGTAAAGTCTATTTTAATCAGATTTCTTATATGATTCCTTCTATATTACCAAAAGTGAACGATCTTAAAAAACCGACTCAAATACGGATATGTATTTCCAAAAGCAATTGAACTTAAAAACCAACTCAGGATGACGTACCAAAATACCGACAAAAACATGTTCAATTTTTATAATAGCAGAGATAAGGCTGATTCGAAACGCCGGTGTGTTTGATTCGAAACGCCGGCGAGTTGTTTCGTGAGATAGATCTGCTGGCGACCATGGCAGCTGGTCCTCCATGTAAGGAGGTGGAGCAGGTGGTGACGCCATGGGAGGTGTCTGCAGTCTGCTCCAGGGGAGCTAGGGCGGCATCGACTACCACAAGCTGGTGGACCGCTTCGGCTGCAACCGCCTCGACGCCACGCTCGTCGACCGCATGGCGCGCCTCACCTCCCGCCCGCCGCATCGCTTCCTCCGCCGCGGGATCTTCTTCGCTCACGGCCGGTATTCTCTGCAGCTGAATTGGAGGAGTTGGCAGCTGAATTGCTGACGGTTTTTGTTTGTTGGATAGGGATTTGAGGAGGATACTGGTCCTGTACGAGGCGGGGGAGAAATTTTACCTGTACACGGGGAGGGGATCCTCATCGGAGGCGCTACACCTCGGCCACCTCATCCCCTTCATATGTTCACAAAGTAAGCATGCATTGCTCCCGGTCCCGGATCCAAGTGAACTGAAATCATTTATCAACTCCTCGTATTTATTACTCCCTCCGTATTTTAATGTATGACGCCATTGACTTTTTAACCAACGTTTGTCCATTCGTTTTATTCAAAATTTTTGTGCAAATATAAAAATATTTATGTCATGCTTAAAGAACATTTGATGATGAATCAAGTCACTATAAAATAAATGATAATTATATAAATTTTTTGAATAAGACGAATAGTCAAACGTTGGATAAAAAGTCAACGGCATCATACATTAAAATATGAAGGTAGTAATTAGTAACAATCAAGATCTCTAGTCAGGTACTTGCAGGATGCTTTCAAGGTGCCGCTGGTGATACAGCTAACTGACGATGAAATGTTTCTGTGGAAGAACTTGACTATTGCCGAATGTAAAATGCTTGCCCATGAAAATGCCAAAGACATTATCGCCTGTGGATTTGACATTGAAAGAACTTTAATTTTTACAGATTTCAGTTATGTTGGAGGGTAAGATTACTAGTACTTCTTAACTGTTGATTAAAATATAAATGTCTGGCTGGTCTTTTTTTTTTTTGTCACTCAGCTAGCTTTTATTCTATGATATAAAGTAGTAACCCTCTCTATCCTTTTCTTACAGGGCATTTTATGAAAATATGCTTGAAGTTTCCAACCGTGTGACATACTGACATATAACAATGTGAGAACTATTCTATTAAGATTGTTCTCTGCTCTTGGTGTTCTTGCTTAAATATTTGTGAACACCATGGAGATTCATTACTTATCTTTAAGCGTCATGTTTTCTAATACTCTTACTCTAGGATGACAGCTTAAAGGGATATTTGGAATTATAGTCCGGAAGATCAAATTTGCAAGGTCAGCTTTCCTCCTGTGCAGGCTGCTCCATCTTCTCATCATCGTTTCCACATCTCTTTCATGGCAATGATGACCAACTGCCGTGCCTTATCCCATGTGCTATAGACCAGGTATGATATCTCTGGTCTGATTATCTCGACAGTACAACATAATTGCTTTTGTATCTACTTGCTAGTATACTGATAATATATAGATTTTTCAGCACAAAATTTGGACTTTGACCCACTCCCACACGCAAAAGCCAAGTTTAGAGCCTTGACTTGTAAACATTTGCATTTAAAGATACCAAAATGTTCTACATGTTTGTATATAGCCGTATCGTCCATGCATCGAATATGACTCGTGGGCCGCTCGGCGTCGGCCAGGATCCGCGACCGGGCGTCTCGTTCGCTGCTGGGGCAGGAGCCATACATGACAATGTAACTTATTCTTCTTATGATTTTGCTGGGTGAATAGCAAATGATTTTGCTTTTTTGCTCCAGTAAATGGGAAAATTGCTCTGGTTACTGAGCAATTAGGGAGTTGATCTGGTTGATTTTGTTTTGGTGGAACATAGAAGAAGCTGTCGGTGGAAGAGAAGTGCTTTTCACTGCATAGTAGCTGATTTATGCTAGATTTATGAGCGCGCAGCTGTTCTTGAGTTTTGGCCCCCTTGTTCAGCTATTCATTCAGAAGCTGTCACTGAAGAAAATTGTTGAGCTTAGACTCACTGATTTATAAGTACATTGCTCTGGGAAAATCTATAAGCACATAGCGCCTCCTCTGCTCCTCACATTGCTCTGGGAAAATTTATAAACATAAAATTTATAAGCTTCCTGTTTAGCAAGCAGACTCATCGGTGTGTCACATTCAGAAGATACCAGCACATTCCAACTGGAACCTAGATCTGTTGGCCAATTGCATCATGTACAGGCAAGTCTTAAAACTAAAGAAGGGTAAAACCGTCTTATCAAGTGTAAAAACTAATGGAAGTGCTACATAAGGAAGGGGAATTTTGAGGGTGCGTAGATAGAGAACTTTTAAAGTTTGGGTGCTAGAGAAGGAAGAGCAACTTTTTTATGCTACATAGGGAATTTTCTCTACAATATATCAGTTCGCGAGGTGTACGGCGACGGAGATAGCGGCACGCCCGCTCGTTGGAGGACAGCACCTCACCGTCGTCGGAGCTTGTCGCTGCTGCCCCAGCTCCTCCTACTCTCTAGGTCAGCCCAAACGGATGATCATCGGCTCTGGGTTCTCTATTCGGAGGCAAATGCTGGCCAGCAGTCAAAGATTCATCTGCTCGGTAGGCATTTATTTCCCAAGTAAATAAATCTTCAATCTCTCTTCATTGTTGATTGTTAATTGCTTTACTGCTTTGAATGACACAACCGGATTTGGAGTACGAAACCACCTCGCCATCACAGGCATACTGCCTGCCATGTGGACTTTGATTATAAATCTACCTCGCCATCGCGCCCATACTGTTCGGTGTGGTGTCGACGCTCCTGTTGAGAAGTAGCGCAATTGGTTGCTTTCTTACTTAGGCTTAATATTGGGTTGATGTAGATATGACCCTATGGCCTGTTATTGTCTTTATTTTAAAAAATATATATATTCTGAAATACAGGAAGTTTATTTTGTCCCAAACTAAATACATCACAGTAACAGCATGGTTGCCTTTTTTCTTAGATTATTTTTTCTTCAACTCAACATTAGGGAACTACCTGGTGGTATTAAAATTTTACACTAATAATTAAATAAGTCAACTTATAAAGCGATTCATATAAGGTTGTAATCTAACTCAATTTATTTAAAGATTGTTTTGTGTTGCTCAAACCTACAATTATGATGCATTAATAATTTTGTACAAGATCATCGGCTTCGTGATATACACTTATGTAAGACTTGTACATATCAATGTAGTTTTTAAGACATTTATGAACTGTGTTTTGAAACAATCATGTTTTCAAATTATCACCTTGCAATAAATAACTATTGCTACCTAGCAAGGTGAGAATGTATAGTCACCTCCTCAAGAACGGTTAAAAAAATGATCCTTTTTACGGTTCTTGTAGAGCTACACATATGGTTTAAATTTGTGGTATCTGCTATCATCCAGGAGGTATGATACTATGTACATCCTCGAGGCCTGTAAAAAGGCTTTTTGTTTGTAAATAATCACCTTTTCTCTATAGAAATGTGATACATGCCTTAATTTGTGTTTACTTGTACTGATGATATCTGGTCTTTGTCTACGAGGATTTTATAGTAATAATAGTTAATTATTTGATGATTTCATGTAACGATGGACTTAGTCAATTGCGAGCTATAATACGATGCCAAAAAAATCCCTATTTGTGAAATTTCATTAGGAAAGCACTTTCTAATTTCTGACTCTTTACATGGTATTTGTGAAATTTCAGCTTTGATCTGTTTGAGACCAATTAAACTCAACTAGCAAATTTCATGCCTGATGTCGACATCAAGCTTCCATCTGCTTTCGGTATGCAAACATTTCCTTGGATATTTATTATCATAACATCATCTCTTCAAGCTCTTAACAATTTGATCAATAGGTTATAACTTCTATATAGAATTTACATTTATCTTTTATTTTTGAATTATATTATATTACTCTAAGTTGTATATGCGAACTAATATAATATTGATATCCAATTGTAGGTTATATTATTAATTAGAACTATCTGATTTACCTCATTTCTTTATTTTGATTTAGGAGTAACTGGTGGTCTTTTCTGAGCACGACTGAACCCACCATTTGATAATTTTGAAATCTTCCCTATACATCCGTTTGTGGAAACAAATGCCGAGGACTCCAGTGTTGGTGCTGGATCAAAGGAATATGTGCACACGCTCATTCAGTAGCACAACGGAAGAAAAAGACTGATTATTGTTCAAGGCTTGAAGAGAGAATACAGCCAGAACGAAATATTCTAGGATCTAGAAAAGGAATTTGGCTGTAATGTTATTGTGGTCCATGATCCAGAGCTAGGAGGTACAAAATAGCACGTATATTGTGTTGGATCCAGGTTGTCTGGTGTGAATGTGTATAATAATGAATGGTCTGCTATATATGTTTGTAGGTCATTCAGATTCAAGGTGATCAACGTAAAAATGTTTTGATATTTCAGTACTTTGAAATACATTTCCTTGCAGTACAATTTGACAAGTGTAATTCTCTGCCTTTCTGCATCCATGTTGAGTCCTATATAAACAGCAACTTTATGAGTTATGACTTTGAAATTTATAGAACGGACTCATTGAATGGTATAATTCCATAGGTAACCTGTTTAAAGATGATCGAGAAACATAGATATCAACAGTTGATTACAATGGTCAGATCAAACTCAAATAAAAAAGGTCAAGCTCCCTTCGACGATCCTTGTTGATCAGCCGTACAAACATCATACATGGATTAGGAGACCGTTGCGCCGCTCAGTTTATCCATAACAATTAGCATATATGGGGACAATTCAACTTTTCTTTAGGAAAATGTCTAATAGAATACAAATCACTCTAGATATCATGGAAATAATCTGTAAATATTACGTGCATGCACAAGCTGTAAAAAATATCAACCCTGCTATACGTCCGACGCAAATCATTCGACTAGCATCCGACTGAAACGGCAACAACGAACAACGTGACGGCGTGACACGACTCTATATATGAATCGGTCCAATGCCATGCAAGCAGCCCATTCCTGCACGGCTACACCATATGCAAGCCCATATACAAGTCTAGACTCCAAGCCCAAACTACACAAGGCTCCACGACACTTCTGCCGGAGTCTTGGTCGATCTGAATCACTGCGTGCTAACTTCAATCTCAACGTTCTCTTGTAATGTTTTCACAGCTGCAGCTGCTCATTTTCCAGACAAGTTTTTTTTACCCTTTTAATATACTCATCCATTTCAGGTTATAAGTCGTTTTGACATTGATCAAAGTTAAACTGTTTGAAGATTGACAAAGTTTGTAGAAAAAAGTAGTAACATTTTTAACCCAAGATATTGTAAATATTACTATATTTATCTATAAACTTAGTTAAATTTAAAGTAGTTTAACTTTTAATCAAAGTTAAAACGACTTATAATATGAAAAAAAAGAGTTTTTTTTGAAGCAAATGACACCAGGAGATCTGCTGGATATATTAGAAGGATTAGAAATAACAGGTTGGTATATACCACAGTTTCAGGTTCTATTTTTATGGCTATAACAGGTTGCATTAAACAAAATATAAGGCTGTGTTTACATCAAGGAGTATAAAGTTTTGGCGTGTCACATTAGATATGCAGGCACACATTTAAAGTATTAAACGTAGATTAATAACAAAACAAATTACAGAATCCACCTGTAAACTGTGAGATGAATTTATTAAGCCTAATTAATCCGTCATTAGCAAATATTTACTGTAGCACCACATTATCAAATCATCGACTAATTAGGCTTAAAAAAATCATCTCGCAATTTACACGCAGTCCGTGTAATTAATTATTTTTTTGTCTAAATTTAATATTACATACATGTGTCAAATGTTCGATGTGATAGGGTGTAAAGTTTTGGCATTGGATCTAAACAGGCCCTAAATGCAGTGATGTCCAAAACCACAAGCATAGTTTCTAAATCTTAAATAAAAATAAAACATGCAAATGTTCTGTTTAGTTCACCAATTGAAATCGCAAGACTACAACCAAGTTTTATCACTGATTCACAAGATATGCAAAGCAAACATTTATTTAGCTGCTTAGCTTCGACTTGGGCTTTTACAAGGTCCAACGAGATGGATAATCATAACGGAGCCCGAATAGATCACGTCGCTTACGTCGCATACACCGTGGTCGTACGACAGTCTGGACGTCGTAGTCATGTGTGTAGCAAAAAATATTCACTGGCTATAACAATGAAGGCGCGCCAATTTTCTAGTGTGTTCCGAATTGGACGAATTCGAGTCTGCCTATGCGAACGTGTGGGCGGCAGCAATAAAAAGGAAACTCACGCAGCTCAAGCCGTTCTTGTTTTTGGGAAAGCTCGATTCGATATCTCCGCGGGGCGCGCCGGTGTGTTTGATTCGAAACGCCGCCGAGTAGTTTCGTGAGATAGATCTGCTGGCGACCATGGCAGCTGGTCCTCCATGTAAGGAGGTGGAGCAGGTGGTGACGCCATGGGAGGTGTCCGCTCCGGCGGAGGGCGGCACCATCGACTACGACAAGCTGGTGGACCGCTTCGGCTGCAACCGCCTCGACGCCGCGCTCGTCGACCGCATGGCGCGCCTCACCTCCCGCCCGCCGCATCGCTTCCTCCGCCGCGGGATCTTCTTCGCCCACCGGTATTCTTCTGCAGCTGAATTGGAGGAGTTGGCGACTGAATTGCTGACGGTTTTTGTTTGTTGGATAGGGATTTGAGAGGAGGATACTGGACCTGTACGAGGCGGGGGAGAAATTTTACCTGTACACGGGGAGGGGACCCTCATCGGAGGCGCTACACCTCGGCCACCTCATCCCCCTGCATGTTCACAAAGTAAGCATTGCTCTCGGTCCCGGATCCAAGTGAACTGAAATGATTTGTCAAACTATTTATTAACAATCAAGATCTCTTGTCAGGTACTTGCAGGATGCTTTCAAGGTGCCGCTGGTGATACAGCTAACTGACGATGAAAAGTTTCTGTGGAAGAACTTGACTATTGCCGAATGTAAAAGGCTTGCCCATGAAAATGCCAAAGACATTATCGCCTGTGGATTTGACATTGAAAGAACTTTCATTTTTACAGATTTCAGTAATGTTGGAGGGTAAGATTACGAGTACTTCTTAACTGTCGATTAAAATATAAATGTCTGGCTGGTCTTTTTTTTTTGTCACTCAGCTAGCTTCTATTCTATGATAAAAGTAGTAACCCTCTATCCTTTTCTTACAGGGCATTTTATGAAAATATGCTTGAAGTTTCCAACCGTGTGACATATAACAATGTGAGAACTATTCTATTTTTAAGATTGTTCTCTGCTCTTGGTGTTCTTGCTTAAATATTTGTGAACACCATCGATATTCATTACTTATCTTTAAGCGTCATGTTCCTAATACTATTACTCTTGGATGACAGCTTAAAGGGATATTTGGAATTAGTCCGGAAGATCAAATTGGCAAGGTCACAGCTTTCCTCCTGTGCAGGCTGCTCCATCATTCTCATCATCGTTTCCACATCTCTTTCCTGACAATGACCAACTGCCGTGCCTTATCCCATGTGCTATAGACCAGGTATGATATCTCTGGTCTGATTATCTCGACAGTACAACATAATTGCTTTTGTATCTACTTGCTAGTATACTGATAATATATAGATTTTTCAGCACAAAATTTGGACTTAGTTTGTTTCTTCTTGTTCTTTTCCATCTCTAAATTTGAATTTGACCCACTCCCACACGCAAAAGCCAAGTTTAGAGGCTTGACTTATAAACATTTGCATTTAAAGATACCAAAATGTTCTACATGTTTGTATATAGCCGTATCGTCCATGCATCGAATATGACTGTCAACATTCGGAAATATCAATCACTAATGTTGGCAATAACCCAACTAGCGTTATACCACATGTAATAAACCAGTAAAAAGAACTTCCACGCAAGGTGGTGTCTGAGAAAGGGAATTTCTAGGCAGCCTTGCCCTTATCTGACATAATTGGTTGTATATCTTCTTATTGGCATTAAAATATGTAGAGAGATTTATCTGGCAGCTCTAAATTTGTACTGAATGCTTGTCAAGTAAATATTTTTCCAATACTTGATTTAGTGATCTACTATCATGAAAGCATATCCGATATTTCTCATTAAAGGTACTGGAGTGTTGGTACATATATGTATTTAGTTTGGCATATTTTGAGTTGCCTATTTAATCTTAATTTATATTTATGCAGGATCCTTATTTTAGGATGACTCGTGATGTTGCTCCCAAACTTGGTTTTCAGAAACCTTCACTGATTGAGTCAAGATTTTTCCCTGCACTTCAGGTATTTCTTTTAGGGAGAGCTTGGATGTAGGACTGAACATTAGAGCTGGTGCAATTTGACCACTTGTAATTAACTTGCTCAGAATTTTTTTTGGTTTTACTTCGAATAATCATAATTTCACGTGCATTACTTTATGTCGATTGCTTGATTTCCTTTTAACAGGGGGATTGCACTAAAATGTCGGCCAGTGACCCAAACTCTGCAATATATGTGACAGATAATTCTAAACAAATAAAGGCAAAGGTTTGTCTCTGTTTTCATCTGGAATATTTACTCAATCACACGCTTTAGTACGGCCATTTAAATTATGGTATCTTGTAGTTCTATTATTTCATAGGCTTATAAAAGCTATTTCCATTATTTTCCAGGTGAATAAATATGCTTTCTCTGGTGGCCAGGACACCGTGGAGCTCCATAGGGAACTTGGTGCTAATCTTGATGTAAAGCTCTTTCCGAAGTATTGACCACTACTGAACACCAAACTAGTATGCTAGAATTATGCACTGTATTCTGAGTTTTGCTTAGAAAACAGAAGTTAGATTTAAGAATCAACACGATACTCGAATTTGAATGATCAGCAGAAGCTACCAATTCTAATGCATGTAGTTAGAAGCCCTTTGTGTTTCTTGATGAAGCCTTCTACACATTTCAGTGCTAATATGCTGAATATTGTGATCTTCATTTCTATAATCTGCCTGTAATATTCCAGTTAATTCCTGTATTTCTAAAGAAACACCAAAGTGATCTGTGAATTCTTGTTGTTGTTCAGGTGGAAGAAGTACCTAAACTTCTTCCTACGAGACGATGATTAGCTTGAGCACATAAAGAAGGTGCATTTCTCATTGTGGAAAACTAAGTTGCACTACCATTATGAAACTCATTATCCATTATAAAATTTATTTCCCAATACCAGGAGTACAAGGCAGGAAGGATGTTAACTGGCGAAGTGAAGCAACGACTCATCGAAGTTCTATCTGAGCTGGTTGCTAGACATCAGAGAGCTAGAGCTGATCAAGTGACTGAGGAGGTAATGAAAATAATTAATGTTTTGTTTGATCTTGTCATGCTTTACAATTGGGTTGCTTTACAATTGGGTTTGTTGCAAGTTTTATTTCTTGTTTCTGTTGTACACACATATACATCCGTATGCAAAGATTATAACCAAGTATTCTGAACGGGAGACATACAAATTTCCTTGTTTGTGTAGATGGTTGATGCTTTCATGGCAATAAGGCCTCTTCCCAACATGTTTGGCTGAGCATCAAGACAAGAAGAGCATGACATTTTCGTTGATCAGCACATGTGTGTCCCCCTGGTTTACTTGTTGCTGGACTCTTGTGAACATAATGACAAGACAAGAAGCCCTTAGGTTTAGTTTTGGAGGTATGAAAGGATTCTGTTCGGTTTAGGGATAAGTTGTTAGGGGTGGCATGTACACAGTACACGGTTGCTGTTTGCAGTATGGTTCCATATCATTGTATACAAGAGGCAAAAGTTGTTTGCAGGCAGTTTAAATGGCTCCCAATGGTTAAATGACACGTGGTAAAAATATAGAGGTGATATATCTACAATGGCGAAAATGCGGTCTTCAAAAGTTCTCTTGTGCTTTTACACCGTAATTAGGCCGGTATTAGATAAAAGTTCTTAGAGGTAAAAGTTCTCCTTGTTAGATAAAAAATCATGTGTGGCACCTCTTTTTAATCTTTTGAATCCCAACATTCTGAGGGAGTTAAGGCAATACATGGAACCTACCACATGGATGGGGTCGTCCGCCGCGCTCTAGAGGTCTATGCCTGTGTTTGCTGGGCATGGTTGGGAACCTTACCCTCCCACACGGAAAACGGAGCGGTATTAGCTAAATTATTTTTTAAAAATAGATTAATTTGATTTTTTTTAAGCAACTTTCATATAGAAACTTTTTTTTTTCAAAAAACGCACCGTTTAGCAGTTTGAAAAACGTGCGCGCGGAAAACACGAGAGAGGGGTTGGAAACATAGCTATAAGCTATGTTCAACCACCTCTCACGTCTATCCCCTTTTTTTTAAGAAACATAGTACTTCCTCCGTTTCATATTATAAGAGTTTCTAGTATTGTCCACATTCATATAAATGTTAATGAATCTATACACATATATATATCGAGATTCATTAACATATATATGAATATGGGCAATGCTAGAAACTCTTGTAACCTGAAGCGGAGGTAGTACATAGTTTGGTAGTACATAGTTAATAGTACAGTTCACCGAAATGAAATCATTTTGAAGATTTCTAGCATGACAATCTCTATTAGGATAAGCAATGTGCGAGATGTTACAGTTGAGAAGGATCAGTGTTATGCTGAGTTCTACTCCCTCCGATTCATATTTTTTCTAGCATTGCCTACATTTATATAGATGTTAATGAATTTAGACACACATATATCTAGATTCATTAACATATATATGAATATGGACAATGCTAGAAAGTCTTATAATATGAAACGGAGGAAGTAGCTTCTTAGGCCATTTTATCAGCTACACTGTTGATTTTTCTTGAGATCCAAACCACATGCATAGGATTTTCTGGGATCACACTCTTAATTTGGCTTCAAAGAAGTCTAAGACTCCAATGACCTGTATCAAAATCACCCTTGGCAGTGTCAGTTGGCAGTGTCAGTAATTGTTGCATCGTTTGTGAGAAAGGTAATCCCTGTAAAGTTTAGAAAATTGGCCACCTCCATCACTACTACATAATTGATTTTTCTGGACGCCACCCCATTTTGTTTCCATACGGTACATAAATTGGACCGTACGGAAAAATAAGGGGAGCATCGCCCGCATTGATTTTCATGTGTGGGTCACCTAACAGGCCCGCACGCAAAAAAAGCTTTATTTTCGCGTGCGGGCCTCCTAATCTAACCGCACAGGAAAATAGCACTTCCCTCCCATCCTATTAAAAAAAAATTGGACTTTTCTTCTCTCTCCCCCCGCCCACCTCTCTCCTCTCTCCCTCCCCCTTATCTCCTCAGTTTCCTCTCTCTGTCTCTCTCACCTTCTCCTCCTCTCCTCCGGGCGGCTTCGGCGGAGGGGTTGACGGTGGCTAGCAGGCGCTGGGGTCGCGGTGGCTCCACGACAGCCGGCGGGCGAGTGCGGCGGCGGCGGCGGCATGAGGAAGGCGGCCGAGTAGCGTGCGCGCGGCCGACGACGACGACGATGGCGAGGCAGCGGCCGGGAGCAGCGTGGCGCGCGGCCAACGACGATGCGACGAGGCGAGGCGACGGCTAGGAGCAGCGTGCACGGCCCGACGACGACGACGAGGCGGTGGCCGGAATTGCGTGTGCGCACGATGACAAACGGGCAAGGCGGCGGCCGGGAGCGGGCCGACGAGTGTGCCGGGAGCGGGAGGAGGGTGGCCGCAGGGCTGGGAGCGCGCCGCCCTCCCCGCGCCCAGATCGTTGGCGGCGACTGCCCCCCCCCAGTCTGGCGGCGGGCGGCAGTCCCCCGCCCGATCCGGCGGCGGGGGGTGGTGGCCGGCACGGCGGTGGGGTGCCGGATCTGGATCTAGGGTTAGGGTTTGTTTTTTTGAAATTTTTTTTTCGGATTTTGTTTTTCCCGTGCGGGCGGCATGAGCAGCCGCACGGATTTTCGCGTGCGGTTGCGCCACCTGCACAAGAAAATCGCGATTTTCCCAGACGCAATGTTCCAGATGGGCAAAACAACCGCACGCCAAAATCAAAACAACCGCTCGGAAAAATAGCTACGGAAAAATAGCTATTGTAGTAGTGCATCGTCAGTTGCAAACCCACCAGTTCGGCTTGCAAAGATGAATGAGCCACAAAGCATGAAAAGAGCATTATGTGAAGACAACATGTGAAACAAGATTCCTGTGCCGGTGAAGCCATTTTCCCATGCAGCATCCACATAGCATCTGTTTCCATTGGGAATGTTTTTTATTCTTCTTTCTTGCTCCATATCCTGATGATCATCCTGCAAAGACTTATGAGCAGAGAAAATGGTGTATGTATTTGCCATAGCTTCAGATGCAAAACAAACTTCAGTTGGCTCTTTCAGCTTTCCCTGAAATTTCAAGTCATTCCTAGCTTTCCACATCTGCCCCATTAAGATGAGAGTTATATTTAAACCCAACTGATGTGAGCTATTAGAGGCAATATAAGCAATCATATGAGCCAGAGGGACATTATCAGTAAAGACGTCAGTAGATAGTGTTTACACCCAAATTTGGCACCTATCGACAAAATAGGGGAAAATTGCCAAAGTTTGGAAAGTGTCGGGTTTCCTTCACAGGACCGGTCAGACCGCAAGTATGTAGGCGGTCTGACCGCGGCCTAAACTCCGGTCTAACCGTAGGTATGTGGCCGGTCAGACCGTCAGGGTCCGAGTCCGAGTCTGTTTTCGTTAGGTCTCAGGTTTCCTTACTCGGGAAGGCATGTTTCGGGTTTCCTTTGGTTTCTATCCCGAGTTGGATGTGGAGAAGGGCCTATAGAGGGCAAGACCAACCCCTATTTAAGGGACAAGGCCGGTTCAATTGTAATACCCCGAACACACAATCTACTTGAATCGCGCTTTCTTTTATCTTTACTTTTCAGCTATGTTTTCTACTTTACTCTAGTTTTAGTCCATCTTTGTCGATTTGCGCCGTAAATCGTCCGCTGCCGCTGCGAGAGTGCGACACCTCTTTGTAGGTTTGTCCTGAAAACCTTCTGTTTTACCCACGAGACGGGTAGTTAACGTCATATCGATCTAAATCGGCCTAGAGGCTGATTTTGATATCTAAATCGGCTCCGCTAGCCGGTTTAGCTATTTTTCTACAAAACCCATCTTGATTTGGCCGTTTGGCTAGATCGAGGTGGTTGGCGACTCCATATCACCACAAGGCGTTTAGGTGCTGCGATCGTGCTTGTCGACTTGTCACAAAAAGTTTTTCTTGCTCGATATCCTGATGATCATCCTGCAAAGACTTATGAGCAGAGAAAATGGTGTATGTATTTGCCATAGCTTCAGATGCAAAACAAACTTTAGTTCGCTCTTTCAGCTTTCCCCTGAAATTTCAAGTCATTCCTGGCTTTCCACATCTGCCACATTAAGATGAGAGTTCTATTTAAACCCAACTGATGTGAGCTATTAGAGGCAATATAAGCAATAATATGAGCCAGAGGGACATTATCAGTAAAGATGTCAGTAGATAGTGTTTACACCCAAATTTGGCACCTATCGACAAAATAGGAGAAAATTGCCAAAGTTTGGAAAGTTCCGGGTTTCCTTCACAGGGCCGGTCAGACTGCAAGTATGTAGGCGGTCTGACCGCGGCCTGAACTCCGGTCTGACCGTAGGTATGTGGCCGGTCATACCGTCAGGGTCCGAGTCCGAGTCTGTTTTCGTTGGTTCTCGGGTTTCCTTGCTCGGGAAGGCATGTTTCGGTTTCTTTTGGTTTCTATCCCGAGTTGGACGTGGAGAAGGGCCTATAGAGGGTGAGACCAACCCCTATTTAAGAGACGAGGCCAGTTCAATTGTAATACCCCGAACACACAATCTACTTGAATCGCGTTTTCTTTTATCTTTACTTTTCAGCTATGTTTTCTACTTTACTCTAGTTTTAGTCCATCTTTGTCGATTTGCGCCATAAATCGTCCGCTGCCGCTGCGAGAGTGCGACACCTCTTTATAGGTTTGTCCTGAAAACCTTATGTTTTGCCCACGAGACGGGTAATTATCGTCATATCGATCTAAATCGGCCTAGAGGCTTTTTGATATCTAAATCGGCTCCGCTAGCTGGTTCAGCTATTTTTCTACAAAACCCATATTGATTTGACCGTTTGGCTAGATCGAGGTGGTTGTCGACTCCATATCACCACAAGGCGTTTTGGTGCTGCGATCGTGCTTGTCGACTTGTCACAAAAAGTTACCAACAGATAGATTAGCTTCAGAAATTCTCCAGGTTAATTTGCTATAGGGACAACCAAAGAGAAGGTGGAAATCAGTTTCAGGTTGACCACGTCTACAACAAGCAGCCAAAATATCAGAAATTCTAAGATTTAGCCATTGAGCTGTTGGAAGGGCCTCTCTGATAAGTCTCCAAGCAAAGACTTTGACCTTTGGAAGGGTGAGTTCATCCTTCTAAATTTTCTTGATTACGTAAGTAGTTTGAGCACTTACCTGCTGCAGATTTTGATTCTCCCCCTTTTTAATGATCTCCTTGTATGCACTTTTTGTGTTGCATATGCCATTAGAAGTATGCTTCCAACACAGTTTCTCCCCTTTTTAATGATCTCCTTGTATGCACTTTTTGTGTTGCATGTGCCATTAGAAGTATGCTTCCAACACAGTTTATCCTCGTTGTTATTTTGAATAATCTCACTACTAAAAAAAGAATTTTCTGTACAAGGACCCCTTTAGGTTGCAGACGGACCGTAAGTGACAGCGTCTGCAAAAATCGATCTTTATTTTCACATACGACTCTTTAAGACACCTGTATGGGAAAATTGATATTTCCATACGGGCCTCTTAAGAGGACCGCATGCAAAAATGAGCTCACTTTTGCATGCGGCTCACTTCAGAGCCCGCATGGGAAAATTGATTTTTCCATACGAGCGTTTTAAGGGGCCGTATGCGAAAATGCCGCTCGATTTTTCCAGACGTGGGAAGTTTTGGTCAGTTTGTAAAAATCATGGGGTCTCGTACACAAAAATAGTTTATATAGTAGAGCACCAAAGGCGCCTCGCTGTCGACGGGTACATCGCCTACTACTGAAAGCACAATGCCGTTAAATCCTGGAAAATTCACTCCCATGGAGAGTCGAAACCAGGACTTAAGGTGCTACTAAAGCTCTTGTAACCACTAAGCTATATGCCCTTTCGCGGCATGCCAATTTTCTAGTAACACTGTTGATGGTCGTTATCGATTAGTTTCGACCGTCAATATTACCAAAATAGAGAAGAACAGTTATGCTTGCAATGCATATCCTTAGAATAATAGTATTTCCACTAGTATTTGTTTTACTAACCTTTTGCAGAGAATAACCATAGAGTGGAGGAGAATCGACATTGAATCAGATGATAAATCAATCGGACGATGTCGAGAACCAGACTTATGTAAGAATGGGCCAAGAACTCAGAATTGACATGATGAATTGGGACAAAATTCACAAGTCTGCGAAAAAGAAGTTGTCATATTTTGAAATTCAAATTCAAACTGTTCAAACAAAGTCATAAAGAAAAATGACCAAAACAAAGTTGTAGATCCTGCGTTATACAACTTTGTTGTTGACAATTTTTCCATTTGAAATCAATTACTACCCAAAAAATTATTTGAATTTCCAATTGTTGATGGGTGATACCCGTAGACCGGATGAATAGGATATTGGGGTACGTTGGTATGAGGATCTACGTGATATGACATCAAGCAAACAAGGAGACAAGGATTTTACTGGTTCAGTCCCCTTATATGATATTGATATGGAAAACCACAGAGATGGGAACAGATGAATTCGACAATCACACAAGTCTTTTCTGCACACTTTGTCCTCACTCGTGGGAAGAATTTTCCGGTCGGTCACTCATCCCAAAATTGCTCTAGGCCAAGCACGCTTAATTCTTCCCGGTCACACTTCACGTGCTCCGGCTTCGTAGACTATGGTGGATGTGTTGGCAGTCAGATTCGATGATCTGAATCCCTCTGGGGGTGTCCCTTTTATACCGTGGATCACCTTGTTCTCCAAGTTGAACTCGGAGACATCGGACTCCACACTATATAGAAAAGTCCCAATCCTCTCCGAGTAGTACTCTGTTAATCTCTTTACCCGTGAGAATATTTTCTACAATATCCAGTAAATTTCCTTAACGCATACGAAAACAGATCGTATGCACAAAGGTATACCGTACCCGTATATTCCGTAAGTCATTGGATAGAAGGTATGCCTTATCCGTACCCATGACAGCTATATTTTAAAATTCAAATTTTATATAGTTCAATCAAACTCGATGGAGAAACGACCAAAAGAAAAATGGTAGATCTCAATGAGTTCTACAACTTTGTTTTTGACAACTTTTTCATATGAGTTGATTTAGTACCATAAAATTCGATTTGAAGTTTAAAGAGCCGCATGCAAAAAATTGATTTTTGCATGCGGACCTCTTAAGGATCAGCCTATATTAGGTGATCTATACTAGGTGATTTGTCTATAAATGAAACAAGTAAGGAGACATGCATATTAGATAAGATCAGTTGAAACCCGATGCTACCCCTATTAGCAATCAACAAGTAGGCTAGAGATTATGGTTCCAAGGACGGCTCAGTAGATCAAACTTAACTGATGAAGCACTAAGTATGAAAAGAAACATAATATCTAGACAATCAAACCTTTGACTGATTTTTTTACATGACCTTTGATTGATTTTCAGGGTGGTAGATGTTGTCAGGGTTATGGATACCTATTAACGGCAAAACTTGGCGTCGGACTCGGGTGCGGAACGAGGAGATCGAAACAGACTCGGTGCCACATCTTGGTTGGATTCGTAATCTAAAAGTGCATCGGCTAGAATCACATTGGTTGAAGGTGAAGATTGGAGGTCAGAAAAGCCAGAGTCAAATTAAGCCGATACATCACAACCAGGGCTCGTGTGGGCCAAACTCGGAATATCCGTCATTGCCAATTAGAGATGAAAGCTCGTCTGTAGGCAATTGTATCTATTAATTAGGATAGTTATGTCGGTGTGTTCAGTTTTGGCAAGAGGCTGCCATATATGGTCTTGTTTGTATCTTAGAGTTTTAGAATGTTTTGAGTTGTGTCGGCAAGGGCCATGTTGTTTTTTGAGTCTGACAAGCAAGACCATACCTCCTTTCGTTTAGCTCATAGATTTCCTACCCGTCTCCGGAGGTGATGGAGCGGGCGTCTTCTGCTTCACTTGCCACACCTTCTTCCTCTTAGGTGTGGTTGGCGGCATCTTTGGAGCCGTCTTCTATGGTTTTTTGGCCGGTGTATTGGATTGTACCGATGTCTTCCAATAACGGGTCCTGGGAACAGATGATCCCTTTTCCAGGAAGTTTTGCATAAACTTCACCAGGTTATCCGTCTTGGGTGGCTCCACTTCGACCACTTGAATGTTCTGTAGGTTTGCCCCGTATTTTATCCTCACCATGGAGCATTGCTCTGTCCTCGGCTGAAACTCAAACTTCTCCTCCTTCCTGTTGATAGGAGACAGATACTTCCCACCCCCACATCAAAGTTGGCGTTCGCGGTGCTAAGGAACGGACGCCCCAAGATGAGCGGCGTCTCCTTGTCTGAATCCATATCCAACACGACGAAGTCAACCGGGATGAAGAAATCCCGTATCTTAACTGGTACATCTTCCACTATCCCAGCTGGAAAATGGACCAAAGAATCGGCTAGCTGTAGGTGCATCGGTGTTGGTGCCAACACCGTGAAGTTGAGCTTGTCGAAAACGTCTTTGGGCATGACGTTTATGCTTGCTCCTAGGTCGCAAAGGTCCTGGTCGAATCTTTGTGTCCCGATCGAGCAAGTGATTGTGGGACACCCCGGATCCTTCTTCTTTTCAGGGAGTTTGTCGAGTATGGCATTGCTGCATTCCTCCGTTAGTTTAACCACTTCGGTCGTCGGAAGTGGTCTCTTGTTATTGAGTATGTCCTTGAGGTAACGCGCGTAGGTGGGCACTTGCATGGCGTCCAACAGTGGCACGTGAATATGGATTTTCTGGATCACCTCAACAAAACGAGCGAACTGCTTGTCCACTGATGGCTTGTTGTATCTCTGGGGGAATGGCAGCAGCCTTGTGTCACAGTACTCCTGTGGCATGGTCTTCTCTGGCTAAACCTTTTCTTCAGCTGCATCGCTAGATGGTGCTTCCCTATTGTTGTTGCCAGCTCCTACAAGGTTAGGATACGTCGGATCACAAGTGGACTTACCTCCCCTCGTCGTGATTGCCTTAACATTTTCAACGGAGGGTTCGGTTGTCCTAGAATCCTCCCAGATTCATTAGCAGGTACTAAAGCAGCTAATTAGCTAATTGTGCCTGCTAGGTTTCGATCATTTTATTAAAACTAAGCTAGTTTTGGAATGCATAAGCAAAACCATCTAGCTTAACATATATATTTTCCAGGGTCTTGTCATTAGCAACTAGCTTTTTGCTAAGAGCGTCTGTAGTTTTGGCTTGCGCAAAAACAAGATCCTTCAAGGAAGGCTGGTTAGAAAAGTTACCGTTATTGTTGCCTCCTTGGAAATATGGGCGTGGTTGGTTCCACCCCTGAGCCTGGCGGACGGAACCCGTTGTTGTTGTTATTGCCCATGTATATCGCCTCTTCACGGGTTTCTGGGCAATCGTTCCTAGAATGACCCGTGCCGTCGTAGACTTCGCACGTAACGTGGGAGTCCAAGGCCTTGACGGTGCTTCGGGGTCTTTTCTCGTGGTCGTCCAAACGATTCATGAGGAGGTCCAATTTTGCAGCGAGCATCTCCGTCTCCTTGACAGTGTGCATTCCTCACTGACGGGTCTGGAGTCGATCCTTGCTCCAGCCCATGTTGGAGACCATCTTTTGTAAAAGATCGACGGCTCCTCTGACCGTCTTAGAAATGAAGGCTCCTCCAACTACCGCGTCAAGGTGATCATGTGACGTGGGAGTGAAAGTCCATTATAGAAGTTTTGCAGGATTAGCTAGTCGTCCATTCCATGATGAGGACAGGCGGCCACGTACTCCTGCAGTCGTTCCCACGCCTCGGGAATAGACTCATCTCTCGTCTGCTAGAAACTTGAAATTTTGCCGCGTAGGGCGTTGGTTTTGCCCATCGGAAAGAACTTTGATAGGAATGTTGTTGAGCATTTGTCCCAGGTGTTTTGATCGTAGCGCAGTTGGCATAGAACCACTGCTTCGCTTTCCCAATGAGAGAAAATGGAAACAGTCAGAGCCTGACGGCGTCAGGACTGACGCCCTTCATCGTGTACGTGCTACAGATCTCCAAGAACTATTGCAGATGTGCATAGGCATCCTCGTTTGGCTTGCCACAGAACGGGCTAGCCTGTGCTTGGTCTAGCAATGCTAGCAGGCTAGGAAATTGAAGTTTCAATTTGATCAGGATGAGAGGTTGATGCTCCAATTTCAACAGGCTGGGAACTGGAAGCTACAATGTTGTTAGCTCCTCCCTTCATCAATGTTGCTAGCCGGCTCTAAGCAATGGTTGTTCAATAAATTAGTAAATGCCTCATATCCAAAGTATAGTGAAGGTTTTTTAGATGATTACCTTCTTGTGATTCTTCCTGTGCTTTATTCAAGTATTGTCTGCATAGCTAGTCTTTTGGGACTAGGAATATCTGAAGTAGTTGGCAGTGTTCCTCCTTGGCTTCCTCTTCCTGCAAAATACAAGACAAAATAATGCATTAAGGTTATCAAACTGTATTATTGAGAACAGTATTATGGTGGTCAAGCAGACTTGCCTTTTTTTTGGTTCCATTAAGGGAACACTTGTAACTTGTTTGAATGTGGCAAAATTTCCCACAACCCTTGCGCCTTCTCTTGCCTCTTACCAGCACCCTCTTCCCTGAATCATTGTCAATTGAAGCAGTTTTGGATTCGGACTTCCTATCACCTTCAAGGCAAGTTTTGGTCCTAAGCTTTCCGTATCTTCCATTTTTCTTCTTAGGTAAAGGTGCACCTAACACCCTTGGCAATTCAACATATGGCCAGTATGGGTTGTCACCCAATGGCTTTATAATCCCACTATAGGCCTTCTTGAACAAAATCCTCAATGTTCACATCCATATTTTGTTGGGAGATTATCAAAGCCAATGCATGCTAACAGGGTTTTCCAGTGTGCTGCCAGTACTGATTGTAAGCTTTCACCACATGCTTACCATTACTGCTGCTATTGTTAACAACCTCTGCACAAAAGCTATCAGATTTCACTACTGAGAGGTGACCCAAACCCGTAGTTTTTTCCTTCAGCTGTTGTGTTACAGCAGGCAAGATCTTCCTACTCACCTTCTCTGCAATTCCTCTCCTCTTATTCCATAGAACCATAACCAGCGCTCTGTAAATTTCCGCATGGTCACAAATTAGCAATGCCTTGTAATCCTTAATCCAGTTGTTGAAACTCTCTGCAAGATTGTTAGTAATGTAATCACACTTTATTGCTGGGTTGAAACCACTCCTCATCCACTTCAATGGATGATAGGTTTCAAGCCAAGGAAGCACATCACTGCAAGCTTCAATAACTTCTTTCATGTGCTTTTGCCAAATCTCTTTCCTATAAGCCATTTGCTGCTAAGTGCACACATCACCACCAAACCTCCTCACAAAGTTCTTCATTAGATGCCAGAAGCATTCCATCTACTCAGCATGCTCAAACACAGTATGTACAACCTTTTCTAATCCTTACATGCATAGGTACAAACAGCTAGTGGGTTAACATCTCCTATAGCTTTATGAAGTTGTCTCATAAACCACTCTCAATTATCCTTAGTTTCAGCATTTATGAACACAAAAGCTAGTGGATACATCCAATGATGCCCATCTACAGAAGTGGCAGTAACCAAGTGACCATTCCATCTGACATTCAAAGCAGTTGAATTCATACTAATGTATGGCCTACATTCCTCTAAGAAACCATCTATACAGAGCCTCAGAGCACAAAAAAACCTATGAAAATATACTTTCCCACAAACCTCCACGGTATCTATCTCTATCACACTCCCTAGTGAAGTTCTCGGTACCTAAGCCCTCCACCTATAAAGCATATGCAAACTTTCTTCCCAGGTCCAATAGAGCTCAACCATAGCCTTTTGTCTACCCCTAAATATTGTGTCATAGTTAATTGTGCACTTCTAATCTTCTTGTAGTTGGCTCGGCAAGGCTTTAGGGCCCATACCTATATTCTTCCTAAGGATTGGAATTGCCTTTGCAGCTACCCAACTGATGTTGTGGTAATTATTCTCCTACTGCTAGAAGTGCATGTATGGAAGTCTATTAACACTTTCACATTCAAAATAAATGCAACAATCCATCAATTTCCAACCATTATGAAAATATCAAAACGAAATTACTGAAATTCAATACCATCACTATCTTCTAATTAGGTTGCTTATGTCCAACCATATGCCAAGGGTAACCTTCAAATTTACAACCACCTATATTTTCAGGGTCAGTTTTCACCAACTTCAACTCAAAACTCCTTGTTTATAGCACATTGTCTCATGGCTAGACTAAACTCTTTCATGTCCGGGTACATAGTGCCAACCTTCATGCAAGGATTATTAGGGTCATAAGCCATGACCATCTTTCCTGGTACTTCATCATGAACAGGTATTGATGCCCCATTAATATCTTCAACATTAGTAGTAGGAGCTGCAGCTGCATGACCAGCAGTAACACCAGCACCAGTAGTTCCAGCACCATTAGCAGCTCCAACTTCAGCAGCAGCATGTCTTGCCATCTCAGCCTCATCCTCAGCCCTCAAACCCTATAGCTGGTAGAATTGCTCGTCCCAATCATTTTGACAATATCTAGCCTCCCTTCATCATCATTTTGAGCAAGAATCTCTAGCCTATTCCAATCGACAACATCGGTACTAGCTGGGTCAAAAGCACCGTAGACTGGAACTTGTTCGACTACTCATTCAGGCACAATGAGGAAAACGAAATCGACGGCATGATCGGATTCGGGTTCAACCACAGCTAAAATAAACTTAGGCTCTTCTAGCCTGAAGAAAAATAATTTGGGACACTTGTTAGAGTATTCTCTAACAAGCAAAAAAAAAGACAAATCAAGCTTCACAAACTAAGGAGAAAAACATATTCTTACCCCATGACTAGCTCATACCTGGTACACTCAATCAATTCCACCTTATTCCTAGCACCAGCATTCCGTTGGGAACCAGGGGCAGTACCACCCATTAGGCGGGGTTGGGCGACCGGCCCAGCTACGGCCCGCGCCGCCCCAACCCTCCATATCCTTCTTGGGCCGCCTACCACCACATCCAATTCACAATTGGCCCATAAATAAACAGCCCAAGTGTCCAATTTTAATCCTGCGTATGTGATGCTTTCCTGAGTCAATTCCTCGACACTGCTCACCCCCGTCCCCTACTATAGTTAGGTGCCTAATGTTTTTCTCTCTCTCCCTTCTAAGCAAAATAATCATCATCTTATTCTAGGTATGCGATATCTTGTTGTAGGCTCTCCGAACCTTCCATTATATTTGAGAGATGAAATGAATAATTCAAGTCATCAAACAAGCATAATGAAACATCCGACGCCTCGAGAGAGGAATTTTGGAGTTATGTATGGCGCAAAAATTATTACTTTATTTTAATATCATTTTTGTTTTTTGTTTGCCTTAATTTATTGATTATACTATATGTTTATATGATTACAACATAAATATGGTATTTTTTGCGTTTAGTTGTTTTTATTGAGACGAGCATCTTCGCCCCATCTTTATTTTAATCCTGCGTCCGCCACCGGAAACAACAGCTTCGAGAGGCTGCCCTCGGCATCAGCGGCGAGGAGGGGAAGGGGGAGGGTGGCAGCAGTGAGTAGGTAGAGGCGGCGGCGGGAATGGCGATGGTGACAGCTAAATCTGGGGCGCCGCCATGAGCTAGAACGGAGTACGATAGGGGAGGAGCGACTGCATCTCGATCCCTTTTCATTCACTGACCTAAAGAATGAGCCAAGGGCAATTTGGTCAGAACACAACTCATTTACTGGCTTAATCGAGTGAAATTGGAAAAACGACGAACCAGCGTGTTGCGCGAAGGTGGCGATGGCATTTTAACAAAACAAGTTCGCGGCGTGGCATTACAATGAAACCCAGCCTTGAATGTGGCACAATGTCAATTTTCTTGGGCAGGCCCACACTGCAGAGGCGAGGCGACACTAACGACGCGGCCTCTACAAGAAAACTCGAGTTCCACCACCGGCTCTCCTCCACTCTTCATGTCAAGCTGCAGCCATGGATCTAGAGCACGTGACCAGGGAGTCCTCACCTCTAGGGAGACTGGATCCTCATTCTCAGCTCGTCACCGGCTGGGTCACCGGCCCCAACTAGCTTCTCTCAGGCCAACTCCTCCAGATCCACTGTGCGTGATGCCACAATGATGGGGTAGCCGGCGTTGCCACTCTTGCCTGTGTCGCTCGGATAGGCTAGGTCCTTCGCTGCCGCCATGGACCAAAGAATGGGAGAAAACAAAGAAAGTGGCATGGTGGATGACATGTGGGCCTAGTTAGTTTTTTTTCGATTGGATTGCCACATGTGCCGGCTCGGATCAAAACCGCTCAAAACAGTGCTTAGGTGGTTATTTGTCAAGATTGAAATGTTCGGGCTGTAGAATATCCAGTTTTGTTGTTTAGAAAAGTAATTCGTAATGTTGCGTTCAGTGGCGGAGGACTCAGTAGGATAAGGTTTTGCTTGAGCCATACCTCGCTTTGACCACAAGTAACCCCATCCACTCCTCGCCCTGCTCCAGCTTTGCAGCACGACCACCACGGCGGCATCGCCGACGCCGAGATATGTAAGCGCGAGAGGAGGAAACAATGCTCTAGCAGTAAGAGCTTCTGTATTTCATTCCATATGCTGTAATTTTGGGATTTTTTGTCAAAAACCATATCCAATCGATTCCCTACTAGCACTCCCAATAGATCGAGTTCCCTTATTCGGATTATTCGTTCCCCACTTCTAGCCACTCGGTTTCGTTCCCAAACCCTTCCCTCGCCGCTCTCTCGCGCACGTCCGGCGAAATGTTCCCACGCAGCTTTTCTCGCCCACCTCGACTGCCGCCACCGTCCTCTTTCTCACAGCCGCCGGTGTTGGCTTTGCTCCAGGGGGCGACGCATGGTGTGGCAATGCTGACCATGCCGATTGGTGGAGCAGGACCATCGCTGCCACCGCAAGCCCCACCGCCATCTTGATTCGGGGTGCCTCCACGATATAGCAAGAATTGGTCCAGCGCCCCGTAACACCGCGAAAATTTTGACTCTAAAATACAAAAACGAAATTCGGAATAATAAAAAAAATCTTTTCCAAAATTCATTTATGCTGGAATTTGTTGTTTTCCTCCTGTGCTTGGAACAAAGGATGGGCGTCTGAGAATATGCTTGTATTTTAGATTTCAAAATATTATTTGTTGAAAGAACCATGATTATGAAATATGTTAATTAAGAAAATATTTGCAAATACTAACAGCCTTCTTACAAATCCTTTTCTATGGATTAAAACCCATGGGTTGTCCTTGTTTTGCCAAATAGTTTCTATTTGGAGAAAACCCTTCTTAAAGGTTAACTCCCTAAGGAATTATTGTACCAATAAAATGTAATATTGATTATTTCCTAAGAATCCTTTCCTTTAAAAGGATTAAGTCATTTGGCAGTTATTTTTCAAATAACAATTATTAATAAAATATTTCCTGGAAATCCTATTTGCGAAGTAAATCCCAAAAAGGTTATATTAAAAGAAAAGACTTTCTCAGATAAAGTCTAGATTACCGCCTTAAAGGCCTAAACGAGCCTGCATAATAGAATTTCTTATTTGAGTGCATTTGTGTGTTTGTGCCAAGATATCGATTGAATCAATCTTACTAAGCCCCAAAGGATGCCCTTCGATCGACATCCTTCCTTGTCCTCTCTCCTCTCGTCTGTTTTATTTAGCACTTCGGTGCAAAACTAATCGAAGTTCTGAAACTCTTTCCTTCTATCGCGATGTGATATCTCTCTCTCGAGCTCATGGAATTCTATGATTAAATCGAAACCCACTCCGTTAATTTGAATCGGCCTTTCCCTTGAAAGCCTAAAATCGTTCGACGGATTTATTTATCGTGCATCGACCCGAATATCCTCGGTTCTATCTCTACCCTTGAAACCCAACCATGTCGAATAGATTTGTATGCCATACGCCGCTCCTAAACCCCTCTTTGTTATTGTCATCAATTCGTTCTAGTGATCGCAAAGGAAATTCTAAATCCAATCCTCGAGCAACCAAATTAGCCAAATAATATTCGAAAGCCTTATCAAATGTCCATCATACAGTCCTTTTACAAGTTTCGAATACAATTCCAAATTCCAAACCCCCTAGCAAATTACTAAGTTTCCTAGCAATTATGCAAGTCCCCTATTACAGTTGGGCCACCCTTCTCTCTTCCAGCCCTACCCATTCGACAACACAAGTCCATTTCCCTCCCTCTGCATGCCGAGCTCTCTCTCCCTCTCAGCCCGCTTCCAGGCCAGCACATCGAGCCGCCGTATTAATCCAAAATGCCTAATTGGTGAACAGTTGCGCGCCTCCCTCTTCGCGCAGCAAGGCCACGTGGCGTGCGCGGAGAGGGGGCGGCGGAACGGCGCGGGAGGGAGGGGTCCAGGTACGATTTTTTTTTTCGTTTTTTCTTCCATATGTTCTTCAGTTTTCGTGTTTTTTTATGTTTTTTTCTTTCCGTATCTTTTTTTAGTTTTTTTCGTTTTTTAATACGTACGTATACAAACTATGTATACGTATAAATACAAACTTTGTATATGTGTATATAAACTTTGTATACATGTATTTTTTTGGTTTGTATACGTACGGACGTATACAAAGTTTGTAAACACGTATTTTTTGGGCTTTTATACGTATGCACACAGACTTTATATACATGTGTATATTTTCTTTACACCCCGAGACATGGGCAATACAGTGAGGGAAATCCACACCCCGAGTTCACAAAACCATGCTTACCTTGCCCTTCCCCTCCGGTGGCGATGCCGACATCCAGGTCCCGCGCCGCCGCCGTCCAACCTGTGGGCGCGCGCCACATCGCCTCAGCTCCGTCCTTTTTCCCCCATGCCCATGCCGCTCTGTGCCGCCAGCCTTCTCCTTGAAGGGAGGAAGAGCCAACTCGGCAATCTCCCTCCTCGCCGTGGCTATAAAGCCAGCCGGCACCCCTCCCCCTTCCTCCTTTCCCGCATACATCCGCCGACGACCACCGCCGATCCCGTCATCGTCATCACCACACCCGAGTCCAGCTCGAGCTCGTCGCCGAACTGCCGCCGCCCGCACAGCCATGTCGGCTGCGCGGGAGCCGCCTCCGCGTACGGCCAAGTCAGCCGTGCGAGCACCGTCCGCAGCGGTTTCCACCTAGCTCCCGGCCAGTGCCCAGCCGAGCATGGTCGAGCCACTGGCACTAGTACAGAACCTTCCATCTGTGACGGCCTCTAACATGCTTGAAATTAGTGGCCGTCACTAGGAAGTCATCTCAATCGGGCCGAAAAAGCGCCCGATTGAGATAACTTAGGCCCGTCACGGATGACACATATCAGTGACGGGCGCCAACTTGGGGCCCGATTGAGATATGAAATGTTATCTCAATCGGGCCTAAACTACGGCCCGACACTGATATGTGTCATCCGTGATGGGCCTAAGTTTTATGCCCATCTAACATGCCTTTGAGACCATATCTGAATAACTAGGCCCGTCATAGATGACTCATCCGTGACGGACTCTATACTAATGCCCGATTGAGATGACTTAGTATTTTTCCATTTTCATATGAAATGTTTATATTTGTGAGTTGACATGTAGCAAAATAATTAACTGCAGTATAATAATTCATTTTATTAGTCAAAAATAAAATGATTTCAAATGAAAAATTGTCAACAACAATGTTGTATAACTTATCAAAATTTACAATTTTTATTTTGGTCATTTTTCTATATAACTTTTTTTTTTGAACAGTTTGAATTTGAATTAGAAAATATGACAACTTCAAACAATATTTTCAAATATTAAATGATTTCAAATAGAAAAGTCCTCAACAACAAAGTTTTATAACTCATCAAGATCTATAACTTTTATTTTGGTCATTTTTCTATATAACTATTTTTTGAATAGTTTGAATTTGAATTTAAAAATATGACAACTTCAAAACAACATTTTCAAATACTAAATGATTTCAACTATAAAAGTCTTCAACAGCAAAGTTGTATAATTCATCAAGATCTATAACTTTTATTTTGATCACTTTTCTATGTAACTTTTTTTGAACAGTTTGAATTTGAATTTGAAAATATCACAACTTCAAACAACATTTTCAAATAATAAATGATTTCAACTAAGAAAGTCATCAACAACAAAGTTGTATAACTCATCAAGATCTATAACTTTTATTTTTGTTATTTCTTCATCCGATAAAATGTTAGTAACATTGCTAACAAAATTCACATATCTGTGTTATAGTTTATAAAACCAAATGAGAGATATGTGAATTTTGTAAACAATGTTACTATCACTTTGTTGGATGAAGAAATGACCAAAATATAAGTTATAGATCTTGATGAGTTATACAACTTTGTTGTGATGACTTTTTCAATTGAAATCATTTAGTATTTGAAATTGTTGTTTGAAATTATCATATTTTCAAATTCAAATTCAGACTATTCAATAAATGTTATATAGAGAAATGACCAAAATAAAAGTTGTAAGTCTTGATAAGTTATACAACTTTGTTGTTGATGACTTTTCTATTTGAAATCATTTAGTATATGAAAGTTATAACTTTTATAACTTTTATAAAAGTTATAACTTTTATAACTTTCATATTTTCAAATTCAAATACAAACAGTTTAAAAAATGTTATATAGAAAAATGACCAAAATAAAAGTTATACATCTTGATGAGTTATACAACTTTGTTATTAACAATTTTCCCACTTGAAATCATTTACTACCCGAAAATTTATTTGAATTTCTTATATTTTAAAATTCAAATTTTATATAGTTCAATCAAACCCGAATGGAGAAACGACCAAAATGAAATTGGTATATCTCAATGAGTTCTACAACTTTGTTTCTGACAGTTTTTTTATATGAGTTCATTTCGTATCACAAAATTCAATTCAAAATTTATTTTTGCCTAAAAGTCTGATTTGCCTCCTCATCATGTTAATACTTGCTAAATATATATTTGATCCAATTAACTTGGTTTTACTGGTGAAATATGTGAAATATGTGATAAAATGGATGTTATGTGAATGTGGTTGTGTTAAATATATTGATGGTTGTGTATGTGAATGAATGTACAACTTTTTCTTCACCCGAACCCCAAAGAGCTCTAAGGTTAAGCGTGCTTAGGGTGGAGCAATCTCAGGAAGGGTGACCCGACTGGGAAATTCTTCCCCGGCGGAGCAATTTCGGGATGGGTGACCGACCGACCGGCCCGCGGGCGTGGCTAGAAATGGCATGAGGCTAGCAAAAAAACAAAATTTATTTTTTTTGGATTATACTCATCCGTGACGGGCTATAATTTAAGCCCGATTGAGATGAGAGTCATCCATGACGGGCTATAGTTCAGGCCCCATTGAGATGAGAGTCATCTGTGACGGGCTATAGTTTAGGCCCGTTAGAGATGAGAGTCATCCGTGACGGGCTATAGTGTTGGCCCGATTGAGATGTGTGTCATCCGTGACGGCCGGATGACCGATTGAGATATTTTATCACATCAGTGATGACCTTTGCTCAGTGATAGGGCGTTACCCGATAGAGATGAGGCTTTAGGCCCGTTACAGATGACCGAACCTGCTCTAGTGTGTATGCCAGCGCCGTCATGCCGGCCACCCCGTCCAACCGGTGCCCCGACCTCCTCCTGCCCGGTGCCGTTCCCTTCCTTTCATCCTCTACCCGGCGCCGCCCTGACTCCTCCCCTCTGCGCCGCCTCCCTCTCCCTACGTGCAACCGCGCCGCCGCACCCGGCCGTCGCGCGCCTGCCGCCTCTCGCTCGGACGCACACGCGCGTCAGACGATGGGAACGATAGAGAGACATTAGGCCTTTCACAGTGGGGTGGAACTTACCATGGCTTCGTCTTCACGTGGCAAGAAAAGTGGGTGGGCCCATAGCTATACTCAGTCTCGGTTCCTAGCAAAGCAATGAGGAACTTCGCTCGGGCGCGGGGCCCACTCGGGGCGTGGTTCCACTTGGTGAGCACGCGGGCGACAACGACTACGCGTCGGTGGCGACTCCGCGCCGCTATGAGGAGGTCCTCGGCCGCCGCCCATGGCGAGTCGCCGGCCGGCTCTCTACTCCAGTCGCCGGCCACGTCGCCACGCCGCCCCCGATCTGGTCAACGAGCTCGCCGGCCAGGAGCGGCCGCGCGGGGTGGAGAGGGAGATGCGGGCGCCCCCCCAGCTCAGCTCAGCGCGACGACGACGACACCGCCGCCGTCCTCCTCTCTCCGCCTTCTCGTCGCCGTCGGTTGAGCTGGCTTCGCGTCGACGTCGTGGTGGCCGAGCCGCCGCCGCCGCCACCGGAGTGGCGAGCTCCGGAGGAAGAGGAGAGAGCAAAATGTTCGGCTTCGGGCACCATGGCCAAGACCAGCCGCCCTAACACGTCGGCGGCGGCGGGCGCGCACCACCCCGAGGACGCAGCCGCCGCCGCTGTCTCCGGCCGCGCCGCCGCGTCCTCCCGCGCCGCCGCCGCTGTGTCCTCCTCGCTCCGCCTCCTCGTCGCCGCCTCCGGAAGAGGGAGAGTCGGGCGCGGCGGACGGCGCGCGCTGCGACGCGACCACCACCACCACCAGTAGTCTCGCTGACGACGGGGGCGGAGGCGGTGGGGGCTTGGGTGGAGGCGGCGAGGGAACGGGCGGCGGAGGAGGGGAGAGCCGGCGCCGTTGGGTGACGAGGGAGAGGAGGAGCAGTTGGGGATTTGGTGTCGGTGAAGATATTTGTGGGCCCCACAAGTGGTGCTTGCACTGTGAGGAGAGTGTCTTCATCCTATGTGTCATCCTGTGGTAACTCATATGGGGTGCTTGCACTGTGAATGGCCTAAGGCAGACAAATTGAGAAGAAAATCATGAGAGAAGAAAAAGAAAAAGGAAGAGGGACCCACCCTTTTGACTCCTCACCGTGAGCCCTTTTTCCCTCTAAAAGTCTACATCAAGTCCCCCTTACTCCCTTGGGCCACCCGATTAACAAGTCTACAAGGCATCCGTCTTGGCCAAGCCCAGGAAATCAATTCCTACAAAAGTCTGTATTATTTCCCTCCTCCAAACCTCGGACCGTAGCCCATCAGCAGTCATCACCTCCACCAAAGTCCAATATCCCTCCTCCATTTCATAGGATAATCTTGGGAATATTTCCTCCAAATTCTGGGAAATCCTTTTCCTCCATTTATAAAACCATTTGAACTTCGAAAATTTGTATCTTGCAAACCGTAACTCCGATTGGGTCCATTCAACTTCCAGGATTTCTCTAAAATCGACATCTATCAAATGGCACTACTGAATTGAGGTGTTTAGTACTTTATTTGTAGGATTTTGGATGTTTATCTCTTATTGACCGCATAGGTGATATTTTTGATATTTAACGAACGTGGATTTCTCGAAGATATTGGATTCTAAAAGCAAGGCAAGTCACTACACATCCCTCCTTGAGCATGTTGAACCTATCTTTATAAATGTGGTGATTAAAAATAAAATTGCATGCTATTTATAAACTGCGTACCTAAACTTGAATGTAACCCACCCTTGATATTGTTACATTTATATATTTCTATATCCTTGTTGCATGAGTCTATTATTTATACACGGTCAATTATTGACATTGCTAGCATTGCATTGTACAGACAATTATAGACACCATGTTTATAATATGGATATGGATGTTAGATCACTCGATGCGAGTGATTAATGGTTTACGGCTGGAGACATGAGCGCCACCCGCGACACAAAAACCTTTTGCGAAAACTAAAACTTAATAAAACAAAATAATTTTGACTGGAGTGGCATGGATAGAATATGGGTGGTTCTATGAAACGGCTAGTCATCGACCCTGGTCAATTAAGCACCGAGTCAAAAAGCTATACAGTAAACAAACCGAGTACGACCGCACTTTTCAAATGGGTAAACCCGACGGACTAAGAAATTCTCATGGGGCGGCACCCCAGCCATGGTGGTTCTATATGACGTTGGTTGTTTTGTTGCAGTGTTGTGATTTGGATATTGTCAACGAAACCTAAAATGCACCTAACTATATTTAAAATGTAACTGCCTGTTATCCCGGGAGTGCCAGGACTCCCCTCACTTCTGGCTCGAGGTAGGGATGGTTTGCCGGGGTGAAATGGGGGCTCATAGTCCTTGGAGCGGGTGCCGCAACACGAGGGTGACTGAAAAACCAGACCATGACAAGTCTCATGTGTGGGGACTAGGCTCATGGGTTGGGTACGTTATGGAGTGCGGGATTAAAAGAATACATCCACTGTGGTGTGATTAAACCAATCTATTCGAATAGCCTTGCTCGCGGTTAATGAGCGCCGAGACATGTACTACTCTATACTAGCCCCATAAGTTTTTAATACTGCTTATATTAGAAATGGAAAGGAATGTGTGACCTTGCCCGATGTGCGGGAAGGTCGATATGGTAAAGATTGTATAAAACGGGAGGCTTGGGGAAGGTGGATGAACCCTCGATAATTAATGACAACTTCAACTTAACGACTTAACGTCGATAATCTAAGTCATAGATTTGTGAAATGAACTGTGAAAACTAGCTTTATGCAAATAAACCAAGCCATCTTTGAACCCCTGTGTGCACTAAATGCATCCTGTAGTGGTGGCTTGCTTAGTACGGTTGGTACTCGCCATTGCTTAATTAAATCTTTTAGGAGTTGTTGGAGCCAACATGTATGTATGCTATGCAAACAAAGATTTTCAAAAAAAAACAAAGCACCGCTACAAACCTGCGTCTAAATTGAACATGGAGGTATGTAGGTTCTTCAGAAAATAGTTATTATACAATCTCCAATGACTAGCCAATCTATCCTGATCAATTACTGTGTGACCTAAAACACACCCACCACGCACTGTGCACTGCGTGACCTAAAACAGACCCATCATCGAACTCACTGTGCACTATATCAACCACCGAAGAAATAAATTCTTCGTCGCCATTAGATGAAGACTCTTCGTCGCATTTGGAGGAGGGTGCTTTGACGACTCATCTCTTTTTTTTTTTACCACGAAGTTGGATTGCAAGGGAGAGACGGCCAACTGAGGGAATGGAGAGGTGGCTAGCAGCAGTGGGGGGATATGGGAGGGTGTTGGTATTTCTTAACCACATTACTAGAAATATAATTTCCAGCAATGGCGCAGAAATACTTCTGGTATATTATGGTTACAGAGTTCATCCGCAAGCACACGGATATACCATTGTTGCATTTCACCCGAGAGTATTCCAAGGGCATCATATTTATTTAATCCTGTGGGAAGATCATAGTAGAGAGAACCTGACTAATAATTTATATGTTACTTGTAGTAATCATATTCTAAGTAGGGTTTAAGATAATCCAAGGGTAGAGTGACACACAAGTATGGAACTACTCATTCTCATATTAAAATATCTAAGCTAAATGGAAAAAAATAGAAAGATAATCTATTCCTATACTTCTAGTATACATAGTATACATACATCCTAGTTATCTGATATACTAGCTAATACCCTCTATTCGATACCCTTATAGTATTTCGAGAAGCCACCCCTAACTGCCGAGTTCCTTACGACAGCCCATCATGACCATACAACCGGGGCTAAATACAAATGAGTACCCTCCCTAGGAAATTAACTTAGGACTACATACACGCGTGGAGGAATACCCGCACTGACCTGTCACCATCAGCGACCCACCTCTCATCCGCAACATATAACCCCAAATAATGATATCCCATAGTCTAGACACTCTAAACTACCAGATACTATTCCAATATCATCGTCATGACATAGAGTAATTGTATAAGCAAACACTATACCCGTACCAAAGCATCTCCTAGATAAGCTAGCATAACATGAACATAAAGTAAAGTTAGCATTCATATACTAGGAAAGTATTCCAATACCATAAATGTATAAAGAAAAGTATTCTAATAAAAGTACAAAGCTTACAAAAGAGAAGAGAAGAGCTACTAGAGCCATACCCGAACTCTTCCGAAGGCTTCCGGACTCCGATTTCTACTCTATTCCTATTCCACTAGCTTGAGAACACTAAACTAACTTGAGAAGATATGAAAGAACTCTTGCTTGAGGTTTGTGAAGAGAGTGAGGAAGTGAAGTCCTTTTATAGCCTCCCAATGACGGTTATGGCAGTTGGAATGGTTGGAAATGCCCTCTAACCGTCATTGGCGAGAAATCCTGGACGTCCACGCCAAACCCTGCATCCAATGGAGCAGATGGGGGCCCTGGTTCGGCCGAACCATGGGCTGGTCCAATCCAGCCCATTTTTGGCTGGCAGCCTCCTGGACATCTTCTCTCTGCAGACTTGTGAATTTTGGCCCAATTGGTCGTGTCATTTCTGAGTTTTTGGCCCATTCATACATAAGTCTGATCCTCGACATCGTCCGATTGATTTATCGTCTGGTTTGATGTCGATTCCTCTCCCTTTTATATATGGTTATTTTCTGCAAAAGGTTAGTGATCCAAATATTAGTGGAATATTATTATTCTAACATGGATATGCATTGCAAGCATAACTAGTTCTCCTCTATTTTGGTAATATTGACGGTCGAAACTGATCGCTAACGACCGTCAACAGAGGGGAAGGAGGAAGGAAGAGCTGGGCGGTGAGGGTGTTGGGAGATCGGCAGGAGGAATCGGCGTCAGGAACAGAAGAAAGCGACGCACGCAGGAACAGGAAGAGATTGGCGCGCCCCGCCAGGAAGTCATGCGTCGCCACGCAGGAACAGGAAAACGGATTTTTGTTGTTACTTTAAAGGAGTGCCCATTTTTAGTTATAGGAAATCAAATTTAGGCTCTCTCTTGGAGATATTAGTTTTTTCAATTCCCATATTGATGTTTAGGAAAACCAAAAACTTAATTTTGGAAATGGATTTCTGTCATTCCCTTGGTGATGCTCTCAATCCCGTCCCGCACCGAAGCCCAATGGGATTTTGCCGTGTGACCAATGTTAATGACTACTTGGTCTCTACGTCCCTAGTTCCCTACCTCCCATATTCCCAATTTCCTTCGTTCTTAGGGCTACGGCCGACGACTAAGGGATGTGCGGGCGTGTGGGGACCGTCGACCAGAACAACAGCATGCAGAGCGTGCGGCTGGCACGGCAGTGGCGGGGCAGGGCGGTGCGGCGCCAGGCTTCCTGCTCTGCTGCACAGGCAGATCCGCACAGTCCGCACACAATAGCTGTATCCTGTGCTAATTTGCAGCCAAACAGTGTTACGAGCCCAAGCATTAGTTTTTACATATCTTGCTCTTCGTTTCACAGATTGTCTCTTTTTTTTTTTTTTGAACGATTTCACAGATTGTCTATGCTCTACAAGTTAGCGTATTTAATGCATTGCCCAATCTTCATTGTTTTATGTTTTTCCGGTAAATACTTTATATGTTCCGTTGATGTCCACTGCTAGAGAAACCATCTTTGGTCGGTTGCCCAAAAACAACAATAGTCCCGGTTGCTTACAAAACCGGGACTAAAAAGCACTTTTAGTCCCGGTTTAAAAGTGCAATGATCTTTAGTCCAGGTTAGTATTACCACCCGGGACTAAAGATCATCTTTTGTCCCGGTTTATTCATTGGCACGATGTGGCAGGGCTCCTAATATTTTTAATCCCGGTTGGTATAAACAACCGGGACCAAATCAGTTTCCCACGTATCGCTCTCTCTCTCTCTCTCTTCTGTCATTCTCTCCTTGCGCAGAGTCCTCAGTCCTCACCCTTATCTCTTCCTCCCCTCCACTCTTTATCTCTCCCTTATCTCTTCCTCTTTCACTCTCATCTCTTCCTCTCCCCTTCCTCTTCCACATCTGGAGTCCTAAACACCTTAGGAAACCCTCTAGTACAAGAAAGAAACTTTACATAACCAATCGTACCAAATTTGGACTCCTTCCAAATTCGACTCCGCATCCCATACGCACACAGTACCTCCATCGTATGCCATATGGAATCTCCATCAATCACGTGCATCAACTCTAGCCTTAGTATCCCGCATGATATCTGACCACCACGGACATCGTCTTACCACCAAGCCGACTCCCGGTCCATCACCGCAAATACTCTCTCGAGGCATCGAGTCACCTACACATGAAACAAACAAAGAAACCATATTCCGAGACCAAGCTATCCCCAACTTGACTCATTGTTAGCAAACAACAGTATTACATACGTATAGTATCCATCTAGAAGCCATAACCATGAAACAATCACGGATATCCAAAGAAACAACCTGAAACCGAAACCGACACAGCGTCGGCCGGGCAGACCGCGGGCCGGCCGGTCTGACCGCTCACAAAGCTCCGGTCTGACTGGCAACCACCGCCCGGTCTGACCGGTCCCGACAAACCAGTAAACCCTGTTCATCTCCAAATTGATTATCTCCAAAACCACTTCGATGATAATCTCCAAATAACATAACCGATGATCACAGATGCCAATTGTTCATCACAGAATAAGAATCAAAACACACGTTGATCTTACAACATCTTTCTTTTGAACTATCTACCACTACTAGAAAAATTGTCTTTCCAGATTTTCCTAGGCGAGGGGAAGGCCCGCCTGCACGTGTGGCCCGCCTGCGAAAATAGTTTACGCGAACAAAAAAAATTGCTACCAAAAATATCGCCACCGCCGCAGCCCCTCCTCCCCTTCAGCCAGATCTGGGAGGGAGGGAGGCCGCCGCCGGGAGCCGACACCACCTGGAGCCACGCTGCCACCGCCGAGAGGGAGGGAGGAGAGGGAAGCCGCCACCGCCAAGACCTGCTGCCGCCTCGACCCTCCGCGCCGCCACCGCTTCCCTCCACCGCCGCCTCCACCGAAGATGAGAGAGGGGAGCCGCCACCGTCCTCCGGCCAGATTTGGGAGGGAGGGGAACCGCCGGCGCCACCGCATCATCCACCCTCCGCACCGCCACTGCCTGTAGACGCCGCTGCCCACCCTCCTGCCCAGGGAGGGAAGCCTCCTCCACCCTTCGCGAACTCGCCGTCACCGCCGGTAGTCGCCGCCGTCACCACCCTCCGGTAGTTGCGCCGGGAGAGGAGGGGAGGGAGAGATGAGGCCCCGGAGGGGAAATGAGAGGGGAGGGAGAGAGCATGAGGTGTGAAAGTGAATGAAACTTAGCCATTTTGGTGGGTAGATGCCACTTTTAATGTGTTTGGCCTTTTTGCCGGCAGACCTCTTAAGGTACCGCCTGCAAAAATAGACCTCTTAAGTGGTCCGCCTGTAAAAATAGATTTTTGTAGGCGGACAACGATCTCGCCTCACGTTGTCATTTTCGCAGGCGGCCATTTAGCTCCAAAACACCTACCCGCCAAGAAAAAAATGCCATCGTCTGGAAAAATGGTTTTTCTAGTAGTGTACATGACTCTAATATTTAGACATGCCCTTTTTCCAATTTTTTGGACTTTAGTTCGAGGGATCCAGGGGGTGGATCCAATGTGAATTCTAGGGGGATTCGACTCCTCTCTACCCAGTTGAATAACCATTGATAGAAGGAGATAGAAGGGGAAGGAAGAGGGAGATGATTCCCTTCCAAATCATATTCTGGATCCACCCCTGGAGGGAGTGTATTTCTATTTTTTGACATTAAATATAACCTACAGAGACAAAGGCGCGTGAGGATGAGAAGATTACGACATCGATACGCAAGCACTCGTGTCATGTGACATGTTACATGCTTCTTCGCCCCACTTCAATTTGTTCCCACTTTCCAATCTTGCCCCTTCTAATTAAACGGTTGGATTTTGTTTATAAATGGTGATACGAATATCTTGAAATACTACTTGATGGACCATAACAAACCTCAATTTATACTTAAGTTTGATTGAGCAAAGCATGCTACACATTTCTTTTGGAATAGGAGATGATTCAAGCTTCCTAGCCTACACCTTGATTACATGGTCAGCTTAGTGCAAAAAACCGGACCGGCCATCGAACCGATCTGACCACTAGGTCGTCCAGTTCGACTACAGAACCAGATTATTCATGCATGACTTGGGAATAAAACAACATGTATAAGTGGTCTAGCTGGCTTAATTGTTGAGCATTTAGGGAGCCTAGTAAAACTTACACTTGCATGACTTGGGTGCCTAGTGGGCCTTTCTAGCCTGGCCCATGTGCTTGCCAAAACCGCCGGTTTTGAGGTGTCTAGTTCGCCGGTTTGAAAACCGCCCGGTTCATCTGGTTTTTACTGGTTTAATTGTATATCTAGTCCTTGCAGCAAACCGAACCGGTTGAGGAGCTGGTTCCGGTTTTTCTTGATCCAACTGCCGGGTCGGGCCCCTTTTTTTTACTAGGATGGTCAGTGGATTTGCTACATGATAAAATTTTTAAACACGTGGAGGCTGCTGCAATTTTTTGTGGCACATGGACACAATATGCCGTGCCACGAAAGGACGCAGTTCACGCAAGCATGGAAAGATTCCTACCAGTAAGAAGCAATATGTTTCTAGTACTGTTGGACGGTGGCACCAGTTGTATATGTACAACAACCAAACCCAGTGTGTATGTACAGCTATTTCCGCCGTTCAACAGTACTTACTTCCTAACATGAGGTTCGAAACTTGTACAGGCATCCAGGATGTTTCTGTGAGGTGAATGTCGAATTGTCGATGGTGCTTTCTCTAGTAGGATGTACCGCTGCAATAATTAGGGATGAAAATGGGAGCTTCTAGCTTGCAACGGTAGTCTCGCAAACTAAAATTCCATGATGAAGTGTCCTGCAATGGTGATGATGATAGTAGAAAATAGGGAGGCATATGTGTAGCACAAATAGCAACAATTAATGAACCAAATAAATAGTCAAGCAGAGGTGACGACAATAGAGATCTGAAACGAACCTGAATCTTGTACGTTAACACCGTCCACCACAGAAACTATAACCATAATGAATGAACCTGACTTTAGCATCATGTGCCTTGACGCTAGGGAGAATCCACTCAGTACAACTGAGTTTTCCCCACTTCTACAATCTACTACTGACTTTGTCAAGTTGAATGATATGCCATTGTGTTTTCTTGAACCTCTACTGCGTGCCATCGTAATCTACAAGCCGTTAGTTGAACATCTGTTAGAGCTGTAAAAAAGCCTATTTACCCTAACTCATGTTTTATTATGTGTCAGATACTACTTCCTTTTACTTCTCCGCGCGCGCTGCCTTTGTTTTCAAACTTACAACAGCGCTGAAATTCCACTGCCTTTTTCTTTCGAACTTACTGCTGCGCTGAAATTCCACTGCTATTTTTTTTTCAAACTTGCTACTGTGCTGAAAACCTGAAATTCACCGCATTTTGACCCCCCATATTACGCTTAACAATTCTGACATTATTACTACCTGCATTTTTTTTCGCAGCAGCATTTCGTTCTTCTGCATCAAAATGTACATGGACGAATATTTGTATAACACTCAGAAAAAAAAATCCATTCCCATGCCATTTTACTCGCGCCTCGTGAGATGACTAATACAGATTACAATCACTGGCAAAGCAGGAGCAACCGCATAAGTCCCATACAGCCAGGTTCAGAGTCAAAAAAAAAAAATCACAAGAACAGCAGTAGGGCTGTCAACGAGCCGAGCTCGAGTGAGCTTACCTACCTAAGCTCGAGCTCGGTATAGGCTCGAGCGGAGCCCAGCATTACCTTCGAGCTTGAAGGTAGCCTCGGTTCGAGCTCGATCAAGGCTCGGCTCGACTCGAGCTCGATTCGTAGAAGCTCGTTAAGATTGTTTCCTTCAGCAATCTGAACTTATCTCCCAATAAAAGCTTCTTAACAAGCCAAAGTAGGATTACAAATTCATAATAGAATATAATAGCTTCTCGACAAGCATATACTAGAAAGATTACAAATTCATAGCAGTGCATAAGTCATAATAGGATTACTACTTTTATAATAGGCCGGAGTGCATAACACCATAAGAAACATTACAATATCATGTGTCAATGACTTGACAGAACATAGGGCATCAATTAACATCAAAAGTAGCCCATCGGAAGTTCCCAACATATGTTCCATCTAAAAGCTCTAATATCTAAATATTACTTATACTACTAACACAACGTACTTCAAATTCCAACTGTCACAAAATATTTCCTCCACTATTGGCAATGGCAGTACGCCAATGTGAAACCTCCAAGCACTTTCTTCAAACTAATTGTTGATGCTATGCTATATGCCTGCATTAATGTTTCGTAAAGTTAAATCTGAAACCATGTGCAAAGATTATAGGTAATGTTTCATCAGTGATGAGGAATTGATATGGCAGCAATAGATAATTTATATAACCTCAAACATATACCTGACAAACGAGTCTAATTGCTGCCCACAACCGAATTTGCAGTTGAAGCTTGAGTTGGTACAAGGACAATAGAATTAGTATCATCCTCCTAGTATGCAACAAACAAGTAAACACAGATTATTAGATTGTGTATCTCTATTAATTGGTTAGAAACATGAAAATATAAGAACTTACTAAATCTGTGCTTTTGTGGTGGCCTCCTCTAATCCAACTAGATGTACACACCTGATGAGGTAGTTAGGTCCCGATTTTCCGATAAGTATTGATAAACAGTCGATTTGGGCGGAGTCGCGACACAACTCGATCCGGCTTCTGAACGAACACGCTACAGAGCCCCGCAATCGTAGCACCACGTCTCCTCTGGTTATCAACCGTGCCGAAACCCGGTTGACCTCGCCGAGAAGGCTAATCCCTGCATGCGAATCGAAGAACACAAGCAAGAACAAGATAGATTGCAACCAAATTACATATGAATGATTAAGTACACGAATTTGGGGTTCTACAAACCGATCTAGTGGCGAAACTGCTCTTGACAGATTAATCTAAGCAAAACCCGCCTCTAAACGATGACGGCTACTGAATTAATATGATTAGGGACGTCCTAGGGTTACCCTAGGGCGCACACCCCCTTGGCCTAAGCCCACGACACAATTACAAGGCCCAAAACCCAAATCAGATTCGGACTGGATGAGGTACGTGGCTTGTTTTGCAGATTCCCGGCAGCTCGGTAGGAATTTTGACATGGGACCAAAACCATCTGAAAGTAGACTCCATAAGCTTTCCAACAAGTACTCATGGGCCCCGAAATTCCTTCTAGATCAGCGGATAGGTCCGTTTGAAGTTGATGCTGTCAGGAGGCCCGAATCCGAATCCAAAACGTGTACAACTTATCTCTTGTCTTCTATGGGCCAAAAGTGACGTGGTGAGGTAGAAGTATACTTGGAGAAGGTCTTGGTTTTGTCCCAATCAACTTCTGCAATCATCCATGCATTCCTTACGCATTTTTCTTTCGCCCAAGCAAGTACCTCTGCGAACGAAAACACACGAAACTCAATGTGTAGCAACGTTTGTTCAAATATATAACAAGTAAATCTAATATAGAACATATGCATCTTTGGTTGATTAATACATAAGGTAGTCATGGTTATATCCGAGCTAGTTGTGTCCTTATCATCCTCCCCTTCTTGATTGGAAACCGTCCTCGGTTTCACCTTGTTATACAGCATATTGAACTTATCTTTATGTATCACAACATCCACTAAGGAACATTTCTTGATGGCCATATTGTGGGATCCTAAAATCTTGGTAGTCGAAAAACCACCACACTCCCCTTTTTGCAAACTAACCTGTAACTTATTTAAACAACTAGAGAAACTAGATAGAGAATTACTTATACGCATGCGGTCCTCTAGACAACACATTTCATGATGAAAAGGAGGTATAGTCAAATTCGAATAAATATATACTCGATGCATATTATATTCTCCTTTACTATCATAATTGCCAATAATATGAAAAATCCCATCAGAAGGGCATGGCAATTCAAATCTAACAAATAATTTCTTTTCTAAACAGTTGAGTGGACAAAGATCATCAAATTGAATATAACCCCAAGTATTTAAAGAATATAGCAATTGAAGCTCTTCATTCTCGCTAGCAATGTGAATAACATGTTTAAACTTAACACAGGGTGGCTCTTCTATAGTACTAACATGTTCATTCACTAGTTGTGGCATGGATATAAGTGAAGCATCGCACAACTCTTCTTTATCACAAGAGACATCAAGCAATTTGTTTTGTGACAAAGGTATTTCAACAATTGTTTCCACTATGGGTTGCTCTAACGTAGCATAAGTAGTGGACATAGTTGGCACATCATAACTATGCATACCTTGAGCAGTTGTAGCACCATTATCTTTACCTTTTTTCTCATCTTCAGAAATTGTAGGCACTTGGTCAATTAAACACTCCTCAGGCATGCGTGGATCTATGTATAGGTTTTTTTCCTCTTCGTCTTTCTTCTCTTCCTCATTACCTTCGTTGTTCTCAGATGCGTGCAAAATATTAGTATCCAAAGCAATAGGCACAACAATACGTTCGTTTTGTAATAACTCAGACTTAGTTGAAGGCATCACAATACTATCTTTCCTGGTATTTCTGAAAATCTCATCGGTTCTATTTTTCGTCCTTTCAACACTACCTTTGAAAATTTCCTCGATTCCATCCTTCATCCTTTCAAGATTATCTTCGAAAATTTCAGTAAAACTCATGGGTACCAATTTCATTTTCCGACCATTATGTCTAAATGTGTATGTATTAGCAACAAAATTATGCGATCCATTATTAGCATATACCCATGGTTGACCAAACAACAAAGAACATGCTTACATAGGGACAAGATCAAAATTGGCAGTATCATGGTAATTTTCAATCGAAAAGTTTATTCTCACAATTCTATTTACTTTGAACTTACCACAAGAGTTGAACCATTTGATGTAATATGGATGAGGATGCGGCTCTGTAGGCAACTCAAGTTTCTCAACCAAATCTGAACTCACAGAGTTATTGCAACTCTCGCTGTCGATTATAATACGACATGCTCTATCCTTAACCACAAACTTTGTTTCAAATAATTCGTGGTACTGCCATTGCTCCGCTTTCTCCATTTGAGAACTTAGCACTTGTTGCACCAAAGTACTGTCAGCACGTGCAACTTGTTGGTATCACTGATTTTGAGTGCCACTCATACCTGTCATTGCAAACACAAAAACAACAGCAAAAAATCAAGGTTATCCCTAATAATCTGCTACGCGGTGTAGTGGTGCTGTCCCTCAACAACTCAGTCAAATGGAGCACCTTACCAAGCTCTTACAAGTGTCTTACCAGCAATGCTAAGGACGGTACAACCGGTGGCTAGTTTGTGACACCTTGAAGGACGTGATGTGGCGATTGCAAGGATCAAAGCGGTGCTGACCAGAAGTATATATATGGAGCTTAGGAGGCACAATATATAGTAGCAAAGGGACGCAATTGTGCTAATCAGAAAATGCAAAGTTGAATAATAGTTCAAAGTACTAGTCAATGTGCTGGCCTAGCCTAGACTCAACTCTAGCTCAAGCAAGCACCCGACAACACTAAGGACTAGATATAAATCAATGCACAACTCTGCACTCTGATAACATACTCAAAGGATGAATGATTTTTTTTTCTTTCTAGGTGCGGCTTTTTTTAAGCACCTTTCTGCCTTTTTATTTTCCTTTTTTAGGTGCGACTTTTTCTTTCTTTTTTCTTTGCACCTTTCTGCCTTTTCTTTCTTTCTTTATTCTTTTTTCTTACTTTTTTTTCAACAAAAACTGACCACTGACCTTGAATAGGGACTCAAATGTAAATATGAATATTATAGGGACTCAAACGCAAAGTGCAAAACTAAAATTGGATCATCTAAAAAATGGATTGCTCACATCATGTAGGTTCTGTTTTTATAAAAATATCTCAAATATGCTACTTAACAATTTTAGTGCTACGGACGGGAGAGATGGGAGTAGTCACGGTATAGATCCGATCTCCTCCCCCTCACACGCGCACTATGACGGCAATACAAGAACTCTAGAAATCGAGTAACTCCCAAACCGCTTGATGTAAACTTCTCCAAACTACAAAAACGGAAACCCGACGACGAGACGATTCAATTTTTCAAGGTCCCGGCAACAACCGACGAGATGAAAAGCTGGACCCAAAACTGACGTACAACTCACACACTTTGAGTGATGAACCCTAGACCTAAGTGATGAACAGATGCAATACTCAAAACTAAAAATTAAATCTAAAACTAAACCACTAAAAATTAAATCTAAAACTAAACCAGCACTCGACACGACGATGCAATCTAGAATTCAACTAAGCAAAATCTAATAGAACAATGCAACGGCTCAAATTGTCTAGGTAAAGAATAAATATTTTTGTGTGGCAATTTTCTGGTTATGGGAAGATAAATTACCTAACGGGCAACCGCGCTCTGATACCAACTGATGAGGTAGTTAGGTCCCGATCTTCCGATAGGTATTGATAAACAGTCGATTTGGGCGGAGTCGCGACACAACTCGATCCGGCTTCTGAACGAAAACACACGAAACTCAATGTGTAGCAACGTTTGTTCAAATATATAACAAGTAAATCTAATATAGAACATATGCACCTTTGGTTGATTAATATATAAGGTAGTCATGGTTATATCCGAGCTAGTTGTGTCCTCATCAACACCAAAGCTTGTACTGTTGATGGGAGTAAAGAGCTGCGATAATCACTAATCACTCGACCCCCTGTGCTGAAAGCTGATTCAGATGAGACTGAGGTGATGGGAATAGTAAGAATATCCTTGGCCAACTTTGCCACAATTGGATACTTTAATTCATTCATCCTCCACCACTGAAGTATATTGAAACTTTTTGCAGGAATATCCTCAACAGGATCATCTAAGTACCTCTTTAAATCTGACTTAGGAAGACTAGCAGCATTCTTTGATTTCATATACTCATGAAATTGGCTAGCAGCAGAGAAATGACTACTAGTAGTGCCCAGAGATGTACTAGTAGATTGAGTGGTGGCATCATTTTCCTTTGATGTGCTCTGGAGTTCACTTTCATAAGATGCATGCAAAGATTTCAATGTGGACTTCACATTTGCAAGTTTCTTAGGAAGTACAGTTTCCTGGTGGCTTTAGTTGGGTTTCCCTCTTGGCCCTCTTCTCCCCTTACTTCACCTGGTACTAGCTGTTGATTTGGTTGTGCTTCTGTTGCTGCTATGCTATCCCTATTGCTCGGTGACTCGATCTCTATAGATAGCTGTCCTTGCAGGTTTACAGACATCTACAAAAATTAAAAATACCAACTGCTATCAATATATATTCTGCACAAGAGGAGGAATCAAACAAGTACAAGAAGAAAAGCATGGCATCAATTTACGTTGGCAAATGGCAATAAGCACACGGTGTTCTACAACCTTCAGTCTTTCTTCAGAAGAGGAGCACAGCAAGATAAGTACTACTCTACGTCTCCACCTAGTCCATAAAATTCAATGTAAATCAGTAACATCCATCAAGCAACTAAACACTACACAGTTGATACATGTAGGGCCCTAGATACATGTGGGTGCAAAAGAAATAAAAATGTAAAACAAAGAAAGAAGAGGAAACTTACTCAGATCCGAGTCGTCAGTTCGTCACTCACGGCGGAGGCGGTGGGCTGCCGCTGTCCTCCATGGGGTTCTTCCTGGACAGGAGAGGCAAAGGATGGACGGTGCTTGGCTAGATCCACAGCAATGGTCCGTGGAGCACTAGAGCAGCATAGGATTGTAGATCTAGAAGAGAAATGTTTCGAGGAAGAGAGCAAATGAGCTAGGGTTTGGATACGGGATGGGGATATAAGGGAAATAAATGGTTAGGTGATGGACTGCAGCAGTGCAGCCTGCTGCTGGTGGTGGGATTTTGGAATTGGAGTGCGGGAGAAATTGGGATGGGTAGCGGGAGTGAAAATTTTGAGCTTCTGCCGAATAGCTCGAGCTCTGCTCGGTAGGGCACGCGAGCTTTGAGACAAGCTCGAGCTCGGCTTGAATCCTTGCCGAGTCGAACTCAACCCGAGCTTGCGACAAGCCGAGCTCGAGCTGCTCACGAGCTCCGAGCTTTTTTGACAGCCCTAAACAGCAGTACAGTCGGCCGGCCGGCTAGCGGCACGACGATGGGATCCCGGCGACCGGCCGCCGCCACGCGTCGATGGGCAGCACTGCGCCCGGCGGCACATCGATGGGGATCCCGGCGACCTGCCGCCACCGCATGTCGATGGGGAGCCAAGCGCTTGGCCGCGCGTCGGGGACTGGGGTAGCCAGCGGCGCGTCGGGGACTTGGGGGGCCGGCCTTCCATCGATGGGAGTCGGCGCCGCCTCACACTGGGCAGATCGATTTGGTGCAGGAGCACGGCTAGGGTTTTCAGTCAACTAGTGCTAAATATTAGTGAAAGGATATTTTAGTCATTAAGAAAAAATTCAATACATCAAACGGATGCCAACTAATGGCTTGTAGACGGCGATGGCACGCAGTAGATGTTCAAGAAAACACGATGGCATATGATTCAAAATGACAAAGTCAGTGGTAAATTATACAAATGGGGAAAACTCAGTGGTACTGAGTGGATTCTCTCTTGACGCTAAGACCCAACATCTCAACGTCATGGTTCTTAGCACTAAATACTGGTTATCAGCCAATATCTACGACGCTTAGCCACTACTAGAAAAACCATTTTTTTCAGTTGATAGCACTGTCGACGGGGGATACCCGTAGACCAGATATAGAGGGTATTGGGGTCCGTTGGTACGAGGATCTACGTAGTACGACAACAAGCAAACAAAAGACAAGAATTATACTGGTTCAGGCCCCTTGGTAGGTAATAGCCCTAATCCAATTGATATGGGATTATATGATGGAAACCACAGGTTACAAAGGGAATAGCGGAACTCGATGATACCGACGAGACCGTAGTCGAGTTGGTTCGACTAATCTCCTGGCGACTTGGCTCCTGCACGCTCCGGCTCCGTAGGTTGTGGTGGATGTGTTGGTAGTAATATTCGATGCCTTAGGTCCTGCCCAGGGGGTCCCTTATATACCACGGGTCAGTTGATCCCCAAGTAGGACTCGGAGATATCGGACCCCTCACGATACAGTAAAGACTCAATCTCAACCGAGTAGGACTCCTCCCATCCGTACATTCTGTTTCTATCACGTGATAGATTTCCTTAACGTATACGGAAACTATCCGTATACGCGCGGGTATACCGTATTAGTATACAGAGTACATCCAAGGGTAGAGGGTATACCTTATCCGTAACCCTGACAGTAGCCCCCGACTTCTGCTTAAATGAACTCATGTTATCGATCGCGACTTCTGATGTCGGAATTGTTGTCATTCTCATCTGATCGATCTTGGTGTAAAAAACCGTAGAGACAAAGAGCCATCGACAACACCACGTCAAGTTCAACGGTCATGAGTGAATTTAAATTGAAGTCTGAAAACTACCGCGCGTAACGGACCCAGAATTTTCCGGCGGCAATCTCTATCCTTTCCTTGGGGTACGCACCGTCGATAGTGCGCTTATTTAAAGGGATTTTGGGAATCCATTCGAAGTCCGTTTGCCAAAAAACTCTCTTGCCTTCTAGCGCTCTTTGTCTTCTCCGCTGCCCGCAAAGAAAACCCTAGCTTATTTCCTTCATCTTGTTCTCCAGCGATCATCTGGCGGCGATGGATCTTGAGAAGTCTACCTCGAACACCGCATCCCTGAAGAAGCTGCAGGACGACGGTGCCCTCCCCGGTCGCGGGACTTTGCAAAGGGAGGCTGGAGGCACAGAACCTGAACCCATCTTGGGCCGCATGGTTGTGGTCGAGGATTATATTTCTTGCGGTTTTCTCCCTCCGCCTTCCAAATTTCTTCTTCTAGTCTTGAATTTCTACGGCCTTTCTTTGCTTCACTTGAACCCCAATTCCTTCGCATTTCTTAGCATCTTCTCTCATTTTTGCGAGGCCTACATTAGGGTAGTGTCCTTTCTTGACCTCTTTCGCTTCTATTATGAATTGCGTTGGATGGAATCCAACAGGGTATCTGGATGCGTCGGATTCCGACTTCGGGATGGCCTGAAGTCGCGTTACATCCCCTTCCAGTGCCCCTCTTATCGTAGCAAGTGGCGGACGAGATGGTTCTATCTCCAGATAGAAAACTCGGATCCCGTCCTTGTTGTCCCTAAGGATTAGCCAGAAGAAATCCCAGAGTGGACCGCAAAACCCGCCCTGACTCCCTCCCTCCAATCTTTCATCGACATCATTGATGATATCCAAAAACGGCGGTTGTCGGGATACGAAGTCGCTGCCGACTTCGTAGGTCGGCGGATTCAGCTGCTGCAGGCCTGTGCCCATCCGGCCTTTGATTACTCTGGGCCAGAGGACACGACCCGGGTCTCTCCTCGAGGTATTTTTTTCTCGCATTTCTAATTTTGTTCCGAGTGCATCTGTTTCTCCTGACTTATCGAGTTCTCGTTCTCGATTTACAGGTCTGGACAGTGACACTGTGGGACGCCGCGTTGGTCAGATAATGATCAGCGCGTCCTCAAAGGCGGACGATATCCCCATTGCACTCTGTGACAAGGACGCGACCGAACACGCCGCCGCGATTAATGTAAGTGTATTCGATGATTCCTTTACATCTCTCTTCTCGGGGACGCGTCGTGACTTCACGTTGTGCTGGCTATCCCTCTGACGGACGCCATCGGACCTCTCGTGGATCACCAGGTGGCAACGTCGTTGAATGAGGGCGTTGCCAAGGAGGCATCTGACGCTGTTGCTGGTGGCAGTGTTCCGAAGAAAGGGAGGAGATTCTCCTCCGTGGTCGGGACCTGCCGGAAAGCGACGAGCTCCGCGGTAAGCCTCTCTCTCGTTCTTTAGCGCGTAGTCGGAACGACTTGACCTCACACCATTTCATCTTACTCAGGACTCGGACGCGTCTCCTCCACCTCAGCGAAGGCAGATGTTGGTGATGATCGGCGAGAAGTAAGTAAACGTTCTTGAGGTCTTTTCATTCTCGAAGTTTTGATTGTCTAGCGTCATGAAGAAAAGGAAAATCTTCGCAGGATGGCGCGGGCGAAGGTGGCGCAAGGTGGGACTGATGCTGCTTCCAACGTGTCCCCTGTGGCGACTTCGACTGGAGTCGTGGTCGCTACTAAGGACCAGGAAGTGGCACCGAGTAGCCATGCCGTCAGCCTCGTGCCTACCCGGGGCCTGTCCACCGATGCCCTCTCCTGGGGGGAGCTCCAAGCGGAGATGGAGCGCATGCTCCAGACCAGTGCTCGTGGCGTAGGCCGCGAGATCGTGGAGGCGAGGGCGGCGGCGTCGTCGGCGAATCAGCGTACCGATCAGCTGGCGCGCGATCTGACGGAGGCCTGCGAGGACCTCCTACAGATGAGGGAGTTGGTAGCCGGAAATGAGATGCAGCGGCGCGGACTCGAGCACTGGATGTCGGAGCTCGAGGGCCACATGATCGACATCCGAGGTTCACTGTGAACGTCGTTCACCAGCCTGCACCAACTTGCCGGGGAGTGCGGCGTCACGACTACCATCCCGGCGCACCCTGATGAGTTCTCGCTGATGTCATCACTCGCGGAACTAGCTACGGCGATTGGGGAGGTTTGTAAGGAGCTCCGAGTTCCCCGTGGAGATCCCGAGGAGTCAGCAGCTGGTTACATCTCGTGATTGAATGGGGCTTACGCACAGCTCGAAGGGATTGGCAAGCGCATCAATGAGGCCCTGAAGCAGGAGTGCCGTCGAGCGAGCCGCTACGCCGGAGGGCATGTGCTGGCCTGTATCCGAGATCACTGCTCGCAGCTGAACCTCGAGTTCCTTCGCAAAGGGTTCTCGCATTCTCGGAGGACGCCCGCGGAGATCGACGGTCTTGCGCAGTCGATGGCGCCGCTTGCCGAGAAGGTTTTCTGCTCCATGGATTGGCGTTGGCCGTCCTGGTAGCTTTTGTATCCTATAGAAAAATATCTCAAGGAAGCATGTAATATACTTTGAAGTATTTGTGACTTGTAAGAAATACCTGTAAAATAGAAAATGGAATCTATCTAACTAAGTTTTCTTACTCTGGGTATGCTGTGTACGAGTGTTTTCTCACTTTGCGACTTCGGCCAGTCACTTGAGCCATACACTCTCCCTAGCCCCCAGCCTTGTCGTCGGAGAATCGTTCTCGGGGGATCCTCTTGGACGCTTGACCTGCCTTGGTTGAAAAAGCACTGACCATAGCCCCCAGCCGTGAAGTTGGAAAACTCAATTTCCGATTACACGGCTTGGTTAATACACACAGTGAGAACTCTTACATGACCAGATCTTGCATGGTCGTTTGTCTCTGCATGATCTGACAAGGCCTTATCCGCTCTAGGCGTCCCCAGCCGAAGTTCCCTTAGGTTCCTCAGAGGTCTTGTCAAGATGGCGTAAAGGGACATGAGGATAGGTTTCAACTCTAGGTGTCGTCGTGGTAAGGGATCGTCAAGAAGGAACACTTTGACAATATTCTTTATCTGAAATCGACTTTATTGAAATCGTGAGATGTCTTACAAATTTGGATACTATTGATTTATACGTAAAATTTACGTAATTGATCAATGTTCCAGGAATTTGCTAACTCGCGACCCTCGCCGTCTGCAATCTTGAATGTGCCCGGCCGCAAGACTTGCGTGATCGTGTATGGTCCTTCCCACTTGGGTGAGAGCTTGTTGCGCCCAGCTTGACTTTGAACCCGTCGGAGGACGTAATCGCTGATCGAAAGTGTGCGGCGATGGCAGAGGTTTGTAAGGAGCTCCGAGTTCCCTGCGGGGATCCCGAAGAGTCGGCTGCTGGTTATATCTCGTGGTTGAACGGGACCTGCTCACAGCTCGAAGGGATTGGTAAGCGCATCGACGGGGCCCTGAAGCAGGAGTGCCATCGAGCGAGCCGCTACGCCAGAGGGCACGTGCTGGCCTTTATCCGAGATCACCACCCGCAGCTGCACCTTGAGTTCCTTTGAGAAGGGTTCTCGCGTTCTCGGAGGACACCTGCGGAGATCGACTGTCTTGCGCAGTCGATGGTGCCGCTTGCCGAGAAGGTTTTCCACTCCATGGATTGGCGTTGGCCGTCCTGGTAGCTTTTGTATCCTGTAAAAGAACATCTCAAGGAAGCATGTAATATATCTTGAAATATTTATCACTTGTAAGAAATCCTTGTCGGCCTTGATTTCCCCCGTGGGCGACGTTTCAATCCACTTGGTGAATTTGTCGATAGCCACGAATAGGAACTTGTAGCCGCCCTGTCCTCGTGGGAATGGTCCGAGTATATCGAGCCCCCAGCACGAGAACGACCAAGTAAGAGGGATAGTTTGGAGCGCTTGCGCTGGGAGTTTTGTGTGTTTGCTGTGAAATTGACAGGCTTCACACCGTTGCACCATGTCGCATGCGTCTTTGAGCGCGGTTGGCCAGAAAAACCCTTGTCGAAAAGTTTTTCCTACCAATGTCCGTCCGCCGGTGTGTGACCCGCAGATCCTTTCATGTATGTCCAGGAGGAGATGTTTGCCGTCGTCGGATGAGATGCATTTGAGAAGTACTCCGTTTGGCGCCTTTTTGTACAGATCGTTGCCGATCATACAATAGATCTTTGCTTGTCGGGTTATCTTCTTAGCTTCTGCGTCATCATCAGGCAACTCGTCGCTACTCAGGAACTTGATGAGCGTGGTCTCGATATCGGCAACGACGTGTTCCGCCTCTGTAGCCCCCGAGCTGATGTCGGGGTCAACCGTGCTACCTTCGTCGTTTGCCTCTTTCACCGATGGTTTTGTCAGGACGTCCAAAAAAGTGCCAGGTTCGAGTGGCTCTCGTCTGGACGCACGCCGTGCTAGGTCATCTAGTTCGATGTTGTCCTTACGGTATACGTGTCGGACCTCGATCCCATCAAACCTTTTCTCCAGCTTCTTAACTTCTGCGAGGTACTTGGATAACTCGGGGCTAGAGCACTTGTAATCTTTGTGCACTTGGTTCGTGACTAGTTCTGAATCCCCTTTCACGATTAGTCGCTTGGCTCCAAGTGCCGCTGCTGCCCTTATCCCGGCGAGTAGTCCTTCGTACTCGGCTGTTTTGTTGGTTGCCCTGAAGTTGAGGTGAATTGCATGCTTGAACTGATCTCCCGAAGGTGATGTCAAGATGAACCCTGCCCCTGCTCCTTGGCTGTTGAGTGTGCCGTCGAACGCCATTGTCCATGTTTCGCTGTCGGTTTGACTGTCTGACCTGTTTTCAGGCATAGTCCAGTCGGCTACAAAATCAGCGAGAACCTGGGACTTAATAGCTGTTCGTGGCACAAAGTGGACATCAAACTGGCTTAGCTCGACTACCCATTTCGCAATGCGGCCGACAACGTCTTTGTTTCTCACGACTTCTCCAAGGGGGAAGGAGGAAACAACTGTGACTCTGTGG
>CM020184.1:10610943-10624755 GCA_009805545.1 Oryza longistaminata
GTTTCTTGATGTCATAATTACCGCATAAAGCAGTTTTTGGATTTGTGGGTATCTTGTCTTCGCGTCGTGGAGAGCTTCACTAACATAGTAAACCGGTCCTTGCACCTTCTCTCTCTCGACAACAATGACAGTACTCACAGAATATGGTGCGGCGGCGATATAGAAGAATAATTCCTCATTAGGTTGGGGAGCAACAAGTACAGGGGGATTTGACAGGTAGCGCTTGAGCGCGATGAACGCATCTACGGCTTCGTGTGTCCATACGAATTTGTCTTGTTTCTTCAGTAAGGCGAAGAAAGGTTGTCCTCGCTCTCCCATCTGATGTGACCATGGCTACTACGGATACAACCATTGCTCACATCATGGATGAACAAGGAGATATCAAGATCAAGTCCTCTAAGTGCTGGAATCCGATTCGGCCACCTGCTACACTGCTGATTTCAAACGGCCACCGAATCTGCATACGACCTCCGTTTTCGGCCCGTGAGTACTTGATGGAAAGCTCTCGGAGCCCTCTTTCCAACAGATCCAGCCTCATCGCCAATTTCCATGTCATTTGGCCGCAATCACATAAACAAGGTGTTGCATCACCTGTCTTGGGCCTATGGGCTTGTAACTTTGTTTGGGACCCCGGCCCATGTGGGGTGCGCCCCAACCAGGTGGAGAACGACCATTGGCACCCCTTATTCGTCCTCCCACCCCTATAAATAGGTAGGTACCCCTTCAGGGTTACTCGGGTTTTGTTTAGATGAAAGTTTAACCATTGCTACTTCCTTGCAACGCGCGTGTCGGCTAGACCGTCCGTCTGCTTGTATTTGAAACCCCAACTTATCGTGTGTATTCATTCCTATTTTCAATATCAGTTTGCTTTTATCTTGTTCTTGCTTTTTTCTTCGATTTGCTTGCAGGAATAGGGTTGATCTGCACTAGCAAGATCAACAACCCTCGGAGAGGTGTATTGATCGCTAAGGCGCAACATAACGTCTTGTACGGTTGTAGTCGGGTCGTCAACATTTCTCTCAAATCATAGTTATCTCAACTCACCGAAAGATCGGACCAACAATAGCATTGAGTGTCAAGTGGAACTCAGGGTTCATCAGGTTGTATCTGAGCTTTTGTTGCTCGGTGAGTTTTTTTTATCTACCCATAACCAGAAAATAACCAGAAAAATAATTTGATGAGTATGATTTTTCTAAGTGTACCGGTTCTGCATCTTTTTGGTGGCATACTGTGGGAAATAAGCTTGAAACTTGGGATGAATGCAAAATACTGATGAGAAAAAGATTTGTGTTTTCATACTATAGACGTGCTCTCCTTGAGAAATTTTAACATCTAAAACAAGGTGAAAAACTGTTAGGGAGTACTTTCATGATTTTAAAATTTGTATCACTTATAGTGGTTTACAAGAATCTAATGAGAACACAATGACTAGATTTTTCAGAGGGCTCAATTCCAATATTCAGGCTGGGCTTGTTAATGTGACATAATCATATAGGCCAATTGTTCATGCTTGCTTGCAATGTTGAGCGCAAAATTTTGGAGAACCCAACGGAGCAACAAGCTATGCTTGTGCCTCCTATCACTGATATTTTGCAGGAAGTTTAGAACAGTCATCAAAATGAGAAGAACGATATGTTTGAGATGTCACTTCCATCACTCGCGAATGAGGAGAAGGCTAATGCACCTACATTATCTGAAGAGGGCATAAAAGGTAAATTAAATGGTGCAGAAATTACTCAAGCTGTGTATGCTTCTGATGAATTACATTTTTCCACTTTTCATGCAAGAGAAGAGCAACCATTAGTGGAACCAATTGCTGAGATGCCTTTGTCACAAGTTGATTTACATGTTGTTCCTTGTGATAAAGAAGAGTTGTGTGATAATGCTTCACTTATATCTATGCCACAACTGGTGAATGAATATGCTATTTCTAATATTTCTTTGTGTGCTGATTTTAAGCATGTTGTTCACATTGCTAATGAAGTAGAGGAACGTGAATTACTATCTTCTTTAAATACTTTGGGCTATGTTCAGTTTGATGATTTTTGTGAGCTCGATAATTTGGAGGAGAAATTATTTGCTAAGTCTGATTTGCCATGTCCAACTAATGCTATTTTTCATATCTTTGGCGAACATGATGATAGAGGAATGCGTTTGGTGCATAGAGTTTATATATGTTCGGATTTAGAACCTCCTGTACATGTGGATAAAACTTGTAAGCTAGAGAGGCATGTAATTTCTAATCATATTACTTCTAGTTTGTCTTGTTTTGATTGGATGTAACAGGTTGTTTTAAATCGACCACGCGATGAGCACCATATGGAAAAACCGAGGACGGTTTTCCGTGAAGAAGGCGAGGATGATATGACCATGGCTACTACGGATACAACCATTGCTCACATTAAGGATGGACAAGGAGATATCAAGATCAAGTCCTCCAAGTGCTGGAATCCGATTCGGCCACCTACTACACTGCTGAATTCAAACGGCCACCGAATCTGCATACGACCTCTGTTTTCAGCCCGTGAGTACTTGATGGAAAGCTCTCGGAGCCCTCTTTCCAATGGATCTAGCCTCATCGCCAATTTCGATGTCGTTTGGCCGCAATCACATAAACAAGGTGCTGCCTCACCTGTCTTGGGCCTTTGGGCTTGTAACTTTGTTTGGGACCCCGGCCCAAGTGAGGCCCATGTGGGGTGCGCCCCAACCAGGTAGAGAACGAGCATTGGCACCCCTTGGTCATCCTCCCACCCCTATAAATAGGTAGGTACCCCTTCAGGGTTACTCGGGTTTTGGTTAGATAAAAGTTTAGCCATTGCTACTTCCTTGCAGCGCGCGAGTCGGCTAGACCGTCCGTCTGCTTGTATTCGAAACCCCAACTTATCATGTGTATTCATTCCTATTTGCAATATCAGATTGCTTTTATCTTGGTCTTGCTTGTTTCTTCGATTTGCTTGCAGGAATAGGGTTGATCTGCACCGGCAAGATCAACAACCCTCGGAGAGGTGTATCGATCGCTAAGGCGCAACATAACGTCTTGTACGGTTGTAGTCGGGTTGTCAACGTTTCTCCCAAATCGTAGTTATCTCAACTCACCGAAAGATCGGGCCAACAACAGCCTTGAGTGTCGAGTGGAACTCAGGGTTCATCACCATCCTAGCGACAAACCTGCTCAGTGCCACCATGCATCCAGTTAGCTTGTCGACTTCCTTGAGTCTTGTTGGCGACTTCATGTTCTCGATCGCCTTGATCTTTTCGGAATTTGCTTCGATCCCTCTTCCGTAGATGAGGAATCTGAGGAGCTTGCCCGATGGTACTCCGAACGTGCATTTCTCTGGGTTGAGCATAAGGCGATATCGTCGGAGATTGTCGAACGTTTCCCGGAGGTCATCGATCAATGAGTCGCTTGTCTTGGTCTTGACAACAATGTCGTCGACGTAGGCCTCGACATTGTGTCCGAGCTGGTCATTGAGTGCCCCTTGAACCGTGTGCTGGAAAGTGTTTCCTACGGTTATCAGTCCAAACGGCATCTTGACATAGCAGAATACACCGAACGGCGTGATGAATGCTGTCTTCTCCTCGTCCTCTTTTGCCATGCTGATCTGGTGGTAGCTGGAGTAAGCGTCAAGAAAACTTAAAACCTCACAACCGGCTGTTGAGCCCACCAATTGGTCTATTCGAGGGAGAGGGAAGTGATCCTTGGACACGCCTTGTTGAGATCGGTGAAGTTGACACACATCCTCCACTTCCCGTTGGCCATGCGCACCATGACTAGGTTGGCTAGCCACTCTGGATGGAGAACTTCTCTGATGAAACCAGCTTTGAGAAGCTTGTCGAGCTCTTCTCGTATGGCTTGTTTTTGATCTGGTGCAAATCTCCGCAGTTTTTATTTTACTGGTTGGCATCGGGTGGCACCATGAGTTTGTGCTCGATCACCTCCCTAGGGACTCCCGGCATGTCGGATGGCTGCCAAGCGAACACGTCTACACTGTCGAGGAGGAAGGTGATGAGCGCGAGTTCCTATTTCTCATCCAGTGACACCCTGATCTTGACAGTCTTGTCGGGCTTGGCACTGGAGAGCGAAACGATCTTGATTGCGCCGTCTGGTTTTGATGTCTTGTTGGTTTTGCTTACTTTCTTGGGCGGCTCATCTGTGGCGGGTGGGTTGGGAGTGTGCTCGACCATGTCGAGGCTCTGCTTGTCGCACTGCACCGCCAGCTTCGCGTTTCCCTGAATAGTGATTGTTCCCTTCGGCCCAGGCATCTTGAGCACTTGATATGCGTAGTGAGATGCGGCCATGAACTTCGCAAGTGCAGTCCTCCCGATGATGGCGTTATATGCTGTGTCAAACTCAGCGACATCAAAGGTGATCTGCACTGTTCGGAAGTTGTTTGCTTGGCCAAAAGTCACTGGTAGCGTGATCTTGCCTAATGGCTTGGACGACGACTGAGGAGTAATCCAATGGAAGGGTTGATCAGTGGGCGTCAACTCGCTTCGTGGGATCCCCATCGCGTCCAAGGTGCTGGCGAAGAGTAAGTTGATGGAGCTGCCGCCGTCGATGAGAACCCGTGCGACCTTGATATTCCGAATAGTGGGCTTGACCACGATCGGATATCGCCCTGGAGTGACAGCAGTCTTGGGGTGGTCTGCGTCTGAGAACTCGATCTTCTGCTCTGACCACTTCATCTTGGACGCAGCCCCCTGCCATGTCGAACAAACTTTGCGCTCCACTTCCTTGTACTCTCGCTTTGAGGAGTACGCCATGGAACCTCCGAAGATATGCGAAACATGGAGGTCGGAGTCTGGGTACGCTGAGTTTGAGTCCTGAGTAGCCGCTTCTGCGGCCTTCTCGACTACACGTACTCGCTTGCCCTTCTCCAACGCCAATTGCTTCGTGAGTGCCTTTTTGAAGACGAAATAAGTCTCCAGAGAATACTTGTCCGATTTGTGTATAGGGTACCATATTTTCTTCGTGTCGTCGCCTTGTGGGTCTGGGTACTTGGGTGGGTCAACATGTTCTGCTGTGAGGACCTCCGTTTGAGCTTTCCGTTTCCCACTCCTGCGACTCTTTTTCTTGCTTGACTCAGGTGCGTCCTTGGCTGGTTTCTTCTCTCCTCCTATCTTTGGCTTGTCGTTCTTGCGTCTCAGGGCATCGTCCGCGTGACTGCATCGATCGACAATCTCGAATAGCTTGCGAGCAGTTGTGATCCATCTTGTCACCAATTTCTGGGTTGTGTAGCGATCTCGGACACCAGACTTGAAAACGCGGATTACGAAAGCATCGGTGATTTCGGGGATCGTATTTCTACACTCATTAAAGCACCGAATATAGTCCCTCAATTATTTGACCGAATTCTGCGTCAATGCGTGTAGGTCATCCTCGATCGCGTGGCGCTTGTATGTTCCTTGGAAGTTAGCGACAAACTGTTGCCATAGATCTGCCCACGAAGAAATTGAGTAGGGTGGGAGGTGAACCAGCCATGAACGTGCAGATCCCTTCAACGCAGCCGGCAAATAATTCGCCAATGCGTTGTCGTCTGCTCCGGCAGCATAGAGTACTGTGGAATAGACCTGAAGAAACTCTTCAGGGTCGGTGCTTCCGTCGTATTTCTCTCTATTGCTCCCGGTCGAAACTTCTCAGGCCATCGAACATCCCGCAGAGCAGGAGTGAAAGCCCTGCACCCGCCGCCAGGGGCAGTAGGTTGCCGGCGATCATACGCTCGTCGTGGATGTCTTTCCGATGATGAAGATGACGAAGATGACGATGATGATGACGAGTCACTTGGTTCCGAGGCGCGGTTTCGAGGACGACGCTCAGGTTCTCGTGAACCTCGTCGTCGCCCATTGTCGTTGTCCCGGCGTCGATCTCCGTCGTCGTTGTCACGGCGTCGACCTCGACCGGTATCGCCCGGCAACCGCTGCTCACGATTAGTATGTTCGCGGCGGTTGTGGCGATCATCACGGTCTCGATTCTCGCTCGGTGTCCTCCTTGTTCTTCGTTCTCGCGACGTTGCGAGGAGACACGATGTCGGGAACATTTTTCATTATCTTGAGTAAGTCGTGCTTCTCGGCGGCCGTTTAGATGGTCGCGGAGGTCACTGGTGCTGCGGGGTGGAGGGGTAGCTTGACGTGGTGGCGTCCGCTGTTCAGGCTATTCCCCATTAGCGCCGCCAGTCGGCGGTTGTTCCGGTGGTACCCAAGCGGCAGCCTCTGCAAATGCGTTACTGAGGTTAGCCACTGATTCCCGTAGTCGTTCTGCCCATTGATTGAGATCAGCGTTCAGGACGGGATCGAAAGGGCTTTCTCTCAATATCGCATTGAGGGTCCTCATATGTTGGGCCGGCATCGGCGTAACCGATTGATCCTCCATTACCGTGTTGCCGCCTCTAGATGTGCTGGTCCCATCGATAGCGTACACGTCGCGTGGTGTACTTGTCGATGATGAGGCCTGGTCTTCGAGCAGATATAGGACAGATGGCTCATGGGGATCGATATCGATTATCCCGACGAATCGATCTGAAATAATCGCTGCTCCTTGTTCCTTGTCCGCATCTTTAGGAGAGATTTGTGACTACTAGACCTTAGGAGGTGATGTCTTCATAGCGCTGAGAAGGACCTTGCAGCTTGAGAGGTCGTGAGTCTTTGTCTTGTGGATAGGATAATAAACATCACGAGTTGGAGAAGTACGTTGAATCCCACGCTCTTTGCAGGCACGGATTTCAGCTTGTACATCGAGAAAAACCAAACAAGTTTGCAAGGTGTGCTTGCTAGTCCTGTGCACTAAGCTCTTGTCGCCCCGGAGGTTATCCTAGTCGGCTCGTGCTTCTTGTCGGAAGGATAAGATTTGGCCGCGTTAGGATCCTTCTCGGGCTCAGATGTTATCGATGTTCCGTTCTCCGCTTCTGCGGGAGGATCTTTCGACATGGAGTCGACCGGGGTCGTACCCACGCCGTTCTCGCTCCCGGTAATTGCTGGGCCAGTCGAGATCAGCATTGTGGTGTAGACCGGGATGACGATTTTGCCGACTTGAGTCCACACCAGCATCGTCGAAGTTGAAGCTCCTTGGTTGATGCCGATGTTGACGTTATCGTCGAGAAGGCTTGAAATCATAGTAGTAGAACCTTGAGAACCAAGTCCCCCTACCTAGCGCGCCACTGTCGACGGGGGATATCCGTAGACCGGATATAGAGGGTATTGCGGTCCGTTGGTACGAGGATCTACGTAGTATGACATCAAGCAAACAAAAGACAAGAATTATACTGGTTCAGGCCCCTTGGTAGGTAATAGCCCTAATCCAGTTGATATGGGATTATATGATGGAAACCACAGGTTACAAAGGGAATAGCGGAACTCGATGATACCGACGAGACGGTAGTCGAGTTGGTTCGACTAGATCTCCTGGCGACATGGCTCCTGCACGCTCCGGCTCCGTAGGTTGTGGTGGATGTGTTGGTAGTAATATTCGATGCCTTAGGTCTTGCCCAGGGGGTCCCTTATATACCATGGGTCAGTTGATCCCCAAGTAGGACTCGGAGATATCGGACCCCTCACGATATAGCAAAGACTCAATCTCGAGCGAGTAGGACTCCTCCCATCCCTATTTCTATCACGTGATAGATTTCCTTAACGTATACGGAAACTATCCGTATACGTGCGGGTATACCGTATTAGTATACAGCGTACATCCAAGGGTAGAGGTTATACCTTATCCGTGCGGGTATACCGTATTAGTATACAGCGTACATCCAAGGGTAGAGGTTATACTTTTTTTTCCAGGCGGCTAGACATCTCGGAGCTAATTGGCCGACAACAAAAATAAAAACCGTGGGACGAGATCGTTGTCCGCCTGTGAAAATGATTTTCACAGACGAGACCTTAATACGTCCGCCTGCAAAAAGTTTGTAACTTATAAAAATTGCCACCCATGGGCCATGTCCACCTACCCCATTACTCCCTCCCTCACCTCACGCCCACCCGCCCCTCTCTCTCCCCCTCTCAACCTCACTCTTCCCTCCCCTCCCTCCCTCCTAGATCTGACCGGAGGAAGGGAGGGCGGTGGTGACGAGGCGCTGACGCGGCGGCGACGGCAGCTGTGGCTCCCTCTCTCTCCCTCCCTGCTCCTAGATCTGGCCAGAAGTGGGGGAGCAACGACAGCTATGCGGAAGTGGCGGCAATGGCGGCGCGGACACGGACGTGTGGGCGATGGCGGCACGGACGCGGACGCATGGGCGACAGCTGCACGGAGATGGGGCGCGTGAATGCGGGGATGGGGAGGGCGCGATTGTGCAGGAGGGAGAAGGGAGGTGGGGTGACGTTGGATCGGAGTGGGATGATCCTAACCATTCCATGCATAATGAGGTATATGTAAAGCATTGGCACTTAATGTAGTTATTGTCTAAAAATATATGTCATTATATTTTTCCCATGTTAAATTAAACAATCTGGTAAGCAGATCAGACCTTTAAAACGTAATCAAGGTTAGCAGTCACCTGATATAAAATAAAAATGAGCAAAACCTTGCTATGTCATTGTTACAGTTACAAATCCTTCATTAATCTGGCAGCGGAGGATCACACGTATATGTCACTACATTTATCTATACACCTATCGGAATCATCTATCAACAGTAGACACCAGACCAATTGTAACGCTGTGATCATCATCGTGTCATTAGCAGAAAAGTGTCAACAGAGCAATCCACAATGGTCACCAAAGAAAAGATTAAAAAAAACCTCTCTGATTGGTCTAAAAAATGTACCAACAGTCTATGTGATGAGTGTTTTGAAGCTACCAAATAAAAAAAAAACCAATCCAATCACATGGTTGTCTACTGCGACCCGAACGGGGATGCTGCTCCTGTAGACGGTGGTGATGTTGCTGTTCTGGTAAGAGGGGTGCGGTCCGCGATGGCCGTGAACAGAGACGTGATCCGTGGGATCGGAAGCGACGATGGGGGAGGGTGCTACGGGTGACAGTGGTCCGGTGTAAGATGCTCTGAGGCGACCAGGGTGAGGAGGCAGGGTGTCGTGCCGTCGGTCTAGCGAGGGCAGACCGATGGTGGGCGAGGTGGCGGCGGCGACTGGTCGAGGACGGGGCGAGGACAGCTTTAACTGGGGATCGGCATCGCCTGCACCGACGCTTGCAACGACGACGATTCACGACGCTTTGAGGCGAGGCTGCGGGGTTAGGGTTAGGGAGGGCCAGATGAGGCGCGTGGATGTGGGGAGGGTGAGGGTGCAACTGTGCAGGATGGAGAAGGGAGGTAGGCTGAATCCGGAGCGGGACGATCAGGACCGTTTCATGAGGAATGAGGTATGCAAGCATTAGCACTGAATGTAGTTATTGTGTAAATTATCTGTCATGATATTCTCCCATGTAAACTAAACAATCTGGTAGGCAGATGAGAAACCTTTAAGACGTAACCAAAGTTAGCAGTCACCTGATTAGAAAAAAAAATGAGCAAAATCTGGCATATTATTATTCTAAGCATATCTATGCTATATCATACATTCATATTTTAAATTACATTAATGTAATGCTAATTTCACCTTTATTGAACAAAACATAAAATAAACTAATTGTCAAAGTATGATATTGAAAACCATGTAAAAAATATAAGTCTTAAAATTAGACATAAGGAGTAAATTGCATGACTCGTGCACACGAATATTAGGGAGGCACTATTAGGGCAGTAGCAGTACAAGCACCTCATCTGAGTTACCTTGTACACCACGTAGGACAAATACACATCGAATCCACTACTCCCACAGTGCAAAATACTTTCACGGGAACTCAACCCAACCACCCCCAACTTTCCACCGGCCTTCTCTCTCCCACTTTCCCTTCTCCCGATTGTCCCTTTCCTGGCCGCAGACGAGAGAAATAGGCGGCCCCAATCCAATCGACGACAACGAGGTCAATCGGCGGCCGTCAATCGGCAGAGCAACAGGGGGACACAGTGGGCGGTCGAGGGGGCGGCGGACCCACCGACGAGCTCCTCGGCACGCGAGCAGGGGATGACGATGACGAGGGACGACAGCGACGATGAGGCGCGCGAGTGGGCGACGACTTGACAATGGCGGCGTGGATCTAGAGAGTGACGAGTTGACGACTCGCAGGGCAGCGCAGATCCGGAGGGCGATGAGCCGATGATGGCGGCGCCGATCTAGAGGGCGACGACGACGACGATTCGACGACGGCGGCGGCATGGCAGCGACCCCGGCTCTCCTCTCCCACTCCCACAGTAGCGGCGGCATCCTTGGGGCCGAGCGGCGGTGGCATCCTCGGGGCCTAGCGAAGAAGCGCCGGCGAGAGGACGCGGGCGGCGGCGCGGATCAGGAGCCGCTCGTGGTCGTCGTCCTCCTCGCTTCGTCTCCAATTCCGGCCGGTGACGAGGTTTCGGAGGGCGGCGGCACGGAGCGGAGCGCGTGGACGACGACGAGGTCGGCGACGCGGAGCGGAAGGGCGCGAGGGGACGGTGAGTCTGAGGCACGCCCTCCACAGCGCAGGCTCCAGCCGTTCTCTCCGCCTCGCATGGTCTCGCGCGGGCGAGCGGCTCATGAAGGACGTGGAAGGACGCGGTCGCGCTCGCCACGTCGGCAATTTTCCTAGCTGGCACAAGTATGTAATTGTCGAAACAATATTTTGGCAGTATAAACGGGGTAGCGCACGAGACCTATAAGTGGATGGATGAGGAGACAAAAGATTTGAACAGGTTCAGGCCCTGTCAATGAGATGCAATATTCGACTTCTGGATGGGGATTTGAATCCGCCGGATGTTGTATTGATCTGACGATCTAGTTGTGAGTCTCTTGCCATATAGGGCCTCCTGCCGGCCTTATATAGGATGGGGGGTAGAATTACAAGATAGAAACATTAACCAATACGGTTTCGGTTTCCTAAATGTACTTTACAATATTATCAATCTAGAACTTTATGCCGTTTCGTAATATACAATTAAACATTATACCTAAGTCATGATGTGTACATATTTCATAGATACTTCCTTCATTTTATATTATAAGACTTTCTAGTATTACTTACATTCATATATATATATATATGTTAATGAATCTAGATATATATGTGTGACTAGATTCATTAACATCTATATGGACAATCCTAGAAAATCTTATAACCTGAAACGGAGGTAATATAAGTTATCCTCTATAACTAGTCGGATAACCATATCATATGGGCATAGGGTACTCATAATCCTCACTGTAACGCTCGATGGAGTACTGTGAAAGGCCTTACCCAGCAAGAACCAATGACACATGAGGTTCTTTTTTTTTTTTCTTTTGTACTCTTCTCAATTGTTTATTATGAGTTTATGACTGTCGTGACTGTGCTTTACACCCCGAGTAGTACGTGCCTTACTCGTGAATCACATATGCTGCAATATTTGCATCCATCACTCCTATCAATAATTTACGATGGGTCCCGAGTAAAGCAATGAGACACACACAAGTTGTACTGTGTAACCTGCTACACTGCCTACTAGTGACGCTGTGACTTGTCCATTAGCCTGCCACCCTAGATCCATGGCCTTCTTGTCGGTCTCAGTGTTTTTTTTTTTTACTTTTTACACATATAAATTTAATGGCGGTTTGGTTGTCGTCACTTGCCAGGGCCACACCATGTAATCTATAAAAACGTATCCAAAGATAAGCCCAACGAATGAAGAGAAAAAATAATAATGGCAGCTCCCACCTCCATGGCGAACGCGGATGGCGAGAGCACGCGCACCGGCTACTGCGCCGCGACCAAGTCGTTCCGCAGCCTCCGGCCGCCGGTGCCGCTGCCTCCGCCGGACGTCCCGCTCTCCTTCCCGGAGTTCGCGTTCTCGCTGCTGCTGCGGTCGTCGTCGTCGTCGTCGTCGTCGTCTCTTCTCCCGGCGAACCCGGCGCTCGTCGACGCGGCCACCGGCGAGGCCGTCTCGTTCCCGGCGTTCCTGTCGCTCGCCGGAGCCCTCCGCTCGCGCGTCGGGCTGCGCGGCGGCGACGTGGCGTTCGTGCTCGCGCCCGCAGTGCTCGACGTGCCCGTGCTGTACTTCGCGCTCCTCTCCATCGGCGCCGTCGTGTCACCAGCCAACCCGGCCCTCACCCCCGCCGAGGTTTCTCGCCTCGTCTCCCTCTCCGGCGCGTCCGTCGCCTTCGCCGTCTCGTCCACGGCCTCCAAGCTCCCCGCTGGCCTCACCACCGTCGTCCTCCTCGACTCGCCACACTTCCGCTCCCTCTTGATGGATTGCGGCCAAGCCCAAGGACAGGAGCCGCTGCCGGTGGTGGTGGTGCGGCAGTCGGAGACGGCGGCGATCCAGTACTCCTCCGGGACGACGGGGCGGGTGAAGGCGGCGGCGCTGCCTCACCGGAGCTTCATCGCCATGGTGGCAGGGTTCCACGCGCTGCGGGCCAAGGCTCGGGAGGTCAGGACGCTACTCAGCGCCCCGATGTTCCACTCCATGGGGTTCTGGTTCGCGCTGCAGGCCGTCGCGCTGGGGGCGACGACGGTGGTGGTGACGGACGCGGTGGCGCGGGCCGGGATACGGGGGCTGGTGGAGGCGGCGGAGCGTTGGGCGGTCACGGACATGACGGCCTCGCCGCCGGTGGTGCTGGGGATGACCAAGCAGAGGTGTCGGCTGCCGGCGCTGGAGAGGATAACCTGCGGCGGGGCACCGCTGCCGACGGCGGCGATCGAACGGTTCCGCCGGCGATTCCCGCACGTCGATTTGTGCGTGGTGAGTCACCCTCACGCTACAGTCTGCAAACTTAGTACTTTTCTGGTAAGCTGCCTGTTTCTATTGGTTATGTCCCAAAATATAAAAATATAAGTATTTTTGAACTCTAGCATGGTGTTCGAGATATTTTATTTTGACCAACAATACCTATATAAGCAAAATGTTTTAAATAAAAAGAGTTACATATTATGATAGTTTGTTTAGTGATAAATCTAGTAAAATTAATTTTACATGATTGATTTTTTTATATTCTTATTATTAATAATTAAAATTGAAAATATTTAACTTGTCACTCTGCTAAAAATGTTTATATTAGTACCTTCTTTTCTTTTCTTGCTGCTGAAACTACGCTACCACTGAAACACCAAACACTAATGCAAACATGTAGTAGTAGTAGTTCATGTATTTTAGTTAAATTCTTACTGTTAATTGGAAAAAAAATACTCGAAACTTATATGTCACCTTGCTGACACGTTTTCAGCCCTTCTCCCCCACTCCACTGTTTCTAATCTACTGCTCCAACCAGCTAGTTGGTGTAATTAGGCGTCACAAGTCGTTCGTACACTTGTAGAAAGGAGAGCATTAGTGCATTACGTATGGAGTATACGGAGTACAATACTAGGTGAACCCCTCACGTTACTGTAATAACAATAAATAAAAATAATATATAACATAACTTAAACAACATAAGCTTATATAAAAATAAGTTTATATAAGTTGATTTGATTTAAATCTAAATAGTATGTAGAATGATGATTCGAACGTAAAAGTAAGATGATACGGCTTTATGAAAGAACAAAAGAAAAAAGTTAATTTAGACCATATAATCTAAGGGCTAGAAAAATTTGACATGATCTGACTTAATGAGAGAAGAAAAAAATAGAGATAATTTGATCCATAGATTGATCATCTAAGGACTAAAAACAATAGATGTGATATGACTTAATGAGTGAAAAAGAAAAATAACATGAACTAAGTAAGGATATTATAAAAAAATGATGGAGAGATATATTGAAATATTATGTGAATTATGCGGGATGATTTTACATGCTTACATTTTAAATCAAATCATCTTA
>CM020184.1:10628506-10642926 GCA_009805545.1 Oryza longistaminata
GGCTTTAAACTATCGGTTTAATATGGTCCGTCTTCTGAATCAGAAGGAAGATTTTCTAACACCTCATCAATCTTTAATTGGCTCTTATTTAGCAAAACCGGCACCTATAAGCCTTTTTTCACCTCCGCGGGGTTGAAATCGGTAAAAAATGGCGACCGTTAGTAACTATAAGTGCAGTTCTCAATAAAAACCCGGCACCTATTATAATTTTGTGGTTGGATTTTTTAAAGAACCGGAACTATCATATATTTATATGTTGTCGGTTAATTAGAAAACCGCACACCTATAATTTATTTATTACGGGTGCCCGTTTTTTTAAAAAAAAACCCACACTCACTTGAATCGATTCGAGCCGAGACGCGCGGGGCCCCCCCACGAGAGGGTAAGGTTTCGAACTTCCTCTTGAGTCCCGACTCCTCTCTCTCGTCTCCTCCCGTCTCTTCGCTCTCTCTCGATCGTCTGTCTCCCTCCCTTCGGCTCCCCAATCTCCCAGCCGGCGGCTGGCCGGCGGAGGCGGGCAACGGCGGCCGCACTCCCTCCCGCAGAGTCTGACGGGAGGGGAGGCGGCGGAACGTCTAGCCGACGGACCAGCGGAGCGGCAGCCGAGTGAACTTGGCGGCCGTCCCGTGGAGGCGGCAGGGCGGTAGAGCCTAATTGGTCCATAATTAGCCATAAGTGCTATAGTAACCCACATGTGCTAATGACGGATTAATTAGGCTTAATAAATTCGTCTCGCGGTATACAGACGAGTTATAAAATTAGTCTTTCATTCGTGTCCGAAAACCCTTTTCGACATCCGGTCAAACGTTCGATGTGAGACCTAAAAATTTTCTTTTTTGAACTAAACACACCCTAAGTCTATATTTAATTAATACTAGTTTGAGCACCATGCATCTGCACGTGTGATATATTTTAAATAGAACCCTGATTTTAAAATTATTAAATCATGGTAATATTATAATTCAGATTAATAACTCAATATATATTATTTTAATTATCAGATCATAAAAAAATTGATACTCCAGACCAAGCACAACTCAATGTTTATTAATTGATTATAAATATATAGAAAAGTACAGTATACTAAGCACAACACAATCATGGAGACTACAATTCCACAAACCGTACAACATGGTATTTATTAACTTTTGAATTTATAAATTGTTAAATTTCAAAAGCTATAATTGAGACTCCGTACTTAATAAGTTTATTCATCAATTCCTTTGGAGGATCCAGTTGACACAACAAAGGGGGTGGTTGTGATGCTGCTACGTATACGCATCTCAACTGACATGATTGACCGGTATCATTTCGTGATAATGTTCGTAACACACTCTAGTATTATAAATCTAGATAGACACATGCCTAAGTACGTAGGGACGGATGGAGAGTAACACCCACCGTGGTGCGCCATGTTCTTCCTTACATGTAGAGCATAAGCAGGGTGCTCCTTTTGCTGCTATCAAGAAGTGATAAAAGAGTGTTGATATATAGTCCAGGTGGTCTGGCACCAAAGCTGATGATAAAGTTTGGCCCAGGAAATGTTTGACGTACGTAACATCCCACCTGACCAGGTCACTAATACTAATACATACCCGTAAATGATTGGTCCCACGTGTCAAAGGACTGCGTTTCTATGACGATCTCAATCCCTTAGCTCTCAGGTAGAAAAACCAGAAAAAAAAACATGTGACATCCAGCTCCTCGTTTGCATATGGGGCATTCGATTTGTAACATTTTTGATTTGGAAGCGCAAGGTTTTAATTAGAAAATCTACGGATTTTAGTAGAAAGTTCGAGATTTAATTTTAAAGTACAAAAGTTTCTTGTTGATTAAATATAAAGTGATATGGTATCTTTCTTTTCTCTTAAGACGCAATAGAATCGTCAAACAGGACATCAAAAGTGGGAAGTTGATAGGATTTGTATTCCTCACTCTCGTATAGGAGCAAGAAAACGGATGCGCAAAAACTTTGCTAGAAGAGGAAATTCAATTCCTTGTTGATTAGTATCTTAGGTTGTGTTAGTTAATTACTTGTAGTTGGGAGCAAATCCCTCCCGTACGGAAAATGGAACGATCCATTAGCGTGTGATTAATTAAGCATTACCTAATTTTTTTTTTGAAAATGGATCCATATGATTCATTTTTATCAATATTTGTATAGAAAATTTTTATGAAACACACATCTTTTAACAGTTTGAAAAGCGTGCACTGAAAAATGAGCGGAGTTGGGAAGTGGGAACTCAGTCAAACGAACTGAGCCTTGGATTCATTATGAAAGGGCTCAAGATTATTTTCTGTCCTCCTTGACTAAACTATTTTGGTCGATGTTAATTCAATTCAGGGTTATGGATCAACCGAGGCAGGTGGCATATCAAGGATGATCAGCCAGGAAGAGTGCAACCACATAGGCTCTGCTGGCCGTGTCACTGAGAATGTCGAGGTAAAGATTGTTGACCATGAAACAGGCAAGCCATTGCCTGCAGGGCAGCAAGGGGAGCTTTGGGTGAGAGGGCCTGCCGTCATGACAGGTGATCATAATACACAACACGAACCTCAGGACTACTACTATTATTGTGCAACAGGAATTTAACATTGAGAATGATGTGTCAGAGGAGAGACTTATGGGATCCGGTGGGCGGTGGCTAGCAGCTTCGAATCCTCCCTTATACAAAAATATTTGGGGGACTGTCTATTCCTTCCAAATCTCGTATTTTTAGATTGATATGTCAACTGCCCCAATCTTTCAATGAGTATGAAAATATCAATTTGGTGGAGGTAGACTTTCATTGATCAAGCTACCAACTAAGCGTGACTAGAAAGCCCCGGGTAATCGTCAGGTCGTCATAACCCTTCATGCACAGCGAGTAGTCGCGGCTGTTTGTAGCTGGATCTTCGAAGTTATCTGAACCAAAGCAACGCTATCATAGACTTATATTGAGAGCTTGAGAATGCCTCGCTAGAGTTGACTTACACTTTTGTTTTCGCAGGTTACGTGGGTGACAACGAGGCCAATGCAACCACCTTTGATTCTGAAGGATGGCTGAAAACTGGTGACCTTTGCTATATTGATCAGGACGGGTTTCTTTTTGTAGTTGACAGGCTAAAGGAACTGATTAAATACAAGGCCTACCAGGTTTACTCTACATCCCTGAAAGAAGTGTCAAGTAGTACTACATTTGCAGTTATTCGTATTAATCATTTACTTGTAAATAAATGCTTCTCAGGTACCACCTGCAGAGCTGGAGCTTGTCCTGCATTCTTTGCCACAAATTGTTGATGCTGCAGTTATGCCGTGAGTGCACTAATCACTGGTCATCCTACCTGATCATTTCGAAACTAATTCACACATTGTCCAAATCAAACCAGTGGTTCTATTCTGTACATTCTGCAATAGAAAAACTAATAGATACAATGCATTTTTTCTTTCCTAGTAGTACATTACATGCGTAATTATATAGAAAAATATCAATGACTGAAAGATGGCTGGTGCGAAGAATTGGGTAACCATTATGATGGTGTTCAGGTATCCTCACGAAGAAGCAGGGCAGATACCAGTAGCACTTGTCGTAAAGCAACCAGGAAGCAAGCTTACTGAAGCAGAAGTCATGTACAATGTCGCCAAGCAGGTAGCTCCATACAAGAAGATCCGGAAAGTGCTGTTTGTTGACTCCATACCCAAATCGCCATCTGGGAAGATCTTGAGAAGGGAATTGGTAAATCATCTGCGGTTGTGTGAATTGTCGAGATTGTGACTGTGCGAGTGTTGTACCCTATAGTTCAATTCTTGTGTCAAAAAGGAAAAAGTAAAAAAGAAAATGTGCTGCAATTGTACCGGAAGAAGAATATTGGATAAACGGAAGGCTCATAACATATGTTTATGAGGGGCTGCACTATACTGTCGAACATGATGCTGGCATGCTGGTGTACAAAGAAAAGTAAGTTTGTTGAGATTGTTTAGTGGGATTAGCTACTTGTATAAGAAGCAATAAACAAGTCTGTCTCAGTTTCTCTCCCTTCTGCGCCATTGCTGCATGTCACACCTGACAGTGTATCACTCGAAGCAGGAGAGCCGCTAGAAAGAGCCGCGGGAGCCAGATGGAGAGGCGCACGCGCGAGCCACCGTAGGATCGCAGATGGATGGTTGATATCGTGTGACTGCAGAGTAACGTCGAGAAGGCCGACGTCAGAGGATCTGATTCCCGTAAATGTGAGAGGCCACCGATCACGTGGGACCGTGTGTGTGTGAGAGAGACAAAGGGTTTAAAAGGAGCAGTGAGCGATGTAATCAGACATAGGGCCTGTTTGGCACAGCTTCAGCTCCACTCCTCCTGAAGTTGGAGCTCAGCCAAACAGTTTCAACTCCACCAAAACTGGAAGTGGAGTTGGGTGGAGCTCTCTCACAAAATGAACTAGAGTTGTGGAGCTGGGTTTATGCAGCCCTTTCATGCTCCTTTACGGAGATGAGGCGATGACGCCGGCAGAACTAGGGGCTAACTCACCTAGGGGTGATGTTTTCCAGGGGTGAAGATGGGTGTGAAGTGTCACTCGAACTCCTGGAAGGGGTGAGTGTCGAAGCACTAGAGCACATGCGCAAGTATGCGGAAGGCACTTTGGCATCCTATAACAGAAAGGTTCGACCGACAGAGCTTCGGTCCGACCATCTTGTACTAAGGAAGAAGGCGAACCCTGTGGCAGTCAGGAAGCTGGAATCTAAGTGGGAAGGACCATATCTGATCAAGCGCAGATCTCGAACAGGTTCATTTCGGCTGGCAACATTGGAGGGCGAAGACTTCGACCACTCCTGGAACGCCGCGTCCCTTAGACGCTTCTATGTGTAAAATGGGTGGCACCCGATTCGCCATTTGTAAATAAAGAGGAAAGTGAAAAAAAGAAAAAAAAACTGGACGTAGGGTTATTATCCACCTTGGAGGTCCGAACCAGTATAAAATCTTTGGGTTCTTTTCGCTTTTCCTTTTTCTGTGAATGATGTCTTCGTGGAAAATACCCAAGGCAAACGCCTGATCAGCGAAAGCACCAGGGGGGCAAAACGAATCGGTTGAAGCATAGCTCACCGAACGTCGAAACCGCGACAGCTCGAATTTTGGAAATGCGGGTCAAAACACCGTTGTACTCGGCTTACGCACAGGCCACGATGCTTAGTAGCACGCCTGCCACGAGCCGAAAACGGAAGAGCAGAGCTGAGAAATAAACATATCTTTTCGCCATAATACGCAGAGGGGCCGACACGTTTCGACCTAACGAAAGCACGACAGTGACTTTGCCAACAATAGCACAAAGATATGTTCGAAAAATTCACAAAGTAGCAAGTAGACAAAATTACAACAAATCTGTTATATTTACGTAAGTAAACATTACAAGTAAATTACATCATCATTTACACCTTCGCCCTCGTTTACGTTACAACCGGCGAACTAGATTCGTCGTCACTACTAATATCGTACACAACCCTCAAAGGGGACGGGGGCCAGGCACAAACTAGGCTATAACGGCGACGAGCGATCGACCTCTTAAAATTTTGCCAAAATCTAGTACTGTCTTCACGACGGGCGACATGGTAGCGGTCGTAGTCCTCCAGGGTTCGACCCGGGTGAGCCCGCATCCATCCCGCCACCTTCAAATCCTTGTAACTACTGCCGTTTATCAGCATTTCGTGATAAACGGGTCGAAAAGGGCATCTGATCTTCGGAAAGCCCTTCTTCGCTATAAACTTTTCATTCACACTTCGCCAATCCCCGCAGGGGGGCCGAATGCACATCTTTCGGCTAAAAACCTGTCAAAAGTACGCACATAAGGGGGCCAGGTTGAAGACATGGTGAAGAATCCGGGTAAAAGACAAGCAAGAAAAATACAGATATCGCGACGGATACGGATAAAAAACACAAGCAATGATGGATTGCCAAAATACTATGATTTCCATTTATAGACATGAGGCCAGAAAAGGCTACATAATAGTCGAAGCCGGTGGCCCGGTATATAAAAAACCCAAGGATAAACTAGCTTGGGCGCTAAATCTAAGAATAGAAGATACGGGGGCGAAGAGCCTCACACCTCAGGGTGATCTTGGCTTGGATTCTTCGCTTCCCCCTCCGCCGAAGCAGGCTGCTGCGCGGTCAGCTCCTCCTCGCGGTCGGTCGCCTCGACCTTCGCCAGCTGCTCGTAGAGGCGGGCTTTCGCCGTCGACTGGCCATCTTTCTGCCAGAAGTGCCTTCGCCAGGCACGCAGGGGGGCCAAAACGTCCTGCGAGCTCAGCGACCAATCCCCCTTGGCAAACCTTGGGAAGTCGACGACATGCTCGCACCCATGCTATTGAAGGAGGCCAAGGGCGAAGGTGGCCGACACCCGAGCGCAGCAATCGCTATAGGCGACGGTGGTCTCCGCCACGGCGCCGCCCGCTTGCTAGGTCCACTACATGAAAGCTTGGGCGGACGCATCTTCGGCCGGGACGTCGCTGACCTTGGCCCCCAAGTCCGTCAGCGCAAGACGAAGGGTGTGGCAGGCTGTTTTCGCCTCATCAGTCGCAGCCTTCGCCGCGGCCCTCTCCAGCAGAGGGTATTGTCACAATCTCTATTCGGGTACTTGTCAAGTATCGCGACGCATGGTTGACATGATGTTGAGGTTGTGTCTTGTGGGTACAGTGGTACAGCTCTGGCTAGAGTTCAAACTATTCGAATAGCCGTGCCCGCGGTTATGGGCGGGTCTAACAATGTCTTTCGTGATTAGTCTCACACTTTACACCCTATTAATTAATGATGTCAATAACTTGTTTAATTCCTGGTTTGGAATTGTTAATTCCTGGTTTGGAGATAGAACCATGCAGCCGGGATTAGTTGTTCAGAATGGTTGGGCCTATGCAACAGGGTATGTTGTATAGCGTTGGATTAATATTATTTAATTATTACTTAACTGTTTTATTAAATTCTAAAATATTTATTAAATGCTGTTTATGCAAATGAGACTATACTATGCCATCCTTTGTTATCCTGTGCACTTGCATATTTGCTGCGTGGCTTGCTGAGTATGTCATATACTCACCTTGCAATCATTCATCAGAGGAGGAGTTCTACAGTGATGCCGATGGAGTGGATGATTAGGCGTAGCCCTGGTCAAGCTGCCTGTGGAGAGGAGTCGCCTGCGCTGTTTCTTTTATTTTCCGCTGCTTAGAATTTTATTGATTGAGAGGAACTATCTACCTCTGTAATAACATTTTATTCGAATATTTATTAGAGTAATAATAGTACTCTATTATCAATTTGTTATTGTGTGCCTCGGCTGATTCCTGGATGAGGGTTTATACACATGTAAGCGTTTGGAATTTTGGATAGAAATTCCGGGCGTGACAACGACCCCTCACGCGCGGGTCTTGGCACCAACCCTGGTCCGAAGCGAGGCAAGCCCCGCAGTCGCCGCTAGGGTTTCCGCCCCCTCTACCTCTTTCGATTGAAGGGGAGACGAGCTCGACGCAACCCCCACTTCGGCATGGTAAGTGCTCGGAGTGTAACCGGGCGACATCGGTTTTCCCCCAGTCTCATCGACGGTCTCCTCCTCCCCCTCCTCATCGTCTTCGCCATCCTCCTCGTCGTCGACGTCGGACTTGACCAAGGTGGCCGGCCTACGCTTTCGCGGAACAGCCTTACCCTTCGCGCGTCTACATTTCCGTGAAGGCTCGGCATCGTCGACGTCGATTAAGACGGCCTTAGCCACATCCGACCCGGCTTCAAAGGGGATGGTGTGGTAGAACCACGTCGACATCCAATGCCAATCCCACTTAGGCATGGATGCATTGACGGGCCATAGGTCGGAGCGCTCCGAGCGAAAGTTGAAGTTCGCGCTTCCGAAGACGGTTTTCCGAGTACCAGCTAGGGTAGCCACCGTCTTCGAGTTGATGATGGCAAAAAAGATCGCCCCAAACAGCTCAGCGGTTGGCTCAAAACCGGTAGTTCGGCACGCCCAGTCGAAGATAGCGACCCGAACCAAGGCAGAAGGGCTAAGCTGGAGGAGTTCGACGTCAAAAAGGAGAAGTATCTCCGGCAGCAGGGTGCTGCACGGAAACCGAAGCCCCGCATCGAAAAAGGCAGCGAAGACCACGGTCTGGTTCTTGCCGGGCTTCGGCACAACAGCCTTGCCAGGAGCAAAAACTTGACCACTCGCCACAACCCCGGTCGAGGCAAGCTTCGTCAATTCTGCCTCATCAATGAGCGAAGCACCTAAGTATCCGGAGTGGTCTTTGCCGACCTTTCCCGGATCAGGGCCGGTGTTTGAAGTAGGTGCGGGTTTTGCGGGGAGCCATGGAAGGGAAGCGCAAGAGACTTAAGTAGCCTGGGGGCTAGCAAGCTGGGACAAATGTCGAAAGCTCTTAAGCGCAGAAAGATAGTCTAGGCGGCATAGAAGATGGCGAAAATAACTAGGGGTAAAAGTAAAAGTGAAAGCGGTGGGGGGACGGGTATATATAGCCCACCCGCGCGGCGTTTCGCCTACCACCCAATCAGAATTCGCCACGTAAGCCACGGGTGTATGTAACGGTAATTTCCCATCAGCACGGGCCAAAACAGTGAATGGCCAAAGATTGCAAACAGTCGGCCCAATAAGCCCAACACTGTTCAAGGGCGCGAAAACCAAGACAACCTAATCGAAATATTATTTTATGCAGAGTTGAAGACAGGTTTCGGCAGGAACATCGGCCGATAGGGGGCGCCCCGTGGTATACCAATACGGCTTGCACGGTCACGGCCGAAGCTCCCTACTCACCCTTGCTCGTGAGGGGCTTGTTGGAGGTACACCACGAAGAGCCTTCGGCCGGACCTGCCGAAACCAAGGAGCTTGGAACAGGGGCAAGCGTCGAAGATCTAGAGGGGAGCCGTATGGCGAAGTCATCATGGCGAAAGCCACGACCCGGACACCCAGGCTTCGCCAGACAAGGACTTCGTCAGAAGATTGAACGTGCAAGAGCAACGAGGCGAAAGCCATAGCGCAAGGGTGCAGGCGTCGCCAGACGCCGCACCCTACCATAAAAAGACCCCGTGGGCCGTCGTACTTTATGAAGGCTTCGTGAAGGGAATGGGCCAAGCCATTCGGCCCACTAGGGGTCCATACATGTAAAAGACACCATGTACCCCCAATAATGTCCCTATCAAAAGGGCAACCTTGTAAATTCCCTTGTAAAACTTAAACCCTAAAGGGGGAACCTGTAATAGGGCTATAAATAGCCCCCTAGGGTCTTGTAACAGGGGGATCCAAAAAAATTTTCAATAAGCAATACAATTGTCTTTCTTTTTCAACCACTATTGAGAGAACCACGCCTTTCGACGTGACGTGGTTGTCTATTCGACAACAATGGTTATCCCGCTCCACTCGGCATGAAAAACATTGTCGTCGTCACCACCGAGTACCTCACCGACATCGCTAAACTAGTCTCATCTTATTCGAGGACCACTCAGGCTCGCTGAGCTTTACGCCGTCAAATCTGAGTGCCTCGAGAACTCGGCTCACGTTGGGTTAGCTTCCTCGATGAGGCCATTAGGCTATCGGATTCCGAATAGGATAATTCGGGGAGCATCTTCGAGGAAACCTCCCCTCCTCCTTGCACTATCTTCATCGTGTGAATGACAAAGGAAATTGAAGCCGAGACCCGAGAGCGAGAGGCCGAGGAGCAATGCCTCAACTAATAGCAAGAAGGTCTCGACAAACGTCGGGCAGACCTCCGTCTAAGAGGTGGAATGGCAAATGACACCATCCTCTAGACCGAGATGGGGGATCATGAAGTCTCCAAGACACCGTAGCATAACATTGTGGTGGCCAAGGCGCTGTTGGATACCGTCCAAGACAAGTTACGCGAAGACCACGCTATCAACTCGCCTGTCGCCCAGGTGATGGCCATGGTGGAGGCACCTACCATAACCAACTCTGCAGCTCAGTCTTCCAAACAGCCCACACATCACCCTAGCCCTAGGCCTGACCTCCACATCATCGTCAACATTCTCAAGCTAGGAGCTCATGTTCGATTGTCCCGACTAGCGACCTACGCGAGAAGATTGAAGCCAATAAGAGGATGAACGCCGACCTCCGCAACGTCATGAACAAATGATGATGTAGGCGCGACACGGAACGTGCTCTCATTCAGGATGAAGCTCCTTGTGAAGGCGTTACCTGTCATGCCAAGTACCTTCCCAATGGGCGTTTAGTGGTGCAACTGCCTGTTCAAGATCATTCGGGTAGGGCTCCTGATTATCGACATCCCCATGTAGACCACACCAATGGCCGGTCCTAGCCTTCACCAACTCTCTCTGCCAATTTGACTTGGCCCTCCAACTTCAAGCTGACAGGGATTGAGAAAATATGATGGTAAATCGGATCAGTCTCTTGGCTGTCAGTATACTCAACCTCTGTGAAAGCCGCAGGAGGAGATCACTCAGTTATGGAAAATAACTTGCTGATTATGTAGACATCAGTTACTCGGGCCTAGCTAACTACCCTCCCTGAGCGCACCGTTGGTTCTTGTAACACCCTGAAAATTCCTGACAATAAAAATCACTAAAATTTTGAACTTTTTAAAACTTTTGCATCATGCTGGATGTTATGGTTGCTATTGCTTGCCAAACTATAAATTGTCACGATTGAAGATTAAGCTAAAGCTGTACAACTAAGAAATAACTAGAATAAGATAATTATTATTAATCCTATAAATATTTGTGCACATGATAGCAAGCCAAATAAAACACAAGTCAATTATTAATTTCTATAATGTAAATTACAAATTATATGTTAAATACTTGAACCATGTCGACAAGTGTCATGACATCCAAGTAACCACGAAATAGTTGCCACTACAATGATTCTATATATATAGGAGTGTTCCACTAGAATAATTAAATTAATATTTATAACTTTCATCGAGTCTCTCGTGGGATGGATTCACTCATGTAAAATAATTTGTCATTCAAATAAATTGAGCTTTATATATATAATATGTTTATGTGAGTGTTTAATTAAACATTTAGGTCAATATTGTACCAAGTCTCAATTTACTTTTATGGAATAATAGATTAAACGTGTCCCTGTAAAATACATTGTTATACAAATAAACTCGACCAATGTGCTATTGTATTATTAAGGTCACATTGAATATTTTAATTAATTTTAGAAATATCAAAGCCTATAAGTTATATTGGATAATTTTTGGATAATTTAATGGAAAGCAAATTCATTTGGGAACTAATGAATAACCAAATAAATATTCAAATAAAACATTTGAATTCTCAAAACCCGAAATGTATAGATTGCATCTCATTCCAAATCCAATCTACTACTTTGCAGTTTAGCCCCTCCCTCTTCCTCTTTTTCATTTTCTTTCTTTTCTCTGTCGACATCCAATGCCAATCCCACTTAGGCATGGATGCATTGACGGGCCATAGGTCGGAGCGCTCCGAGCGAAAGTTGAAGTTCGCGCTTCCGAAGACGGTTTTCCGAGTACCAGCTAGGGTAGCCACCGTCATCGAGTTGATGATGGCATAAAAGATCGCCCCAAACAGCTCAGCGTTTGGCTCAAAACCGGTAGTTCGGCACGCCTAGTCGAAGATAGCGACCCGAACCAAGGCAGAAGGGCTGAGCTGGGGGAGTTCGACGTCAAAAAGGCGAAGTATCTCTGGCAACAGGGTGCTGCATGGAAACCGAAGCCCCGCATCGAAAAAGGCAGCGAAGACCACGGTCTGGTTCTTGCCGGGCTTCGGCACAACAGCCTTGCCAGGAGTAAAAACTTGACCACTCGCCACAACCCCGGCCGAGGCAAGCTTCGTCAATTCCGCCTCATCAATGAGCGAAGCACCTAAGTATCCGGAGTGGTCTTTGCCGACCTTTCCCGGATCAGGGCCGGTGTTTGAAGTAGGTGCGGGTTTTGCGGGGAGCCATGGAAGGGAAGCGCAAGAGACTTAAGTAGCCTGGGGGCTAGCAAGCTGGGACAAATGTCGAAAGCTCTTAAGCGCAGAAAGATAGTCTAGGCGGCATAGAAGATGGCGAAAATAACTAGGGGTAAAAGTAAAAGTGAAAGCGGTGGGGGGACGGGTATATATAGCCCACCCGCGCGGCGTTTCGCCTACCACCCAATCAGAACTCACCACGTAAGCCACGGGTGTACGTAACGGTAATTTCCCATCAGCACGGGCCAAAACAGTGAATGGCCAAAGATTGCAAACAGTCGGCCCAATAAGCCCAACACTGTTCACAAGCATGAAAACCAAGACAACCTAATCGAAATATTATTTTATGCAGAATAGAAGACAGGTTTCGGCAGGAACATCGGCCGATAGGGGGCGCCCCGTGGTATACCAATACGGCTTGCACGGTCACGGCCGAAGCTCCCTACTCACCCTTGCTCGTGAGGGGCTTGTTGGAGGTACACCACGAAGAGCCTTCGGCCGGACCTGCCGAAACCAAGGGGCTTGGAACAGGGGCAAGCGTCGAAGATCTAGAGGGGAGCCGTATGGCGAAGTCATCGTGGCGAAAGCCACGACCCGGACACCCAGGCTTCGCCAAACAAGGACTTTGTCAGAAGATTGAACGTGCAAGAGCAACGAGGCGAAAGCCATAGTGCAAGGGTGCAGGCGTCGCCAGACCTCCGCAATGTCATGAACAAATGATGACGTAGGCGCGACACGGAACGTGCTCTCATTCGTGATGAAGCTCCTGGTGAAGGCGTTACCTGTCATGCCAAGTACCTTCCCAATGGGCGTTTAGTGGTGCAACTGCCTGTTCAAGATCATTCGGGTAGGGCTCCTGATTATCGACATCCCCATGTAGACCACACCAATGGGGTCCTAGCCTTCACCAACTCTCTCTGCCAATTTGACTTGGCCCTCCAACTTCAAGCTGACAGGGATTGAGAAAATATGATGGTAAATCGGATCAGTCTCTTGGCTGTCGGTATACTCAACCTCTGTGAAAGCCGCAGGAGGAGATCACTCAGTTATGGAAAATAACTTGCTGATTATGTAGACATCAGTTACTCGGGCCTAGCTAACTAACCTCCCTGAGCGCACCGTTGGTTCTTGTAACACCCTGCAAATTCCTGACAATAAAAATCACTAAAATTTTGAACTTTTTAAAACTTTTGCATCATGCTGGATGTTATGGTTGCTACTGCTTGCCAAACTATAAATTGTCACGATTGAAGATTAAGCTAAAGCTATACAACTAAGAAATAACTAGAATAAGATAATTATTATTAATCCTATAAATATTTGTGCACATGATAGCAAGCCAAATAAAACACAAGTCAATTATTAGTAATTAAAAATTTTATGTTAAATACTTGAACCATGTCGACAAGTGTCATGACATCTAAGTAACCACGAAATAGTTGCCACTATAATGATTCTATATATATAGGAGTGTTCCACTAGAATAATTAAATTAATATTTATAACTTTCATCGAGTCTCTCGTGGGATGGATTCACTCATGTAAAATAATTTGTCATACAAATAAATTGAGCTTTATATATATAATAGAGATAAACATTAGCACACAATTGGGATGAACTAATGTTTCACTACTACTTAAATGATTTACATGATAATGGTAGCTCACCGATGGCTAATCGTGATTGGTTATTATTTAATATGCCAAACGTAAACTTGATTATGGGTTGTGAGCAACATGGTTTGATGGTCGTGCTCATGACAATTAAGGACCGGTTCACGAGTTTCGGTTGTGAAACATTAACCGTGCCAACCACAAGCCAGAATGGGGCAACGGCTGGACACTTTGTATAAAAAGGCTCACTGCGGAGCACCAGACTACTGAGGAAGTGGCGGAGATTAAGCCCACGGGGGTCGCTGGGGAGTCCATGCCTCTGGTTTTAAGGGAGTGACTACGATCTAGGAACGGTGCACTGCTTTGGGTTGAGTCATGCGAGGGGTCTTGTCACAACTACACAAATGGTGACATGTTCAGCATGGGCACATGATGATATGGTGACATTTGTGGAGTTGTGTCTTGTGGGTACAGTGGTAACACCTCTGGCCAGGAGTTCAAACTATTCGAATAGCTGTGCCCGCTGTTATGGGCGGGTCTAACAATGTCTTTCGTGATTAGTCCCACACTACTCATTAATATAATGTAGCGTAATTGATGGTAATTAATTTAGCTCTGGTTTGGAATGGTACATTCCTGGTTTGGAGATAGATCTGTGCAGCCGGGATGGTTGTTCAGGATGGTTGGCCTGAGCAGCATGGGTGTGTGTTCAGTGTTGATTAATATTGATGATTAATTACTCTATTGTTTTACAATTCTCAATTGTTTGCTAAATGCTGCTTTTGCAAATGAGCCCTATATTATGCCATTCTTGGTATCCTTGTGCACTTCATATTTGCTGTGTGGTTGCTGAGATGTCAATCTCACCTTGCA
>CM020184.1:10642951-10758535 GCA_009805545.1 Oryza longistaminata
CGTTTATTGAGTGGTTTAATTAAACATTTAGGTCAATTGTTACCAATTCTCAATTTACTTTTATAGAATAATAGATTAAAACGTGGACCCTGTAAAATAATGTTATATAGAATAAACCGCCACATGTTGCTATTGTATTATTAAGGTCATATTGAATATTTATTAATAATTTTAGAAATATCAAAGCCTATAAGTTATATTGGATAATTGTGAATAATTTAATGGAAAGCAAATTCATTTGGAAACTAATGAATAACCAAATAAATATTCAAATAAAACATTTGAATTCTCAAACCCGAAATGTATAGATTGCATCTCATTCCAAATCCAATCTACTACTTTGCAGTTTAGCCCCTCCCTCTTCGTCTTTTTCATTTTCTTCTTTCTCTGTTTTTCCAGCCGCACTATTCATCGCACATGACCTGTTCGATCTGGGCCCAAGCCGCTCCCATGCCGCGAGTCCGCGTCCTTACCCTCGCGCCAGACCGCACCATATTTGCACCCACGTCGTGCCCGTGGTGCCGCGTCGCTCCCATGTGCTGCGCCCCCCTTTCCTGCCGCGCCAGGGCCCGCGCCACGCCAAGCCGCACCTCTAACCGCTTTCCCGGATTCCCTCCAGGAAACACGGAGCTGCGCCATCACCATCCCGCTCGCATCGCATGCCACGACGGAATAACGGCCACCACGTCGCCCCTTCGTCATCATTGTCCTCTCACCCTTCTCCTCGCGTCACATCGTTCCACGTCGCACCCATCAGATAAACGGCTTCTCTGTAGCCGTCTAGCTGCGCACGCCTGCAACCCTAGCGCCACATTATGCCATGGATCCCAAATCCCCGAGTCAGTGAGAGAGGAGGAAACCTAGCCGCGTCAACCTCCCTAACTTATGCCGTATAGGCAGCCATACGAGTGTACCAGTTGCCGATCTTATCCTCCACCCGCGATCTGGCTTATCCCAAGCCAAGCCCCCATACAAACCCCATCCCTCTCTTGCCTTTTCCCTCAAATGCATTTCATCGAACACCTTCGATCACCTCTCACCACCGTCTTGAGATCACCACTGCGAGGCTTCCCGCCGGAGCTGGAGGTTGGAGGGAGTGGAGGAAGAGCTGTGCTGCCGCCGTCGCCATTGAGGGAGTCGAGGACCGCTGGACGTTGGGAACCACGCATCGAACACCTGCAAGCGTCGTCGACCGCTAGCCGCCCCTTTTCGTCCGCACTGAGCCGCGCGCCGCCGAACTTCGTCATCCTGCCGTCTCTCGGTAAAACCTCGCTCCTATAGCTCCTCCTAGTCACGTAAAAGCTAAATCCCCCACCAATTTTGCGATTAGCACCCTTCGGCATGCCGTCCCGGCCGCTGCTTTGCCATCGACGGGCTCGCCTTGGGAGGGTCACCTCGAGCGCTGTCCTTTCCACCTAGCTAGCAAAACGGAATCACCATAAGCTGTAGAAGCTCGTGCGCCAGACTAATTGGTTAGAGACCTCGCGGTTTGCCGAGTCCCCTTGCACCCCAGAGCTCGGCCATGGCGGCCATGCCCCGCCGCTCGCCTCCGCGTCGCCACGCGCTGTGGCCGCCGACGGGAGATTCGCCGGAGCTCCTCCGCGCCTCCCCGGCCGTCGCCGAGCCTCCCCCGCCGTCCCGGCTCGGGGGCGGCTGCGCCGAGCCGCGTCACTGCGCCCTTGCCCGCTCGGTAGCGGGCGGAGAGAAGAAGATGGAGAGAGAGAGAGAGAAACCGTGTGAGACATACATCTAATTACCGCACTGTAATTCTCTTCCAATGATGATTAGCCCAGCCTATGGCGGCGTGGGTCCGGATGATTAGAAGTCTAATTAAAATCAATATTAGTTTACTGTCTATGACCAAGCGGGACCCACCAGTGAATAAAACACGGTTTTGACCTAGTCAACCTGGGCTGGTCCCACCTGTCAGTAACAGTAGCTTGTGGATAATGTTGGATTAAAAACAAATAATTAGGAACAGTACTGTTTCCCAATTATGGTATTAATACAAATTGAATCTTTAAACAGGCAATAACTCACTCATTTTAAACTCCGATTTGAGTGAAACTTGGAACCTAAAATTCATATAAATTCATAATATTTCCAATGGTATATAATTCACTGTTTCAATAAATATATTTATAATTATTAAATAATTAATATCAAATGATTAGATAATGGTTAACCTAAATAATGTGTTAATAAATACAATTGATATTGTACAGTAGAGAGATTCAAATAATTAATTTAAACATGTTTTGTCACTGTAGCAACCACGTAAACTAATTATGAGTGATGTTTCAAATTAACGGATATTTAGGAAAATACTAGTATTATTAATATTCAGTGGCAGTATAATTAAACCCATGACTTACAAAAGTTTAGCTTTATAATTGAGTAGATAAACTAGGAAACACATTAAACAATCCTAAGCTTGCTAGGAGAAATAATAGCAGAGGCTAGTGTGATATACTCACCTATACGAAGTTAATTTACTTAATGTCAAGTCCCATGGAGTAGTATCTTTTAAATTGGATAATCATCTTAAGTTAATAAACAGTACCAACTCGCCAAATCCACCTACATCACATATACTGTATAGCTTACAGTAAATAACTCATGTTCGGTAAATGGTCCTATATTAAATATATTTATTGAACTGCCATGACAATAGAAGATTAAGAAACTTATCCATTAGAAGACCTGAGCAGTATGAACAGCCCTAGGTTCAATCCCCATTTGATTGTTTTTGAATATGGTTTTCTCGTGTATTATAAATAATCATCAAACCTCAGTTGAAGAGAAAGGATCCAGAAGGAGAAGACGTTTGGCTTATACCCCAGTTGAGCTGCCTGTGGGAGTGGAGCCGGAGCTTCGTTAGACCGTAATTCTGCTGCTGTTTTCTTTTCTTTTGTAGGTATGTAACGTTATTATTATGATGGATTTGTATATTAAATTGTCAGTTTGTGTACCTCGGCTGATTCCTGGACGAGGGTTTTATGCACAAATAAGTTCGGAAATTACTAGTGAATTTCCGGGCGTGACAAGTTGGTATCAGAGCCATCTCGACTGTAGGATAAGCCAAATGGTCAAACCTTAAGGACAAATTTTCTGAAAACATGATTTGTGAAAATTTTCCTTTCTTCCTTCTCCAGAATTCTTTGCAAATCGTTTTGTCGTTCTCTCCCCTCGCTCTTTCAACTTGAGTAGTTGTGAAACTTGTTGAAACTTGAAGATGCCAACGTGGTTTACTTATCAAGTGGATCGAGGAAAATGAAGGTGATGATCGATCTGAAGTGTCCAGTTGTCAAGATGGAATGAAGTTTGGATCCTACCTTAGAACCTATGCCGCCAAACTGTCATGGAAGAATAGTTAGTAGGGTAGAACGTTTGTTGCTTGCTTGTGTGTAGGTATGGTTGCATTCCCGTCATTGGTGTGGTTCAATGATGAGCGTGTAACTATACTAGGTCGCTTGCTTAATCAACTTAAACAATATAATGGTCTACACACATCAGATCAGTATTAACCTGGTTAAGGTCTTGTCTTTAGTGTAACCCCTATCCCTCTATCTTCTCTAATATGCAACAGATGGTGAACACTCGCGCCAGTGGAAGCGGAAACAATAACAATGAAGAGAATGCAACCCTCGCTCAAGTTCTGGCTCAACAGACTCAGTTAATGAACATGATGATGCAGCAGATGCAGAACCAGCTCAACCAAGGAAACAACAATGCTCCACCGCCACAGAACAAGTTAGCTGATTTTCTTCGTGTGAGGCCGCCTACCTTTTCTAGCACTACCAACCCAGTAGAAGCAGGTGATTGGCTGCACACTATCGAGAAGAAGTTGGAATTGCTCCAGTGCACAGACCAGGAGAAAGTCGTGTTCGCTTCACATCAGTTGCATGGACCTGCTTCAGAATGGTGGGATCATTTTCGGATGAACAGAGCAGAAGGACAACCAATCACTTGGGAAGAGTTTACCGAAGGATTCAAGAAGACACACATACCTGTAGGAGTTGTTGCTTTGAAGAAGCGTGAGTTCAGGGCATTGAAGCAAAAGGATCGTACTGTGACAGAGTATCTTCATGAGTTCAACCGTCTAGCACGTTATGCTCCAGAAGATGTGCGTACTGACGAGGAAAGGCAAGAGAAGTTCTTGGAAGGCCTGAAGGATGAACTGTCAGTTACGAGGGTTTTATGCACAAATAAGTTCGGAAATTACTAGTGAATTTCCGGGCGTGACAACAATTAAGGACCGGTTCACGATTTTCGGTTGTGAAATATTTACCGTGCCAACCACAAGCCAGCGTGGGTAACGGCTTTACTTTCTATATAGTATGGTTCATAGTAGAGCACCAGACTGTGAAGTGGCGGAGATAAGCCCATGGGGGTCGCTGGGGAGTCCATACCTTGTTTATAAGGGGGTGATTATGATCCGGGAGCGGTGCACTGCTTTGAATTGTATTATATAGAGGGTATTGTCACAATCTCTATTCGGGTACTTGTCAAGTATCGCGACGCATGGTTGACATGATGTTGAGGTTGTGTCTTGTGGGTACAGTGGTACACCTCTGATCAGAGTTTAAACTATTCGAATAGCCGTGCCCGCGGTTATGGGCAGGTCTAACAATGTCATTTTGTGTGGTGGCTTGCTGAGTACTTTTGTACTCATTGTTGCTCTATATATATCTTTTAGCAGAGTGTTGAAGAGAAGCCCTTGTTAGTACGCTTGCGTACCTAACAAGATGATCGGAGTGCAGTTCCATTCTAGGTCTCGTTCCCCAGTCGACTGCTTGTGGCATGTCAACCGGGCCCTTGTATTATTTTATCTTCCGCTGTTGTTCTCTGATAGTCGTTGGCCTGCCTGGCCCTAATGTAAGCATTTAACTCTCTTAGCCTAAATTCATTCGTGATATGTTGTGATTCGGCTATGTATGTGTGTACCAACTACTGATCCAGGGATTGGTACTGATAAACATAAAAGATTTCCTATTTCCAAAATCGGGGGTCGACAGTTCTTAGGCTCATCCCGAAGCTCAGTTCATCACCAACTTTCAGGGTACCTTTCCTTGCCCTGAACGCCTTGGGACCTATAGTAGATAGTCCAAGGCAAAAAGGAATGCTTTGCGGACTACATCCGGAGGTATGCAGAGAAGCGCAACACCATCCCACACGTTAAGGATTCAGAAGTCATCGCAGTGTTTCATCAGGGCGCCAAGAATGAAGACTTCATCAAATGGTGGGCCCGCAAGACCCCGACAAGCGTGCGTCATATGTTTAGTCGGGCCAACAAGGATGCTAACTCTGAGGAAGCGGTTATGGCCCACCTTGACGAGCAGCCTGGTCCTAACTCCTCCAGAAGAGACTGCCCTGAGTCCTCCAAGAACAAAGGAGTAAAACGGAAGGGTGAAGAAACTGTCAACATCGCTGAGCGCGGCAATTATGACTTCAATAGAATCATGGATGACCCATGCCTCTATCACCTGAGGTCGGATCACTTGGCGAAAGATGACTACCTCCTTGACGCCTACTCACGATATCATCAAATTGCTCTGAATCCAAATGACGGCCTTAAGACCTTGTTCATCACTCCGTTTGACGCTTACTGTTACATAACAATGCCCTTCAGACCCAAGAATATTGGTGCTAACTATCAGTGCACCATGCAGCGCTGCCTCCACACACAACTTGGCTGCAACATTGAGACCTACGTGGACAATGTCGTCAACAAGTCCCATGTAAAAGAAGACCGATCGCTGACGTAAAGGAGACTTTCGACAATCTATGTACATTCAAGATGAAACTCAATCCAGAAAAATGTACCTTTGGCGTCCCCTCCGACAAGTTACTCGGCTTCATGGTGTCCCATCGCGACATCGAGGCAAACCTAGGCAAAATAGCTCCATTATATGGAGCCTCCGGTGGTGGACTGGCAGTTGACCTCGAACTCCCTCACCTCAAGCTGTAGAATCAACACCTCAAGTTCGCAGGAGCCAGATGTGGCGTCTACGGGCTTGTAGGAACTAGATCTAGAGTCGGTGGCGATGAGTAGCTCGGCAGAGCTCGGCCAACCACAGAGGAGACCTTGCCTCGTCGACTTCGCCACCCTTCCTAGCCATTGCCAGTGTTGCATCCCTTCTCTATGAGTTGCTAGGAGCAGTGGACGGCGAGCAGCAAGTGCTGGTGAAGCAAACCGATGACGAGATCTTTGAGGGGATTTTTTTTTCTCTTTTCTCTTTTCTTCTGAGAGAAGAGCGGAGGAGGGCGCATGGCGGAGCCGGATAGAAGCGAGCGGTGGAGAAGCGTGGTAGTGGCCAGCGGCAGACGTGCTGGGAACGGCCGACAACGATGAGGAAAGGACATCTCCTCTCCTTGACGACAACGAGGAGGCGAAGCGCTCCTCTCCTTTTTTTTTTATCTTTTGCTTTCTTTGTTCATCGCTTTTCTATGAAAAGTTGAGGTGGGAGGATTTCGGTGTTTCTTTAGAATTCAAGAAATTTTGGTTCTGGTACTTGTTTGTGTAAAGAATGTTGGGTGATTTTTAAAACTAATATTATTTATAGTATGTGATAAATTGTTCAAAGCTATTGCCTAGTTAAATCTGAAATTTAATATTTGATATTATAGAGGTAATCTTACCTAACTAGATGAAGAGGTAACCATACTCAAATTGATCCAACAAACCAAACAAAATCTCTTCCAAACCGTATCTCTCATGAAAGGAACCAAACAAAATCTCATCTCAACGGAGCTAAACCGATGCAAACAACCAAACAGTTGAATGTGTATCTCCTTGTCCATGTTAAGTTTAGCCTCGATGAGAGAGATGAGCCAGGCTAAATGAATGCAAACAACCAAACACACCCTAAAAGTACCCCAGTAATTGAGGGGGAGCCAGTTGAGACCTGGTAAATGGTATGGAACCTCAGAACAAGCATGCCACACCTTCCCATCAAGAAAGAAAACATGTAGATGGAGTGCACACCAACGCCGGTACACTAAAAGGATCATGCCCATGTCAAAAAAACAAACAACAAGAAGAAGCATATGAGAATAACATACCCCCTTATATCTATGTATACTCGCAAAGTGTTTCATGCAATCAATAGGAATTGGCAATTAGACCCATTATGGGCAATGTTCTTTTCATATAGCAAAACCTCATTGCAGTCAACTAGGAGTTGAAAAAACAATTAAAAAGATCAACCCGCAAGTTGAGTCATAGTTGACAATGGATGGCTAAAGAAATTTTGGATTGGGCACTCGCATACTAGTATTAAAAGCCTCAAACCAAGATATGATCTGAATATCATCGCATAAAGAAAGAAAGCTCACTCTTTTGGAACGAGTTTGTGATAATTTTGGTAGAAACCAATGTTGCTTAGGCCTGTAAGCCTACAAAAAGTGAAGAATGAACCATAGTATATAAGAATGTGAAAATACATAGGTTCCTCACACATGGTTCACCATTTTTAGTAACATGGTTCGAACATTTTCCAAACCCCAAAATCATTATCATGAAGATAATGATATGTACATCGCACCAGTACTAACAGATTATACGAACTCTATAAATCATGGAAAAATCATGCAAGATTGGACCATTGGAACATCACTCGTATTATCTTTTGAAAAGATATAAGCAATGAGTTCAAACATAAAGAATATGAAAAATTCAGGGGGAAAATTTTGCTAGCCTAACAAAACTTGATCCGAAGAATCAAGTCTCCAAAATTGATTAAGAAAATCAAAGCAATAATTTGGGCAGATTGTACTCTTTTTCCCTTGGATAAGTTTTCCTGTAGTTTTTTTATCAAGGTTTTTAATGAGAAAATCCGTGCGAGGTACTCTTTCTCCAATTTTTTCCACTGGGTTTTTATAGAGTTTTAGCGAGACATAGACATCACACCGTGAGTGCCAAGGGAGAGTGTCAATGCACTTATCGAGCCCATCACCGAACTTTCCATATAAGAGATTACATTGTATAAACAGGGAAGGGGATGATCATTTGTACACTTGGATGAAGGAATTGGAATAAGAAAGGGAGTGCCACCCTAAACTTTGTGTCTTCACTTTTATTCCTAGATTATACAACCTCATTGGACTACTCTGTAGCGGGGTAATATAATATAAAGCATATGTGAATGCCTTATCACAGTGGTAATTATTATTTTATCTTCCGCTGTTGTTCTCTGATAGTCGTTGGCCTGCCTGGCCCTAATGTAAGCATTTAACTCTCTTAGCCTAAATTCATTCGTGATATGTTGTGATTCGGCTATGTATGTGTGTACCAACTACTGATCCAGGGATTGGTACTGATAAACATAAAAGATTTCCTATTTCCAAAATCGGGGGTCGACAGTTCTTAGGCTCATCCCGAAGCTCAGTTCATCACCAACTTTCAGGGTACCTTTCCTTGCCCTGAACGCCTTGGGACCTATAGTAGATAGTCCAAGGCAAAAAGGAATGCTTTGCGGACTACATCCGGAGGTATGCAGAGAAGCGCAACACCATCCCACACGTTAAGGATTCAGAAGTCATCGCAGTGTTTCATCAGGGCGCCAAGAATGAAGACTTCATCAAATGGTGGGCCCGCAAGACCCCGACAAGCGTGCGTCATATGTTTAGTCGGGCCAACAAGGATGCTAACTCTGAGGAAGCGGTTATGGCCCACCTTGACGAGCAGCCTGGTCCTAACTCCTCCAGAAGAGACTGCCCTGAGTCCTCCAAGAACAAAGGAGTAAAACGGAAGGGTGAAGAAACTGTCAACATCGCTGAGCGCGGCAATTATGACTTCAATAGAATCATGGATGACCCATGCCTCTATCACCTGAGGTCGGATCACTTGGCGAAAGATGACTACCTCCTTGACGCCTACTCAGGATATCATCAAATTGCTCTGAATCCAAATGACGGCCTTAAGACCTTGTTCATCACTCCGTTTGACGCTTACTGTTACATAACAATGCCCTTCAGACCCAAGAATATTGGTGCTAACTATCAGTGCACCATGCAGCGCTGCCTCCACACACAACTTGGCTGCAACATTGAGACCTACGTGGACAATGTCGTCAACAAGTCCCATGTAAAAGAAGACCGATCGCTGACGTAAAGGAGACTTTCGACAATCTATGTACATTCAAGATGAAACTCAATCCAGAAAAATGTACCTTTGGCGTCCCCTCCGACAAGTTACTCGGCTTCATGGTGTCCCATCGCGACATCGAGGCAAACCTAGGCAAAATAGCTCCATTATATGGAGCCTCCGGTGGTGGACTGGCAGTTGACCTCGAACTCCCTCACCTCAAGCTGTAGAATCAACACCTCAAGTTCGCAGGAGCCAGATGTGGCGTCTACGGGCTTGTAGGAACTAGATCTAGAGTCGGTGGCGATGAGTAGCTCGGCAGAGCTCGGCCAACCACAGAGGAGACCTTGCCTCGTCGACTTCGCCACCCTTCCTAGCCATTGCCAGTGTTGCATCCCTTCTCTATGAGTTGCTAGGAGCAGTGGACGGCGAGCAGCAAGTGCTGGTGAAGCAAACCGACGACGAGATCTATGAGGGGATTTTTTTTTTCTCTTTTCTCTTTTCTTCTGAGAGAAGAGCGGAGGAGGGCGCATGGCGGAGCCGGATAGAAGCGAGCGGTGGAGAAGCGTGGTAGTGGCCAGCGGCAGACGTGCTGGGAACGGCCGACAACGATGAGGAAAGGACATCTCCTCTCCTTGACGACAACGAGGAGGCGAAGCGCTCCTCTCCTTTTTTTTTTATCTTTTGCTTTCTTTGTTCATCGCTTTTCTATGAAAAGTTGAGGTGGGAGGATTTCGGTGTTTCTTTAGAATTCAAGAAATTTTGGTTCTGGTACTTGTTTGTGTAAAGAATGTTGGGTGATTTTTAAAACTAATATTATTTATAGTATGTGATAAATTGTTCAAAGCTATTGCCTAGTTAAATCTGAAATTTAATATTTGATATTATAGAGGTAATCTTACCTAACTAGATGAAGAGGTAACCATACTCAAATTGATCCAACAAACCAAACAAAATCTCTTCCAAACCGTATCTCTCATGAAAGGAACCAAACAAAATCTCATCTCAACGGAGCCAAACCGATGCAAACAACCAAACAGTTGAATGTGTATATCCTTGTCCATGTTAAGTTTAGCCTGGATGAGAGAGATGAGCCAGGCTAAAGGAATGCAAACAACCAAACACACCCTAAAAGTACCCCAGTAATTGAGGGGGAGCCAGTTGAGACCTGGTAAATGGTATGGAACCTCAGAACAAGCATGCCACACCTTCCCATCAAGAAAGAAAACATGTAGATGGAGTGCACACCAACGCCGGTACACTAAAAGGATCATGCCCATGTCAAGAAAAACAAACAACAAGAAGAAGCATATGAGAATAACATACCCCCTTATATCTATGTATACTCGCAAAGTGTTTCATGCAATCAATAGGAATTGGCAATTAGACCCATTATGGGCAATGTTCTTTTCATATAGCAAAACCTCATTGCAGTCAACTGGGAGTTGAAAAAACAATTAAAATGATCTACCCGCAAGTTGAGTTGTAGTTGACAATGGATGGCTAAAGAAATTTTGGACTGGGCACTCGCATACTAGTATTAAAAGCCTCAAACCAAGATATGATCCGAATATCATCGCATAAAGAAAGAAAGCTCACTCTTTTGGAACGAGTTTGTGATAATTTTGGTAGAAACCAATGTTGCTTAGGCCTGTAAGCCTCCAAAAAGTGAAGAATGAACCATAGTATATAAGAATGTGAAAATACATAGGTTCCTCACACATGGTTCACCATTTTTAGTAACATGGTTCAAACATTTTCCAAACCCCAAAATCATTATCATGAAGATAATGATATGTACGTCGCACCAGTACTAACAGATTATACGAACTCTATAAGTCATGGAAAAATCATGCAAGATTGGACCATTGGAACATCACTCGTATTATCTTTTGAAAAGATATAAGCAATGAGTTCAAACATCAAAAATATGAAAAATTCAGGGGGAAAATTTTGCTAGCCTAACAAAACTTGATCCGAAGAATCAAGTCTCCAAAATTGATTAAGAAAATCAAAGCAATAATTTGGGCAGATTGTACTCTTTTTCCCTTGGATAAGTTTTCCTGTAGTTTTTTTATCAAGGTTTTTAATGAGAAAATCCGTGCGAGGTACTCTTTCTCCAATTTTTCCCACTGGGTTTTTATAGAGTTTTAGCGAGACATAGACATCACACCGTGAGTGCCAAGGGGGAGTGTCAATGCACTTATCGAGCCCATCACCGAACTTTCCATATAAGAGATTACATTGTATAAACAGGGAAGGGGATGATCATTTGTACACTTGGATGAAGGAATTGGAATAAGAAAGGGAGTGCCACCCTAAACTTTGTGCCTTCACTTTTATTCCTAGATTATACAACCTCATTGGACTACTCTGTAGCGGGGTAATATAATATAAAGCATATGTGAATGCCTTATCACAGTGGTAATTAAACCTAACCAAAATGTAATTAACTTTTTTTTTAAAACGGATTAAGGTTAAAGTTACTTTATTAAAATTTTCAACGGCCTTACTTTTTTTTAGCATGCCACGTTAAATCAGTCGAAATTTCTATTTTTGGTATGAACATATGGTATGCATGTTTCAACAGAAATAATTAATGCATGCATGTATCATACCATAATTAACCTCCACGATTTGTATACTGGAAATAAAGTTATTGTTGATTTTTAGCCTCCCTGATTTGTTACGGAAATGATGTTAACTTTTTTCATACGATTTTCAATAGAAAGTTTATATGCATAAAGTTTATACGTAGAAAGTTTACATGTGCATTTAGTTTGTATATAGAAAGTTTATTTGTAGACTTTTAAAAAAATTCGAAGGTTTTTAATCAAAATTTGTTATAATTATCTTGAAAAATTAATTTTTTAATAATTTTTTTGTCTTATTTAGGATGAATTTATCTAGTGAAATTTATAGTAACAAATATTTTCTAGTAGATAGAGTTATTAGAAATAATAATAACCAAAAAAATATGCATAAAATTTGCACACATGGCGGCTTGGCCTATTCGATCGCTAGCCTACGACCGCCGCGACCGCTCGCCGACTAGATTCACCCGATGAACAACCCTAGTAGAAAATTTAGAAATATATTTTTTTAATAATTTGTGTTTATATACCTATTTGGGTGGGTTTATATACGTCGGCTGCTTCGGTTCCACGGAGCAGAAACGTGGAATAGGCCCGGTTCCATGGAGCAGAGGAGCGGGACCACCTCGCTCCCGCGGCCCTGCTCTATGGCAGCGTGGTAGAAAGCGGGACATCCTCGCTCCCGCAAAACTGTGGCGCACCACCGAAGCGGTTCTGCGTCCCAGATGCACGGCACCGATCTGGTCCCGCTGCTCGTGCACCCGCTTCCCTGTAAGGCTGTAACGCGGCACCGCCCCCTTTCCCGCATAACCATCACGCGGGAATGTGAATCACTCCTTTACGCGCAATAAAAAGGGAAAAAAATAATAATATACACTCTTTTGAAGAATTTGTATTTATATACCGTATGTGAAGAAATTGTGAAAATATACCAAGCATTACAAGCAATAAAAAGGGAAAAATAATAATATACACTCTTTTGAAGAATTTGTATTTATATACCGCATGTGAAGAAATTGTGAAAATATACCCGGCATTATACACAATAAAAAGGGAAAAATAATATTATACACTCTCTTGAAGAATTTGTATTTATATACCGCATGTGAAGAAACTGTGAAAATATACCTTGGCATGCATAATACTTCGTACTCCCTCCGTTCCATAATGTAAGACTTTCTGGCATTGCCCATATTCATATAGATGTTAATGGATGTAGACATATATGAATATGGACAATGCTAGAAAGACTCACATTATGAAACTGAGGAAGTAGTTCACAACGCGCAGGACGAAAGTGCGGGACCGAAGGTTGGGGGAATTTAACTATTTGCCACTTTTACGTTTGGCAATTGCTCAAAAACCCCTTTTAGGCTTGCAGTTAATAATATACCACTGGAGAGAGAAGCTTTTCTAATTTTTTTGCCACTTTGCGCACTGTACACCGCCACATGTGCATATGCCAGGACGGAATGGATGCGCAAAATTACCACTCTACCCCTGATGGTTATAGCATGCAACTGACTGTGTTATAGGGATGAATCAGAAACAATATTTCGCAATATAGAGCTGCAATATTACTTGTAGATTGAAATAGTTCATTTCAGTGATATATGAAATAGAAACAATATTTGGACAATATAAGCCTCTAATAGAGAATATTTGATCAATACAACCAGAATACATGTAGGACGGCCACAGATTGAAATATGAAACCATACAAATACTCCCTCCGTATTTTAATATATGACGCCGTTGACTTTTTGACGAACGTTTGACCTTTCATCTTATTCAAAAAATTGATGTAATTATAATTTATTTTATTGTGACTTGATTTATCATAAAATGTACTTTAAGCATGACATAAGTATTTTATATTTGCATAAAAATTTTAAATAAGACGAGTGGTCAAATGTTGGTTAAAAAGTCAACGGCATCATACATTAAAATATGGAGGGAGTAGCATAATTGTCTAAATTCATGACATGCCATTCAACCCCATACCTACATGGCATGGTTATCCGACTGGTTATAGGGGATAACTTATATCTATAAAATATGTAACAGATCATGACTTGGGTATTACGTTTCCCTGTATATTATGGAACGGCCTAAAGTCCTGGTTTGATAAGATTGTAAAGTAGATTTAGGAAACCGATACCGTATTGGTTAAGGTTTCTATCTTATAATCCTGCCCCCCGTCTTATATAAGGTGGGCAGGAGGTCCTCTAGGGGGTATGAGACAATATGATCGTCAGATCTATACTACACCCGGTGGATTCAAATCCCCAAACAGGAGTAGGGTATTACCTCTCATTGAGAGGGTCTGAACCTGTCTAAATCCTGTGTCTCTGCATCCATCCACTTTTAGGTCTCGTGCGCTACCCCCTTTTATTATTGCCGAATTCATGTTTCGACACTACTGTTTGGATGCTCAACCGCCGTTGCCTCCACCGCCTTCCACTTTCCGCTTCAATTCCACCCTCCGCGTTGCCACCGTCGGCAAATTCCACCTCCCGGACGCCACCCACCAAACGCTTCAGTTCCCCCAGCTCGGACTTGAGGATGTCACCATCTCGGAGGGCTCACTTCGCAACTTGATTGCCAGCTGCCCTGTCCTGGAATGCTTGCTGCTTATTCGCAGCATCAGTTTCCCTTGTCTTCGGATCAACTCAACGAGCCTTAGAAGCATTGGTGTGCGCATCAACGATGATTACCGTATACAACATTTACGGGACCTCATCATCGAGGACGCCCCTCTTCTTGAAAAGTTGGTCAATCTTGTAGTGCGCAATAACCCTTATGTTTTGATAATTTCCGCGCCTAAACTGGAGACCGTAGGCTGCCTTTATCATGAATCGTATGAACCCGGACGATCCAGATTCACGTTTGGCAATACAGTTATTAAGGTAACCAATTCCTTCTTCCCTTCAAAAGGCTTGTAAGTTGCTTCGATGAATTTTCTATTGTTTGCACTTATGGCCTAATGTCGTCCAACACTTACATGCTTGTTGAAGGGAGTTATGAACGAAAGTTTGACGGAGGTTGCACGCAATATGAAGATCGTAGCTCTCTCTGTGTATGATCTTAATGTGGATAATGTTGTTGACTTGATGAGATGCTTTCCTTGCTTAGAGAAGTTATACTTCAAGGTAACTATTCTTTACTACTGGCTTATTGTTTCAGACTGCCCATGTGATTGATTTTTTTTACTGCATCTCCGAAATGATTTATTTTTTATCTTTATCCTTTCAGTCCTGTCGATGGCCCGTAAAAATTCAGTGGCGTCGTAAATACCGGAATCTAATCAAGAGCCTTGACATCCGTATCAAGACAGTAGTGTTGGAAAATTATCGGGGCATCTGGTCACACGCTCATTTTGCCCAATTCTTTGTACTGAATGCAAGATTGCTAGTCTATGAAATTTGTGGTAAGCCGTGAAGATTACTATGAGGGGTTTGTTGCAAAACAACATAGGATGCTTCAGCTGGACAAAAGGGCTTCACGAGGTGCTCACTTCAATTTTACCACTGACAGATGTTGCCATCAGGGTGCAGATATTGAGCATGTCCAAGATTTGACATTTGCTGATCCCTTTGATTGTAGATGTTGAAACTGGTTTTCCCCTGGAGGACTTGTTCTTGCCAATCACATCTTGTGTTTCGGTGCCACATAAATTATTTTATCAGTTCTTACAAGTATATCAATTTGAAAATTTGTTATCTCTGTTTGGGTGTAGGTGAAAAACTTATTACAATATGATGTTTCAAAGTTGAGGAAAATGATGGACCTGAGCCATCTTTTGAAGTTGTATCGTTTTCTAGGATAACATCTGTTAATTTGTTAGTCTGCAGTGTGAATTTGGTCGATGGCCGAAACATAATTGAGAATTTTAAGCTAAGGCAAACTACTAGTATATATATAAAAAAATATCCCTGTGGAGGTGCTCCTGCTCTTTGTATCCTGAAAATCCCTGCGGTTTAGTTTTTCCTGTAGCTTTTGTCACACAGTAGTTTGCTAGGTATAATTTGTCTAAGAGGCATGTGCCAGTTCGTTGTTATCTCCCTGTAATGTGGACGGTTGCATTATCCATTTGTTTCTTTGCTTCTGTGGTAGATGGCTCTGTGGAGATCTTTCTTATTCAGTCAAGAACGTTAAATGTTGTTCTTTGAATATCCTCTATATGCATGGTTGTTGGCAAGAAGTTCCAAATTGAAAACCTGATTACTTGAGCTTGTCTCGGATCAATAGAAGATGCGGAACGATTTACATTTCCAGAGATGTAGCTGAACTGTTTTACAGGCTCAATAGATGTTTCTCCAGGGATGGATCTGTTGAAAAGGAGGATAAAATTTGAAGATGGCCTGTTCTTAGGGGCCAGAGAATTCCCTCCTAGTAATATTTCATCTTATGACTGATTGAACTATGCAACATATTCTGAGGCTCTGTGGTCCTGGCTATGGCTTTAGTGATTTGTATCAAAACTAGAAGAAATATAGCTTGCTCCAGTTGGGGCTGACTGCCTTCAGGGTACTGATTGTGCAGGAACTGTTTTAATGCCAAATATTGTTACAGTTGGGGCTGATTGAGCCATCAAAACATGTCTGAAATTTCAGTATGGAGAAGTAAATGTTTTCTTCTGTCATGTATAACTATGAAGAGTAATAGAATATAGAAATCTATGCTCCATATCAAATTGCAAGGAAAATAAGTGTTGTTTTCCACTTCCTTAAGATTTCACTAGTTCGGTCGTCCGATATGATTCGGAAATAGAAATCAACACATAAACTACTCTTAGAAACACAAAATTGAAGAGCAGGTAAATGGAAGTTATGGAACTGCCATCGTCCATCACCTCACGAGCTTTAATGGTTTGGACTCATACAGTGTTCAAGGAATTGCAGTTACTCTGTTCAAAAGCAAAAAGGAATTGCAGCCACAGAAATCTGTGCCTGACTGATGAATTTATGTATGCACAATTCAATGGTCCGAATTAGTGAAATTTGTAAATTCAAAGTGTGTTTTGATTCTTATTCTGCGATGAACAATTGGCATCCGAGTTTATTGGTTTTGATATTTGGAGATTATTGGCGAAGTGGTTTTTGGAGATGATTCGATTTACAGGTGATTTACAGGTGTTGTTGTTTGTCGGGTCCGGTAAGACCGGGCAGGTGCTGCCTGTCAGACCGGCGCTATGCGAGCGGTCAGACTGGCCAGCCCACGGTCTGACCGGGCGACTCTATGTTGGTTTCGGTTTCGGGTTGTTTTGTTGGATATCTGTGATTAATATGTGTTTATGGCTTCTAGATGGATACTATGCGTATGTAATACTATTATAATTTCTAACAATGAGTCAAGTTAGAGGTAGTTTGGTCTCAGAATATGGTTTCTTTGTTTGATTCATGTGTAGAAGTATAGGTGTCTTGATGCCTCGGGAGAGTATTGCCGGTGATGGATCGGGAATCAACTTGGAGATAAGATGACGTCTGGACGGTCAAATATCATGCGGGATTACTTAGGCTAAAGATCAATGCACGTGGTTGGTGAAGATTTCATATGGCATACGGTGGAGATATTGTGTGCATATGGGATGCGGAATCGAATTTGGAAGGAGTCCAAATTTGGTACGGTTGGAGTTTGTAAAGTTGGTTTCTTGTACGAGAAGGTTTCCTAGGTGGATTAGGACTTTTTGTATGAGTTTGGTTTATGGTTTTAGGCTGCCTATCTCATGTATAAATAGAGAGGGAGCGTGAGGCTTCCCGGTATTGCTTTAGAGAGCAATTGAGTTGAGTTTTGAGTTAGGGTTTCGAGTTTAGTCGAGATTTTCGTGAGGAGTGCTATTGTTGCACTTTGTAAACACAGAAAGAAGTAACAAAGTTGTCATCTACATCAAGAGTTCTTCAATTTGTATTTTCTCGGATTCGGCGGTCTAACCGGCGAGACACCACCGGTCGGACTGACGATATCCAGGCGGTCAGACCGGCCAATCTACTTCGGTCAGACCGTGATCCGTCGATTTGAGGGTAACTTTTATTTCCGCTAAAAGTTTTGGCTTTTAGGTACATCAACCATTCGCCCCCCTCTGGTTGGTTTAGTTCTTGCTATTCGGTCCTACAAGTGGTATCAGAGCCTTGTATTCTCCTCTAACTTTACCTTTTCAAGTCATTTCGAATCTGTTGCATTGGAAGAAACTCTTCAAACTTGATGAAGAACACAAGCTGGAAGCACTTACAGAGAAGATGAGTAGGTTAGGCTTTTAAATGTTGTTCTTTGAATATCCTCTATATGGTTGTTGGCAAGAAGTTCCAAATTGAAAACCTGATTACTTGAGCTTGTCTCGGATCAATAGAAGATGCGGAACGATTTACATTTCCAGAGATGTAGCTGAACTGTTTTACAGGCTCAATAGATGTTTCTCCAGGGATGGATCTGTTGAAAAGGAGGATAAAATTTGAAGATGGCCTGTTCTTAGGGGCCAGAGAATTCCCTCCTAGTAATATTTCATCTTATGACTGATTGAACTATGCAACATATTCTGAGGCTCTGTGGTCCTGGCTATGGCTTTAGTGATTTGTATCAAAACTAGAAGAAATATAGCTTGCTCCAGCTGGGGCTGACTGCCTTCAGGGTACTGATTGTGCAGGAACTGTTTTAATGCCAAATATTGATACAGTTGGGGCTGATTGTGCCATCAAAACATGTCTGAAATTTCAGTATGGAGAAGTAAATGTTTTCTTCTGTCATGTATAACTATGAAGAGTAATAGAATATAGAAATCTATGCTCCATATCAAATTGCAAGGAAAATAAGTGTTGTTTTCCACTTCCTTAAGATTTCACTAGTTCGGTCGTCCGATATGATTCAGAAATAGAAATCAACACATAAACTACTCTTAGAAACACAAAATTGAAGAGCAGGTAAATGAAAGTTATGGAACTGCCATCGTCCATCACCTCACGAGCTTTAATGGTTTGGACTCATACAGTGTTCAAGGAATTGCAGTTACTCTGTTCAAAAGCAAAAAGGAATTGCAGCCACAGAAACCTGTGCCTGACTGATGAATTTATGTATGCACAATTCAATGGTCCGAATTAGTGAAATTTGTAAAATCAAAGTGTGTTTTGATTCTTATTCTGCGATGAACAATTGGCATCCGAGTTTATTGGTTTTGATATTTGGAGATTATTGGCGAAGTGGTTTTTGGACATGATTGGATTTACAGGTGATTTACAGGTGCTGCTGTTTGTCGGGTCCGGTAAGACCGGGCAGGTGCTGCCTGTCAGACCGGCGCTATGCGAGCGGTCAGACCGGCCAGCCCGCGGTCTGACCGGGCGATTCTGTGTCGGTTTAGGTTTCGGGTTGTTTTGTTGAATATCTGCAATTAATATGTGTTTATGGCTTCTAGATGGATACTATGCGTATGTAATACTATTATAATTGCTAACAATGAGTCAAGTTGGAGGTAGCTTGGTCTCAGAATATGGTTTCTTTGTTTGATTCATGTGTAGCCGTATAGGTGTCTTGATGCCTCGGGAGAGTATTGCCGGTGATGGATCGGAAATCAACTTGGAGATAAGATGATGTCTGGACGGTCAAATATCATGCGGGATTACTTAGGCTAAAGATCAATGTACGTGGTCGGTGAAGATTTCATATGGCATACGGTAGAGATATTGTGTGCATATGGGATGCGGAATCGAATTTGGAAGGAGTCCAAATTTGGTACGGTTGGAGTTTGTAAAGTTGGTTTCTTGTACGGGAAGGTTTCCTAGGTGGATTAGGACTTTTTGTATGAGTTTGGTTTGTGGCTTTAGGCTGCCTATCTCATGTATAAATAGAGAGGGAGCGTGAGGCTTCCCGGTATCGCTTTAGACAGCATTGAGTTGTGAGAATAGTTAGGGTTTCGAGTTTAGTCGAGATTTTCGTGAGGAGTGCTGTCGTTGCACTCTGTAAACACAGAAAGAAGTAACAAAGTTGTCATCTACATCAAGTGTTCTTCAATTTGTATTTTCTCAGGTTCGGCGGTCTAACCGGCGAGACACCACCGGTCGGATCGACGATATCCAGGCGGTCAGACCGGCCAATCTACTTCGGTCAGACCGCGATCCGTCGATTTGAGGGTAACTTTTATTTCCGCTAAAAGTTTTGGCTTTTAGGTACATCAACCATTCGCCCCCCTCTGGTTGGCTTAGTTCTTGCTATTCGGTCCTACAAGTGGTATCAGAGCCTTGTATTCTCCTCTAACTTTACCTTTTCAAATCATTTCGAATCTGTTGCATTGGAAGAAACTCTTCAAACTTGATGAAGAACACAAGCTGGAAGCACTTACAGAGAAGATGAGTAGGTTAGGCTTTTGTTCAGTTGCTGCAGTACCCACCTCCCCCCTCCCCGCCACCCCCGAAATTTTTAGAGTTATTTTGGTGGTGACTTAATCTGTGTTGTGTATCGATGCTTTTGCTATGTCCCCCTGAATTAGCGTTCAGAGTAGTGTTCGGAGTCTTGTGTTTAAACTATGTGATGCTCCCTTGTTTCGCTGGTATCCCCAGCTGTAAGACTCTGCCTATGTGGCTTTCGATTAAAGCCGGGTCTCTGACCTTTAGTCTAAAAAAACTATCAAACATATTGCAACAAATATCTAACACACTTGAGCTCTTGGAGTCACTGCAGAAATACCGAGAACAAACTGAAGATTGATCTGAGCAACTTACACTATTACAAAACATCAAATAGGTATCAGCACTGTAGGTTCCGGAAGTGCTAAAACCGGCACCTATAGGCCTTTTCACATCTCTGCGATCCGAAAACACAAAAAAAGGGCACCTTTAAGTGATTATAGGTGTTAGTTCTGTAAAAAAAAGATACCTTCTTCTCCCGGCGGGGCCCACACCCGAAGGAGATAAGGTCGATTTTTCTCAACTTCTCTCTCGCTCTCCTCTGTGTGCAGCGGCGGCGCCGCCCGCCCGACAGAGGCGGGAGGGGCGGTGGCGCCCTCCCCTCCGCCATATCTGGTAGGGGCGGGAGGGGAGGCCCGGTGGTGGTGTACGGCATGGAGGGGAGGCGGTGGTGGCCTGACAGTGGGAGGGGAGGCGGTGGTGACCTGGTGGCGGAGGATCCTCAAGGCGACAGTGGTAGAGGTGGTGACCTTCTCTCCGCCAGATCTGGTGGGAGGGAAGGCAGTGGCGGCGGCGGCGGCGGCGGCAACGACGTCAGGGGGCTTCAGATCCAGCGGCCTCTCCGTCCGCCTCCCCTCGCCTTCGGTGGTGTCTTGCTGCTTCCACCTCCGGTGAGCACCCGTGCCGACTTGCTGTTGATTGTCTGAACATTTGATTCAATGATGTGAAAATTTGATGAACATATGATCCATGAACATATTATCGATTGTCTGATTGTGGATTATTTTCTTTTTTTTGGATTTATTTCCGAGCCAGATTTTTTTTTGCAAATAGTATAAACCGGTACCTTTGAGGGCTTCTAATCAGTGCCGCCAACGTGGTGTCGGTTAGGAAAACCGGCATCTAAGGAGTTTCCCAACCGGCACCGAAAGCCCTTTCTGTGGTAGTGTTAATTAGATAGCTCATGTACAGTTCTATTTTTCTTCCTTTTGTACATTCTCTCGTCGCTTTGTTTGTTCCTTTTACGTCTTACTTTTCCCCTCCTTTTAATGTTTCATGGGTAATCATGTATCCTCTCATCTCTATTAATGAAATGGCTACAAACTAGAGCCTTCTTTTGTCAAAAAAAAAAACTACTTTTGCAGGTCCAAAACATAGCAATTCGATACAAAGATTCCTCCAATAATCCATGTGCCACAAATTCAAAGATAGGGATGCTAGCATACCTCAGGACTAGCAGAAACACATTAGCATGCCATCTCATTAGCTCTATCAACAAGCTAATAAGCTCGAGCATGCCCAGGTGTTTGGGCCCAAGCTCAACCTGAGCTTTAACTGAGCCTGCTTTGACCTTGGAGCTTCTATATATGTTGCCTTGGGCTTAGCTTGTTAATAGGGTAACACAAGTCTCTAATAAATCATTGCATCATAGAGAAGTACAAAATTCTAATTCATCACATTAGGAGGGTTAAGAAGAACATGTGATTTCTGCATATAACTGGTTTATCATGATCCGACCTTGAGAAGTTCACGTACCATGAAGATTTTGAAAGCCTACTTGCCGTCTCCCTACTCCCTAGTAGACCCAAGTGAGATGAATGAGTAAGGCATAAATATGAGCAATAAAGCATGAATTCAGGAACTTATTTGGAACGCCAATGTAAGTAAAATAAATTTGGACAGTTAATTTGGTACATAAATTAAAAAATGACCGGCATGAAATCGTATGATTAGTACATCAAAGGCGAAATACATCAATCGTATGAAAATTAACAGCTAAGCTAGAAAGCTGTCTTTCCATTTAAGACATAGATATAGTTGGTAATGTTCATTAGCATTCCTCAATGCGACTATGCAGTAAACCAAATCAATGTTGGGAAATAAAACCACATATTTAAGGAATAACTTCTCAATGGATACATATCAAACCTAGTTTTAGCATTGGCATTCGAAACGATCAAATGTGGACATATCTTGGATAGACCAAATTAACATGTTTCAAAACATGGTGACACCTATCAACTCATCAATAACTCAGTGGACATTTGATAAAACCTAGTTTCAGCATTGGCATTCAAAAGGATCAGATGTGGACAAATCTTGCACGCCCGTAACATGGTTGAAAACTAGGTGATCTCTATCAACTGATCTAAAATCAACCCGAGCTTGTCTCGACGCTCTCCTTCCCATCTGAAGCAGCCTTCGCTGTTTTGTGAAAAACTTCGATCCGTAATTGCGGCCTTTAATTATAAGTTTCAATGACTCTAGCATTCTTGCATTCAAAAGAAAGAATGTGGCAAAATTAATTTCTGACTTTCCACCGTGATAATTTCCCACAACTACTGTCTTGAGAGGGATGTCAGAGCATTTTATAAGATTCCGACGTTTCCGACGCCCCACATTATTTCCTCCGGTCTGGAGCCACTGAGAAACGAAAAGATACAAAAGAAAACCAATCACTCATTTAGTTGTGATTAATATTAACCATAGTACGCTGATCAAAATAATATCTAAACACCACGATAAAAAAAAAATTATAACCTCGATGTAGAACTTCTCCAGGCATGGAAAACACCTCATTAGATCAATAACCTCATTCAGTTCAACAAAATCGTCATTACTGACAGCTAATATCTTGACACTCTGAATAGCTGTTGCCAAGCTAACAACATGGAATACCTTCATTAAGCATATATCGAGTTAATATATTACTAACAACATGGAATACCTTCATTAAGCATATATCGAGTTAATATATTACTAACAACATGGAATACCTTCATTAAGCATATATCGAGTTAATATATTACTAACAACATGGAATACCTTCATTAAGCATATATAGAGTTAATATATTAGGTCATCTAACATCGAAAACAAGTATCTGTGAAATGGAAACGAATGTGATCAATGTTTTTTTTCCGACAAATATACCTCAATAACGGCAGTGCCAAAATCGAATTTGGAGAAAGACCCAGAACGACGAAAGCTGCCCAAGGTCTCCAATTTGGGCGCAGAAATCACCGATACTTTGAGGCCTAGACGACAGTCGCCAAGCTGAAGCAACCTCTCAAGCGAAGGTGCATCCACGATCTTGAGTTCCCCTGAGAAAGAACGCACGCCGATGCTTTTGATGCTGGAGGAGTTGATCTGGAGGCCATGGAGTCCATAGATGCGATCAAGAAGCAGTGCCTCCAGGGCAGCGCAGCCGGCGACAAAGCAATGCAGAGACTCATCATCTGTGACATGAATCTGTTGGAGCTGGAGCAGCTTGAGCTGGGGAAAGTGGAGAGATTGTGCCATTTCATGGGAGAGACGGAATCTGCTCAAGGCGGCGACGCGGAGGGTGGAGGAGAAGTGGAAGATGGACGCCGGAGGCAGCTTCTGCCGCAGCGGTTGCGGCTGCGGTAGCCATCGAGATGGACACGCATCCTCCGGGGCCAACAGCCTGATCTCCTGGAGTTTGTCGAGTGAAGCGGATCGGAGCCAGCCGGCGACGGTGTCGGGGCGTTGAACGAGGTGGCGCGCGTCGACGGAGAAGCGGCGGGCGGGGCCACGGTGGCCGGAGAGGATGCGGGTGATGAGGCGGGCGTGGGCCTCGTCGGTGGGGAGATCGGTGTAGTCGAGGTCGAGTGGGGCGGAGCGCCAGAGTGCGCGCCACCGGGAGGCGAGGGCTTGGATGCGCGCGGCGTCCTTGGTGGGGAGGAGGGTGATGATCTCTTCGGCGATGTCGTCGGGGAGAAGGCTGAGGTAGTCGACACCGCCGCCATCTCCGGCCGGTGGTTCACCGCCGCGGGGCTCGCTCGACTCATCGTTCGCTTCAGGTCGTGCTCGCCGCCGGCGCCGGTGGTGCCGTTAACCGGGGCTTCTTGGCACGGGCGACCCGAGGCGCCCGTCGCCATGGCCGGCCGTTTTTGCGGCGGCGGCGGCGGCGATGTAGCCCGGCTCCGCCGTCTTCCCGTCGCTCGCATCGCGATTCGCGAGCCCCAAGTGGAAATCGCAATGGAAAGAGCAACTAACTGCGCCGTCTTTATAGCTGGATTTTTAAGCCCGGCCCATTCGTGGCAACGTGGAAGACGAAGCGGTTGTTGGCCTCCCAATCTCACCGAATCCCTAATTCTTCTCCGCACCTCGATCGCCACCTCTCCCGCGCGGCTCACTCCTCGCCTCGCATCCCACCCGCCGCCAGCCGCCGGTCTCGAGATCGGTCGCACACGAGGGCCAGGAAACGGGGTAATCCGCCGGAGCTAGCCGGTGGCCATAGGTGCGGCAAGGCAGGACGAGGAGCAGGCCAGAGCCACCCGAGATCGGAGAAGCGGAGAGGCAACCGGAGACGAAGGAGGAAGAAGAAAACGGGAGCTCAACTCATAACCGATCTCCTCCTCGGAGATTGCAATTTTGGAACGAAATTCTGAAATGTCAGTAATTTTGTCCCTCTCCGGCAAGCACATATCTTGCCCAGAATTTTTTTTTTTTTCTAAATTTTTGTGAATTTGTCAAAGTTTATTCAAATTCGTTCAAAATTTGTCAAATTTTCAAAATAATTTCAGCTAAAAAAGTTCAAAAAATTCCAAAATTTCAGTGATTTCGGTTCTTTCGGCCCCCTACGGCAAAAACCACAATTTCAAAAATGCAAACCCTACATCTTTGGTAACATTTCCGTTGTGTCAGGGTGCCTTGCAGACGGGAAATTTGCATATCAACCGTCGTATAAGGTGGGATTCACTCAAATACTATTATTATAAATAGCTTTCGTTAGAATACCACCCTCAACTATGATGTGTTCACTAAAAAATACTATCCTGAATGGAAATCCTCTGACTAGGGCTGGACAAAAAAGCTCGTGACTCGTTAGCTCGCTCGGCTCGTGATTAGTCGGCTCGTTGAGAATTGATAACGAGCCGGGCTGATATTTTAGCTCATTAGCCTTAACGAGCCAGTTCGAGTAGGCTCACGAGCTGAACGTGTGGAGCATAAATACTATACTAAACAGCCCATCAAAATAAGAAAAACCACGTGACGGCAGATCCACAGCCCAGCTTGCTGTAGCCCATCAAGCTAGCCAGCACATGTCCACGGCCCAACCCACCGACAGCCATCAAACCCTAGCTACAAAACACAAAGCAACCAAGGCACATACACAAGTGCACAACCAGGATTCCTAATTCGCGCGTACGCGCCTCGGGCGCGCACTTTGGCCACATGGCCCACGACGTATGAGCGGCAGCACCGCGCTATTAGATCGATAATTTTTTTTATAATAACGCGTTTAACAAGTTAGTTAAAGATAATGACAGTAATTAAGGCAATATTTTTTTTTTGAGATATTTTTACTAATAGATTGAAAAATTGTAAGTTACATTTGAAAACTTTGGACTTAAAATTTAAACTTTGAAGTCAAATTTTGAAAACTTTCAACTCGAGATTTGAAAACTTTCAACTCAAATTTGAAACTTTCGACTCGAGATTTGAAAATTTTTTACTCAGATTTGAAATTTTTTTACTTATATTTGAAAACTTTCAACTCAGGTTTGAAACTTTCAACTCGAGATTTGAAAACTTTCAAGTCAAAATTCAAAAACTTTTAACTCATATTTGAAAACTTTCAAGTCGATATTTTGGAAACTTTCAAATCGTATTTTCAAAATTTTCAAGTCAAGAAAACTTTTAACTCAAATTTTCAAAATCAATTGTTCTTATTTTTATTGAGAAATTATTGTACCTTTTTCGCTAATCATCATTACTGTAGCGTCACGCGTGCTGTTTTGTTTAAGAAAAGCGCTAAGTGCTACTAGTGAGGCGGAGGCCCACGTGCTCGCTGACTTCACGTCCTCGCGCGCACGCGCGAGCTAGCGCCCCCCGTGCACAATGACGCCATCGCCGCTGCCGCTGGCTCATGGCTAGTGCTTGCTGCCCCAACCCTCGTGTGCCTCTCGCGGTCTAGCCGCCGGCTGCTGCCTGCCGTGTCTGGGCATCCGAGGTGGCAAGATGCGAAGGACGTCAAGCTCAGGCGCCGCCGGCTGCCGTCGAGTCGCCGCTCCGACGAAAGACTGACGAGCTTCCGCGTGCGCCGTGGAGCCCGTCGCTCCGACGAGGTCAGCTGATGCCGCTAGCTACGTGGTTCCCCTCCTCGCTTTGCTTGCTTGTGCCTTCTGCTCGCTCGCGCTCGTGGAAAAGAGGGACATGATGCTCTGCCTAGTAAAGCTCGCGAGCTAAACGAACTAGCTCGAGCCAGTGAACGAGCCGAGCCGAGCCGAGCCAACTCGGTATCCACCCCTACCCCTGACTCTCTTCGTCCTTCCAATGCCTTTGACGCCAGCGTCACGTGCGTCGCCATCACTCGTGTCAGATGGTAGGGAGCGCAGCGCTGGATCGACCCATTCCGGATGCTCCTTCGTCATGCCGCCATCGCATCGCACGTCACCATCACATGCGTTGTCTTGAACACTGTCGTGCACTGTCGTGCCACCCCTGTCGCACTGGCTGACGACGACCTTGCTCGGACGCTGTCGATTTTCTATATCAGCAATAATAAAAGTGGTATAGAATGAGACCTAAAAGTTGATGGATGCAAAAAGGTGAGGGTTTAGATAGGTTCAGATCCTCTCGATGAGAGATAATAATACACTACTCATGTTTGAAAATTATATCAACCGGGTGTTGTATTGATCTAACGATCTAATTGTGTTTATGCCCTTGGAGGGCTCCTTGCCCACCTTCTATAGATTGGGTGCAGGGTTATAAAGAAGAAAACATAGTCGGATATGCATTAGTTTTCTAATCTTTTACATGGTACAATTCATTTGGGATACTAGGCTCGGCAATAGAACACAAGACAATACTTTGACTGAGTCCTACTCCCTCTGACCCAAAACATAAGGATTTTTAGCATAGTATCAAGCTAGTCAAAGCATTTTTAACTTTGACTATTAATAGCAAAAAAAAAAAAGATCAATCCTGTAAAATTGATGTTACTATATTTATCATTAAACAAACTATCATAATACGTAACTCTTTTTATTTAAAGCATCTTATTTTTATAGATATTGTTAGTTAAAGTAGCACCTCGAAGATTCTATCGAAGTCCAAAAGTACTTATATTTTGGGATGGAGAAAGTTGTACATAATAAATGGATCCAACCCGACTATTCTCTAGTTGGATATGCAGCTCGTGAGTATACCCGGCACCTATATCATCCATAGAAGCCTCACCAGCACTGCTGGCAATTGGGGCGTTGTCTTCCCTACCATCCCCGGTATGTGCCGGCAAGGCAGCTCTGGTGGCTGCCGGTGACCTCTTCAAGCATGGGAAGAAGAGGAAGAGCCAATGGCATTTCTTTTCAGGATGGTATTTTGGTGAAGATGCCTACCCTGGTTGAGGGCGGTATTTTGGTGAGCCCATTTGAGTGATGGTATTTGAGCAAATCTCATCTTATGCAAAGGTGGATATTCAATTTTCTTTTTGCAGATCAATGGTTTGGCAATGACAGAATCATGTTCGGGCACCGATAAGCGGATATGGTGCTCCCTAGCATGCTTGGGCGGGAGGCCGCTTGGCTCGTGAAACAATGTGTCAAACACCATCACATGTGCACCCATGATGTCGGGCCCAGAACAAATGCGAGCTAGAGAGGCAACGACCAATGGTGGTGCACCGAGACCGTGCAAGACGATGTGGCGCCCCAAATGATCGAATGCCATTTGTAGCTTGGTGAAGTGCAGAGCCACCAGACCCCGAGGATGAGGTCAAAATCAGCCAGTGGAATTGCATAGCAGTCCAGTTGGAAGATGTCGATGTTGAGTTGATAGGTCGCGGACTAAAACGCTGCAGCCCAGCGGTCGCTGTTGGCCACCACCACGTGAAGCCATATATGTGGAGAGAGCTGTACGTCAGCTGCGGTCAACACAGTGCCTGCAATAAAATTGTGCATCGACCCCGTTGTTAACACCAAATTTGGCAATATACTCGGAGTCGAAGAACAAATCGAGATGGATTTAGCGGGAGAGAGTTGTTTTCAAATTTAACTGTGCATCGACTGAAGGCTGTATCGGCCGATACAGAGTTAGACTCGGCCAGTCAATACAGACAGTTTCCAAGTACGAGTTGAGCTCGGATTGAGGACTTAAAGATATTGCCAAGCAAGGATAGAGTACATTGAAGGCAATTATATCTATTAATTATTAATTATGATAAGAGTCAGTTTTCTTTATGTGTTTTACAAATCTATGTTAGAGTCCGCAATGGGCTGGTGTGTTTATTTTGTAAAGTTTGAGTCGTATCTAATATGGACAAGTTGTGTACTACGTGTATAAATATATGCCCAAGGTCATGTAAAAAACAACAGTTCAATATATTCTCGCGTATCGCCATATTTTTACTTCCTACTTTTTCAATGAGTTCTTGCTTTGAATTAGGGCATCAGCTTTGATCTTTCGGTGAGAGGTATGGCTTGTCACAGCGGCTTGTATCAGCGGATTAGGACGTCATTTTAGATGTTCTAACCTATCAGATGCAATCGCTAGTTATCATATATCTTACCGAACCTAACCTGATGACTCGATTTATATAGCTATATTGGCCATGCCTTTTCTGGGGTTTTGTCGGCATCGGCTAAATCGTTTTGTCGGTTTCAATTAGCTAAGGAATCTACCATACTGAAAATCAGTCTAAGGCCTGATTGTTTAGACTTTATGCTTCTTTTCATACTTTATGCTGCATCGGCTCTAGTTATGCTTAGAATCATAGAAACTAACCTGCTTGTTCATTGCAAATAGGGGTAGAATCGGGGTTTCAGCCGATCTTACATGATATAACTGTTTAGGTTTTTTTTAAAATCTTTTCATGCTTTTCATGTTGTATCTGCCCCTTATACAAGTATATCACACTATTTAAATATATCAAGCTTGCTCTTGATATATTTACTTAGTTTGATATTCTTGCATAAGGCTATATCGAGTATTAGCCGATACGGTATCTATCTTAACCTAAAGTATTGTATCATCGGCTATGATATGAACTACATGTAATCTTTAATTTGTTTGATTTGATTTATGAGCAATCTATAATGTCTCAATTAGATTCAATCTATACAGCTTCCTTACATCTCAGAGAAAGATTGAATTATGGATTACACGTCTGGTTGCATCTATAGCCGATGGAACATATTTTATGCTTTTTTATTTCATTCATCCTACACCTTACAGCTGATTTGGTTAGATCGTATCGGCTGGGTTAACACGATACATCATCGACCCACTAGCCGATCGTCTATCATAATCTATCATAATCTAACTTGTTTTTCTTGTTTATTCTTGTTGGTTAGCGAATCAAACCAACTGGCGCACGCGCCCTGTACCCGGAAGCGGAATTTGGACCTACACTGAAGCTAAGCAGAACTCCCAGACCGTGTTTTCTTATCAACAAGAGGCTATTTGTGGGGCTAAGTTCCCATCAACACGATGCTATTTGTGGGGCTATGTTCCCAATTTAAAATGCTGCATATATCCAGTTAGATATATAGCCGGGTAAAATATACTACTTCCTCCGTTTCATATTATAAGACTTTCTAGCATTACCCACATTTTTATATATGTTGATAAATCTAGGCATATATGTGCGCCTACATTCATTAATATCTATATGAATGTGGGCAAAGCTAGAAAGACTTACAACCTAAAATGGAGGGAGTATTATCTAAAAAAATAAAAAAGAAGAGGAAAGAATCACCGAGGACAAGAAATAAAATGTGGTTCAGTGTGCCCAAAGTAAAATTAAGTGTCACTAGATTGACCTACTTACTAACAATAGCCTTCCTCGGAGAAATATAGGAAGAACGAAGTTCTCTAGCCAAGTAATATCCGCGCAGGTGAATTTTTTAACTGTCGAGAGAAATTAAAGTAGATTAATTAATTAGATTAATAATTTTTTAACTGCAAGAGAAATTAACGGTAGATTAATTAATTAGATTATGAGATCATTAATTATCCAGTTGGAGACATAGTAAGAATTTTAACTGAAAAACTACAAGAGGATGCTTAACTATCTCAACAAGTATTTCAAATATACAACCACATCACATCATGCCCGTCCGATGTACAGAATACAAATTTATACATATTACTACATATACGTACGTCTATGATCAGGACACGTCTCACATGCGCGTACGTGCTATATTTGCTCCACAATATGGCATGGATGTAGGAAGTCTCAGAGTAGATATTCTCAGGGAGGGAGGTTACTTGCCAGATTGTATGTTTTCCAGAAGTAATGAAAAAAAAAGACAGTGAGAAATGTGTGCAGATACTTCAAGATAGGGAGTTAGCTTTAAGATTGAGAAATAGAGAGGGAGCACTCAGCAAGTTTTGTATAGGCAGAAGATGATTGAAAAGACCTATATGCAAGATAAAACAGAAACACGGGGCAATGCATGTTGAGCAACGAATTCAGTCACAGGACTTGGTGAGGGTTTTAAGCCAAAAAAAGTTTCTGAGATGCAGGACTTGGTGAGGGTTTTAAGCTAAAAAGTTTTGAAGATGCAGGAGCACACACAGGATGTAAATATTGAGGTTGTTGACTCTCCTGCAAATGACTACAAATGAGGAAGACAGAGAGAAGGTAGATTTTGGGGAGAGTGAGGAGTTTCTTGATTCACATGAGTCTCAAGATAATTTTGCTAAACAAGTGGGTGGGTGTGGAAGAAGAGAAGAAGAGGCTAAGGGATAAGGAAGGCAGAATTATGGAGGTGGCTATTGAGAGGAAGGAAGCCCAATATGTTTTTATTAACAAAGGTCATAATCATATCTCATCTTTTGTCCATGATTCCTTGTTGATTTAATTATGTTCAGTTTGCTTGGAGTTAACTTAGGATGTGTCTTAGAAGTATTCTAACATACAATTGGTAAAAATTTTGAATGTGCTAGAATTAATTTGTTCTTAAAAAACAGAAGTTTCTAGAGATATAGATGAGAAAACATCCTGATGATCACTTTTCATACTGAACTTACCTTTCTGAAGATATGACTTATATTTAGATGATATTTGATATTATGTTTTGATGAAAACTTGAACATTTCTGGCAGTAGAAAGAAAAACAAAAGATGAAACTTGAAATTGTGAAGGTCACTCCTAAAGTTGTTTAGAGAAATGGGGGAATAGGAAAAAAAAGAGATGAAAGGTCTGTTCTGGAATATTAGAGGAATGGGTGCTTAATAGAAAGGTTGGAATGCTACAAGATCTGGTTAGAGAAAATAATGTAGATTTTTTTGGTATTATGGAAATAGTGAAACAGGATTTTTTCCCCTGAATGATGAGGGGATTAGTGGGTATAAATCTTTGTGCTGGAAACTGGGATACCTACTTCTGGCAAATCTAGGGGTATTCTAGTTGGCAGTAATACTGCTAAATTTGATATCTTGGAAGTTACTAAAAACAAATTTTGTGTCAAAGTGAGGCTGATGAATATTACTACCAAGTTTAAATGGGACTTGATGGTAATTTATGGAGCAGCCCAGAAAGAGGAAAAGAGTAATTTCTTTAACTCATTTGGCAAATCTTTTACATCAACAAAAAAAATCCTTTGGTGATGGGAGGTGATTTTAATATCCTAAGAATAGGAAGTGAAAAAAACAAAGCTGATGGCTATAACAAATGAAGTTTCATTTTCAATGCGATTATTGAACAAGCTAGTCTAAGAGAACTTTGTCTGGGAGGAAGGTAATTTACTTGGAGTAATAACCAGGACAGCCCAACCCTAGAAAAATTGGACAGAGTTTTTATAAGCAATGAATGGGAGGCTCAGTTCCCACTCACTATTGTTAGATCTTTGCCAAGGGGCTTGTCTGATCATAATCCTCTGATAGTTACCACTGGAGAAAACACAATCAGTCATTCCATTTTTAAATTTGAACAAAGCTGGTTCCTTAGGGAAGACTTGAATAAAGTAGTGGAGGAGGTCTGGAACAAGAGTTATTCTGGGACCAGTATAGAAAAATGGCAATTGAGACTTAAAGCTCTTAGGAAAAAACTAATTTGGTGGAACAAAAACTGGGAAGGCTTATATAGGAGAGAATAGCAAGACATCCTGGAAAGAATTGATGCCATTGACATTAGAGTAGAAAGCATGGGTATGAGTGGTTCTGATAGAGAGGAGAGAAGGGAGCTTGAAAAGAGACTCAAATTTGTTATTAGGGAAGAGAAACTGAAGTGGATTCAAAGAAGTAAAGAGAAGGAAGTATTAGAAGGGGATTGTAATACTAAGTTATTCCATGCTAGGGCAAATGGGAGGAAGAGGAAGAGTCAGATTCATAGTTTGGTGCATGAAGGAGAGGTGATTGAAGGACAAGATAAGTTATTGCTCTATATTACAAATTTTTACAAAGATCTCTTTGGACATTCAAAGGAAAACAGGTTTTCGATTGATATGGCAAATCTATGTAAGGTGGCAGAGGAAGATATGAAGAAGTTAACCACTCCTGTCACTTTAGAGGAACTCAAAATAGGGATTTTTGAACTCAAAAAGAACAAAACCCCAGGTCCAGATGGAATAACAGGAGAATTTTACATGCTTTTGGGACTTGGTCAAACATGACATGATTGATTTGATAAATGATTGTATGAAGGGTTTGATAAACATTGATAGATTGAATTTTGGAGTGATTACTTTGATTCCTAAAACAAAGGATGCCTCTCAAATACAAAAATTTCATCCAATAACTAAAATCCTCATGAACAGACTCAACACAATCATGGCATGCATTATTTCTAAGCAGCTGACAGCTTTTCTGAAAAATTGTTTCATCATGGAAGGAGTGGTGATATTACATGAAGTGCTGAATTCAGTACATCAAAAAAAGCAGAGTGGGATTTTGTTTAAAGTTGATTTCGAAAATGCATATGATAAGGTGTGATTGGAGCAAAGGGATTCCCAGATCAATGGTGTGATTGGAGCATGAAGGTGGTTATGGGAGGGAAGGTGGTAGTAAAGTGAATGAGCAAATTGGTCCTTATTTCAAAACTCACGAAGGGTTAAGGCAGGGAGACCCCCTTTCCCCCCTGCTTTTCAATTTGGCAGCAGAAGCTTTGTCTTTGTTAATTCAGAGAGCTGAGGAGAATGGTCTGATTGAAGGTTTGGGGACTAGTGGAGATAACAAAATTGTTGTCTTGCAATATGCATATGATACAATTTTCCTTATTGATGATAATCTAGAACATGCAAAAAATTTGAAATACATCTTGTGTCTGTTTGAGCAACTTTCTAGACTTAAGATAAATTTTAACAAAAGTGAGGTTTTTTGCTTTGGGGAAGCTAAAGAAAAACAACATGTATATAGCAATATCTTCACCTGCAATGTGGGTGATTTACCTCTGAAATATTTGGGTACCATTGACCAAAAAAGAATACTAAACAAGGACTGGAAGGTGGCTGAGAACAAAATGGAGCATAAATTGGGTTGCTGGCAATGTACATGCTCTCTTTTTATGAACTGCCAAAAGGGGTGAAAGATAGGATGGATTACTTCAGGAAAAGATTTTTATGGCAAGAAGATCAAGGTATTAGAAAGTAATATCTAGTTAATTGGCCCCTAGTTTGTTCACCCAGAGACCAAGGTGGTCTTGGGGTGATTGATTTGGAAGCAATGAACAAAGCTTTGCTGGGAAAGTAGATCTGGAAATTAGAGAATGAAGAGGGTTGGTGGCAAGAGATCATTATTAAGAAATATTACAAAAACAAACCACTATCATGTCTGAAACTCAAACCTAGCAATTCACATTTTTGGCAAGGGATTATGGAGGTGAAAGATGTTTTCTTCAGTCTGTGCATAAAAAAAAGTGGAAAATGGAGAAAATACTCTTTTTTGGGAAGATAGTTGGATAGGTGGTAGACCTTTGGCCTTGCAATTCCCCGAGATTTATAACATAGCCTTGACAAAAAAAAATTGCCATTGCAAACTTGCATAAAAAGGGCATTGGTTCTATAAAATTCAGAAGGGATCTGTATAGAGCCAAACAGAAAGATTGGAGAAAAATTACACATAGCTGGGAAGAGTTGAATTTGAAAGAAAATTGTAAAGACAAACTTTGGTGGACCTTGTCCAAAGATGGGAAATTCACTGTGAAATCTTTCTATAATGCAGTTAAAATGAAGCAGGTGAATTACCCTCATAAAAAAATTTGGAAGTTCAAAATACCTTTGAAAATAAAAGTGTTTCTTTGGCTTTTTATCAACAACAAAATTTTGACTAAAGATAATCTTTTCGAGACGGGCTGGAGGAAAGGTGATAATAAATGTTAGTTTTGTGATAAGGAAGAAACAATTCAACACCTTTTCTTTGTTTGTCCCATGGCTAGATTGATTTGGAATATAATTGCTTGTGCTCTAAATTTGAAACCTGTTTGGTTTAAGAATGCTGACAAATTCACAAAAAATCTCATTGTGGTTGGGATAGCTGCTGTGATATGGTCTATATGGAATTGTAGAAATAAAGCTTGCTTTGAGAAAAAACTTCCAAATGACCCCACTGATTTAATTCACATGGCCTGCAGTTGGGTGGATGCACGGTCAATTTTGCAGAAGCAGGAAGCAAGCCGAAGAAGTTTGCAGCTGGAGCCAAGCTGCTAAAACAAGTAGCAGATGAAGTCTACAACTCAAGACATGGCTGGCGAGGAGTACACAGGATCGCAGGATTATGAAGACAAAAGGAGGCCTATGCAAGGTGCTGTCTGATGTCCGTTTTGGGGAAAGTGAAATCATCCCTCGAGGGGATATCCGCTCGTTTCGTGCATGTCATCTAAATAGTCATAAAGAAATATGAAAACATTTGGCAACAGAGATTAATATGAAATATATCACTCCACAAACATGCAAGTTTAAATTCAATTTCTACGAATTGTAACAAAAATAATAAATATAGTTGCGAATGCTCGATAACTATTTTCAGTTTAATTTGTTATTTTTGTAGCAACTTGTAGAAGTTGAATTTGGTCTTGCATGTTTGTGAATTGATATATTTTGTATTAATCTATGTTGTTTTTTTTTTCAATTTTTTTGATAACTATTTAGATGACATACAAACAACGAGGGATGTCCCCCAAGGGATGAAAATCCACATCCTCCGTTTTGGGGAAAGTGAAATGCTCAGGAAGGGCATGGATGTCTGCTTATGTTTGCTGTTGCGGGTCCTAGTTTTATTTTTGTCAAGCATGTAATAGTCCAGAGGTAGCACTTCGTTTGTAGAATCTTCTAAACTAGGGCCGGCAGAATCAGGAGCGACCCTCATGTTTAGTTTCTAATCTTTTTTTCTTTTTTGCTTTTGTAAAGACTGCTGTCACTATTTCTAGTCAAAGAAATGGGAGCCTTTTGGCTCTAGTTAAAAAAAAAAAATTCCCTCCATACTCGTAAAGCAAGTTGTTTAGGACAGCGACACGGTCTCCAAAATACAACTTTAACTTATTGTTTCTATAAAAATAATTATTGAAAAATGATATAGGTATTCTTTTATGAAAGTATTTTTTAAGACAAATCTATACATAATTTTTACATTTTCAAACACAACAACTTGAGAGTTATTCATGATTTATATTTCCAAGATTTGACTTAAACATTGTCCTACTTTATGAGTACGGAGGGAGTATATATTTGCTCGACACAAATAGGAGTATCTGTACTCGTGGCAAACTGCAAATACGCGTAAAATCTGTGCCACCTTTCCTTTCGATCTAACAGACGGCGGTGGCCGGAGACCAGCTGGCCTGTCTCCCCACGATCGCCGGCGGCCATGGAGTTTGAGACATTGCCTCCCCGTGCCAAGAAGCCTAGAACCAAATTTAGAGCATCACCCGAGCGAGTAGCGGCGGCGGCGGCGGCGGCGGCAAAGGATCACCAAGACGAGGCTGCCCTAGTGGTCGAAGAAGGCCATGACGTCGACCGGATCAGCTGCCTTCCGGACGACGTCCTCCGCGAGATCATCTCCCTCCTCCCCACCAGAGACGGCGTCCGCACCCAAGCCCTCGCCTCCCCGTGGCGCGAGCTCTGGCTCTCCTCCCCGCTCAACCTCGACAGGACGACCCTCCCCTCCGTCGTGTCCCGCATCCTCTCCACCCACAGGGCGCCATGCCGCCGCTTCTCCTTCTCCGAGCTCCACGTGAACCAGATCGGCAGCGCCACCGTCGACGGCTGGCTCCGATCACCCGCCCTCGACAACCTCCAGGAGCTCGAGTTCCACGGATACGCGGATGATGAACGGGTGTGGTCGCCGCCGTTCTCCACCTTCCGCTTCTCCCCCACCCTCCGCGTCCTCGCCATCACCGGGTGCCACCTCCCCGACGTCGCGCTGCGGTCGCTTCGCTTCCCCAAGCTCAGGCTGCTCACGCTCCGGCGGCTCTCCGTCTCGGGTGACTCATCGCTCGACGCCATTGTCGCCGCCTCTCCTCTCCTGGAGAGCTTGCTCCTGTGGAGAGTCTACGGATTCCATCGCCTCCGGATCGACGCGCCCAACATCAAGAGCATCGGCGTGTGTTTCATCTCTGCAAAGATCACAATCGTGGACGCCCCTTCGCTTCAGAGGTTGGTTCAACTCCACAATTGTTTTTTTTGAACGACTCGCACGAGACGGTGCGAAGTTCTATTGATAGAGCAGGAAAAAATTACAAGATTATAACCCTGGAGGGTCATAACCAGGAAAAAGAAAAAATATACCACCCCCCACACACCGATAGCGCCAACACACACGACCAGGAGGAGGCTAGCACCGGACCGGCCGCCGCTAAGCGTGACCGGCCGCCGCTAAACCAACAAAGGAACACAGACGAGATCGCCCTACAGCTAGGGGGTGCCAAAACGACGTCTTCAAGAAGAGAAGCGACGGAAAAACCGCCGCCGCCGTCCGTCCGGGCTCAAAGGAGCCAGGACTGGGCTTTCGCCCGGCAACCGCCCTTGAGGGGTGAGACAGCACGACAACGCCCTCAGGAGGGGAAATTAACCATCGTTGTCGGCCCGGCAAGGCCAGACTGGGTTTTTCACCCGCCGCACACCACCTGCGAATCCACGGCTGACGCACCGATGCTCCACCACCAAACAACCTCTACCGACATGTGGGACCCCCGCACCGGCGCCCCCGCCGGCCAGCCTTCGAGCGCCGAAGATCGTGCACGCCACCGGCATCTCCTCCTCGCACCAGGGTCGCCTCCTCCTCAGCCGGCCGCGCCTCTCGCGCCGAACCGGCCTCCTCCACCGACGCGCCTCTCGCGCCAAGCCGGCCTCCATCTCCGCCGCCCGCGCCTCTCGTGCCGAGCCGGCCTCCGCTGCATCGGTTGTGCCTCTCTGCCGCCAAACCGATCTCCGACCCCTCCTCCGTACTCTCCCGCGCCGGCTAGATGCAGCCGTCTGCCACGTCCTCGGCTGCCGACCGAGGCCACCATGCCACCTCCACCACCACCACGGCCGCTGCTGCCGACGGCCACCTCGCCGCCAGCCAGCCGCAGCCCCATCGCGGTCGTCCAGCCGCTACCCGCAACGCGTCGCCACGAGTTCCGCGTCGCTGCCTCCGTCGCGAGAGCCCCAATGCCACAGCAGCCAACAACCGCCAATGCCGTCGACCAGCCACCGTGCTGCCGCCGCCGACAAGCCGCTGCTGCCCACATCGCCATGGAATCCGCGCCGTTTCCACCGCTGCCGTCCCCGTGGTCAGCCGCGCTGTTGCCGCCGCCGGCGTCGCCCGCGAGCTCCGCGGTGCCGCTACCGCCGCGAGCTTGCTCCGCCACCGCCGCGAGCTTGCCCCGGTTGTGACACCTGGAAATATCGGTGATATCGGCGCCCAGGTTGGCCACCATTGGCAGCTTTCGTGACTATGCTTGTTTCTCTACACTGGAGTTTGGCAGCACAGTTATTAAGGTATGTGGTATATGACACTTTCTTATCATATATGTGTACTCCCATGCATGTGTACAGAAATACATATATACTCTTTCTATTCTTTAATGACACCATTTACTGTCGAACATATGTTTGATTGTTTTCCCAATCACCATCACACCAACTGTTACCTTCTTGTACCATTTGTGTTTCACTAAAAAAATCGTGCAAACATACAAAATTATAAGCCATGCTTAAAGAAAATTTACTGTAAATCAAGACATAACATAATTTTTTAATAAGATGAATGGTTAAAAAGTACTATCTCTATATTATATTTTAATGTATGACGCCATTGACTTTTGGTCTAACGTTTGACCATTCGTCTTATTAAAAAAAATTATGTAATTATTATTTATTTTATTATGATTTGATTCGTCATCAAATATTCTTTAAGCATGACATAAATATTTTCATATTTACACAAAAAATTTAAATAAAACGAATGGTCAAACGTTGGTTGAAAAGTCAACGGCGTTCTACATTTTAAAATACGGAGGGAGTATCAAAAAGTAAACGGCAAACGAAGTTAGTATATCGCATGTTTTTGCAATTTTAGATGGACTAATATATTGTTCTATGTTTGATGAAGGGATTGCGTGTTGTTAGCTTGATAACAGCTATTCAGAGTGTCAAGATATTAGCTGTCAGTAGTCATGCTGTTAATCTGCGCGCGATTATTGATTTAGTGAGGTGCTTCCCATGCTTGGAGAAGTTGCACGTTCAGGTCAGAGGCTCAAAACTCTTTATAATTTCTATATCGCATTGTTTTCAGGTATAATTTTGATAAGCCTATTATATATGAACATTGTTAATTCACAAATAATTGGTTTCCTTTTGGCTCTTTTGTTTCTCATCAGTGGTTCCGAACTGGAGGAAATAATGTGTGGTGTCGCAAAGGTCGGAATTTTATCAAAAGTTTTGACATCCCTCTTAAGACAGTAGAGGTGCAACTTTATCATGGTGAAAAGGCACAAATTAACTTTGCCTCGTTCTTCCTTTTAAATGCAAGAGTGCTGGAATCATTGAGACTTGTAGTTTGTGACTGGAATTATACGGAAGAGTTTTTCACACAACAGCATAGGTTGCTTAAGATGGAGAAAAGGGCATCAAGACATGCTCAGATTGATTTTAAATCGGGTAGATTTCGGGCTGCTGATTTTGTACATGTTAGACGTGTCCAGGATTTGTCCACATCTGATCCTTTTGGTTGGCAGTGCAGAAATTAGGTTTGTTCTGTGGCTTTTGAGGAATTATTCATGTCTTCTATATAATTTGTTTTTTTTCCATACTTCGATTTTGTCTATTGTGCCTTTTTCATATTTTGATTTCATAATTCTATTATGACTAGTCTTCCCAATTTGCATTGAAACTGTTGCCATATATATCTTGCCTATGTACTGGTTAGCAGGGTTCTCAATTTCAAAATTGGATTTTATATGCCAGTGGTGAGCGAAATTACCGAAATTTTGAAAATTTCTGGCCAAAATTAATTGAAAATTTGACTAAATTTAATGAATTTGAAACAAATTTGACCAAATTCACAAAAATAATGCTAAAAAACGAAAATTTCGGACGAGATTTGAGCATGCCGGTGGGGGCGAAATTTTGGAAATTTCGAACCGAAATTTCAAACCCTACTGGTTAGTTATGCTTTTTTTTTTAGGAAGCGGGCAGGAAGTCTCTGCTCTCCTATTTCATATTAGGAGAAGAGACAAAAAAAAAAAATTCTTTAGTACAGGAACTACAAACACAATAAAAAAGATGGAAAAGAAAAGGTAAAATCTACTTAGAGAGGTCTCTCGCTTTTGCCTTGACGAGTGACGCCTGAACCGCCTCATGCATTGACGAACGTTGTGTCAGTTGGAATATATACAGTTTGCTTTCTTGGTCCTCTGTTCGTGAATACTGCTTACTACATAGATTAACCACTATACTATCCATTCTTATGTTTTCTGCACTGAGATTGTTTCTCTGAAAATTCTGCTCTTGCGAACCCTGAAAATCTTGCTAATTGGATTTTTATGGGTGATTCTAATCCAGACTGCCTTGTTTGTCTACCAATTTAAGCGCAGACAAACTGTCCAAGCAAAAATGATTTTTCTTTTGGGTGTACCTTCCCAGTTTCTAAAATGTGTTCAAGAAAATTCGATTGCAGATTAATTCCTCATGCATATGTGTTCCAATTCGATTGCAGATTAATTCCTCATGCATATGTGTTCCAATTCGATTGATAGCTGCCATTTGTGAAACTGAAAAGTTAAAAAAAAAAAGAGGAAAAGGCAGAAGGTGCAAAAAGGAAAAAAAAAGATAAAAAAAAGAACCGCACCAAAAGGGAAAAAATCAGAAAAAAAACAAAGGAAATATATCAGAAAAAGAAAGTGTGAACTTTTTGTTGGTTTTCTCTTGGAGAGAATTGTGTGATAAAATCGAGTTGTTTCTAGTCCAAGTGTTGATCATTTGCTTACTTGAGCTAGGATTGAGGCTAGGCTAGCAATTTTAACTATTACTTTGGACTATTATTCAATTTCGCAAATGTGTTTGATTTTTGTTATTCCTTGTGATATAGTTAAGCCTACCAAGATCCACATACTACTAACCTTTACAGGTCTGGCTTTGCAATCGCTCTACTCATCAAGCGTGTCATTGTGCAACGAACCAACCACGGTGATTGACCTATTTTTACATCATTTGAGAATATTATAAGAACTTGGTACATGCTAAAGTGTTGAGCGACTTGCAACCCCACAAGCAAAAGATTGTTGTTAATAAGAAGTTACATGCAACTGTTTGTTTTTCTTTTTTGCTACTGACAATGACAGGAGTGTACAAAGAGAATGGGATTGAACAAATAAAACATTGGCTTTCACATCAAGAAGAGGTACATGACAAGGTTTGTGAAAATAAGATATCGTTGCCTTCATTTGTTGGTAAGTTCAATCCTGGAGACTATATTGATTGGGAGTTAGTAGTGGAAGATGAACTTGAATTTTATGAATGGTCCAAGGAACAAAAGATTAAGGTAGCAACAAGTGATTTTACTTCTTTTGTATCTATTTGGTGGAGTGATATTTGTCTTGTCGGTAATAAACCCAGTTCTTGGAATGACTTAAAAGAGCTAGATTTGTACTCGATTATTATATTCGTGATTTACAAAAGAAAATGCAAAATTTGAAAGAAGGGAATAAAACCGTGAGAGACTACCACTGGGAGTTTAAAATTTGTATGTTGTACGGTGATATAGGGGAGTCTAGAGAAGATACAATTACAAGATTTTTACATGGGCTTGATTTAAAAATTCAGCATAGGCTTGAAAATAAAACACATAGCCATCTTTCTCAGTTACTTTTGCATGCTTGCGTATTGAAAGTCGGATTGAGAAAGAAACAAAAATGTCTATGATACTTGAGAATATTCTTGTGGCTTCTATTGTATCTAACATCGTGCAGAAGGTAAAAACAGTTTTCAAGAAAAGAAGAATGAAACACCTACATTAGGTCAAGAGAGCGTTTCAGGTAATTTAACTGATGGTCAACTGGACCAAGGTAAGAAAGATTGTGATATGCTACAATTGTCCAGTAATTATGCTATGTTAGAGCAACCTCTAGTGGAACAGATTTCTAATTTTCCTTTATCACAAACTAAAAATTATGATTGTGTTGCTATTGATAATGCTTGTAATAAGGAAGAGTTGTGCAATGCTTCACTTATATCCATACCACAACTAGTGAATGAACATGCTCCTTTTACACTTGATCCTTCATGTACTGATTTTAAGCATGTTATTCACACTTATAGTGAGAATGATGAACTTCAATTGCTATCTTCTTTAAATACTTTGGGCTATATTCAGTTTGATGATTTTTGCGAGCTCAATGCTTGAATGAAAAAATATTTGCTAATTCTGATTGGCCATGTCCGAGTAAAGTTATTTTTCATATCTTTGGCAAATATAGTGATAGAGGAGTTTATTTTGTGCACAAAGTATATATTTGTTCAGATATGGAACTTCCTCTTATGGTACAAGGTGGTGTTATATCTAATCAAGTTATCGTAAAATCCTTTAGCCTTGATTCCAAGTCGCAAGTTTATTTTCAAGAAGAAGAGTCTTCTATGGATATCGCCAATTGTTCATACAAGAACAAGCTGAGGACGGTTTGCAGTCAAGAAGAAGAGGATGATGAGGGCATCATCACCATGGATACAACCATAACGATGTTTTACCTAATAGAACTAAAGGTGCAAGCTTTCTTATGTTTGATTTACATTCTATATATTTGAGCAAAGTATGCTACACCATGAATTGTCTGTGTTTTCATTCACAGAAGCATTGTCATGGATAAAGGAAAGGATAGCGAGATCAAGGAACATATGTATGATCAAGGAGGTTGATTGGGGACCAAACCATGACTTCTCCAAGGCTTCTCCAATTCCGTCACGTCCCTTTTGTGCCAAGGGTCAAGCCCAACTTAAGTCCAGTTCGCGGGTTTCGTTCCTCCTAACAGCACCAACTTAAAACAAACATTGCTGTTGATCCCGAAGTCTTCTGTGGCCCATGAGTACTTGATGGAAAGCTTGTGGAGTCTATTTTCAGATGGCTTTGGTTTCACGTCCAAATTCATCCGAGTCAACGGGAATCGTCGAAACAAGCCACACACCTCATCCAGTCGGAATCAGCTTTGGGCCTCCGGCCTTGTAATTGTGTCATGGGCTTAGCGCATTAGTAGGACACCGCTTCCTGGTTGTTTTGCAGCCCTAGGACGTCCTAACTCCTTTATATTCAGTAGCCGCCGTCGTTTAGAGTTGGGTTTTGTTTTAGTTGAATTTTGCCAAGTGCCATTTACCTTGTCTCTAGTCCTCACTCGATTAGTCGACGACTATAGATTCAGAGCCCCCAATAGTTGGTGTGTTGATTTTCGATTAGTCGGCGACTATAGATTCAGAGCCCCCAATAGTTGATGTGTTGATTTGCCAGGTCGATTAGATCTACCACTTCAATCGCAACTACTTCTTTGTGCTTAATTACCTATTCGCAATATTTAGATTGCATCTTATCTTGTTCTTGCAGTGTTCTCTCGTTTGTATTGCAGGGATCATCAACCACGCGTCACGGTTGGCACGCATCGTTTGTGGTGTAGCGATTGCACGGCGTCCCGGACTTGTTCTGGTTGGTAGCCATGTCGCAAACGTCGCACTCGATCAAAGCGAGAGTTATCCCCTCCCCATAAGATCGGGCCACGAGAGAGAGTGTCATCAGCCAAGATCTCCGCCGACACGGTCGCTGCCGATTTCATCTACTTCACCGTCGCTCAGGACGGAGGGGCTGGTGTCTCCTCCGTTGCCGCACTCCCACACTTTTTCACCACCGGCCAGGATCTCCCTCGTCATCCGGGTGCTACTCACCGACCCCACCACGGACTCGAGGGCTTGACCTCCCTCGTTGTCCAGGACTACTCGCTTGGGTGCTAAAATCCCCGGCGATTCACTCAGCACTGACCATGTCTTGACTGGCTAATCAGGTGTTCCACTTTCATCTCTGTCCTGTGGCTTAAGCATAAAACTACCCAGTGGCACAACTCGGTGGCTTGAACAAGTCGTTGTCTGCAGTATCACTCACTCGGGGGCTTAAAACCCTCGGCAACTCACTCGGCCCTAACCATGTCTTAACCGGCAAAGTCAGGTGTTCCGCTTTCCTGCCTGCCCCATCATGCCCCCATGGCTTAAAATCACCCAGTGGCACAATGGAAGACTACGGGCTCGGTGGTTTGACCTCCTCGTTGTCTGGTTATTACTTGTCGGGGGCTCCCAAACCCTCAGCGACTCTCGCAGCCCTGTCCATGTCTTAACCGGCTAACCTAGGAGTACCGCCCGCCCGGGGGCTCCAGCACCCTCAGCGGCCTTCGCCAACCTAGCTACCCTAACCGGTTTCACCAATCTTGTCACCGTCAGATTTGTATGAGATGGCCCGGAGGCTCTCGATGCCCAGTGGTGGGAGGCGACAGAGCAGGTGGTGCTGCCCCTTTGCCCCTTCTCTCGCTCAGTTCCTGAAAAAGAGCAAGAGGATGTGGTTTGGTTCAACTAGTGCAGCTAGGGGCTTCGAGAAAAAAATAATTGGATGAAAAATGATTTACAAATGCAAGAAAGAGCGAAAATGGTATGGTAGCGAATGCCTACAGCTTGAGAGGTGACATTCGATCGAATACTATTTTAACGATGGCATTCTAACAAAGTGGGTTTTTAAGAATGGCAGATATGTAAATTTCTCCAGGTCGAGAGCCCTCGACGGCCTCCAGGAGCCCGAGTTTTGGTACGACCATATGACTATGTTTTGGCCAACACCCTCATTCCGCTTCTCTTCCAACCTCCGTGTTGCCATTATCAGCCAATGCATCCTCCCTGATAGCACTGCCCAGAAGCTCCACTTCCCACAGCTCAAGAAGCTCTCACTTGAAGAGGTCACCATCTCAAGAACCTGCAGAATTGTGTTTGGTACTACCGTATTAGAGGTATTCATAGTCTTCCTTTTGTTTTCATGAGGCTTCCAAAATGCTCACAGGATAATTTTGCATTATCTGCATTTCGAAATGCTTCAATGTCATGTTGTATTCTTAATAAGTATTACATGTTGTTAGCTTGACAACAGCAGTAGTGGACACTCTTAGCTTGGATAAGGTTGTTGATTTAATGAAATTATTCCTTGCTCCGGGTAATAACACTTTGTTTGTAGTTCATTGTTCATAGGGAATCTTTTTATTGACTAATAATTAGGCCGTCCTTCTTCTGATGTTACTCAATTTTATCTGTTTTCTCTTTTAGCATTCCTTCTGTAAGGAAAAGAACTTGTAAGGAAAAGATCTCAACCTAGAAGAGTTATGATGCAAGCTAGCAGGGGTGCAGTCAGCTTTGGCAGTTTTACAGGCTATACTGGAGTTGGAAGAAAAGAGGAGTTGGAAGAAAAGAGCAATTTTACAGTCCTTGAGGAGGTACCACTTTTTCTATTGTAAATTTGGTACCTCTTGGTACCTAGGTACTGTGAGGTACCAAATTTTACACTAAATTTTTGGTACCTCATGTTACCTTGTCAAGGACTGTAAAATTGCTCGGAAGAAAAACAAAGTTTACATGCTATTGTTCTTCTGTACTCATGGTGGAATGAGAGAAACAAGCGTAGAGAGGGAGAAGGAAGAAGGGCAGCTAGTATCCTGGCTTTCTCTATGCAGAAACAAGCAGAAGAATTCAAGAATTTGGCGCCACAATCGGGGAGTGTTCAAGCAGTCAGATCAAATAGAAAATGGGCTAGACCTACAAAAAATGTCCTGAAGATAAATGTGGATGGAGCTTTCAAGCCACAGGAACAAAAGGGAGGTTGGGGTTATGTAATCAGGGATGCTGAAGCGCAGGTCATACAGGCGGGAGCAGGAAGTTCGTCACGGCTTCAGGATGCCTTTCATGCTGAAGTGCTGGCGGGAGTTAAGGGACTCGAAGCTGCTGCTAGTAGGGACAGTCTGGCTCTATGATGCTTATTCAGTCCCTCAAGGAAGGAGATTTTCAGTTTGCGCTGCTGGGGAATCTTCTATTTGAAGCAAAGAACATTATCGCCTCGTCTTTTCTTTCTTGCATGTTCATGTCACGCCCAGAATGTGTATTAAAACCCCTGTCCAGGATCAGCCAAGGTACACAAACGACAATTGTTGACATACAGGTCCACGTCTTACAAAAATATAAAAGATTACAAATACAGGGGAAAAGATAAAACGAGCTAAACTCGAAAAGCTTGACTTCTGCAGCGGGCGACTCCACTCCACAGGCAATCCTTGACGGCAGCGACGAAACCAACCTCTTTGTGCCAGCTCTAAATGGGAAGAACTTCAACTCTGGTGTGGGGAAGAGAGCGCAAGACTGAGTACTACCCACTGTACTCAGCAAGTCATACCGGAAGAGGAGGTATGATGCAAGATATATCCAAAGGAAGCTAAAGGTTCATTTGCATAAAGCAGGCATTTAAAAACAGTAGTTGAAAGCAGTAAAACAGTTGTAGTAATTAATCAAAATTAACCAACCACTGCTCAACGCTACACCACGTTGAGGCAGGCTCAAACCACCACCTGAACTAACCAGTTCCATTAAGCTAAACTAGGGGTGAGACTAATCACGGTGAATCTGGTTGATCGCCCATAACCGCGGGCACGACTATTCGAATAGTTTTACTCTAGCCAGAGGTGTACAATTGTACTCACAAGACATGATTCCACACATGTCGCCATGCCCTGAAGTACCACCATGGCACTGTAAAGGGGGAAATCGTGACAAGACCCTTCGCATAACCCGCCCCTAACCATCCACACTAAGGTTTCACCCCCACCCTCAACAGGCAGTGGGCACTCCCCTCGTGCACCGCGATGAATCCGGCAGCTGGACAACCGGACACCCCAGCCGACCCAACTCCATCACGCCAACCCTCGCCACCAGTGTCTAGGAAAGGGTCAAGCTATACTACAAGTCAAGCAGTTACCACTCCCGCTTGTGGTAAGCACGGTAAGTCTCCCAGGGTTTCCCGTGAACCGGTCCTTAACTGCCATGGGTGTGACCAGCAAAACCATGCACCCACAGCCCACCATTCAGTATATTTTAATTAACTAACACCATTGCGGTGGCACCAATCCAAAGTCATGCTGAAAGCTAATGTCTATGCATTAATGTGGTTCCCCATTTGTGTACTAGTTGAACTAAGCATGGCTAAGCATTTTCTAAACCAACATCTAGTCATTTTGATACCCAAGTTATCAGTGGCACAAGGTAAACAATATATGGTTGAGTAATAGGATCCATCCCACATGACATTGTAAAATAATGCAACATTTAAAAGAAATACGGGACATTTATAAATTGGCTATAATATGATCAATTGTAATGCATGACTTGCCTTGCTCTCGCACTGATGAGACCTCAACAACGTCTTCAAGGAACCGAGGATTGACAAAACAGCTGAAATCTATGCGACAAACAAAGCACACAAGCAGCGCCACTTTCTTCTGTTCCTGACGCCGATTCCTCCTACCGATCTTCCAACACCCTCACCGCCCAGCTCTTCCTTCCTCCTTCCCCTCTGTTGACGGTCGTTAGCAATCAGTTTCGACCGTCAATATTACCAAAATAGAGAAGAACTAGTTATGCTTGCAATGCATATCCATGTTAGAATAATAATATTCCACTAGTATTTGGATCACTAACCTTTTGCAGAGAATAACCATAAAAGGGAGAGGAATCGACATCAAACCAGATGATAAATCAATCGGACGATGTCGAGAATCAGACTTATATATGAATGGGCCAAGAACTCAGAAACCAATTGGGCCAAAATTCACAAGTCTGCAGAGAGAATAAGTCTAGGAGGCTGCCAGCCGAAAATGGGCTGGATTGGACCAGCCCATGGTTCGGCCGAACCCCCATCTGCTCCATTGGATGCAGGGTTTGGCGTGGACATCCAGGACTGCTCCCCAATGACGGTTAGAGGGTATTTCCGACCATTCCAACTGCCATAACCATCATTGGGAGGCTATAAAAGGACTTCACTTCCTCACCCTCTTCACAAACCTCAAGCAAGAGTTCTTTCATATCCTCTCAAGTTAGTTTAGTGTTCTCAAGCTAGTGGAATAGGAATAGAGTAGAAATCGTAGTCCGGAAGCCTTCGGAAGAGTTCGGGTACGGCTCTAGTAGCTCTTCTCTTCTCTTTTGTAAGCTTTGTACTTTTATTAGAATACTCTTCTTTATACATTTATGGTATTGGAATACTTTCCGAGTATATGAATGCTAACTTTACATTATGTTCATGTTATACTGATTATACTGCTACCTTATCTAGGAGATGCTTTGGTACGGGTATAGTGTTTGCTTATGCAATTACTCTATGTAATAACGATGATATTAGGGTAGTATCTTTTAGTTTAGTCGTAGTGTATAGACTATGGGATATCATTATTTGGGGTTATATGCTGCGGCTGAGAGGTGGGCCGCTGATGGTGACAGCTCAGTACGGATATTCCTCCGCGCGTGTATATAGTCCTAAGTTAATTTCTTGGGGAGGGTATTCATCCGTATTTAGCCCCGATTGTATGGTCATGACGGGTTACCGTAAGGAACTCGGCAGTTAGGGGTGGTTTCTCGAAGTACCAGGAGGGTATCTGATAGAGGGTATTAGCTAGTATATCAGATAACTAGGATGTATGTATATTATGTATACTAAAAGTATAGGAATAGATTCTCTTTCTATTTTCTTTCCATTTATCTTAAATATTTTAATATGAGAATGAGTAGTTCCATATTTGTGTGTCACTCTACTCTTGGATTATCTTAACCCCTGCTTAGAATATGATTATTACAAGTAACATATAAATTATTAGTCAGGTTCTCTCTACTATGATCTTCCCACGGGATTAAATAAATACGATACCCTTAGAAAACTCTCGGGTGAAATGGTACAATAGTATATCCGTGCGCTTGCGGATGAACTCTGTAACCATAATATACCAGGAGTATTTCTGCGCCATTGCTGGGAATTATATTTATAGTAATGTCGTTAATAAATAAAGTCATAACTAATTGTGCTAGTGAATTTCAAATTTCGAATGGAAGTTTGTTGTTTGTTAAAAACATGATTGCCAGATCAAACAACAAATTTCAATTTTCCTCCAGATTAAAAACATGCTTTCTTGTTTGATACTTTCATTTTATAGTGGAGGATTTAAAAGAATGATGGAATTTTTAGTTATATCATCTAATTTTTGCTTCACATGTAGCTATTTGAGACATCTAGATACAACCATTTTCACCACGTTCAACAATCATTATTGAATTTGCTTATTATAAAACTTTCACCAAACATATTGATCTTTGACTACAAGATTTGGCGAAATCATTTACTTGTAGTCCCCAATATTTAGATGGGTTGGCAAGTATAACACATGAATATCATTACTTTTCCTTTTTCTGTCATCTATTAATGGAAAGAGCCAATAATTTTATTACTAAGCAAAAATAGACCATTTATAATCAATGGTTAAGATCTCCATAGAACGCCTTAAGATGAAGTACTGGAGAATGGCTCAGTCCTTTTGTTAACTTTTATTATGCAATCCTTGTTCTGAAGTGATTCATATCTATCTGTTTTCTCTTTCAGCCATTGTTTTCTAAGGAAAGGAATTTGTGGCGTCGAAAATACAAGAGTTTTATCAGATGCCATCAAATACGCCTTAAGACGATAGTTTTGACACGCTACCGAAGGATCAAGTCACATGTTAACTTTGCCACCTTCTTTGTATTGAATGCCCCAATGCTGGAGTTAATGAGATTTGAGGTAGCATGCTGCTATTGCGACGAGAGATATATTGCAGAGCCGCATGCGTCACTTCAGCTGGAAAACAGGGCCTCGAGAGATGCTCAGTTTTGTTTCACAACTAATAGATGCCTCCATAATCTTAATGAGAACAGGCGTAACCATGATTTGTCTAATAGCTGATCCCTTTGAATGTAGATATTGAAGCTGTTTTTGTTGTGTATCATTTGAGCAGCTATTCTTGCTTGTGTTTCATAGTTTTTAAGCTACAATCGGGAAATAGCTTCTTTATGTGCTCATTTTGATTCTCCACTGTGGCTATTCCTCTCCTGCATGTCTTTTTTATGTAGATGTATACGCTATAAACAATGTTATGTACTTTGAAGTGATGTTGTCTTGCTTTGCTGTCTCCACTTGTAGTTGCGATTTTGACGTCCTATACGCCCTGTTACTACTGAGATTTCTTGTATCAAAAGCTGTTTCAACTGTAGCAACATGACTAGTTTGTGCAATATTGATGATTCAGTCATACATTTCGGCTTCCTTACTTATTTACCATAATTTAACAGCGATGTTGTTTCCCTTTGGTAGTTCAATGTACAAACAAATATATGTTTGCTGGTAGTTTTTTAGTTGCATTTTAAATAAGGAATTCCACTCTTTAGTCCTAGTTATTGGACATGAAATTTCATTTTTATTTGCTAGACGGTTGCACCAGTTTATTGTTGAACTTTTGGTTTCACAGTTCATTCTTGTCAATTACATTAATAATCCTTCAAGTGGTGACTAGGTCAGCAATTTCTTTTTCTATTGAGAAACTGAGCTAATTTGGCAAATAATATAGTGTCTTATGTTGCTTTTCGATCTTCCAGGATTCTGAATACCATGTGCAACTGCTAAACTCATTGTTTTCTTTTAGTTAAGGATAATACAAAATTTTATGTTTTAATTCACTCACTTTTCTATGTTTGTTTAAACTTTCATCAGTAGCCTTTATGCGTGTTATTTAGCTAAGGTCTTGCTCTTATAGTTTTCTAAATATAGATATGGCTATTAATATTTCCATTTCTAGCGACTAAAAAAATGTAGCTATAGCTATTCATACATCAGGAAGGAGGGAGTCACTGCCTTGTTCCTTGGTCAGTTATTTGCTCCTTTCCTAATTTTTTCTCTTCGCTAAGTTTATACTCTCTCCGTCCCATTATAAGCGCAGTCATGAGTTTCCGTGTCCAACTTTGATCGTCCGTCTTATTTGAAAATTTGGACCTAGCTAGTGTGAGTCAACATGTGTCTATAGGTCCCTTGTTTTTTTACTACAGCCGATTAGTGGAACATTGGAAGGCATTTTCCGATGGTTTCCTATTGCAGAAAATATATATCACACCTCCCTTATAGCCTGAGTCTGGTTCTTCTCCCTCATCATCAAAACAAGGTACATTACCTTTCTCAATTATCAATGCCGGTTCATTTTGCCTCCCGAGTAGTTTTGATGGATGTTTATAGTTATAATAAAACAAAAGTTAATACAATGGGAAATCGTAGGCTTCTTCATCCACCTCACCCCTCTCTCCTCTCTTCCCTCTCTCTTATGTAGTGTTAGGTGGCGACCCAAAGGGTGGTGGAGGAGACCGCCGCATTTGCTCTGAGGGACATGATTGGCCGTGGCGGAGCGGGGCACAAAGGAAGATGAGGAGGCCACACCTGCTTATGGCTCGCTTTATAGTCGACGCAGCGACTATTCTACCCCTAGAAGTGTGGACCAGCGACGATGGTGGATCTCAGAGAGGAACAATTTTGAACTTGCCTCCACTAAGCTTGCTGGATGTGTGGACCACAAGCTCAAGTTCCTCACCATGCATGGCTTTGACAATCTTTGTCATCAAGCTGGTCCAGTCCTCCATTCCTTCTCATTGATGTCACTTCCAATGATGAAGAACGTTGAATTTATACAATGAGCTCGTGGGAAAGAAGAGGCAAGTGAGCTCCCTGATATGTCCTTGGGAGCCATCGCAGATGTTGCACTATACTACATAACTTTTTCACGCGGAGTTAAGCTGAAGTTAAACATTACATCAAAATTGTAGAGCTCGACAAGATCTACAACTTTCTTCTTAACTATTTTATTATTTTAGATCATTTAAGGGTCTAAATGTTCATTACAAAATACCATATCTGTTTTTACAAAATCTCATATCTACAATTCAAATGACATCCGATGGAGACGTGTTTCATATCAAAGTTGTAGAACTTAATGGGATCTATCACTTGGTAGTTTATAACATTTGTATTTGAAAATATTTAAAGTATAAAACAAACATTACAAGTTTTAAATATGTGAAATAAAATAAATAGCATCTTGAATTTATACAAAAGAACTTGATAAGTGATATGGTAAGTAAGCTATACACGAAGCAAGATGTCTTATGACTAGAAAGTGGATAATTATATTTGCATGCAGGTCTCTTTGGAGAACGGCCAAGAAAATCAATTTTCACATACGGTTATGGGACAACCTACACAATTGACAATATAAATTTTGATGTTGACTAAAATAACAAGCGATATCTTTTCCTTGATTAAGGAAGCTCAATTTGAGGGGTTTTTATATCCCGGCAAATATTTGATACCGTATTTGTTCTGTTTCGTATTCGCTCCATTAAGTGGCGAATCCAAAACAAAAATTATCGGGGGTCCAATGCGTACTAATTATCTAATTTTTTACTTATATACTAGTTATCATCATATAATTTAGTTAGAATTGAATAATTTACCCGGGGGGGTGAGGAAACCGAGAAAATGTACCTAGGATCGCCACTGGCTCCATATATGTATCCGATAATATTCGATTTCATTTTCGTATCCGGGTTTTCGATTTCGATTCCAATCTCTGAAAAAAATGAAAACGAATATGATAAAGCTAGTTTCCATCTATTTCCGATCCGTTTTCATCCCTATGCACTAGTAGGAGTAAATATCCAATTTTTTGTGTACTGGTGTGCACGATTAGCTTGTGTGCATAGGATACGTTCCCTCTTCGTTGACGCAGCCTGTACATTGTTTTGGACGCTAAACGCCACAGGTCGATCTATCTTTATTTTGAATGTTTATGTTGGTAATAATATATTATCAGATTGTCTAATAAAATGTATATCCTTTTAATGCTTATGATCATGTTCCTGTTCAGAGCTTGAACATGCAGAATTGGGCACCATGGCATCACCTCCTTGTCAACCATGACTCTTTTCAACATTGCTTTCTAGGATCAAAAGTTAATTGCTACTAAATTGCACGGTCTGACCTTTCTATTTGTATGAGACTGTAAGTTCAATCTCTACTCCCTTCCGGTTCAATATATTTCTTTCTTGATGCGATTTGTTTTGACTTGAACGATCAGAAGCATCTTATTTTATGGTTTGCACGTTATCGATTTTGCCCAGTAGTTGTTCGGATGAATGCCACTGAAACTATCTGTAGCCCGGATTCAGTTTTGCATATTTTTCTCTCACATCCCTTAATAATGGTTTATTAGCTTCACTAGAAAATACTCTTGTGTACAAATTACTATCGACTGTACACTTTATTTTCACTTATACAACAAACTCAACTTGTGATATTTGATCAATGATCATTACTATTGGCATGGCAAACTTTCAAAATCCAGATGTTGTATACTGAAATCAGCAATGACCCCTATTTGTTAATGCCAAATCTTTGACAGGAACCGTTACCAATTCTTTTTCGTTATCCATTTGTCAATATAGATTCAGCTCATCCTTAATAGTCTTCTTGCATGGTTTACACAAATTCCAGAGGAAAGTTCCAAAAATTTTAGTGCCCCAGAAATGCACTCTCTCTGCTTGAGAGAGAGAGAGGAATTTTTTTTATTTCTTAGACCTTTTTAAATTAATATTTTATTAATAGACCTTAAAAAATTTTCCCACCTATATTTTTTTAAAACGTGCCATTTTTAAATAAAAGGTACCTATAGACTTTTCCCACCTATCGCTTGAGGGCGGCGGCGATGGCGGGCGCCGGGGGTAGAGCTCAAGGGCGACGGATCTAGCGGCACAGCCCTCGACCCCAGAAGGAGTGACAACGACGGCAAAGCTCGAGAGTGGTGGATCCAGCGCCACCACCTTCGGCCCCAGGAGGGACGATGACGACAGCAGAGCTCGAGGGTGGCGGATCTGGCACCACTGCCTTCGGCCCTGAGAGGGGCAACGATGGCGGAGCTTGAGCTAGGGTGCTGGATCGAGTGCTGCTGCCCTTGGGAGTTCCTACGACGATGGCGACAGCGGCGGTGAGCTCAAGAGGGATGGTAAGCTAGGGAACATCACACACACGAACTGCTCGAACACTTGGCGATCTGATCAAGACATGATTACACCTGAAAATATCATGCAGCAGCAAACAATTCAGGACGGGGCAGCCGGCGATCATGCCCTGCAAGGTGGCCAAGGCAAGGGAAAGACAGGGGGCCAACAGCTATGTTGTTCGAGAAGCGACATCCGGCAAAGACGGCGACGCGAAGGCTGACCGAGAACCGGAGGGTGGACAGTGGCAGATCGTCCAAAACGGAGAAGCCGACAAACTCAAGCTCCTGCAGATCGCGGAGGGCAGGGAATCTGAACTAGCATTGCCAGATGGATTGCCTATACGCGAAAGAATAGGGGGTAGGGGGGACGAACCGGCGGCTGGGACCGGCATGGGTGGAGAGGATGCGGGAGACGTGGTCTGAGGTGCAGCGGGTGCTGCTCTCACTCAGCTCTAGGTTGAGGGGCGCGGAGCACCAGATGGGGCACCACCGGCGGGAGACAGGCGGCGTCCACAGTGGGGTGGCGGAGGGCGTCATCGGGAGGTGGCTGATCTGGTCGGTGGCACCCTCCCCTTGCTCGGCACCACATGGCAGTGGTGGTTGCCGCTGACTCAAGTCTCCCTCCTCCAGTTTCCTCCGCTTCGCTGGGGCTTAAGCTTGGAGCACGACTTCCATGGCAGCGGTGGCGGAGGATTAGTGTTTTGTTCGGTTGTTGAGGTAGATTGGAAGATGGAAGGGTTCGCGTGGGCTAGCTGTTTCGGGATCTATTTTGTCTTTCCCTCGACATATGATTTTTCTATTGGCAAATATATGTTGGGTAGTACGTGAAGAAGAATTTTTTTTTAGAAACACAGGACAAAATGCAAGCACCCACAATGCGCACAATGCGTGTACACTCAGTCCTATGAGCACTTCCGGAAAACTAGGACAACGTATCTTAAGATTGAGGAAGTCACCATGGGCACCTCGCTGTTGACATGTTACGTGGCTTACCACTGAAACAATAATTAGTCGTAAATGCGAGTATTTGTGTCAAATAACGGATTTGAACCCGGGTGGGCTAGCTGGTTCCACCACAAGAAACCTAACCAGCTATTACGCTCACTTTGCACAAGAATTATATTTTTGTTCCTTAGTTTACCCTCAAATATATAAAAATAGCATCGTTAGCTTAGTTAAATCTGTTTTCAGTTTTCTCTCCGACGGGTGTTCAAGTTCAACAATTACAGTTTTTTCTGTAGGAAAAAAAAGAAAAACCCATCGAAACAACTTGTACCTTAATTTCCTAGGGACAACGACTTTCGTGTGCACAATGCAACTCCTTGAGTTACGGATGATGTCTGAAACTAGATGCCATCCAGACTGCGCTCACCCGGAGCGCTTTTCGGTTTTTACTTGTTTTTGTTAAGGTGAGTGTGTGTGCTCGGCCGCCCTCTCCTACGCTCTCCTCTTTGAGAAGGTTTATCCTATTTGTTGTCGAAGTGACAACCGCGCACGTCTTCGACGTGGTTACTCAATAGTGTTGGAAACAACACTAAATATATTAATTGATTAAAATTTCTCCTGGGATCCCCCTTACAAGGCCCTAGGGGGCTATTTATAATCCTATTACAGGTTCCCCCGTTAGGGTTTAGGTTTTACAGGGGAATTTACATGGTTGCCCTTATGAAAGGGACGTTTACGTGGGTACACAGTGTAATTTGGATACATGGGCTTTCTATGGGCCGACTGGCGAACATTAGCTTATTGGCGAATAGGCCTAAGAGGCCGGGATGGCCCATTGGGCTTCCTTGGTGCCGAATTTGTCAAGGCGAAGTCTCCTTCCTTCGGCCCATACCCTTCGCCATGCACCGGATGGCCCATTGGACCTCCTCGGTATCGAGCTTGTCAAGGCGAAGTCTACACCCTTCGCCTCATATGACTGGTCCTACGAGGTACCCACGCGGCTTTTTGGCTTTCGCCGTCTTCGTTCCACAGCCTTCGCCATGGAGGCTTTGCAGAGGTACAGTTGACGTCTTTGGCTTGAATCCTTGCTGGTAGCATGGTTTCGGCAGGTCTGGTCGGAGGGTCTCATGACATACCACCAACACTATTTTAATGAATGTGTTAGTGCAAATAAAATTTCATGTTGATTATAAAATATGTATATAAAATTTGATTGTAATTAGTCACCCTTAGAATTGTTATTCAAAATTGCTTGTTGTCTGAGTCTATTTTTTATTTGTTGGTCAATTATTAACATGGTTTAGCATGCTTGTTTAGAGGATTGTACACTCCATGCATGTGCTATGGATGTGACGCGGTGATCACCTGATGCGAGTGATTGTCGGAAAGCGGACGAAGACATACGTACCACCCATTGTTCAAAACCTTTGTGAAAGCCAAAAACTTAATAAAACAAATCAATTTCGACCGGGGCGACACAGATAGAATATGGGTGGTTCTATTAATTGGCTAACCTCCAACCCTGATCAGTTAAAAGACTGAGACAAGAAGCTATGTAGGAAACAAACAGAGTACGCCCATATTTCTCGAATGGATAAAGACCGACAGATTAGGTAACCCAAGTGGAGCGGCAATCCAGTCATTGTTGGTTATGTACTTGAATCGTTGTGTTTTGCGTTGAAGTGTTGTGGTAATTAATAATGTCGAAACCCAAAATGCACCTAATGATGTATATAGTGTAACCGCCTGAATACCTCAAAAACATCAGGACTCCTCTCGCCGCCAGCTCAAGGTAAGGGTGGGAGCTTGGTGTGCATAAGGGTTATAGACCTGGGGTGCATGACAAACCTAAGGTGTTGTGTGCATCAGAGAGTACGGGTTAAAACATAGAACCATTGCAGTGTGAGTAAAATAAATTTATTTGAATTACTATGCTTGTGGTTAATTGAGCGTCGGGACTTGTACTACTCTTCACTAGGCTCATTAGTTTTAAACCTACTTAGAATATGAGTGAAGAGAATGTGTAATCTTTCCAAAAGTGCTAGAAGGTTAGATGGTGAAATGTGGAAAACTGGACATGAGGATAAACCGAACCAAGCGGGTCTAAGTACAACTTCAACTTAACCTTATTTTTTGTTAAAACTGCTAACTCATAGGTTTGTAAAAATGATTTGTGAAATCTGGATTTATCCAAATAACCAAGCCATCCTTGAACCCCCGCATGCATTGATGCATTATGTAGTAGCGGCTTGCTGGGTATAGATGGTACTCACCCTCGCTTAATTAGCTCATTTAGAAGGATGTGTTGGAGATGGCCTGTATGCATGTGTTGACAGAATACACGGTGGCCTGGGAGATCTTCTTAACTCCAGTGCAGGTCCAAGGCTAGCCTTGAATGTGTTAAGGGCGTGCCAGCTGGTTTGATCCTGCAACCAGAAAGGAAAACAATAAACAGAGTGAGTCAGCCGATAGCCGTTAGGCCAATAGCTGATGACGTATCGTTGGTGATCCTAGCCAATGTAGTTGAACCAGATCGGCTATGGATTGATGTATAAATTGAGCACAAACCCTAAATGTGCCTCATCGGTTGTAATATCATATGTTTAGTTTGTCAAATATATTTCAGATGATATCATAGAAATAGCCGATGGACAAAATTTAGAGCAAGATAAATAGATAAAGATAATGTAGTAGCTAATACTCTAGTACAAACTTATATAAACAAATCAATCTATAGAAATATATCAAATAACGATCAATTACCAAGTTAGGCAACCTGCTGACGAAAAATCCGCGCTCGGCCGATGGTGCCGGAACTGTGTTGGCGCGAACTAAGTCGACGAAGATAGCAGCCTGGGAGATCTGCTTAGCTCCAGTGCAGCTCCAAATCTTGGTGAGATGTGGACGTGGCTGTCAGTTTGATCCTGCAACTGACAAGATATACAAATAGCAGATCAATGAGCTGATCGGCTACCAATACCAGCCGATAGCGATAGGATTTTGAGCTATCGGCTATACGATTGAAGTAGAGTCTGACACTCTCTGCTGCTTCACTTCATTGGCTTGTGAATTTTGGCCGAATTCATCGTGTCAATTCTGAGTTCTTGGCCCATTCATGCATAAGTCAGATTCTCGACATCGTCCAATTGATGTATCGTCTGAGTTGACGTCGATTTTCCTCCACTTTATGGTTATTCTTTGCAAAAGGTTAGTAAATCTAATACTAGTGGAATATTATTATTCTAACATATATATGCATTGCAAGTATAACTAGTTCTCCTTTATTTTAGTAATGTTGACGGTCAAAACTGATCGCTAACGACCGTCAACAGGTACTTAAATATTTAAGTAATACACCATCAATCATCCGATAATACAATTCGTCATCCAGCAAAACATATCTTAAAGCTTTATACCGCGATTTCCTTGAAGCCTATTGAGAAGGATTCTTCAAATAATGAAATATATCATGCCTCCAATCATCGGCTGCGATTGTAGCAACTTCTATCTCAATATCTTTCATCATCGACTTGTATCCCGATGCCGCCTGAGCCAAATTATTAGCTTCAGCATTTTGCTCCCGAGAAACATGTTTCATTGTGACCAACCGAAACTTATCCATCAATTCCCGACACTTCTCATTGTTTGAAGAATCTATCATCAACGTATCATTTTTGCACTCATATTCTCTGGCCAATTGACTAATGACTAATAGATAATCACCCATGATTCCAATAGCATCGGCTTCAACCTCTTTCAACAATTGTAGTCCCTTGAGAACTGCTTCATATTCAGCCTGATTATTAGTTGCATAAGGTTTAATAGTATAGGCAAACTCAAAACTTGCCCCCTAGGCGATATATCATCAAGCCGATACCACAACCATGGGTACAAACCGATCCATCAAAGAACAACGTCCAGGGCACTATATCAACTAAAGCACTCCTCTCTCAACTCACGAACTAGGATCGAAACCTCGAAGTAAACCCTAACTTTTCTCCAAAAGTCGGTATCTTCTGGCCTCAACCCCTCATCTATTTTGAGATCTGCTCCGGTCCAACAAAAAGTATCTCGAGGTACCGGTACCTCACGGTACCAAATCATTTCCGATTGTTGGATCTAACAATGCCCATCCTGCCCAGCTAGATCTAACGATCGGAAACGATTTGGTACCGTGAGATACTAGTACCTTGAGGTATTTTTTGCTGGACCGGAGCAAATTTCCATCTATTTATACCTAAAATCCTCCTACACAAAATAGGAGTAGAACTCCTAGTTTCACTAGGACTCAATCTACAAATTCCAAAAGAAATACAATTTACCAAATTGTATTCTCCTCTGAAAACACGGAGGCTGCTACAAATCGGACGTCCGATATATTGCAAAAGATTGAACACCTACGTCAGCATGACATCATCAAGCATGGATGCCTGTAAAACTATTTTAAACTATTTTTTCTATTAAATTATTTATCCAAATCATGATCCTATTGCACCATTAAATTCGTTTCAATTAAATTTTTAAAACAAGACCACACATGGATATATTCCGATGAAAAAAATTAGCTCATTACTGAATTATTTTTAAATGTTACACGCTGTTCCACTAAGTATATCGGAATTGTTTCACTAGGTAGATCGAAAATGTTTCAATCGTTTAAATCGGGCGTTGTTTTACCTTATATAAAAACAATGTTTCAACAAATAGCGAAAGAATGTTTCAAGTCACTGCAACCTTTGATCCATATAAAGTGAAACATTATAAGTACACTACGTGAAACATTTTTGGTGGAACAGAAAATGGAATGAATTCCCTTAATAGAGAGTTTCCATAATATGTGGGTGATTTGTTGCAAAAGAATGTTTCAATTCACTGCAACATGAGATCTATACATTGTGAAACATTGTGAGTACACTAAAATCAATCTATAGAAATATATCAAATAACGATCAATTACCAAGTTAGGCAACCTGCTGACGAAAAATCCGCGCTCGGCCGATGGTGCCGGAACTGTGTTGGCGCGAACTAAGTCGACGAAGATAGCAGCCTGGGAGATCTGCTTAGCTCCAGTGCAGCTCCAAATCTTGGTGAGATGTGGACGTGGCTGTCAGTTTGATCCTGCAACTGACAAGATATACAAATAGCAGATCAATGAGCTGATCGGCTACCAATACCAGCCGATAGCGATAGGATTTTGAGCTATCAGCTATACGATTGAAGTAGAGTCTGACACTCGATGTAAATAATGATATAAAGGCAATCGACTGATGGTAATGTAATAAGACAACAATGTAATCCAGTAGAAACCAATCGGCTAACAATGATATGATAGAATAAGTGATCCGAAAGTTAAAGCATACATTGGCTGGAAGTCCGATGTCATAAAATCCATAAGATTAAATAAACATTGAAACCTTTGTTGCGATCGGTTAAATCTAACTTGTATGTAATCCTTATAAACCGATGCAACATCCAGATAACTCATCGGCTGAAACCCCGATGAAACTCTTATTGGCAATTAAAAGGCAGGTTAGTTTTTATAGTTCTAAGCACGACTAAGGTCGATGCAACTCGAAGTATGAAAAGAAACATAAAGTCTAAACAATCAAGCCTTTGACTGATTCTAAGAGTGGTGGATACCTTAGTTAATCTAATCTGGTAAAGCAATTTAGCCGATACCGGCATAAGCCCTAAAACGAATCTCAGCCGATACAAGTTAATTGAAATACCGAACTAGATTAACTAAGATATATGATAGATAGGTGCTTACATTGACAAGATCAGAGTGTCGAAGCCCTAGCCCCGCTGATGCAAACAGCCATGGCAAGTATAAAGTCGTCGAAAAAGTAGAAAAGTAAAAAGGTGGCGATGCGCCGAATTGTATTGATCGTGGGGATAAATTACAATGACCTCAGGTGTACATATTTACACCCATGGGTAGATACGAGTCCTTGTTGGACAAGAATGAAACTTTCCTAAAGATAAAAGGAAAACATAAAGTCCTTATGGGACACTAAACATACTTTCCTAAAGATAAAAGGTAACTAACAGACTCTTCCTAATTAATAGATAATTTGCCATGCCGCATCCTCCTTGAACTTGGTCTTTTCTTAATAAGCTTCCTTGAATAGATTAATTTCCTTAATCGAATCCTCCAAGAATCCAACTGCTGGCGACTTGATAACTCCCATTGGCTGATTCTAGAACTCTAAAGCTAGTATTGATTTTGGGCCAATGATGTCTTCGGGCTTACCAAATTACACTGTCAACACAATCCGACCAATATTGATCTAGATTTGATATATTTATATAAGGTGATCTGTCTACATAAGTGGCAAATATAAATAAAACTAGTAAAGAAGCATGTATATTAGGTAAGATCGCCTGAAATTCCGATACTATCCTTAATTATAATTAATTCCAGATTAGTTTTTAGGGTTCTGGACAAGACTAGGGATGATGCATCGCAAAGTATGTAAAGAAATCTAAAGTTTAAACAAGCAAATAATTAGCCACGTTTTAGAATGATAGATGTCTTAGCTAATCTAATCTAGTAAGACAATTTAGCCGATATTAGTGAGAACCCTAAAGCAAGAACGAGCCGATTGGACTAATCGAGGTACGAAGACTAGATTAACTATGACATATGATAGCAGATGGTTATCATAAAAGTACTAAAATATCTAAAGCGACATAATAGCCCCGATAGCACAAGCCATCGAGACAAGTTACCTCTTGTCGAGAGAACTCGCCAAAAAGAAGAACAAAAGGGGTGGCGGTGCGCCGAAGTTGTATTGGATTTGTCGTTGTTGTTTGCCATGATCTGGGGTACAAACTTAGTCCATTATAAACACGACTAACTTTCCGAAAGATAAGATACAAAAAGACCACATGGCGGTCTCTTGCCAAATCTTTAACAAACCGACCTTAATATCCTAATTAATAGATACAATTGCTTTAATCGAGCTCTATATATAATTAGCAATGACGGTTATTCCAAACTAGGCCCAAACTGAGATCAAGTCATATTGAATCAGCTACTTGCCGTATTGGCTAAGTCAAAGCTCTACCCAGTTTCCAGCCTATACGATGCCAGGCAATGCGCAGTCCGACTTTTCCGAAGACTAAAGCCATACCCGAACTCTTCCGAAGACTTCCGGACTCCCGATTTCTACTCTATTCCTATTACACTAGCTTAAGAATACTAAGGTTGTGTTCTTATCTCCAAGTTCCAACGCCTCTTCCTCGTTTTCCGCGCGCACGCTTTTCAAACTGCTACAACGGTGTGTTTTTTGCAAAAAATTTCTATACGAAAGTTACTTAAAAAAAATCAAATTAATCCATTTTTGAAAAAAATAGCTAATACTTAATTAATTATACAATAATGCGTGCTTCGTTTTGCGTGCCGGGGAGGAGGGGTTCCCAACCTCTCCTCCTGAACGCAGCATAAACTAACTTGAGAGAATATGAGAGAGCTCTTACTTGAGGTGTGTGTTGAAGTGAAGAGAGTGAGAGGTTTATATAGCCTCCCAATGACGGTTGTGATGGTTGGAATGGTCGGAAATACCCTCCAACCGTCATTGGGGGCTAATCCACACCGTCCAGCCGCAACCCTGCATCCAACGGTGCCAGGGGGGTTCGGCCGAACCAGGGGCCGGCCCAATCAGCCCAGGTTTTGGCTGGCGGCCTCCTCTGTTGATTCTCTTCGTAGACTTGTGAATTTTGGCCCAATTCATCGTGTCAATTCTGAGTTCTTGGCCCATTCATACATAAGTCTGATTCTCGACATCGTACGATTGATTTATCGTTTGATTCGATGTCGATTCTCCTCCACTTTATGGTTATTCTCTGCAAAAGGTTGGTGAACCAAATACTAGTAGAATATTATTATTCTAACACGTATATGCATTGCAAGCATAACTAGTTTCTCCTCTATTTTGGTAGTATATTGACGGTCGAATCTGATCGATAACGACCTTTAACACTTGCCCAGCTTGAGACTCCGATGCTGTGGCGTGGAGCTTGGGTCCATCCGGGTGCATCCCCAGTTGGCTCCCAACCTGCCTCATACATCTGCACGGGTGTTGAGGATGATGAACCTTCCCGTTCATTCCTTGTCATGTTGCGTGTCTCCCTGTATGTTCCACCTGCACGAGATTCTTCTATGGTCTGCAGGGGAATGGTTAGTTCACGACAGTTGTACAAATGATACCCCACTTTTGGTAACGGGATTTCATTTATACAAACGGGGAAAAAGTATATCAAAGATCCATCCACTCCATGTTTAAGAATGTGCCCTTGCACTAGATAATTCTCATCAATACAGGGACGAGCGGCTGAGATGAAAGCGATTTGGTCACTAACGACCCCTAGCCCTTTTGCTATCCGAGTAATCAGAGAAGAGCACTCAACAGGAGCAGAAAATCTTATACTTTCGAACCATTGTCTTATCATACATTTCACTGGAGAAACTTTGATCTTTCTAACTATGGCAAAGATGATAATCAATTCATCCCCCCTAATGGGTCTAAGATCACCTCTAGAAAATAAAGTCATAGCAATCCAATTGTGCATGAGCCTAAGTGTAGGATTATGGATATAATTCGTCCTAGGTTTCTTGCAAATCTTTGTTACTTCGAGATATTATCTTTCGTTGAGTTTCAATCGGTAATGATTGGCTGATATTTTAGAGTTTCAACTTGCAAGCTACCGAGAAACATCTGTTATGCAAAATTTCGGTAACTACATCTAAACCAGGTAAGCAAACTGAATTGATAAGAATCACACTCCATTATTATTATAATAGCCCCCGACTGGTAACTCAAGAGATGACTTGATGTTGGCAGTCAAAGAGGAAAAGAATATACAAAAGTGATGCCTAAGCATAAAAACGACGAATATGCTCAATATTTCAAGAGTTGTCGACGTGAATACCATCTTCGCGCTTGAGTCGATAAGAACCTGGCCGAGTAACATCAGAAATTATGAACGGTCCCTCCCATAAAGGAGATAACTTATGCCGATCTCGTGTAGATTGAATCTTCCTCAAGACCATGTCCTCGACCAAAAATGCCCGCGATCGAACATTGCGGTTGTGATAGCGTCGCAATCCTTGTAAATACTGGGCCGACTGAATCAAGGCTGCCTCGCGAGCTTCCTCCAGTCGGTTATGTTTACACCCAAATTTAGCACCTATGGACGAAATAGGGGAAAATTGCCAAAGTTTGGAAAGTGACGGGTTTCCTTCATAGGGCCGGTCAGACCGTGCCTACCCTAGCCGGACAGACCGTGCCCTATCCTGGCCAGATCGCGCCTCCTGTGACCGGTCTGACCGCACCACTGACCACCGGTCAGACCGGGCCATGGGCCGGTCAGACCGGTTCCCTGGGAGTTTCTCCAGGTTTTCATACCACGACTAGCAGTACTGATTTTAATCATTATTTATCACCTGTTAATACTGTTAGTCATGCTACTCCACATATCCCTAATGCCTACAATGATATTAATAGGGGATATCCTCCCGATACTAGGTATGGCCAATATAACAATATTGTGCCGCAACAACCACCTTTTAGGCCACCAAGTCCACCACCAGATCCACCAAGGCCTGAAACTGTGGAGGATTGGTTTAGAAATATTATCATGGAGAATTTAGCAAAGCTAAGGAATCGCGCTTTAGAGTAGTATCTGGTAGTTTAGACGTGGTGTCTAGATTACGGGATATCATTATTTGGGGTTATATGCTGCGGATGAGAAGTGGGCCACTGATGGTGACAGCTCAGTATGAATATTCCTCCGCGCGTGTATATAGTCCTTAGTTAATTTCCTGGGGAGGGTACTCCTCCGTATTTAGTCCCGGTTGTATGGTCATGACGGGCTGTCGTAAGGAACTCGGCAGTTAGGGGTGGCTTCTCGAAGTACTAGGAGGGCATCGGATAGAGGATATTAGCTAGTATATCAGATGACTGGAATGTATGTATACTATGTATACTAGAAGTATAGGAATATATTATCTTTCTCTTTTCTTTCCGCGTAGCTTAGATATTTTATTATGAGAATTAGCTTATAGCTTGTGTGTCATCCTACCCTTGGATTATCTTAAACCCTGCTTAGACTTTGATTATCACAAGTAACATATAAATTATTAGTCAAGTCCGTCGCCGCTGGCCTCGTTGCTCGGCGTCTTCAAGATCCGTTCCTGCAAAAGCACGACGCGTTCTTCCAATGCCGATCGAAGAATTCATGCTTATAATCTCCGCTAGCTAGATTGACCTCTAGAGTCTAGATTGGAGTAGGAGTAGCTAATCGTTTGTTCATTTATTCAGTATGATTGTACGACGAGACAATTCTATTGATTGATCCGTCTGTAATCACAACTGTATGTAAATGAATTGCAGCTTGATTCTTTTATTGATTTGAGTTTCTTACTCCATAAATCTTATGAATTACGACCAAGATACTAAAAACTGATACTACAGCGCAAAATCCTATAAATATAAACAGTCTACTACGAAATCCTAGATGTTGCAATCTTCTTGGATCCAATAACATAAAGAGTTGACGGAACCTTTTTATAGAGCCATTGCGTTAGAGGTCCTCCGTTTGTGCGGTATCTCGCGTGCCGATGTCGCTAGGCACTCTATCTTACATCTTTGTTACTTCGAGATATTATCTTTCGTTGAGTTTCAATCGGTAATGATTGGCTGATATTTTAGAGTTTCAACTTGCAAGCTACCGAGAAACATCGGTTATGCAAAATTTCGGTAACTACATCTAAACCAGGTAAGCAAACTGAATTGATAAGAATGACAGTCCATTATTATTATAATAGCCCCCGACTGATAACTCAAGAGATGACTTGATGTTGGCAGTTAAAGAGGAAAAAAATATACAAAAGTGATGCCTAAGCATAAAAACTACGAATATGCTCAATATTCCAAGAGTTGTCGACGTGAATACCATCTTCGCGCTTGAGTCGATAAGAACCTGGCCGAGTAACTTCGGAAATTATGAACGGTCCCTCCCATAAAGGAGATAACTTATGCCGATCTCGTGTAGATTGAATCTTCCTCAAAACCATGTCTTCGACCAAAAATGCCCGCGATCGAACATTGCGGTTGTGATAGCGTCGCAACCCTTGTAAATACTGGGCCGACTGAATCAAGGCTGCCTCGCGAGCTTCCTCCAGTCGGTCTTCTCTAGGGATGAAAACGGTCGGAAATAATCGGAAAACAGCCTCAACCATTCCCGTAACCATATTTTTCTCGGAAATGAAATCGAAAACAGTAAATCCGGAAACGAATACGATATTGGAAATATCGGAAAATCGGAAACGAAACAATATGGACGGAAACATGTCGGTACAGATCGGAAACCGGTAACAAATACGGAAACATTAAGCTATAAAAACATATATTTAACTTTACATAAATTCAAGCTTATACTATATAATTATAAATTAACTCCATTTTAGCCATGCAAAAAAGTTAGAGATTTGATTGAAGAGTCAATCAATCAATAAGCGATGGGCCAAGTAGAGACATGACCTATAAATATCGACATATTTAGAATACGGTAATTACCATATTATAAGCAATAGTAATTTCCACTAGAATACGGTAAATACGGAAACGATCGGTATAACAGCAAAACCATTTCCGTTTTCATTTCCATATTTTTTACCATTTCCATTTTTGTTTCGGTCGATTACCATTTCCATATGGCTCGGCCGGTAGAAAGTCGAAAACGAACGCCGGTCGGCCGGAAATTACTGTTACCGTTTTTACCCCTAGTCTTCTCCGTAGCGCTCGTCCTTGAAGTTGCGAAGTCGCAAGGATTCAAATTCTACCTTACTCGGCAAGGTTGCTTCTGCACCATAAATAAAAAAAAAACGGCGTGACTGGGTGTAGTACGCAGAGACCAAAGTACAGATGGCAGCTGATTAACCCACTTGCCGGCGTAGGGACGCAGTCGGTCAAAAACTCGTGCTTTGATGCCTTGAAGTACCATACCATTGGCGCGTTCAATTTGTCCATTGCTCATGGGATGCACTATGAAGGCGTAACAAATTTTGATGCCAAAGTCTTCACAAAAGTCTTTAAACACACCACCAGTGAATTTAGTACCATTATCAGTAATAATTCGATTGGGTACCCCGAACCGGTGCACAATGTTGATGAAGAAATCTTGAGCCTTGTCTGCTGTAATTGTGACGATTGGTTTGGCTTCAATCCACTTGGAAAACTTGTCCACGGCTACAAAAAGATGAGTGAAACCACCGGTAGCCTTTTTGAAAGGGCCAACCATGTCGAGCCTCCAGACCGCGAACGGCCAGGACAATGGGATGGTTTGCAATTCTTTGGCTGGTAAATGAATTTGTTTGGCAAAAAATTGACAACCTTCGCATGTTCGCACAATTTTCTCGGCATCGGATACTGCGGTGGAACAGAAAAACCCTTGCCGATAAGCCTTGCCAACAATGGTTCGTGCGCCAGCGTGATTCCCACAAATGCCCGAGTGGATATCTTTTAGCAATTGCCTTCCCTCCTCCAAAGAAACACAGCGTTGCAGAATTCCTGATGGGCCCTTCTTATACAGCTCTGTCTCATGCATGACATAAAGCTTGCTGCGCCTGGAAATCCGCTCGGCTTTGTCTTTGTCTTGAGGGAGTTCTTGCTTGGTCAAAAACTTGATGAAGGCTCTCTCCAGTCGGCGTCGATCATGTTTACTTCTTGAGCGTCTACTGCCTCGGTTATTTTTTTTCTTGGTACGGTTGGTTCATAAAGATGCTCAACAAACACATCAGAAGGAGTTGTTTCTCGTTTCGAACCGAAATTGGCTAGCCTGTCGGCTGCTTCATTATCATGCCGGAGAACATGGGTTAACTCCAGGCCGTCGAATTTGTCTTCCAACTTGCATACCTCTTGTCGATAAGCGGCCATATTGTCATCGAGGCAGGACCATTCTTTCATGACTTGATTAACAACCAACTGTGAATCTCCACGAACTATCAGACGCCGAATCCCTAAATATACCGCAATCCTTAATCCATGAAGAAGTGCCTCATATTCTACCACATTGTGTGATGCAGAAAAATGTATCCACAGTACATAACTTAACCTTTCTCCAGTCGGGGAAATCAGAACGACCCCTGCTCCAGTGCCTATGAGCCTCTTTGACCCGCCAAAATGCATGGTCCAATATTCCATCTTCTCCGCAGGTTTATCTTTTTGGCACTCAGTCCACTCGACGACGAAGTCGGCCAAGGCATGGGACTTGATTGAAGTGCGTGGCTTGAAGGATAAATCCAAAGACATCAACTCTAGGGCCCACTTTGCAATTCACCCGTTTGCATCACGATTATGAAGTATATTTCCGAGTGGAAACGATGTGACCACCATGACCGAGTGACTTTGAAAATAGTGGGATAATTTCCTGACGGTAATTAAAACACCATATAACAGCTTTTGTACCTGGGGATATCTTGTCTTACAGTCGGCCGAAACCTCACAAACGAAGTAAATTGGTCGTTGGACTTTTTGAACGTGGCCATCCTCGTCGTGCTCGACAACCAGGACCGTGCTCACAACTTGAGATGTCGCCGACACATATAACAGCAGCGGCTCTTGCGAATGTGGCGAAGCTAAGACCGGTGGAGTTGTGAGGAGTTTCTTGAAGTCTTCAAAGGCTTTCTGGGCTTCGGGTCCCCACTGAAAATTGTCGGTTTTCTTCAGCAACTTGAAAAAGGGCATCCCCCGCTCGCCGAGTCCTGAAACGAACCGGCTGAGCGCCGCCATGCATCCAGTCAGCTTTTGGACATCTTTCTGGGAACTCGGCGGTTTCATGTTGGGGATGGCATTGATTTTCTCCGGGTTGGCCTGTATTCCCCTACGGGACACCATAAAGCCAAGCAGCTTCCCTGACGGTACTCCGAAGGTGCACTTTTCAGGATTCAACTTCATCCTGAAGGTACGGATACTAGCAAAGGTCTCTTCTAGATCTGCAATTAAATTATCCTTCTTGGTCTTGATGACAACGTCATCAACATAAGTTTCAACATTGCGACCAATCTGAGTTGAAAAACACCTCTGGATCATGCGTTGAGAAGTTGCTCCGGGGTTCTTCAATCCAAAGGGCATGGTGATGTAGCAGTAAGCCCCAAAAGGCGTAATGAATGAGGTCTTCAAGCAGTCAGATTCCGTTAAGCTGATCTGATGATAACCTGAGTAGCAATCCAGAAAGATGAGTAGCTCACAGCCGGCTGTTGAGTCAACTACCTGGTCAATGCGAGGCAACCCAAAGGGATCCTTCGGGCAAGATTTGTTGAGTTCGGTGTAATCAACACACATACGCCATTGTCCTGTTTTCTTCCGAACCAGAACTGGGTTTGCCAGCCAGTCGGGGTGTAGAACTTCCTTGATGAAGCCGACTACTAACAGCTTGGTTAATTCCTCCTTGATCGCGTCTTTCCTATCCTGTGCAAAACGGTGGAGTCGTTGCTTAATGGGTTTAGCGTCTTCCTTAGCATGTAAAGAGTGCTCAATCACCTCCCTAGGAATACCAGGCATATCAGATGGTTTCCACGCAAAAATATCTTTATTAGCTTGAAGAAAGGTGATGAGCGCGCTTTCCTATTTACAATCTAACTCGGCGCCTATTACAGCAGTCTTGGTGGGATCAGAGGGATCAAGGAGAATTTTCTTGGTTTTGGCGTTGCTTTCTCCGCTCTTTGATATATTGGGTGCAGGCAATTCTCCTTCGGTTGCCATTGATGCAGCCAATCGGATCTCCTCTCGAGTGAGTGTGAGCGTGTCTGGGCCATCTCGCAGCTCTCCTTGTCGCAGGTGACGGCTTGCTTGATGTCACTTCGCAAAGATATGACTCCCTAAGGTCTTGGCATCTTCATCATCATATTGGTGTAGTGTGGGACCGCTATGAACTTGGCTAACGCCGGTCATTCGAGTATGGCGTGGTATGCTGTCTCAAAATCAGCAACTTCGAAGCAGATATTCTCTGTGCGAAAGTTCTCCCGAGTGCCAAAGGTGACCGGCTGGGTGATCTGGCCGAGCAGAGTAGAAGACAGCCCGGGGATGACTCCGTGAAAGGCCGCGCTACTCGGCTTCAGCTTAGTCTGAGGGATTTGCATGTCGTCTAGAGTCTTTGCAAAAAGAATGTTGAGTGTGCTGCCACCATCAATGAGGGATCGTCGAAGCTTCACGTTACGAACCACTGGGTCTAGTACCAGGGGGTACCGCCCCGGGTGGACCACTCGGTCTGGATGATCCGAGCGGTCAAACTTGATTGTTGTCTCCGACGACCGAAGATATTGAGGTGTATTGAGGTGTATCAGACTGGACGGCGTTGATCTCCCGTTCAGTCAGCTTTTGCTTCCGCTTGGACTCATAAGCCAGGGGCCCGCCGAAGATGTGATTGAGTTCCTTGCGAGAATCTTGAAAGCCAGTCGGTGCATTGTCTTCATCGTCCTTCTACTTTGAAGAGCTCTGTTCTCCGTTAGTCGGCTTTCGCGCTTTCTTGGCATATTGTTCTGCGAACTGTTTATAAATGAAGCAATCTTTGGCCGTGTGATTTGAATTCGGATGATGCGAGCATTGGGCATTCATGATCTTGTCGAAGGTATTGATACGTGATCGTTGTCGAGAAGATGGTGTAGTAGTTGCCACAAGGTCCTCGGGCTTACGCTTGCGATCCTTGTGATTGGTACTTCCACACCCTCTTGTTGGCGGCGCGTCTTTCTTGGGCTTCCAGGTGCTGCCCGACTGCTTAGACGCAGTGACAGCGTCTTCCGCTTTGGCGTACTCATTGGCCTTTTCGAACATCTGCTTGACTGTCCTGGGAGGCTTGCGTCCGAACTTGCCGACTAAGAGTTCATGACGAATACCCTTAGTGAAGGCGGCGATGATGATGTCGTCGGTAATGTCAGAGATCTTGTTGCGTTGTTCAGAAAAGCGTTGGATGTAATCTCGAAGGGATTCTCCAGGCTTCTTGATGACGTTGTAGAGGTCGAACTGACTTCCAGGGCGTTCGAAGGTGCCTTGGAAGTTGGCGATGAAGTGCTCGCGAAGCTCTGCCCAAGATCCAATCGTGCCACGGGGTAGCCTGTGAAGCTAGGATCGGGCAGAATCCGCTAGGGCCACGGGTAAATAATTAGCCATGGCTTTGCTATCTCCTCCTGCTGCACGAATTGCGAGACCGTAGACGGTGAGCCAAGACTCAGGATTTGTTTTGCCATCATACTTCTCGATGCCAGTCGGCTTGAAGCCGGCCGGCCAATCCACTTGGCGCAAGTCGCTTGTGAAGGCGGCAACTCCATCCACATCGTGCAAGTGCTTTTATTCTAGGTAGCATCTGACACAGAGCCCAGGGTTGAACCGAGCTTTAGATTCCAACTGTTCAAGTTAACTTCTTGACTTCTTGGTCATGTCACAAAAGTTTCCATCCTTGTCCTCATAGAAGTACTTCTACCTGTGATCATCTCGCTTACTCGCAAATTCATCTGCTTTAATGACAGGGGGACTATTGTAGGGTCAATTTCTATCGGGAGTCTTCCTCGAGTGACACAGATCATGTTTCTCGTTATCCTTTATCAATCACCTTTCGACCTACTTCTTTTCCCAGTAACCAAATATCTTTTCTGATCCCTTCCATCAATCACCTTTTGACCTTTTTCAACTAGGTACTCTTCACTCCAGTTGTTGTGGGTGCTTCTGGGGGCAATGAGGTCCTTGGGCCTGCTGCCTTTCAGAGAAACCTTGAAATAGTTCGTCAAAAGCTATACTGATTGTCGTTGCCTTTGATCCGAAAAAGACACATCTGAAACTCTTAGTGCAAACAAATGTCCTTTTGGTTGATCACTTGATTTTCTTTTCCATCAACCACTAGGTTCTTTGATTCATAATAGATTATGAGCTTACGAAAATGAGACCCCAGGTCTCCTTAATCATCAACCAAACGTACACATCACACAACACTTGCAAACTTGCTAAACTCATTCATTATCTCATGTTTCTCTCTTATTACATGGTTGACGGGGAACAACTATAAAACAAAAGTACTTGAACACCGATACAAGAGTATTATGGTTGCTTCTGACTAGCACTAGGCTTAATAGGTACTGCATTTGCTCCAGTGACCACTTGGCGATTGGCATGTCTGCTTCCTGTAAATTGGCGAACATGTGGGGGCCGATTTTGCCTTGGTTGGGGATAGTCCCTCGAGTAACAGACAATAACTTTCTTCACTGCAGTTGTAACAGACAATAACTTTCTTGCGCTCGGGTTCTTCATCTTGTACTTGATTTCTCGGCCGTTGTAATGGAACATCCAAAGGTACAACGCATATACTGGCCTCTGTCTTGTCAACTGGTGGCTGGGGCTGAAATGGAGCATTGACACCTTGTGGTAATGCACTCATTGGAGTTGGAGTTGTTGCAACTTGAGCTATAGGACTGCTTCGGGATGCATGCATGACAATTCGCTGAGGAGTAAGCTTCTGATTGTGGGGAGTTGCGTGGACTGACGTGCTGGCAGTTATGTTTCTCGGTTTCGGGCACTTGTCGGCGAAATGACCCATTTCTTGGCAATTAAAGCAACAGATATCTTTCTCGACTCGGCATTTTCTTTTCCCATTTTGATTCCTCTGTCCTGGCACTGGAGTTAGGCTGAAACTGTAGTCTTATCGAGGAATTGTGTTGCCTTGATGCTTCTCTCTATTGGAATGGGCGGGTTGGTTAGCTATCTTCTTCGTCAGCAGAAAAATGAATTGACAATCTTTGGGTACATGATCAGTTCCTTCACACAAGAAACAAGTGATCTTGCTCGTTGGACACTCGCCGGGTGGATGGTCTTCCTCACAATGAACGCAGGTAGTGACACATGAGCTGGCAACGTGACCGATTTCTCCAGAACGAGAGCATGCCTTATGTTCCATTTTATTCTGCTTGAAACATTGGAGAGACTTCTCATCCTCATCATCTGAGGAGACTTGATCTGAATCTTCACTATCAGACACTCTACCTCCATTAGCTAAAAGATGCTGTGTCAACTGTTGTGCACCATGAAAGAAATTTCCTCTATGACGTTTTGTCATTCTTGGTGGAGGCCGTTCTGTGCCGGTAATGGTCATCTTACAGACTTCATCTTCGGTTCGCCTTGGTGCTTTTCTTTTCTGCTGAGGACAGTTCCTTGCATAGTGCCCTTGTTTATCACAAATAAAACAAATGATTCTGGCTTCTTTTGAGTCCACATGTGGCATGGCACCAAGGGCCTTCTGGGATAGCGGCGGCACGCTGTCTTGTGTGTGAGTGCTTGGGCTGCCTTAAACTGCACTTGAGGTTGCATCTGACTCGGGTTCAGAATTGGCGTCTGATGCTGCTGTAGTAGCACTATAAGCAATTTGTTCTGGTTAATCAGGTGTTGGACCACTGCCACACAACTGGTGTCTGGTGCTTCATTCACTCGGGAGCTTGGGGCACCCAGGTCTTGACTTCTGACCTTATTGCCTTTCTCATTGTCAGCCATCTGTTGCAGGATTTGGAAAGGGAGAGAGGGAAAATTGGAGGAAAGAGAGAGATCATAAACTAAGTATAGGACCTTAACAGATCTAATCTTTTTCTGTTATGATGTATGTTAGGCTTATTCTGCAAGTTGATTAAGCAAACAACCTAGCATGGTTACATCACACTCCACTAATGCAAACCACGCGCTACACACACAAGCAAGGGAACACACGACTAACGACTCTACCCTAGAGGGTGTCTTAGGTTCTGCGACGGGTTCTCCAAGATCTTCACTTCGGCTTCACAGCTGGCTTCACTGCTTCCTTCGCTTCGGTAGCGGATCCTGCTGTCTTCCGGAAGGAGGAAGTAAACCTTTTGCGAATAGCATTAGGGAAAGGAGGAAAAAGGAACTTTCGCAAATAGTTTCATTTATAAAATATGTCCTTTGGTTTTAGTTGTTAAGCAAGTTTTAAGAAGTAAACCACTAACTTGGGTACATTGCTAGGCTTGCCCATATCCGAGGGCACGGCTATTCGAATAGATTTACTCTGATCAGAGGTGTACATCTTTACCCACAAGACACATCTTTACTCCGCGTTCCATGGCCTTGGAACCCGTCGTAAACATGTCACATAACCCTTCACCCATCCTAGCCGTGAACAAAAGTACCGACCCAACCCTGCCTACGACCGGTATCCCGGATAGGCAGGCCAGGATTGAGCCCCTAGCAACAGGATCTAGACCGGGTGTGCCACACACATATGGGTGAGACCACCCGCGTACTAGTCCAGTGCCATGGCATCTCGACTAACGGGCACCGACCCGTGTAGCCTTCATTTGCCTAGACATCTCGATTACCGAGCCACAACTCGTGTAGCCTTCATTTGCCTCAGAGATATCCATTGTCACAACGACTTCATCCACCTCTATCCGTGTCCTTTTGTTCAGGACTAGACTGGGCACCGAGTTAAGCCTTACCCATTAGACATGTGGTTAGTACGGCAGTGCTTTGCAACAGAGGCCCGAAGACCGGTCCTTATGATAGCCGAGGTGCTCCTAGCAAAACCATGCACCTCGAACCCAACCTAAAACCATTTTGGAAGTTTTGAATAGAGGGGGGAGGTGTGTGTTCAATTCCATCACAAGCCAACCATTTCACAATGTCCAAATGATATGAGAACTCCCAAAGTCTAAAGTTATAAAACCACGTAATGTTGCCTAATTAATCAGCGAAGCATCTACCTAAATTCATACTAGTGGAACCATGAATAGAGTACCCACTAGTTGGGGTTTTGTTTATCCTAGGGTGAACAAGGTAATAATAACAATAGCAATAATAATAAGGTCATAACAAAGGTAAATAGGCATGGCTAGATAAAACAGTGATAACGCGGGAATTTAAATAAAGCGGTAATGCAATAATTTAAATCAAAAAAAATTTATAAACTGGGATTCAATATGCTCAAGGATGATGTGACTTGCCTTGCTCAGAGAGAACGGCCTTCCGAACCTTCGGCGACGATCACGAACCACGCTTCGGGAACCTCCGGAACGACGAAAGCTACGCGAAGCACATAAGCAAAGCTACAAGCCTAAAAAGAAGCGATAACAATACATAAAAAGAAAGCACATGGTTCTTTAGGTTATAAAGACTTGAACGGATCGATTCAGAGTTCGTCTGACCAAGGCATGGTCATCCGAAGTTTAATGCTGTTATATGGAGATTTACGGATTATTATAATTAGGCTTTGCAACTATAAAGCGTGTTGATGTGAAAACACGAGGCCTGGGAGATCTGCTTAACTCCAGTGCAGGTCGAAAACTCGCCTTCGGGTATGCTAGTGTGCTAGTTGATTTGATCCTGCAATCAACAAGAAACGAAAACAAAGAAACCGTGATTAAATCCATAAACGATAGCCGATCGGCTAGGTGCCGATGACGTATCATTTATCTTTGAGCCGATGTCATATATGCATCGATTGGCAGTTAGGACTAGATAAGAAAGAACTAAATCTACTCGATCGGCTGTAGATATTAACGATATATAATCTTTATGTCGATATATACTTAAGTCAAGTGATTGGGATAGATCGGTCACCATGCCAAGACAGTATAAATCACTTAGATCGAAGTATATACTAACAATAAGACTGTATATGTTCATAACATAGCCGATCAGATAGATCTAGCATGTATCGGCTAATACTCCGATACCACTCTATATTAAGATATCAAAGCAAATAGGATATACCAAACAAAGAGCCTAATATACTTAAATGCGGCAAGATCTTAACATAAAGGGTGGATTTAACATGTCAATAAAGCATATAAAGCAAATATAGTTAAATCAGGTAAGATAGGCTGAAACCCCGATACTACCATAATCGGCAACCAAGAAGCAGGCTAGAGATTGAGATTCTAATCACGACTTATAAGATCAAACTCAACTGATGCAGCAATAAGTATGAAAAGAAGGACAATATCTAGACAACCAAGCTATTGGAAGTTTCATAGAGTGGTGGATATCATATATAATCTAAGCCAACGTCGATATTTAACCTAATCGGCTGCCCTCTATTGATAGATGTTAACCGATTGTAGGTTAGATAGCGATATTGCCAGAGATTATATAAGATATATGATAACTCGACGAATTACATAGACAAGATTAGAGTATCATAAAGATGGAAGCACTAATCCCGAGAACGCAAGCCGTCATAACAAGTTTTACCTCTTGTTGAACATCGAAACCGATGCAGCTCAACCCGAAAGCAAGAATTCGTCGAAATAAAACGAAAGCAAAAAGGGTGGCGATGCGCTGAGATTGTATTGAAGGTGTGTTAATTTGATTACATAGGGCTCGGGGTCTATTTATACCTGAGAATTACACAATATGTCCATATCGGACACGACTCTTATCTCTAACAAACTCTAAGATACCATAAGTTTTTGCGGTAGACTTTTGCCCAAACATATCTCTAAGGAAATTACGTAAAATATCCTAATTAATAGATACAATTGCCTTCTCAGGACTCTATCCATATATGGCAATCATCTTGAAGCATATCAACTCAACCCGATGTCGTACACCAAGTCGTATTGTCGGAATCGGCTGCATCGCCTTACCCAGTCTAACTCGGACTTAACCGATCCCGATCGTAGCCGATTTGGACTCCAGCCGATTCTTACTCTGTTTCCGCAATGATCTTCGTCTTTGATTCCGCTTCGATCTAATCTTCATCTCCGATACTGGTATTACCAAATTTGGTCGTTAACACATGCCCCCCAAGTCCGGAATATTTGGTAATGTTTCGGATTTGCCATCTATCGACCCCGAGCGAGATTTGCACCTTGCCGTTTTCTGACCATTATTCCAGTGCTTTAAATACTAACCGTTGTCCCCGAGAAATCTCACACCATTTCCTCCGTTTTCACCGCCGAAGCAAACTCCATCCCCTCTCTCTCCAGCGATCCCCTCGGTGCACGAAGCGATTCCCAGGCGATTCCTTCTCCGGCCAGATCTCCGCCTGCAGCAATGTCGACTTCTGCCAGTCCGTCCGCCACATCTTCAACTGAGTACGCAGAGGTAAGTTTCTATCGGCTAGATCTTCTCCTTTCGCATCAGATTGATTTCCCCTTTCCTTATCTTGTTTTCTTCTTCTCTGTTCTTTTGGATTCGTAGCACCTTTCCAATCTGATCGCAATTCCAAGCCTATCTCACGAGAATCATTACTTTCTTGGTCCAATCGGCAACCTTGATCCTACTGAGTTCATCATCAGTGAAAGAAATAGGATTCCTTTCAGACTAGCCAACCCAGATCTAGGTCATTGGAAGAACACCTTCAAATCTTGGCCATCTCTCGAGAAAACTCCACCCGAGAAAAGTTGGATTACATGGTTCAAGCGCATGTCGGCTAGCAAAAGAGTTCATTGGGACGAAATTGGAATCGGCCAAGCACTCGACCTTACCATAGCCAACTCAGCCAAAGACGAACCCTTAATGGCAGCCGCCTCCTATTTTTGGTTCAACACCATCAACGCCTTTTTGTTCAACCAAGGGCCGATGACCCCAACTATAGTAGACATCACCATGATCACCGGTCTGGATGTCACCTCATCGGCTAACCCCATGAGTTTGAACACGAAGAATCAGTATGACTTCAGGACCAAGAGCATAGGCGGTTGGTCAGGTTATGTGGCAGCATATATGGGTCAAGGTTCTGTTACCCCTCGAGAGCATGTAGCCTTTCTGTTGATGTGGCTAGAGAAATTCCTCTTCTGTGGATCAAGCTGTGGCCCTACAACCAATTGGCAGTTTGTAGCCGAAGCCTTGGAAACAAAGAGACAATTTCCTTTAGGCAAAATCCTCCTCGGCTACTTGTACCAAATGCTAAACAATGCATCGGCTAAGATAGTCGTCGGCTCGGTAGTCGGAGCAGGTGGACCATGGTGGTTATTACAGTCTTGGCTGAATCTAGTGGTCATGAAGTTTGTCAATAGACCATCTGTAACAGAAGCCGAATTCCCGAGATTGGAGCCGATCACAGATGATGATGGAGAAGAACGCACCCATCGTAGGTGCACATCTTATGGAGAATACGCCTCCACACAAGCCGATGCAGGAGCAAAACTATCGGCCAACTGCTCAAAGATTGGTTCTGCAGCTTTTATGATGGTTTTCTCAAAGAAACTCGAATTTGGTTTCTTTACGAAGATTCAGCACTTCTGGAAAATCCATCAGACTTTAGATTTGAAGACATCAACCATGAAAGATACCAAAAGTCCAGAGAAGTCTTTTCAGCTGCAATCAGCCCATGCATCCTTCCTGTCGGCGTTCATCAGGGAAGAAATATCCAAGTTTCTTATGAGTTATATCACCCGATAAGCTCAGCCAGACAACTTGGAATGGGCCAACTCTCAATCGGCTTATTCTTTGCTGATAAGATCCAGTGCCGAGGGGAAATTTCATCATCCTTGATGATGGGTCGGCTGCTCAACCTCCAAGGACCTCCTCTAGGCAACATTGAAAATATAGAGCTGGCAACCTTCAGGAGCAAAGCATTTGACAGATGGTGGGGCGAGTGGAAACTGCATCTATTCCACCAATCGGCTTCTATGTACATGACATACCTCTTTCCAGATGTTATCCCTCAGGTATGCCTTGATTCAATTAACTCCGTTTGAAAAGATGCTTAGCCGATTCATAACTTGATTAATTTTCTTTTTGACTTGCAGACAACAGAATTCTCTCCTCCTTACCAGAGCAATAGTGGCAGAAATATCGAGTATGCCCCAGGTCTGATTCCTAATGGAGGTGGGCCATCTCCCCCTGTCATCGGCTATCATGCCCCCAGGACTTCAACTCTTCTCCAAGGGCTCATCAGAGAACCAGTCGATTCTAGCAAAAAGAGAAGAACCAGGTCATCGGCTGTAGACACATCGGCTCATGTTCCAAAGAAGAAGGCCAATTAAAGAAACCCAAGCCAACCGATGATCTGCCTGCACTGGACCCATCCATCGAACAAGCTCTGGATGAGGAAGAGATCGGAGAGGATGTTGATCAAGCCGCAGATGAAGTAAGTGATACTGAAAGAACTCCATTGGCTTCACCCAAACAAACTCCTGACTCCCTCTGCTCCAGCTCACTTCTCCAGGGTAAAATATATTTCCTTAATTCCCTGTTATAACTATTTACCCTCAGCCGATTATTTACTAATCTTGTCTTTGCAGAAAAAGAGAATCGTTGTGAAGAAGAAATCGGCAACGACAACTTTCAAACCAGCTCCACCAGTAAGATGTTTCTTAATTTCTTATTCGCCAATCATAGCCGACTTTATCTTACACTTATCTTTTTGCAGCCTCCTCCTCCTCCTCCCTCTCCTGTTCAGCAACCATCAAGCGATCAAACTCCATCAGCTGCAGGGAGTCATCATGTTGAAGAAGAAGTACAACTAGCTGCTCCTGCCATCCCAGTAAGTCTTGTCTATAAAAATCTTGAATCGGCCGAATAACTCATGTTGATACTCAACTGTTTTTAAATTCCTTCTTGCAGGCCTTAGCCGATCTGTTCTCTTTCGATATTAAATACTATCTTGATGAAGAAACAGAAGAATACACCACTAGCAAGTCTTTAGCTCCCTTGTCCAATGATGTGAAGAAAACACTTGAAGACATCTCTCATCGGCTAGAGGCATCATCACTAGACAGCTTGGTGGTAGACAGTGGGCCAATTAGGACTCGGTTACACGAGGTTCAAGCTCTAATCCCAGATGAGCTAGCCGATGTCCTTACTCCAGTTGTCTATCTTGAGCAGCATCAATTCAAGCTGGAGAAAGCCAAACTAAGACTAGCCGAACGTCGGGAGCGCAATGATATTGAAGCCACAATCTAGGCCAATCGGCAGCTTGTGCACGAAGAGAAGTCCAAGCTTGATCAGCTATCTGAGGGCCCGATCAAATCCAATATTGATCGGCTCGAAGCCCGCAAGATTGAGCTCTTGGCCCAACTTCAAGAATGCAATGCTGAACTGGATCTGGAACACAAAAAGCTAGCCGATCTCCCGCGAGCCGTTGAAGAACAAAAGGCGAGGTTGAAAATGGCCATCAAAAACGTCGCTGATATGACCAAGTCCTTGAAAATCATCCCTGGAACCGACGCTCAAGATGCCCAAGCTATTGAAGAAGTAGAACAAATTAGGCAGAGAGCTATATCGGCTATCCAGCACTATTTGTCTCGGTGACTTCCTGTGTAATAGACCTTAGAATTTTTTGTAATCGGCTAAGATACTCTGGTACTTTATTGTCTTGATAATCCTTCATGCCGATTAATATAACATCTAAATTTGCTTAAAAATTTTCACGTTTTGTATATATGTGCCCCCCTAATTTTACAATGTCAAAAGCATTGATAAAATTATAAAAACAACTAAGGGCGATATAACAATATCGGCCATTGTACATCGGCAAATCACAACCGATTACAATATGAAAACAACTAAGGGCGATATAACAATATCGGCCATTGTACATCGGCAAATCACAACTGATTACAATATGAAAACAACTAAGGGCGATATAACAATATCGGCCATCTAAAGGCGATGCAAACACATCGGCTGTCATGTATCAGCAACATCAGCCGATCATGCATGAACCCAAACACTTGGGTAATATTTCTTCAAGTACTTGCCATTGAGTGCTCGTCCATAAACTTCTTCATCAAGTCCTTGTAACATGTAAGCTCCCTTAGACACAACCTTATAAATTTGGAACGGTCCTTCCCAATTCGGCGACCACTTGCCGAATTTGTTATCCCGAGTCCCAATCGGCAAAATCAACTTCCATACAAGTTCACCTTCCGAAAAAGTCTTGGGCACCACTTTCTTGTTGTAATGCCAAGCAACTCGTTCCTTATCCTGAACCAAGTCTTCCCTTTCTTCGGCCATGAGGTTATAATATTCATCGGCTGTTAAATCATTCTACAACTCCATTCTCCTTGAGCTGATTCTAACCTCCCATGGTAAAACAGCCTCATGTCCATAAACAAGCTTATAAGGAGGAACTTGGATCGATCCATGACAAGCCATCTGATAAGACTACAATGCTTCGGCCAATCGAGTATGCCATTAGCTTGTGCATAATATGGTGAAGAATTCAACAATTTGATACCCATGCTATCGGCAAACTGAACAAACTCATCGGATACGAAAATTGAACCTTGATCGGTCGTAATGGTTTGAGGAATCCCAAATCGATAGATTATATGCTCTTGAACAAATTGTATAGCATCCCCCGAATCAACTTTCTTCAAAGGAATCGCTTCCACCCATTTGGTAAAATAATTAGATGCCACCAATATAAACTTGTGCCCTTTGCTTGATGGTGGATTAATCATGCCGATCATATCGATTCCCCAACCTCTGAATGGCCATGGTTTAATGATAGGATTCATAGCCGATGCTGGTGCTCTCCGAATTGCTCCAAATTTCCGACAATCTTGACATCCCTTGTAATATTTGAAACAATCCTCTAGCATTGTCGGCCAAAAATACCCTGCACATCGAAGCAACCGCTTCATCTTATGAGCCGATTGATGAGTGCCACAAATTCCCTCATGAACTTCTCCGATTGCAACCTTAGCCTGATCGGCACTCAAACACTTAAGCAACACCCCATCAATTGTCCGATAATAGAGCTCGTCATCCAATAAAGTATAGTTCAACGCTTTATATCTCAATTTCCGAGAAGCCGATTGAGATGGATTTTGTAAATATTGATGTACATCATACCTCCAATCATCGGCTATTAATGCAGCAACCTCAACGTTGACATCTTTGATCATCGGCTTATACCCCGATGCCCCTTGGGCCAAATCATTAGCTTCAATGTTTTGCTCTCGAGATACATGCCTCAAAGTAACCAACCGAAATTCCTTCATTAGTTCTTGGCACTTCTCATTATAAATCATTAATGTATCATTCTTACACTCATATTCTCCTGCCAATTAGGAAAGAATCCGCCATAATTTCAATAGCATCGGCTTCAACTTCCTTGAGTAACTACAACCCTTTGAGAACTGCTTCATACTCAGCCTGATTATTAGTTGCATAAGGTTTAGTTGCATAAGGTTTAATAGTGTAAGCAAACTCAAAACATGCCCCCCGAGGGGAAATTATAACTAAGCCGATACTACAACCATGAGTGCATACTGATCCATCAAAGAATAAAGTCCATGGCACAATCTCAACCGAGCCAATTGAATCATCACGATGATCAACAATGAAATCGGCTATAGCTTGCCCTTTGACTGCCTTCGGTGACTCATACCGAAGATCAAACTCCGTTAATGAAAATATCCACTTTCCAACCCTTCCTTTCAAAATTGGAGCCGATAACATGTACTTGACGACATCGACTTTGCATATGACAGTGCATTCGTTGGACAATAGATAATGCCTTAACCTTGTACATGAAAAATATAAGCACAAGCACAACTTCTCCACAGGGGAATATCTAGTTATGCATCCAAGAGCCGACGACTTAAGTAGAATACAACTCTTTCTTTCCCTTCAAGCTCCTGAATCAAGACTAAGCCGATTGACTTCTCACCGGCCGACAGATATAATCTAAAAGGTATTCCTTTCTGTGGAGGAATCAAAACCGGAGGAGAGCTAAGATATTCCTTAATACTATCCAAAGCCTTTTGTTGCTCTGCCCCCCAAGTAAACTTTTGACCAGCTTTCAATCTTAACAATGGTGTAAAAGGCCCTAACCTTCCAGACAAATTAAAAATAAACCATCTAATAAAATTTATTTTACCGATCATCTCCTGCAACTCTGTCTTGTCCTCTGGAGGCTGAATCTTCTTGATTGCATTAATACTTCTTTGAGTTATCTCAATTCCCCTCTCATGAACAAGAAATTCCAAAAACTGGCCAGCCGATACGCCAAAAGCACACTTTGTTGGGTTCATTTTCAAGCCATATTTCCTGGTTCTCTCAAAAACCTTCCTCAAATCGGCTATGTGGTCTTCTATCTCTTTAGATTTAACAACCACATCATCAATATAGACTTCAACCAACCAGCCGATCAAATCATGATATATATAATTCATGGCTCTCTGATATGTAGCCCCAGCACTTTTCAAGCCAAAAGTCATTACAACCCACTCGAACAAGCCGATTGCACCAGGACACCTAAAAGCTGTCTTATGGATATCTTCTTCGGCCATGAAAATCTGATTGTACCCTGCATTTCCATCCATAAAACTCAATATCTTGTGTCCTGAGGAAGCATCAACCAGCTGATCGGCTACTAGCATTGGATATTCATCCTTTGGGGTAGCTTTGTTCAAGTCTCTGAAGTCAATGCACACCCTCACCTTGCCGTTCTTCTTGATAATAGGAACTATACTAGAAACCCACTCGGCATATCGGCAAGGACGAATAAAACCAGCATCATACAAACGTTTAATCTCAGCCTTGACAGGTTCGAGCATATCGGCTTTACATCTTCTCGGAGGTTGTTGGCGTGGTCTAACCCCTGGTTTGATAGGTAGCTGATGTTCAACAATCGATCGGCTGAGTCCTGGCATCTCATAATACTCCCAAGCGAAGCAATCTCTGAATTCCTTTAACAGCTCTATCAACTTGGTTCTGAATTCTGCAGATAAATTCTTACTAATAAATGTCGGCCTTGGTCGATCACCTGGACCTATGTCAATTTCTTCCAAATCATCGGCCAACATGAAACCTTGTCCTTGTTTGTCATCGAGATCATCTATTGTGTCCTTGGTGTAGACATTTGAACCCTCCACGACGCCCTCAAAACAATAGCTTGGGTTCTCCCTCTTCAATTGGCTGTATATCAGAATCGGACACTTTTAGAAAATCTCCATCCCAAACTTTTCCAGATAAGCAATCAAGACCATCCATCTCCCAAAGAGCTAAATCGGCACTGGCAACATTGACTAACCTGTCAGCTGGCACAATTTCAATCTTGTCGCCGTGCCACTGAATCAAGCATTGATGCATGGTTGAAGGAATACAAGAATTGGCATGAATCCAATCCCTTCCAAGCAACAAGCTGTAGGAACCCTTCCCATCGATGACAAAGAACGTTGTAGGTATAGTTTTGCTGCCGACGGTCAGTTCCACATTCAAAACTCCTTTGGTTTCTGATGGATTGCCACCAAAATCCTTGAGCACCATGTTTGTCTTGATGAGATCTTCAACGTTTCTGCCCAACTTCCTAAATGTAGCATAGGGCATCAAATTCACTACAGCCCCACCATCGACCATCATTTTGGACATCGGCTTCCCATTGACATAGCCATTTATATACAATGGTTTAAGATGTCGATTCTTTGTTCCTTCCGGCTTTTCGAAGACTGCTTGCTCTGGTGACAAAATCAACTTAGCCGATTCTTCTTCAACTTCGTTAACAATCGGCTTGCTTGACCCCAAATTCAGCAGGCAACGTGAAAACCATGTTAACCGATGTAGTTACAACACTTTTTCCTTTGGCCAATCTCTTTGCTTCATCGGCTGCAGCCTCATCGACTACAGGAGGTTGATTCTTAATGCGCCACTCCTGCCTCGGCTTCGTTTTCTTTAGCCGATGATTGATTTCTTGCTCGACCTCCTGAAAGCGCTCCCTGTTTCTCAACCTTTGAACCCTTCTCTTCTGATTCTTTGTAAAAATACCAGAAGGACACCATTGAGTCTTCCTGTCCTCATTGTCCTCTTGGTCACAATCTTGGTTCGCCGGGCCCAACCTTTGATGAACAGGAACCCTTGTCTGCTTTAGCCGATTGCTTCTATTATACAATCGGCTTGAACTTTCTGCAACATTACCGCACCCAGGACAGTCCTCGATAGATGGCAGCCTCATACCCTCATTCCAGCAAAATCTAAAGAACTCGCAACCCCAATGAGGATCAAAACCGTCATCACCTTCTTCGTAATGCCTCTCCTGCTGCTTGTCATACTTCTTCTGATACTTATTGATAATTTTAGCCGAATTCACCTGAAAACCTCTTGCACGACCTCCATCGGCTGTTCGGCTAGCTGTGTGCACCATATTGATAGGAAACGGATTGTCATCAACCTTCATCGGCCTCTTAGAATCATCAAATTTGATTTTGCCTCCCTCAATAGCTGCTTGGATCTGCTGCCTGAAGACCTTGCAATCATTGCTAGAATGAGACCCAGAATTATGCCACTTGCAATACCTCTTCTTGCCCAATTCTTCCGCCGATGGGATTGTATGACCAGCAGGATGTTGAATATGTTTCTCTCGGAGTAGCAAATCAAAAATCTTATCAGCCTTGGTAATATCAAAGTCATACCTCTCCTCTTTTCCATAATTCTTTACCCATTGGCACGGTATAACCTTTTTGCTTCTCACCCATTCGGCTGCTGCTATCTCATCATCATCATCATCATCCTCCGATCCATATATGTAAGGATAGACATGATTAACCTTTTTAAAGTTCTTCCTGGCTTCTGCAAACCTCTGTTCATGCAAGGTTACCTTCTGCGCAAGATGTGACAAGCTATCAAAGTCTTGAGACGAGAACTTCTCCCTGATCGGAGTAATCATACCCTGAAAAGCCAAATCGGCTAACTGGGCATCAGTTAAACTCAAGCTGTAGCACTTATTCCTTATCTCTCTGAATCTCTGAATATACTCATGCACAGGCTCATCATATCTCTGCTTGATCGCTGTTAAATCGGACAGTTTCATCTCATGAATCCCACTGTAGAAATAGCTATGAAAATGCTTCTCCAAATCGGCCCAACTGCTGATTGATCCACACGGCAGAGAAGAAAACCAAGTGAAAGCCGATCCAGACAAAGACAACCGGAACAACCTAACCCTCAAGGCATCCACAGCCGATGCTTTACCACACTGAGCTAAAAATCGGCTAACGTGTTCATAAGTTGACACACTATCCTGCCCTGAGAATTTTGAAAAGTCTGGAACTTTGAACCGGTTAGGTAGATGGACTCTCTCAAACCATTCAGGGTAAGGATGCCGATACAAATTTCTAGCGTCTTTCGGCCTGAGCCCAAAATGCTCCTTCATCACATCCGCAATCATATCCGCATGAGCTCGAATTGATTGTATTGAGGAACAAACTGGGGTTGAGCCGATCCTCCCTGCTGATATTGAACTTGCGGTGAAGGAGGCTGATACTGATAATTCAAATTGCCCCCCTGGTAATTTTGAAAATCTGGCTGAATATTGCGCACCAAATGCTCGGGAACAACTTCAGGTATCACTGTTTGATCTGCTTGTACATGATGAACCAAGTGCTCTGGGACAACTTGATTTGCAGCATGCTGCCTTGGCTGATTGTCAGGTGTTGCAAAAGATCCTGGCTTCTATTACAAGCTGCTTCTAGATGAGAATAACAAAGTTAAGAGCATGTTCTGGACTGATGGGTGGTCAACACAACTCTATGAGCAATATTGTGAATTTGTGAGTTTCGACACAACTTACAAAACTAACAGATATAATATGCCATTTGCTCCAATAGTTGGTGTTACAGGCCATGGCAACATATGCATTTTTGCATGTGCATTTTTAGGAGATGAAACTACAGAAACTTTCAAATGGGTTTTTGAAACGTTCCTAACAGCCATGAGAGGAAAACATCCAAAAACAATTATAACAGATCAAGACTTGGCAATGAGGGCAGCTATACATCAAGTATTTCCAAACAGATCAGCTGCAGGGAGTCATCCTGTTGAAGAAGAAGTACAACTAGCTGCTCCTGCCATCCCAGTAAGTCTTGTCTATAAAAATCTTGAATCGGCCGAATAACTCATGTTGATACTCAACTGTTTTTAAATTCCTTCTTGCAGGCCTTAGCCGATCTGTTCTCTTTCGATATTAAATACTATCTTGATGAAGAAACAGAAGAATACACCACTAGCAAGTCTTTAGCTCCCTTGTCCAATGATGTGAAGAAAACACTTGAAGACATCTCTCATCGGCTAGAGGCATCATCACTAGACAGCTTGGTGGTAGACAGTGGGCCAATTAGGACTCGGTTACACGAGGTTCAAGCTCTAATCCCAGATGAGCTAGCCGATGTCCTTACTCCAGTTGTCTATCTTGAGCAGCATCAATTCAAGCTGGAGAAAGCCAAACTAAGACTAGCCGAACGTCGGGAGCGCAATGATATTGAAGCCACAATCTAGGCCAATCGGCAGCTTGTGCACGAAGAGAAGTCCAAGCTTGATCAGCTATCTGAGGGCCCGATCAAATCCAATATTGATCGGCTCGAAGCCCGCAAGATTGAGCTCTTGGCCCAACTTCAAGAATGCAATGCTGAACTGGATCTGGAACACAAAAAGCTAGCCGATCTCCCGCGAGCCGTTGAAGAACAAAAGGCGAGGTTGAAAATGGCCATCAAAAACGTCGCTGATATGACCAAGTCCTTGAAAATCATCCCTGGAACCGACGCTCAAGATGCCCAAGCTATTGAAGAAGTAGAACAAATTAGGCAGAGAGCTATATCGGCTATCCAGCACTATTTGTCTCGGTGACTTCCTGTGTAATAGACCTTAGAATTTTTTGTAATCGGCTAAGATACTCTGGTACTTTATTGTCTTGATAATCCTTCATGCCGATTAATATAACATCTAAATTTGCTTAAAAATTTTCACGTTTTGTATATATGTGCCCCCCTAATTTTACAATGTCAAAAGCATTGATAAAATTATAAAAACAACTAAGGGCGATATAACAATATCGGCCATTGTACATCGGCAAATCACAACCGATTACAATATGAAAACAACTAAGGGCGATATAACAATATCGGCCATTGTACATCGGCAAATCACAACTGATTACAATATGAAAACAACTAAGGGCGATATAACAATATCGGCCATCTAAAGGCGATGCAAACACATCGGCTGTCATGTATCAGCAACATCAGCCGATCATGCATGAACCCAAACACTTGGGTAATATTTCTTCAAGTACTTGCCATTGAGTGCTCGTCCATAAACTTCTTCATCAAGTCCTTGTAACATGTAAGCTCCCTTAGACACAACCTTATAAATTTGGAACGGTCCTTCCCAATTCGGCGACCACTTGCCGAATTTGTTATCCCGAGTCCCAATCGGCAAAATCAACTTCCATACAAGTTCACCTTCCGAAAAAGTCTTGGGCACCACTTTCTTGTTGTAATGCCAAGCAACTCGTTCCTTATCCTGAACCAAGTCTTCCCTTTCTTCGGCCATGAGGTTATAATATTCATCGGCTGTTAAATCATTCTACAACTCCATTCTCCTTGAGCTGATTCTAACCTCCCATGGTAAAACAGCCTCATGTCCATAAACAAGCTTATAAGGAGGAACTTGGATCGATCCATGACAAGCCATCTGATAAGACTACAATGCTTCGGCCAATCGAGTATGCCATTAGCTTGTGCATAATATGGTGAAGAATTCAACAATTTGATACCCATGCTATCGGCAAACTGAACAAACTCATCGGATACGAAAATTGAACCTTGATCGGTCGTAATGGTTTGAGGAATCCCAAATCGATAGATTATATGCTCTTGAACAAATTGTATAGCATCCCCCGAATCAACTTTCTTCAAAGGAATCGCTTCCACCCATTTGGTAAAATAATTAGATGCCACCAATATAAACTTGTGCCCTTTGCTTGATGGTGGATTAATCATGCCGATCATATCGATTCCCCAACCTCTGAATGGCCATGGTTTAATGATAGGATTCATAGCCGATGCTGGTGCTCTCCGAATTGCTCCAAATTTCCGACAATCTTGACATCCCTTGTAATATTTGAAACAATCCTCTAGCATTGTCGGCCAAAAATACCCTGCACATCGAAGCAACCGCTTCATCTTATGAGCCGATTGATGAGTGCCACAAATTCCCTCATGAACTTCTCCGATTGCAACCTTAGCCTGATCGGCACTCAAACACTTAAGCAACACCCCATCAATTGTCCGATAATAGAGCTCGTCATCCAATAAAGTATAGTTCAACGCTTTATATCTCAATTTCCGAGAAGCCGATTGAGATGGATTTTGTAAATATTGATGTACATCATACCTCCAATCATCGGCTATTAATGCAGCAACCTCAACGTTGACATCTTTGATCATCGGCTTATACCCCGATGCCCCTTGGGCCAAATCATTAGCTTCAATGTTTTGCTCTCGAGATACATGCCTCAAAGTAACCAACCGAAATTCCTTCATTAGTTCTTGGCACTTCTCATTATAAATCATTAATGTATCATTCTTACACTCATATTCTCCTGCCAATTAGGAAAGAATCCGCCATAATTTCAATAGCATCGGCTTCAACTTCCTTGAGTAACTACAACCCTTTGAGAACTGCTTCATACTCAGCCTGATTATTAGTTGCATAAGGTTTAGTTGCATAAGGTTTAATAGTGTAAGCAAACTCAAAACATGCCCCCCGAGGGGAAATTATAACTAAGCCGATACTACAACCATGAGTGCATACTGATCCATCAAAGAATAAAGTCCATGGCACAATCTCAACCGAGCCAATTGAATCATCACGATGATCAACAATGAAATCGGCTATAGCTTGCCCTTTGACTGCCTTCGGTGACTCATACCGAAGATCAAACTCCGTTAATGAAAATATCCACTTTCCAACCCTTCCTTTCAAAATTGGAGCCGATAACATGTACTTGACGACATCGACTTTGCATATGACAGTGCATTCGTTGGACAATAGATAATGCCTTAACCTTGTACATGAAAAATATAAGCACAAGCACAACTTCTCCACAGGGGAATATCTAGTTATGCATCCAAGAGCCGACGACTTAAGTAGAATACAACTCTTTCTTTCCCTTCAAGCTCCTGAATCAAGACTAAGCCGATTGACTTCTCACCGGCCGACAGATATAATCTAAAAGGTATTCCTTTCTGTGGAGGAATCAAAACCGGAGGAGAGCTAAGATATTCCTTAATACTATCCAAAGCCTTTTGTTGCTCTGCCCCCCAAGTAAACTTTTGACCAGCTTTCAATCTTAACAATGGTGTAAAAGGCCCTAACCTTCCAGACAAATTAAAAATAAACCATCTAATAAAATTTATTTTACCGATCATCTCCTGCAACTCTGTCTTGTCCTCTGGAGGCTGAATCTTCTTGATTGCATTAATACTTCTTTGAGTTATCTCAATTCCCCTCTCATGAACAAGAAATTCCAAAAACTGGCCAGCCGATACGCCAAAAGCACACTTTGTTGGGTTCATTTTCAAGCCATATTTCCTGGTTCTCTCAAAAACCTTCCTCAAATCGGCTATGTGGTCTTCTATCTCTTTAGATTTAACAACCACATCATCAATATAGACTTCAACCAACCAGCCGATCAAATCATGATATATATAATTCATGGCTCTCTGATATGTAGCCCCAGCACTTTTCAAGCCAAAAGTCATTACAACCCACTCGAACAAGCCGATTGCACCAGGACACCTAAAAGCTGTCTTATGGATATCTTCTTCGGCCATGAAAATCTGATTGTACCCTGCATTTCCATCCATAAAACTCAATATCTTGTGTCCTGAGGAAGCATCAACCAGCTGATCGGCTACTAGCATTGGATATTCATCCTTTGGGGTAGCTTTGTTCAAGTCTCTGAAGTCAATGCACACCCTCACCTTGCCGTTCTTCTTGATAATAGGAACTATACTAGAAACCCACTCGGCATATCGGCAAGGACGAATAAAACCAGCATCATACAAACGTTTAATCTCAGCCTTGACAGGTTCGAGCATATCGGCTTTACATCTTCTCGGAGGTTGTTGGCGTGGTCTAACCCCTGGTTTGATAGGTAGCTGATGTTCAACAATCGATCGGCTGAGTCCTGGCATCTCATAATACTCCCAAGCGAAGCAATCTCTGAATTCCTTTAACAGCTCTATCAACTTGGTTCTGAATTCTGCAGATAAATTCTTACTAATAAATGTCGGCCTTGGTCGATCACCTGGACCTATGTCAATTTCTTCCAAATCATCGGCCAACATGAAACCTTGTCCTTGTTTGTCATCGAGATCATCTATTGTGTCCTTGGTGTAGACATTTGAACCCTCCACGACGCCCTCAAAACAATAGCTTGGGTTCTCCCTCTTCAATTGGCTGTATATCAGAATCGGACACTTTTAGAAAATCTCCATCCCAAACTTTTCCAGATAAGCAATCAAGACCATCCATCTCCCAAAGAGCTAAATCGGCACTGGCAACATTGACTAACCTGTCAGCTGGCACAATTTCAATCTTGTCGCCGTGCCACTGAATCAAGCATTGATGCATGGTTGAAGGAATACAAGAATTGGCATGAATCCAATCCCTTCCAAGCAACAAGCTGTAGGAACCCTTCCCATCGATGACAAAGAACGTTGTAGGTATAGTTTTGCTGCCGACGGTCAGTTCCACATTCAAAACTCCTTTGGTTTCTGATGGATTGCCACCAAAATCCTTGAGCACCATGTTTGTCTTGATGAGATCTTCAACGTTTCTGCCCAACTTCCTAAATGTAGCATAGGGCATCAAATTCACTACAGCCCCACCATCGACCATCATTTTGGACATCGGCTTCCCATTGACATAGCCATTTATATACAATGGTTTAAGATGTCGATTCTTTGTTCCTTCCGGCTTTTCGAAGACTGCTTGCTCTGGTGACAAAATCAACTTAGCCGATTCTTCTTCAACTTCGTTAACAATCGGCTTGCTTGACCCCAAATTCAGCAGGCAACGTGAAAACCATGTTAACCGATGTAGTTACAACACTTTTTCCTTTGGCCAATCTCTTTGCTTCATCGGCTGCAGCCTCATCGACTACAGGAGGTTGATTCTTAATGCGCCACTCCTGCCTCGGCTTCGTTTTCTTTAGCCGATGATTGATTTCTTGCTCGACCTCCTGAAAGCGCTCCCTGTTTCTCAACCTTTGAACCCTTCTCTTCTGATTCTTTGTAAAAATACCAGAAGGACACCATTGAGTCTTCCTGTCCTCATTGTCCTCTTGGTCACAATCTTGGTTCGCCGGGCCCAACCTTTGATGAACAGGAACCCTTGTCTGCTTTAGCCGATTGCTTCTATTATACAATCGGCTTGAACTTTCTGCAACATTACCGCACCCAGGACAGTCCTCGATAGATGGCAGCCTCATACCCTCATTCCAGCAAAATCTAAAGAACTCGCAACCCCAATGAGGATCAAAACCGTCATCACCTTCTTCGTAATGCCTCTCCTGCTGCTTGTCATACTTCTTCTGATACTTATTGATAATTTTAGCCGAATTCACCTGAAAACCTCTTGCACGACCTCCATCGGCTGTTCGGCTAGCTGTGTGCACCATATTGATAGGAAACGGATTGTCATCAACCTTCATCGGCCTCTTAGAATCATCAAATTTGATTTTGCCTCCCTCAATAGCTGCTTGGATCTGCTGCCTGAAGACCTTGCAATCATTGCTAGAATGAGACCCAGAATTATGCCACTTGCAATACCTCTTCTTGCCCAATTCTTCCGCCGATGGGATTGTATGACCAGCAGGATGTTGAATATGTTTCTCTCGGAGTAGCAAATCAAAAATCTTATCAGCCTTGGTAATATCAAAGTCATACCTCTCCTCTTTTCCATAATTCTTTACCCATTGGCACGGTATAACCTTTTTGCTTCTCACCCATTCGGCTGCTGCTATCTCATCATCATCATCATCATCCTCCGATCCATATATGTAAGGATAGACATGATTAACCTTTTTAAAGTTCTTCCTGGCTTCTGCAAACCTCTGTTCATGCAAGGTTACCTTCTGCGCAAGATGTGACAAGCTATCAAAGTCTTGAGACGAGAACTTCTCCCTGATCGGAGTAATCATACCCTGAAAAGCCAAATCGGCTAACTGGGCATCAGTTAAACTCAAGCTGTAGCACTTATTCCTTATCTCTCTGAATCTCTGAATATACTCATGCACAGGCTCATCATATCTCTGCTTGATCGCTGTTAAATCGGACAGTTTCATCTCATGAATCCCACTGTAGAAATAGCTATGAAAATGCTTCTCCAAATCGGCCCAACTGCTGATTGATCCACACGGCAGAGAAGAAAACCAAGTGAAAGCCGATCCAGACAAAGACAACCGGAACAACCTAACCCTCAAGGCATCCACAGCCGATGCTTTACCACACTGAGCTAAAAATCGGCTAACGTGTTCATAAGTTGACACACTATCCTGCCCTGAGAATTTTGAAAAGTCTGGAACTTTGAACCGGTTAGGTAGATGGACTCTCTCAAACCATTCAGGGTAAGGATGCCGATACAAATTTCTAGCGTCTTTCGGCCTGAGCCCAAAATGCTCCTTCATCACATCCGCAATCATATCCGCATGAGCTCGAATTGATTGTATTGAGGAACAAACTGGGGTTGAGCCGATCCTCCCTGCTGATATTGAACTTGCGGTGAAGGAGGCTGATACTGATAATTCAAATTGCCCCCCTGGTAATTTTGAAAATCTGGCTGAATATTGCGCACCAAATGCTCGGGAACAACTTCAGGTATCACTGTTTGATCTGCTTGTACATGATGAACCAAGTGCTCTGGGACAACTTGATTTGCAGCATGCTGCCTTGGCTGATTGTCAGGTGTTGCAAAAGATCCTGGCTACTATTACAAGCTGACTCTAGATGAGAATAACAAAGTTAAGAGCATGTTCTGGACTGATGGGAGGTCAACACAACTCTATGAGCAATATGGTGAATTTGTGAGTTTCGACACAACTTACAAAACTAACAGATATAATATGCCATTTGCTCCAATAGTTGGTGTTACAGGCCATGGAAACATATGCATTTTTGCATGTGCATTTTTAGGAGATGAAACTACATAAACTTTCAAATGGGTTTTTGAAACGTTCCTAACAGCCATGGGAGGAAAACATCCAGAAACAATTATAACAGATCAAGACTTGGCAATGAGGGCAGCTATACGTCAAGTATTTCCAAACAGCAAACATAGAAATTGTTTGTTCCACATTTTGAAGAAATGCAGAGAAAGGTCAGGAAATACATTTTCAGACAAGAGAAGGAAAGATCTCTACGCAGAATTTGATGACATTGTGCACAATAGCTTGACAAGAGCTGAATTTGAAAGCCTATGGTTGCAAATGATTGCACAGTACAACTTGGAAAATATCAAATATCTGGAAATAATGTGGAGAACAAGGAAGAATTTTATACCGGTGTATTCCAAAACAGATTTTTGCCCATTTATACATAGCACAGCACTTAGTGAGGGCACAAATGCAAGGTTTAAAAGGGGAGTTGGCCCAACACATAGTGTCATGACTTTTCTACTGGAATATGAATCAATCAATGACATCATCTTCGACACTGAGTATGGAAAAGATTATGAATCCAGAAACAAGAAGCCAAAGTCTTTTTGGTCAAATTACATGATAGAAGAACAAGCAGCAGACCTATACAACCATGGGATATTTGATAAGTTTCAAGATGAATTGAAGGGAACACTAAATCTAGAAGTGGCAGCTATACAACAAGGAAAAGCATATGAAGTATATGCAGCGCCAAATCTGAAACAACAAGAATTCAGACCAAGAAGATATGTTGTGATGACAGACTTACCACAAGAAAACTTCGTGTGCATATGTGCAAAGTTCTCCAAAGATGGAATCCTATGCAGCCATGTTTTGAAAGTGATGTTGTATCTAAAAATGAGCAAGATTCCTGATAAGTACATAATTGAAAGATGGAGGAAAAAGGAGAGAAAATTAACGGTGAGCATGCAACTTGCAACAAATGATGAGAACAGTTCTGTGCTAAGGTTCAATGTATTATCTAGAAGAATATGCAACATGGCATCAAAGGCATCAAAAAGTAAGGAAACATATGAGTACCTGCTAGGAGAGATTGATAATCTGGATAGCAACCTTGACTTCATAATTGAAGATGCAGCTCAAAATCAAGCATCAATTGATGAAAGCAACACGGTGGAAAACACAAGTGAGGATCAAGCAGAAAAAGAAACAACAAATGAGCAAGAAGATATTCAAGACCCTGACATAGCTAACACAAAGGGGAAAAAATCAGCAAGAACAAAAGGGATGGTAGAGAAGATAAAAGAACAGCCAAAAAAACATTGTACAAGATGTGGAAGAACAAGTCACACAATAGAAAATTGCCCGCTGATGCGAATTGCAAGAAGTACAAAGAAAATACAGAAGACTACAACAACAAGTAAAAGAAATGAATAATATGTAAAATATTACAAACATGGGCAAGCAAAAAAAATCAAGCTAATGGATATAAATTTTTGTATTGCAGGGACAATAGAGAAGCAAGCAATGCCCGCTAGGAAGAAGAAACATGAAGAAAATGACAAAGGAAGCAAGCTAACTAAAGATCAAGGAAGCACAAAAAAGAACAAATCAAATTAGAAGACAGAAAACAAGGATGTCAAATTTTGAGACTGAAAGTATTAGACCTTAATGTTTTTCACTGTATTACTGTACTACACACACTATATATGTGTATTCATACTAAAAGTATTTGATGTAAGTGAACATCTGTATTCACTACAGGAATATGTAATGGCACTGCAAAAATGCATTCACTATGATCCTATACATTCCACTATGCTAGCACACACTACAGTTTTATATAGCGACTAATCTTCTGGACAAATTCAGCCTTCACCAGCAACTTGATCCTACAATAACAAACAAAAATAATATTTTCAAAACTATGGAAGAATCCAAAAAACAAGATTGGCAAAAAATAAAAGACACTTACAAGATTAAACCAATTTTCATAGCAACTATCTTCCTGAAAAATTTCAGCCTTCACCAACAAATTGAGCCTACAAATAAAAAATGAAAAACATTTTTTTCATAACTAAAAATGAATCAAAAAACAAGAATAGGAAAACAAATAAAAACACACTTACATGATTAAACCAATTGAGCACAACTTCTTCAACTTCAGTCTGCAGCATTTCATTCGTTGGATGGAAGAATAACTGATTTGCATACAGCATCCGAATATTGTCAATATCATCTGAAGAAAATTCATTTGGTAGAACAACCCTTGGTGACCACAATTCCATACACTTCATAACAAAAATTCCAGAATCAAAGCTACAAAAAAAAAATTGAAACAACTCTTTAAATTACAAAAAAACAAAGAAATAAAACCTAGGTAGTACTGTTCATGATATTGTTGAATTTAGTTGTAGCACAATGGCATTTTTTCTTGTTTCTTGTATTATTATTATTAGTATCTTAAAAATTGGGCAAGTGTTATTACTAACATCTTAAGAATATATGCAATACACAAAAAATATAAAAATATATGCAGCAGAAAACAGAAACTAAAAGAATTGGCTTGATGCTAACTTATTTGAATCGGTACTAAAAGAATTCAGGATGTAAACACAAAATTTAAAGCAAACTACTCACCACAATAATATCACAAATTAAAATACAAAGCAAAAGTGTGAGCATAGCACACACAGAATAAAAAAACATCTAGCTCACAGAATTACATGGTAATTTCACTAGTTAACAAATGAAGCAAGAACATTCTACAATGCCCCAATGAGAGGACAATTAATGACATTTAGAAAATTAGAAAACATTGGCCAAAGTAAAGAAGTATTGAGAATTTGGACATGAACAAATAAGTAATGTAATACAAGTGTGACTCTGCACATTCCTGAAATAACGTATTTTGCAATGCTCCAATTATTTGAAGAGAAAAGATTAAACACAAAAAATATACCGAGATCTCTGTTTTGGAACACAAGGGTAAACTTTCTTCAAAGTAGTAAAATCAATTGAAGAGCCATCATAAGAATCCCAGAATGTCTGTAAATTAATGATCTGAATACAAAATAAAAAAAAATCAATCAACTACAAAAAACAAGAAGAAAAAAACTGAATGAAAAACATTTAAAATTAAAATATCATACCAGTAAGCATTCCATGTCTTCAAAATAGGGATCACCTTTTTCATGTAAAGAATCTAAGAAGACCAACATTCTGTCCTTTATATCAACGACAAAAAGGAACCAATGTTCAAGGTGTTCGATGGGGAAAAATAGCTGCAAAAAATCATTCGGAATTAACAACATAACTTTGGAAAATTTACATGAGCAGGAAAACAAAAAAAATACCATGTCAGAAAGGTGCAACTTCCTAGCACTAGCTGCTCCAAGAAATGATCTTTTCACCTTGCTCAAATCAGCACAAGATAGATCAGTTAACAATAGTTCCTGAAAAAAATTAAAAGTGAAATAAACATACCAAAAAATATGTAACATATCAACATTAACAGAAAAAAGCACAAATTTGAATAATAACTACTTACACCAATAGAAGAGAAGAAATAGTGTCTCTTGGAGTTTGAAGGATGATTGTTGTTGAACAAAACACGGCAAAACACATTGATAACATAGCTCAATACAGTACCACCTTTCATGAGAGATTGCCCAAAAGAAGAGAATTTTGCTCTAACATTATCAATGTCTACAGCATCATAACTACAAAAAAAAAAGAAATAAAAAGAAAAGCAAAGTAAGAAACATGCATAATGCAAAAACCATAAAAAAAATATGTGAAGGAAACTGTACCTATGCCATTTAGAGCTCTCCGACAACTTGCATATTGCATTGTAATGTCTCTTTTCTTGATCTGACACTGGAAATCGGCGTCTAACAGAAAGAACATAAGGATCTGAAAATTTCCGAGAAGGAACTAAGACTCTTCTAGGGCCATGGGGAGGTAATTTTCCACCAGTAGAACTCAAATCCAGGTTGTTACTTTTCAACATGTTCTTGGCATTATACAAATTATCAGTCTGGGTACACAACACCTTGCAGCAATCAGGAAATGTAGAATGACCAAGATATTCCACATCAGGAGAATTCTAAAAAAAAAAAGCAGAAAAAAATAATTATAGAAAAAAAAGTAACTTAGGACAATATATAAATATAGTCAACAAGAATAAGAACATACAGTAACATAATCAAAACGCCTCTTCTTCACATTCTGAATACAATGAGTTCTGCTTGTTCCTTCATTATTATTTATACCAATTACTTGAATAGGTGAATTATCAAGACAGTGAAAAGATATACCAGGCTACAACAAATAAAAAAATAAGAGAAAGTCAAAAAATAAAGCATACAGAAACATGACATCACAAAATCTATTCAAGAATTTTTTAAAAAAGAAAAGACACAAGCCAATAAAAAAGGAATACCTGTGATGAAGAGGAAGTGACATATCGAGGGTTAAGATATTCCTTTTGACATGAAAGTGACTTAGCATAATCAACAGCTTCATCTTCACAAGAATCAATTAAATCAGGGAACAATGGTCCTCTTTTGTCATCATTGTTGAGTTGAGATAATCTTGATTTAATTTTATTTGCAACACTCCTAACAGCAGCAACAGCAGAAACAGCAGGACCTGAAGCTGGCAAAATAACTATGATAAGAACTAACAGAATTTACAAATTTTCGAAATAGAAAATTTAAGATAAAATCTAGCAAAGAAAAATCACAAACCAGATCGAGAATGTTCAAATCGTGAATTGGAGTTATTAGCATATCCAACTTCAGGGGATAGTAAGCCTTGATCTGAGCAAAAATAAAAAATTAACAGCAACGCAAACTTAAGAAAATAAAAAATTAACAATGCATCACCAAGTACCTTTTTCAAAGTTTGGTGAAAGGGCAAATCTAACAGCAGATTTAGAGACAATAACAGAACATAAAGTTAGAAAACTTAAGCTAAAAAAATAAATTATAATCATAAGAAGCAGACACATACCCCAATTCCTTATCATGAGAAGGTGTATGGCGAAAACTTGTTTCATTAGCTTTACTAGCAACAGATTTATTGGTACCTAAAAAAATAAAACATCAAAGAACATATAAATAGAAGAAAAATTAAAAAATATAATAAAATTAAAAGAACATAGAAGAAAACTTACTTCCATTAAATTGGGGAGAAGGAATAACATTGTTATGAGCATCACAAGGGATTTCATTTTCAACATCAATTGCATAGTTAGGCTGAAACCCAGGGTTGATATCATCAAAAATTAAGTTTTCATCAGGATCACCACCATCTCTAGAATCAGCATGTTCACATAGCAAGAGCATAATGCTGATAGCAATATCTTCACAAGACTCACTGTCAACAATGTGATTGGCAGAACAATGACTAACAACCATTGAACAAATTTTCTCCTTAATGAAAGCAGGTAACATGGTACCAATAGCAGACTCCAATTTATCTCTGAATGTATTAATTCTATTTTAAGGGGGTACAACCTAAAACAAGGAAAATTTTAGGTTGTAAAAATGAATGAATGGTAAGAATTAATTTATGAAAAGAAAAACACAAGTAAAAATAAATAAAACTAATTGAACTGAACATGTACCTTGAAATAAGTTGTATCATTGAAATCCTTAATGGGCCTAAGGCCAAAGTTTTCTTCATCAACTTTGTCAAGGTCAGAATACAAAGTAATCATATTATTCTTCCAGTGAGAAATTCTAGGAAAACCAATAGGAACATTCTTGTCACCAAACTCAACATAATCCAGATAAAGCACCTAGCAAAATAAAATATGAAAAGCAAAGAAAAATTAATTAAAAAACAATAATAATATGGAACAAAGAGAATGGAAAAAAAATTTAATAACTTACTGCCCAGATAAACCAGCATCCACCCAAGGTATTAAACTTTTGGATCTTTTCGATGGAAGTCATCATCCATTCGTACACAAATTTTGACCAATCATATGACCGAAGCTCATCAACATTCTCAAACACAGTCAAATACTTGGTGCTAGGGAACAAAGAAGAGTTTGGACAAAGAAAACAAGCCATTGCAACAACCAAAAATGAAGTAATAACTTCATCATCAGAGAGAGTTTCCTTTCGGATGAACTTATCACCAAAGAATCTCACAGATGGAAGAGCGCTCTTGCCAAACTTTGAAAGAATAAAAGACTTTCCAGCATCACAATCAGTTGGGAACTCCATACCACCAATAGGCAGACCCAAAATATGATGAACACATTCTTTATTAATTGCAATGACTTTATCTTTCAAAACAATTTGAGAAGACTTCACATCAACATGATTTGCAATCCAAGAAGCAAATTTGTTTGGGACATAAGCATTGTCAAACATCAGCAAAGAATTAAAACCATAGTCACCAATAATATGCTTCTGATCAGGAGATAAAGAAGATAGAACTGTTGAGAAATATTTTGTTGAGAATCTGCTATATGAGGGCTCAGTCTTCGAATGAACTTTAGATTTCTTATCCTAAAAAACAAGTGTAGAAGTGGGTTAAAAACTTATTTACTAAATTAGAATATTTAAAAGCTAAAAGAGAAAGAAATAATAATTACAATTACATATATCAGAACAATTCATTAGCATGAATAAAAACAAAAAGAAAAATCATAAGGAGGTAGGGATGGAGGGGGTAACCATACAAAGCCTAAGAGGCAACCATATACACTCATGAACAGAAACATATAAAATTTGGTCCCGGGTATAGCCTAACATTTAAAATTATAATATATCTGAAACCTTACTAGTAGGAAACTAATCCAAGCAAACTAACTACTAGTAGGAAACTAATCCAAGCAAACTAACACAAATCACACATCAAAACAGATATACTTGAGATAGCACCCAATCTTAATAGCACCATCCATGCTGCCATACATATGCAGAATCAAACACTGGAAGTAGAAATTACAGTGATTTGAAATTAAAATTACTATTGTAAATTCAATGCATATAGCATGTAAGTGTACTGTAATTTTAGTAGAAATTGTCTGTAAAATTTTGGAAACCTGAACTAAGCTATAAGTGCAGAAACCATCACTACTAGACTATTATTTTGCAACCTTACAAAACTGCACAGCCCCGAAAAAAATTTTAAGCTCATATCATATTAAAAGCTGCAGCGTGTAGAACAAAAACAAACACTTGAGAAAACTAATCCAAGCAAACTAACACAAATCACACATCAAAACAGATATACTTGAGAAAAAATTAGACACAATGACACACAAAAAAAACATATCCATAACACGTGTTATGGTGGCCATGTTTGCATAATACTAGATTGAATTAGTTACATGGGAAACATGAATATGACGTTGCATGCATGAAAGCTACCAAGGATACCTAGGTGCAGGATATGTGAAAGAAAACAAAGAAGGTATTAGTGCCAAACAACAAGAGAAGAAAAAACAAAAAACTCAACAACGTTGGCTGCACTCAACTGTGTTGAGAGAATAGATACGAATCTGTATAGTCACAACTACAACCTGAAAATACTCACATCTTCAACATAACTATAAGTAGCCTATAATAGCAAGGTTCAGAGTACCGCATTGTACACATGGACCAAACAGAACAAATATAAAATTTTATTTTGCAAAAAAAAAACAGAACAATTCCAATCTGAAAATAACTCTGCACTTCATTAGTACTACATTTCCTTTGACCGAATTAATTCTCCGTTTCATTGATAAGTTAATACAAGATTATAAGCAATAAGAAACCCAATAAAATAGAACAAATAAAATGCCATGCATAATAAAATATGCAAATAAAAAAAAGATACATACAATGGGATTGTGAAAATTGACAGAAGAAGTGTCAACCAAATTCTTTTTCACTTCTTGAACAATCTACAAATATGAAATTAAGCAACCCATTAAACAATATAAAATTAAATTAACACAACTCAACAAAAAAAATATTCACATACCATTTTCCTGAGCACAACAGAGAGTAAACCATCAATTTCACCATGTTCAGGACCTTCATCAACCTAAAAGAAAAAAGAAAAATAATGTAATACCAAATTAAAGTTAAACTTAAACAGCATAATACAAATAGTAAAAATTTAAAATATAACTTACATCATTACCAACTTCATAATCAACATGAAAATCTTCATCTCCATCAGAATCAAGTTCAATGGGATTTTTACCCAACCTTGATGTTTGGACACGAGGCATCTGAAAAAACAAAATAGAAACTTCAAGTAATTTTATAAATATTCAATATACCATAAAAGAACAATAAATAAACATCAGCTTGGACATGAGTTAAAATGAACAAACAATACAAACTTCACTTTACAACAAAAATCATACATAAAAAACACAATCATGTAGAAACTTCACTTTAGCACAAGTACAAACATCCAGATCCATTTACATTGACATAAAAAATATAATCACTGTGAAGCTTTACAAAGTAATGAACACATCATACCATGAAGAAACTAACATGAGAATCTAAAATTAATCTATAATAAAAAAAAGTAAAACATCAGCTATCTCTGATTCTGCAAAAACATTAATAAAAAATTCAGTAATCAGGAGCTCTGACTTTGCTGGCTACCAAATTCAGAAATTCAGTAAAAAAATTCACTAATACAAACATAACAAAAAGCCATGTCATGATTCTGAAATATTGCTTCACGCCTAGAATTTGCCACTAAATCACACATCAACAAGCACAAAAACAGAAACTGGATTTGCTAAGCAAAAAGCACCCCTAAAATCAAAAGCCTCCCCTAAAACCCCCGAATCCGCGGGCTAAACAACCATTCCCCAACTCAAAAGCAACGCTCTGCAGCAACAAAAACAACAAAATCTCAGATCCATTCCGTGAACGCTTCCCACAACCCAGGAAGAACAAATCTCCAAACCTGGACGCGCAACTTGGCGAAGCAGCAGCAGCATCACGATTTCACCGACCAAAAAACATTGGATGCCACACAAAAACGAGGAGACAAACTAAACAAAACTACGGCAACCAAAGTCTCCGGCGAGCTCTCCATCATATTACATCGATTCAAAAACAACTAAAGCCGAGATTGAACCCTAACACAATTTGAATCGGACCTACACTGAATCAAATCGAACAAAAACAACTAAAACCGAGATTGAACCCGAAAACAATTTGAATCGGACCTAGACTGAATCAAATCGAACAAAAAAAAATCTAGACACTAAATCTCGCCAGCGACCAACCTCTCCGGTGAGCAAATCGGACCTACACTGAATCAAATCGAACAAAAAACAACTAAAACCGAGATTGAACCCGAACAAAATTTGAATCGGACCTAGACTGAATCAAATCGAAAAAAAAAATCTAAACACTAAATCTCGCCAGCGACCAACCTCTCCGGTGAGCACGCACACCGACAAGACAGTCCTCTCCAGCGAGCACTTACACCGACGAGACAAACCTCTCCAGCAAGCACTCACTCCGACGAGATCTCTCTCTCGCCTCGCGGAGAAAACGAGAAGAGAAGAGAAGAAAAGGGGAAAGCGAGAGAGAGAAATGCGAGGAGAGAGCGGGATCAGCGAGGGGAAATAAAAAACGGCTACGGACAAGCGCGGAAATCGAAATTTGCACAGTGCAAAGTAATCGGGCCAGGGAATCCAACGCGAGGCCCTATCCACGTACGACCACGTCCACCCCATTCCTGGCACAAATCTCGGCGCAGATCCAATGGCAACAGAAACGGGAAATACCAACAAAAAAAATCACCCGACAGATTCCTAGCAAAATCGTTCAAAAATTGTCATAAGTAGAAAGCCCACGCGCGACGGCCCATCAGTGTCCGCTTCTGTCTCGAGCGGGACGTTTCGTTTCGTTTCTCCCGCATCGCTCACTCGCCGAGAGAGACAGAAGCCGAGACGTCGGTTGACTTACTCCGCCAGTCCGCCTCCGCGCCAGGCGCCACGCCGGTCGCTGGTGATGCCTACACGCCGCCACCACTGTCCGCCGCATAGGGAGCGCACCGCAGAGGACAGACGATGACGCCTAGCCGCCACCGACCACCGTCAGGTGCCCTAGCGTCTAGCGAGCAGCGACGGCCGGCCGCCCGGCCCGACGCCGCTCGCAGCCGGCCACGGCCAGGCCGCCGCCCGCCAGCGCAAAGGTCCGCCACCGCCAGCGCCTGCCGACCTCGCCTGCTCGAGACCTGCCGAGTGCCGACCTCGCGTCCTGCTGGCTGCTCGGGCAGTGAATCAATCAGGCAAGCAAGCAACTAGCAAGTAACTAAGTAAGCAACGTCTCATGCTCTCACTCCTCTCAGCGAATCAACAAACAAATCACTAAATTAGTGTCTCACTGTCTCAGCTATGAATATAATCCAGACAGATTTGCGCCCGATAAATGGCTCAATTATTTGATATCGTGCTACGTTGAGAAGGAGATTTTAGAGGACTTGATTTTGAAAAAGTTGAGAGGTTTCAAGTCATGGGTGATCAACGAATAGAGTTGCCTAAGCCTTCTAGAGTCTCTTGAAGAGCTTAGTGTTTTATTGCTGGTATGTCTTCTCATATATTTATCTTTTTTAAATATATCTATCAACAATGCTTTATGAGTCTTTTGGCGTATGATGAATTATGTGTTGCGCAAATATTATTGGTTTGCTTTAAAATTGTTTTGTTTGCCTTAATTATAGTATAAATATGATATTAGTTGCGTTTAGTGTCCTTATGAAGCGAACATCTCCGCCCCATCATGATTTTAATCCTGCGTCCGCCACTGTATCCGAGATAGTTGTGTCCTCGTCATATATAATAAAAGGAAGAAAATTTGGAATCAGAATATCTGTGTGGCATGTCACTTTAGTGTCTACGTGGCATTCCACGTAAGCACCTTGTAGTGTCCCGAATGGGTCGTGGCTTTAGAACCCGAATGGCACACTTCAACAAAACCAGAATTTAAAAATGCATTTTGAGTATTTGATGACATAGATAGCACATACCAACAAGTTTAGTGACCCATCAATATACTTCCCTCATTTACAAAGATCACAACCCAAACTCACACCAAGACAACCATGCGTCCTTTCTCGCGCTTCTGATTTGTTTCATGGTACAATTGGCCTCTCAATAAGAAATCCGAGTATTAATTACGCTCATATTTTCCTCACCATCCAAGTCACTAGGGATTTAAACTATCAGGCTTGGCATGCAGTGGGCAGTGGGCAGTGGGCAGCGGCGGGTGCAACGTGCAATTAACATATGTTGATGTTAGCATATGCCGCGTTGTCGCGTGTATTTTACTCGTTTGAGTAGAAACTTCGCTCTCTTTTCCAAACCCTTTCCTCTACGTTTCGTACGGCATTATGTGTCCTCTTCTAAAGTTCTAGTTTTATATACAGTTGAAGAATTAATTAATTCTTCCTCGATCACCCACTGCCCCTCTGAGAGCTCTCAAAGCAGGTTTAATAATATCGTTAACTTTCTAGCTGTAAAATATCCGCATCATTATAGCCTGTTACTATCTCCGTCCTAAAATAAGTACAGCCGTGGGTATCTGTGTCCGATGTTTGTCCGTCCGTCTTATATGAAAAATGTCAGGGTTATGGATACCACATACCTAATAGTAGTTGACTAAATCTCGGCAGGATTCACCAGATACCATGTCCTATACGGAAACAACATTCGAATATAGCAGGAGTTCCGGATAAGGAAAGACAACCAGAGTTCTACATGGAAACGACAATGACTACTTGGATTGTATCCATATTGGTTTCCCTAGTTTTATTTAGACAAGGAGACACCTATGGGTATAAATATAAGGCCCCCTAGGAGGAGAGGAGAGACACCCACCACAATCTACGGAAGATCAAGACAGAAAATCAACATACAAGCCAACATACGTCAAGACAAGACGCCGGATATTGACTTCAGAGATAAGCACGGCTATTCCCCTACGGTGTCTCCGGATACTGCCAGGAGAGACGAAAGCGCTATCTCTGATCTTGCCGGACACGAATTCGAGGAGGAAGACTACCCTGTTGTCGACTACGAGTCAGACCTTCAGACCGCCATGTCGACAACAGTTAGATAGACTACCCTACATATTGTACTGGTGTGATTATGGTGAATAAAGAGCAACATCGGCTTCGGCCAACAGGATGTAAGGTTATTACCTGACAATTCAGGGGCCCGAACCTGTATAAAAATCCCTGTCTCCATCTCTTTTACCTCAGTCTCGCGTATATCCTAGCACCAGTGAAACCCATACTATGCAAATACCGGAATCGCGACATCAAACGTCGACAAAAAAAAATATGATTTTTTTTTAAAAAATAGTAACACAAAGTACTATTGATGTTTTATTATCTAATAACAATAAAAATACTAATCATAAAAAAAATTCAAATAAGATAAACGGTCAAACGTTGGATATGAATAGTGTAAAACTACACTTATTCTCAGATGGAAGGAGTACTATAGTTTGTTCGTACGACAATGGTCTTTATTACTATCGTCAACAGTAATATTTTTTTTATTGACGTAGGTGTGCTTATTACTGCATCGAAGACTGTTATAAGCATGAACCAATCCTAAAATAAGTGTAGCGGTGGGTATCTTTCAATTTCTTCGTTGTACCGCGTGCTGCAGCCATATATTATTCTATCGTCGACTCACGTTCTCTCTCTACTATTTTTTTTTTTCGTCCAGCGAAGCTTACATAAAGATGTTATCGTCTGTCCATGTTGGCCTATTAGACATGCTCCAAGTGGAAAAAAAAAACGCCATGGAAAATGGGCTATCACCGATCGAGTACTGCCTTACGGATATTTTAGCAGCAAGTTCTGCAAAATCAGACGTGCTGCACACAGTTAGTCCAAACAGCCCTTCGGTCTAGCTAGCTGCACAAATTAAAGGTACCATGTTGCCTAATTGTTCTAGTATAACCCACCGTCTCTTTCCGCTCCTCTCATTCTCCCAAGTCCACGAGTCGTCGGTAGATGACTGCATGATGACTCACATTTCCACCTGTACAGAATCTGTAATTTTGAATGCTTGACTTCCGAAAGCTTTTAATTCGAATATAATTGGGTGTAGATAACCCACGCGTATTTTTTTAAGGAGTTCAATTGCACGTCCATCATGATAATTAAGTCCAGACTGCTCAGTGAAATAGGGAGGCTCTTGCAGCGGCCGTCCAGAGCACACCCTCCGTTTGAAAAAAAGAATAAAAATAAAATTTCCGTGTCCTGATGGATGTAAAAATTTGGTTTATTTTAGTACTAGTGTTTGAGTGCTTGTTTCAATGTTTGTGAGCAGACACATTCGCAACGGTAACTACTCAGCCTCTACGGTCTACAAGGATATCCATCACGCTTGGCATTAATTTTCGTTGACAAGTGAACACTAGGGATGAAAACGGATCGAATATGGTCGGAAACTAGCTATATCATATTCGTTTTCATATTTTTTCTCGGAATCGAAATCGGAATCGGAAACCCGGATACGAAAACGAAATCGAATATTATCGAATACAGATACGGAGCGAATACGAATCGAAACGAATACGGTAACGAATAATTATCAAAATATCAAGAACCCTCAAAATAAATTTCTTAAATCGAGGAAGAGATGTAACCATTAGTTTTCAAAAACAAAACATCAGTATTTTCAAATTTTATCTCTATTTATAAGGGAAGGGGGAGATAGAAAATGTTATGTTTACTTTCCATACAAATTTATGTTATGATGAAACAAATAAATTAATGTGTATCACTGAAATTTTCGCAGGCACATTGAAATTTTTGAAAATTGGTTGAATATTTTAAATTTTGGGTTGAACATTTCAATTGAAAGTTTTTAAAAATTTGAGTGGTTATTTTTTAGAATTGAATTTTTTTCATTTGTTTGTTTATGGACCATTTAAGGACTCTTATAGTTTATAGAATCAAATGAGATAAATGTAAATTTTGTGAACAATGTTACTATCACTTTGTCGGATGAAGAAATGACCAAAATAAAAGTTATAGATCTTGATGAGTTATACAACTTTGTTGTTGATGACTTTTTCAGTTGAAATCATTTAGTATTTCAAAATATTGTTTGAAGTTGTCATATATTGAAATTCAAATTCAAACGGTTCAAACAAAGTCATATAGAAAAATGACCAAAACAAAAGTTGTAGATGTTGATGCGTTATACAACTTTGTTGTTGACAATTTTTTCATTTGAAATCATTTACTACCCGGAAAATTATTTTGAATTTCTTATATTTTTAAATTCAAATTTTATATAGTTTAATCAAACTTGGATGGAGAAATGACCAAAATAAAAATGATAGATCTCAATAAGTTATACAACTTTGTTTTTAACAACTTTTTTCATATGAGTTGATTTAGTGCCTTTAAATTCGTTTTAAAGAGCCACATGTAAAATAAAAATTGATTTTTACATTAAAAAAATCCACCATTTTTTTTAACCCCAACCTTATCCTCTTGACTCTTCCTCTCCTCCCACTCACTTCCTTCATAAACAGCGGCGCCGGGCGGGGCGGCAACGGCGCGGCGGCGGCGGCGTGCTGCGGACGGCGGGCGGCGGGGGTGACAGCGGCCTCGACTGCCGCGACCTAGGGAGCGGCTATGGCGACGGCTTCGGTGGGCGGCGACGGCGTCGATGGGCGCGGCAGCGGGGCTGCGGCACGGCCGGCAGTGGGCGACAGCACAGGCAGCTGCGGCGACGGCGCCGTGGGGGCGGCCGCAGCGGCGCGGATCGGCGCCAGCCACGCGGCGGCCGGCGGTGGGCGGCGCGGCCGTCTAGGGTTCCATTTTTATTTTTTGGCTAAAAATTATCCCGGATATCCGATGAAAATTCCCTGATAGTTTCCGACCGTTTTCCGATTCCGTCGAATATCACCCTTACTGTATTCGTTTTCATATCCGAGAAAAAAATCCGAATTCGTTTCCGAATCTGAGAAATTCCGGATAGTTCTGACCGAATTTTTCCGAATCCGAGAATTGGTCCGTACGGACGGAAACTATCCGAACCAATTTCATCCCTAGTGAACACACATCAAAGCTTGGCGCATATTATGTAAGGTCGGGTGCACCAACGCAGAGAGAATATCCATTGCTTAGGAAGTCATTTTCTTTGGTAGAAGTGCGAGCTAAATTACCACCTCCATCCCAAAATATAAACATTTTTAACTATAAATCTGGACAACTGTGTATTCAGATTCATAATCAAAAGTTAGTATATTTTTGAACGGAGGGAGTAGCTACTACCAATGCAGAACGGAGCTACTCGCTCCGTCCCAAAATATAGGAAGTTTTAGGGTTGGACACGGTTATTAAGAAAGTAGATATAAGTGAGTGGTGGAGGGTTATGATTAGATGAGTAGTAGAGATAGTGGAAAAAGTGAATGGTGGAGGGGTGTGATTGGTTAGGGAGAGAATGTTGGTGGTGAAATTGTTATATTTTGATGCAAATCCTGAGAGTTAAAAGTTGTTATATTTTGGACGAAGGGAGTAAATCAGTATATGGTTCCACAGGAACTTTCCAAACTTGCGTGCTGTTTTTTTTCTCTCTGTTTTTTTTTTTTTTGCCAGACCAGGAAAGTACGGTGGTTAATTAAATTTATTAAGAAATCAAGGAGCAAGTACAATGGTCAAAAGACAATCTTTTTGCTCTCAAGTAACTGCCGGTTTTGACATTGAGTTGTTCTAGTTATTTTAACCATCGATAACTTTTGAATGATCTAACCATTTAGCATCAAAATTGTATCAGATTTGTAAACAAAAGTATTTTACTAATATCTTGCAGTTTAAATATATTCAATTTAATATTTTTAAAAAACAGCTGTCCAAATTTGTTCACTTTCGATAATAACTGATAAATATTTCTGAACAGAGGGAGTACCATACATACTTAGAGCTTCAAACAAGCTCATCCGATAAAATTAGTAAAACATGTTAGTTCTAAATTTTAAGGTAAGTAACATTCAAAACGGCGAAAAACAACAACATTCTATTTCGTTCGTCGAATCAAACCCTAAGACATCCTCCTCCGATTTCTCTCCATCTCAGCAACCTAACACTACTAAAGGCGAAATAAAGGCTGATGCTATAATGTCACGTAGTTGCAACCCAACCTCGCAATCAAGACACCACCCATCCTTTTTCTCGCACATCTGCTCTAGTAAGGCGTTGGATAGAATGGGCCTGTGGATTAAAAAAAAAAAGTTGCTTTACGCCTTTTCCTCACCATCAAGTCAATTAATGATCCTAGACATCGAAAACATGACGACGACCTTTTGTTATTGACTGATTTAATTTCAATGGGCATGCATAGAGCTGGGTTTAGGTGGGTTTACCATTTCCTCATCATCTCTGCGTCGTGGGTTGAGTTCTTTTCAACAACTCGAAATGATAAATTTCTCTTTTTTTAAGCATGTTTCTCGAACTCTAAATGTTGCATTTTAAAATTTTTTATATAAAAGTCTTTTAAAATTAAATAAAAATTATTTCAAATTTATAATAGTTTATACATAATTAATCATACGCTAATTACTCACTTCACTTCGCTTAACAGTACGCGATTAGCATATGGCTGTTTAGCATGTAACCATGCATATCGCGTGTGCTTCACTCGTTTGTGGAGACTAGCATATTGCCCCTGCAATGTAATGATATTTTAATTAAAGTAAATTATTATTATCCCATTTATTACCATTATTTTTCATATATATTATCTTTTAATACTGATATATGCATAATATTCACTCTATTCCTTTTTCTAAAACAAAAGTCAGGAATTAGTGCCAGGGTTGGTTGATACATAGGTCCACTGGCCTCAACAATCTATTTTCTTTTTTTTAAAAAAAAAGGGAATTATAGAGGATGGTGGTATATTAACCACCCACCACCATCACTAGCTACTCCCTTAAAAGGGGTACGAGTAAAGAGTATGTAAACTGTGCTATGTTTTCATGACCGTATCTTTTGTGAAATCAAGGTCTTGATTTAATATATGTATTGAACAAATTGTCAAAGTAAGTGTTTATTAAAAATATGGTAAGTAATGTTTTCAGTTGGTGAACAGTACAACATTGGGTGGCCGGTCATACAGGGTGGTGCATGTCGGTCAGACCAGAGGTATCTGGACGGTCTGACCAGGTTGCCCAACGGTCGGACCGACAAACTCCGGGATGTAGTCGGTTTTTAGGTTGTTTTCATGGATTTCAAGATTGTTTCATGTTTATGACTACTAGATGGTTTCTATTCATATGTGATACTATTATATGCTGATGTGAGTCAAATTGATGCGAACTTGAACTAAGATATGTAGTTTCTTTGTTCATGTGCAAGTGTTGATTGCGGTCATAGGAGTATAGCCGGTGATGGATCGGAACTAGGCTTGGAGAAGTTGAGATCCAGACGGTCAAGGATATCACGCGGGATGCTCAAGCTAGATAACAATGCATGTGGATGTGAATGTTTCCATTTGGCATATACGTGGTGTTGTGTGTGTATGGAAAGATGATCAAATTTGTATTGGAGTCCAAGTTTGGAAAGATTGGAGCGTTGAGTTGTATGGGGATATTGTTTCTTTGGTTTGATAGGTTTCCTATGTGATTAGGAGTCCTCGTTAGTTGGATTCATTGCTAGTGGCAGCCACGTTATAGGTATAAATAGAAAGGGATTGAGGCTAGAAGGATATTAACTTTTTGGGAGAGAAAAGTTAGGGTTTGCTTCGTGGTTTTAATCGTAGCTCGTGTGTTGAGAGATAAGTGCTTTAAATGCACTTTGTAAACACATATTAATACAATAAAGTTGATCTACTTTTAAAAGTTTCGTCAATATGTGTTTTTTGGATCCGACGGTTTGATCGGAGTGTATAGGGTGGTCTAACTGACGACGTGACGTGGCGGTGGTCTGACCAGCAGCAGGGAGATGGTATGACCAGCGGCATTGAGGCGGTCTGACCAGCGGCTTCACTCTCGGTCTGACCGGCGGCTAGTGTTCAGTCTAACTGGCTTTGATCTGGTGGTTTGACCGACGCATCAACATCAGGATTGAGTGTTATTCTAATTTTGCAAAAGCTTTTTTTTTTTTGTGTGTGTTCATCTCCTCTGGTGTGTTTGGTTTTTTTGGCCGATCCTACGTCCTGCATGACAAGACGTGCGCTTTTCTTTGTAGTTCTGTTCTTTAGGTGAAGATTCTTCTTCAGGCCTGTTTAGTTCGCGAAAATAAAATTTTTGGGTGTCATATCGGATGTTTGACCGAATATCGAAAAAAATAATTTCAGAACTCGCCTGGAAACCACGAGACGAAACTTTTGAGCCTAATTAATCCATCATTAGCACATGTGGGTTACTGTAGCACTTATGGCTAATCATGGACTAATTAAGTTGAAAAGATTCGTCTCGCAATTTTTCCCCTAACGGTGCAATTAGTTTTTTTTATTTATCTATATTTAATACTTTATGCATATGTTTAAAGATTCGATGTGATATTTTTGGAAAAAAATTTTGGCAACTAAACATGGCCTATACTCGATCACCTATCGTTTAGCCAGAAATGACGTGGATATTTTAACAGAAATTAAGGCCCTGTTTACATGGGACTAAAAATTTTAAGTCCCTGTCACATCGGATGTTTGGAAATTAATTATAAATATTAAACGTAGACTATTAATAAAATCCATCCATAATCTTGTACTAATTCGCGAGACGAATCAATTGAGCCTAATTAATTCATGATTAGCCTATGTGATGCTACAGTAAACATTATCTAATTATGGATTAACTAGGCTTAAAAAAATTGTCTCGCGAATTAGTTTTTATTTATGTAATTAGTTTTGTAAGTAGTCTATATTTATAATACTCTAAATTAGTGTCTAAATATAGAGCCTAAAGTTAAGTCTACTGGATCCAAACACCACCTAGAGTGCTGCAAAAGCCGCCGTGTTGCAAACGGTTAGTCCAAACACCAGTTCGATCTAGTTGTTGTAAGGTGACTAATTTCATTCTCGTAGGCTATGTTGTAGTAAAGTGCTGCAAAAGCCGCCGTGTTGCTTTCGGCTTGGTTTTCATCCACAAGTGTAGGAGTCATTGCATTGGTGCATACTACACTACTCGTAGTCTATTGAAAACGATCCGTCATCTTAATCGCTTCATTTCCAAAACTTCGTTCAAATCCACATGTACCTTTTAAGAGTATAGCATATACTCCCTCCGTCGCAATATATATAGCAACCTAAGATAGAATTATACTCATCGTAGGTTGCTACATATTGGAACAGAAGGAGTAACAATTTTTTTATATATCATTGAGTGATGAAAAGTTCCATAATAAAGGGTATTCAATTTATCTTGTATGTGGTCATACTCGTGTGGATGGAAATAAAATGCAAAGCTTTCCTTCTTTTTTTTTTTTCGTGGGCTCTAGATGGTAGTTGGAGGTGATGCTGCTGCTATTTCTAAGATTTTTTTATCCACATCATTTATTCATCATAAATTTAAAAACCAACATTTTTTTTATAATGGAATAGAATCCCGGCCTTTGCTCAGGGAGCTACAACCAATTATTACAACAATTCAACATAATAAAGAAACATAGTCTAAAAAACAGGAGAACACCAACTACTAAAGAAGCGCACAACATGAAAAGTTCACAAAATTATTAAATTCTATTTGTGAATCTCCATTCAAAGTTAGCAAAAAACTACATAACCGTTGACTCAAGATTGCGACATGCAATATTCACTAACTTTATATTTTTATCACACTTTAGTAGTTGAGCCTAAGACGGGAGCCAATATGTTACTCTAAAAAGAACCTGCATATAAGATATAGATAGTGACTTGTCAAAAACCATATCATTTCTACACAACCATTTAGCTCAACAAATAGCAGATGCTCCAAAAAGAATAAGTTTGCTAGTTTATTTATCAACCCTCACCAGCCAATTCTCAAACATATAAGATATACTAAGCAGAGTATTTAAACCAGAAGAAAATTATAGAGCTCTACAAAGAAATCTTGGGTAGTGATATTCCACAAATAAATATTGAATAGTCTCGTTTTTCATATAGAAACAACATCTCAAACTACAATGACAATTCATCCTTGCCAAATTGTCCTTCGTTAACACAACCCCTTTAAGCATATGATACATGAAAATCTTAATCTTAAGAGGCATTTTAAGTTTCCATAAAAATTTATTCCTTTCAATGTAGCCATTATTAATTAAGGCTAAATACATAGAACAGACTGAAAATTGACTATTTTGATGAAAAATCCATCTAAATACGTCATTGTCCTCTGTCAAATGAATATGCACAACTAAAGCATACAAATTATGTCAATTAGCCAAATTCCGGCCTACTAAAACTCTTCTAAAAGAAACATTCAGTGGAATAGAAGATATAACATTTGCAACTGAGGAATTTCTCCTTCTTACTATAGCATAAAGCGATGGGTATCTATCTTTAAAGATATAGTTTCCTACCCATTTGTCCTCCTAAAATCTGACTTGTTCACCATTATTCGTAATCCAGGAAGCCATATTTAGAAACATGGTCTTAACTTTCATAAGACCCTACCATTGTGAATCCCCTTAAAAAAACCAACATTTACTTGGGCACAAATCAACTTCTCTCTTTCTTTGCTATTTTTAGTTTGTGTGGAGCCTGCTCCTTTCATAAGAGATGACTCATCCTTTCTCACTTTCTTTTCTTTCCTTCACATTATTATTAATTTAAGCCCATATGATATCATGGGATTGTGTTTAGAGGCTTATAGTATTTGGAAATGGTATAGATATGTAATCAGTGAAACCGAGGATTCTGAGGTATCGTTGAGTTAATATAGTGCCACCTAGGTATCTTCTCATCTTTCGACCTTCAGTACAGTACCTGTTACCGGTGTGGACTGTGGAGTCTTGGCTATACTCATATTTCCTCTGTCCAAACAATAAATTTATTTATAGCATCCTAAGAAAAAAATTAGTAGTAGTAAAAAAAACCAAAATACCCCTGTTGAGTAGCATGGATGAGTGGAGAGATAAAGAGTATTGAAGAGATAAAATTTCTCGTTTTATGTATCAATGACGAGCAAAAGGCTAAGAAATTAACTTATTTTAAAACAAATTTTAAACTTGCAAAACAACCTAATTTAGGACAGAAAGAATGGTAACTAAAATAAGAATGATGTACCCTATTGGGGATTAAGGTCAATACATGGGGATTAAGGTCATGTTCAAGGATAAAGCCTAATATAATCTCTTAGATAATATAAAATTATTTAGACCATATCTTTATAATAGTTAATACAAGAAATACTTTAGCAATTAACTTAGAAAGAATAATTCTTATTACTGTTATTTCCTTATTTTATCTTCATGTGACTATGTTTTTATTTTACTGACGGTTAGAGTCGGTGTTAAGGCCTCGTTTGGCACAGCGCGCTCTGGCTCCCAACTTCAACTTATCCAGAGCTGAAGCTGTGCCAAACGGTATAGATTCCATATTTTTTGGAGCGGAGTTGGCAGAGCCGCTCCACAAATTTGTTCTACGGGGGTGGAGCTAGGTTTTTGCTGCTCTATAACTCCATTCCACCTCAAAAGACCCGCTACCCTTTAATTTTTTCACGTATTTAGACCATATGCCACTTTACTACCCCATTCACACTCCATCTCCTCCCGTTCTGTCTCCTCCCCCTTTTCCTCCTTACAGCAGCGACCGGCAGCGGCGGTGTCGGCAGGTGCGCGGGCAGCATCAGCGGCCGGGCGACGAGTGTGTTACGGCGGCCTGTAGGCTAACCGCCGGTGGTAGCAGGCGGTGCACGGGAGGGGCGCGGGCCCTGGGAGGGGCGCAGGTGGCTGGAG
>CM020184.1:10758548-10785868 GCA_009805545.1 Oryza longistaminata
GGCGGCCCGTGGGCTGACCGCCAGCGGCGGCACGCGGGCGGAGCGGCGGTTCCAGCGGCAAGACAACGCCAACCAGGTGTTCGACGAAATGTCAACAAGTGATGTGGTGGGGTGGAGCTAGCCAATCTAGCCAAATACCCACTTCAGCTCCTGTAGGAGCTAGCTCTCACTGGAATTGAAGTTGGGAGCTAGGAGTTGAAATTTGGAGCCCTACCAAACAGGCCCTAAGTCATTGTTAGCCAAACAGGCCCTAAGTCATTGTTAGCCATGATGTTTGTGTCTTCTCTTTCTTTCATTTTAGCAAATATATTCCTATTAAAAATACTAAGAGCCCTTTATTTGTGATCATTGTACATGCCGTAATGGTCATATGAAAAAAGAGGAAATATGCCACGCGAGCCTACACGATCAAGTTTCATGCTGCACACAGTTAATCTACAAGCTTAACTAACGGACAAAAGGCGCTAGCTGTCAGTTTACTATGATTATCAAAGTTGAAAAATGGCGTGTACTGTGAACATGTGATACGGGTCTATCTTTGCAATAGAACGATTACTGATTCACACTCAAACGCAGTCCAATTAATAAACCGCAAAATTTTCTTCAATAGTATTTTAGGATCGATATGGTAAAACAGTAGGTGAAATCTCGCGCTTTGTTGCGGAAGGAATGAATGAATATATGCTAAATATTATAGAATACGATGAATGTTAAAATATTATAAAAATGATATGAGTAAGATCTTATATGTTAAACTGTATAATATTAAATTCTAAATGATGTGCTATACTTGCCAGTGATTTAAGTTGTCTGTGAGCTGTGGAAGATAAGAGATAAGGTAAGAGAGGTTGATGTGGAATGTAGGAGAAATGAAGAGGTCAGGTCACGGAAAAAACATATGCTATTGGTGGGATACGCGTAGGCTACGATAGTATAAATCAAAATTTTCTATCGCGTAAATTAGGAGCCATGCAAGTATTAGATCATACATCGTTACCACTTGACGCGCTGCGCAGTGGAAAAATACGCTAAGAAGTCGAAGGAATTCTCGCGAAGTAGCGCGCGTCGATGTAAAGGAAGTAGTCGATCGCACCGGCTCGACCTTCTCCTCCTCATGCGTTCTCCTCACCGTACTCCCACGCCGATCAGCACCGCAAACCAGTGGTGCCTCTACCGGTATCCACACGTACAAGGACGGAACGCCACGCGCAGATGTGCTAGCACCCTCGCGCGGCTAGGGTTTTGCTCGGGGAGAGGGAAGTGACGGCTAGGGTTTCTCACGTGATGCAATGCCTTCGCCGGTCACACCCCTCACGAATATATAGGATCCATCACTCGGGCCTCCAAGGCCCGTAGGATTCCTATTCGGATCCCTATCCGAATTAAGTTCATATTGGATCTCCATCCAATCCCCTTATTCCGGCCCATTAAACGTGTGACCCTGTAGGTTCATGTACACTCGGCTGTAACCCGAAAACTCCTTTTCGGTCCACGCGTCAACAACGGCCCCTAGCAGAACGTATTGACCCACCAGGCATACATAAAGATCATATCGGCTGAACCTCTAGTGTATACTTGTATTAATCCATTTGCCTCACGATATCGATTAAGCTCAAGGCTAGATATGTGCCATCCTCTAATTGCTCAATCATTCACTCGAACCTGTTGATAGATTATATAACTTGTGATTGACTCCTCAATCATCTTTGGCATGGCCATGCACTTCCATAATCTACAACATCGATGGGTCCAGAGATATCTTTCCATAGGAGGAGCAAATCCCATCTTGATTATTCATATCTCACTACATGTTTCATAGCATACCCGAAAACTACTTTTATAACTACCCAATTACGGAGTAACGTTTAGCAGTCCCTAAGTAAGCTACTCCACATGTTGCTCGGCACTGACGTCACACCGACGTTAGTGCCAGGTAACCATAAGATCCGGGACTAATGAATTTTTCCACTGATACCCTCTCCAATCAGCTACATCCGACACTGATGGGTTGATCATAAGTGATGGGTTACAGTACTACCCCATACTGATAAGACATTGGACCTACCCATCAATGTCTGGTCTTACCAATACCCGGCACTGTTGCCTTGTTATCTACACTGGGTATAGCATCCATATAGCGGGTTCTTGTTTTTATGTGCGGGAAACCATAATCCGTGCCAGATTTCATTGTGTAGTAGTGTCTGATGTTCTGTTGTGTAGTAGTGTCTGTAATAGTAATTGCTCCCACCTATGTCTCAAAATGTTGTAATCTAGAATAGGATGGCTCACACTATCGTAGGTTGTAACATTTTGAGACGGTCTATCCTAGGTTGTAACATTTTGGGACGGAGATAGTAGTTGATGGTCATATGAGATATTTGCATGGATGTTGAGCCTTAGTGGTTATCAACTATAAAGAAGTTGTAGATTACTATACGATTGTAAAACAGATAAAAAAATATTATAAAAAATATATAGAAGTTTACGTTGCAAAACGTTTCCAACGGTAAATCTGCGAAAAAACAACATTTGAAAATGAAAACCTAACAAACTAACAAGAAACAGAGTCTCACACACGACAGAGTGGAATGAATTAGCCGGCCTGCAGCTTTAGAGATAGTATCGTTCTACGCCCCCATCACATCAGTCCTCCATCACTATTTATATGCAGATAGACTTCAATTAGTCATCGGTCGATTCTACAATTTACCATTGAAAAATCACAAGTTCTATAATATAGTCTCTTCGTCTTAAAATATTTACTTTGATCGGATACATATCATAATACTATAAATCTGAATACGTTTAGCTCCCTATTTAGATTCATTAGGACGTGTCACATCCGACTAAGGTACCTTAAGTGCTGACGAGTTCAGCTAAGTATAGAACCGTATAGGTAGTTGAACTCGTCAGGCCTTAAAAAACGAGACTATTTTGCCCTTTAAAAATAAGTAAATCTCATAAAACTCTATTTATTATGATCCATGTTATACAAAACCATATAGATTTTAGCATATGACACATAACCTCGGCTATTATGGTAATAAAGTTTCACATCACCACACCGCTGACAATTTGAACATACTCGTATTCAATTTTTTTTAAAAAAGCTGTTATAATATTTAAATGATGGATAAAACCCTCATAAATTTAAGATGTGATTGTAGAGCGTAGTTAGATCAAACTCAAAATGATCAGTAGCATAGTTTTGTGAAAATTTAGGATCATAACATCAGGGATTATGTACCACTTATCAAAAATACCGGTGGTCTTGTGCAACATGGAGTAATTTACTCTTTAGAAATTGACATAGATGTTATCAGATCAGTCAATAAAATACAAACTTGTCAGATCTGCCAATAACATGCAAAAGTTGTGTTATTCTTTTTTGGGTGATTTTTTTTCACTCGGGGTGGGTGATAAGATATAATCTGTTAGACGTGACAGTCATCTCTAACGGACAGAGATGACAATCATATCTGACGGGTTAGAAAGAGCCATCCGCCACAGGTGAGTAACCCATGACAATTCATTTATATCCGGCCCATCAGAGGTGTTACTCAACACTCATAGGTCTCTACCTGTTAGAGGTGAGTAGAGTCATCTCTGATGAGGACCAAACTTGTTAGAGGTGATGGTTTGGATGCATCACATGTGACTTTGACCTGGCGTGGCATCAATTATTTTAAACTTCGAAAATACATAATAAAATTTTTGAAAGCAACCTTCCTATAGGAATTCTTTTACATGATACATTCTGTTTAGAGAATCTCCAACAGCCTCTATGCTCCACTCTCCAAGCTAAATTTTAGCCATTCTCACCAAAAATCGTCCTCTAACAGCCTTTCCAACCAGATGGCTAAGCCATCCGGCTGGCCAAAACATCCGGCTGGCCAAAACCCTCTCTCCACTAGCCAAATTTGGCTAGCCAAAAATCACTAGCCAGCTGTGGGTCCTACACATATTACTCGTCCCATCTCCTCTCCGCTCCTCACATCGGCTCGCTCGCATCGTATCGGCGTCGACGGCAGTACAGAGGAGAGAGGCGCCGGAGCTGCGACCGCCGTCGCCCGCCGCGACTACCGCCGTCGCCCGTTGCCGTCCTCCGCGACCTCCGCCGTCCTTCGCGCCGTCGCACGCGCCGTCCTCCGCGCCGTCGCTCGCCACGACCAAGGGTGAGGAACTCGCGGGTCTGGGCGTGCTTTACCGGTGCCGCCATTCCGCGGAGCCCCGGGAGAGCAGAGGGCGAGGAGGACACAGAGGAGAGGATGGGGGCGACCAGGGCACATAGAGAGCTCGACGGAGCAATCGACATGGTTTGCTACCTACGAACTACGGGCTACCCGCCGGGGCGCCCCCCTCGCCGGCGCCACCACCCCTCCACCGGCGCCGCCCGCGACGGCGCCATTCGCCTCCGCCAGCGCCACCCGCGACGCGGCGCTCCGCCTCCGCCACCAGCTTGGCGCTCAACGCAGGTCGCCGCTTCCGCCCCCGTCGCCGGACGACGGCCGTGCTGCTGCGGGGACGGGCGGCCGCAGTGGCCGTCGCCACCGCCATTGTAGGGGCCATTCGAGCGAGCTGGGTTGCTAGCTAGCTCTAGCTCGAGATCTGAAGGAGAGAAGAAGAAAGAGGGGGAGAGAGAGAGAGGGGGGAAAAAGAGAGTTGAGGTTGACATGTGGGTTCGTTGTTATTTTGGAGAGGATTATAAGAGAGTCTGTTGGAGTGACCATCTAGTTTTACTAGCCAAATCAAATATATAATTGGCCATATGAGTGTTTGGAGAGTCCAATTTAGAGAGGCTGTTGGATGCTCTTAGTACTTTTGGAAGCAGGTGCATGAACAAGGATGGATTTTCTCATCCTATCCGTCTCAAAAGAACGCATCTTAATTACACCAATTAGAAAACACAAGAGAAAACACATTAGCGTGATGGCGTGTTGTAAAACCTGTGTTCGTTAATGACAAATCGTATAGAATCGAGTGCTTGTCAATTCTCTAAATTATACCTCGTCCAATCAATAGCTTCTCCTTCTCACTGCACGCTTCCCTCCTCCACCTCCCCACTCGCGCCATTCGCGTCGACGCCGCTGGCCGGCGCGGCGCGGCGGTGCGACATGGATCGTCTCCTGCTCGCACCGTCCGCGGTGGCGCTGCTGGTGGTGCCTCGGCGTGGGTTCCGGCTGCCGCCGCTGACCCGCAGATCACGCTGCTCAACCTGGGGTGCAGCCAGTACAACGCGACGCCGGCCGCCGCCTTCCTCGCCGCCCTCAACGCCACCTTCGCCGTGCTCCGCGCCAACCTGTCGTCGGCTGGTGGCTTCGCCACGGCGGCCGAACCCGCGCCGCCGCGCCGGCGTTCGCGATGGCGCAGTGCCGCCCGTACGTAGCGGGGCGGGGCGACTGCGCCGCGTGCTTCGACGCCGCGGCGTCGCGCCTCCGCGCCAGGTGCGGCGCCGCCAACGGCGGGCGCGCCATCCTCGACGGCTGCGTCGTGAGGTACGAGAGCGCCGCCCTCTTCGACGGCCCGGCCACGCTCCCCGGAACACCAGGTATGCAATGGCACCGCCGTCGCCGACGGCTTCTTGCCGACGCGGCGCGTGGGCTCGTCGGTGACCTCGCGGCCGCCGCGCTCGCGTCCCGGGGCTCGCCGCGGCGGCCGCTCGCGGCGGCGTGTACGCGGCGGCGCAGTGCGTGGAGACGGTCGGGGAGGGCGGGTGCGCGCAGTGCCTGGCGGTGGCGGCGAGGAACATCGACGGGTGCCCGCCGGACTCCGACGGCCGCGCCGTGGACGCCGGCTGCTTCATGAGGTACTCCGACAAGCCGTTCTTCCCGGCGAACGCGACCATAGACCTGGCGCCATACTTGCGATCACCTGGTGAGTTGACTCAGTGTTTTCAATTTCGTTTTGGGCCAAAATTTTGGGATTTCGGTGACAACGAAATTTCGAAAAAATTAATATGTTTTTCGCCAAAATGATTTAAGAACTTAACGAAATTGTTTGAAAATTTAACGAATTTTGACTAAATTTGAATAAACTTAGACCAAATTCCGAAAAATGGGATAACCCTAAAATTTCGGCCGGTATTTGGTTGCCGAGGGAGGCGCAATTAAACTGAAATTGTAAACCATGACTCCATCGTTTCTTCATAGCTTTGCGTGGTTTGTTTCCCAGGAATGGTGGATGTGGATTCAATTTTTCCTTGTGGATGTTCCTTCGTTTGTTTTAGAATGTTTTAAAACTTCACAAAATTACAGAAATGATTCTACACTACAATCTATTTCACTAAAAAACTCATCCACTCAAAATCGTTGGGCTGAAAATTTCCCCCTTCGCGTATATGAGAAGTTGATTAATTGGACCCATTTATTCCGACATGGATTCATAGAGTGCCATATCAGTCAGTTCTAGCTCATCCACCATGCCTGTAAGGTTAGTCCAACTCAAGCTCGTTCTTATGCCGTTTGTTGACTCGAGGTCAAAGGACTTCTTTGCTGTGAGCGAGAAGCAACATCGTTCTTTGATAGACAATGGGTTTAAGTTGGACTCACAACATGCTGGCTCAAATCAAGTGCCCTTATGCGCGGTGGGCAAGGTAGGGGCAATTTTAGCCCAATAGTGTTGGGTAGGTGGGTTTTTTTTAACAAAATGCATTGTGGGTGAGAGTCTTTAGAGTTGACAATTCAGATGGTTTATGAAAATTTGGCTAAAAAGTTATGAAAAAAAATTGAAAAATATTCTTACAGGACTGTCTTCTTTTAAGTGATTTTGATTAATTTTAGTCATTTTTTTAACCCGTGGATCTCCCATCAATGCTCTGTGCTAAAACAGCATTAGAGGGACTTATGTGGTGGGCTTTATTTCTGTACATGTTTTTGGGTTTTTTGTGAGCTTATTCGTTTTGTGAGTACGTTTATTTTTGTAGATGTCTTTGGGCTCACAAAGTGGCTTTAACGCGGGCTTTGTAAATACTATAAGGATAACTTTTCTTGTTGCTTCCTTGGGCCTTTCGGGATATAAAAATGGAAGAACTCCATTTTAGGTCCCTGAAATATACGTGGAGTTTTATTCACGTTCCTCAACCACGAAATCAGGTACATAGAGTTTCTCAACTTTTAAAACAGGTGCAACTTCTCTCCCATGCCTCCATCCTCCCTCGGCGTCACACTTCCAAAGAGCGTCGGCCCTGACATAACAATCTAATTAAAGGGCTTAGCAGTTAGCACATCCGCCATTCATGCAAAGATGATCAACATAAGAAGATACAAAGTCAAACCTCCCATGTTAAAAGCAAAGGATGGCTGATTTTTTTTTTCACTCAGAATGGAACTGAACTAATCTAAGAAAACTGAAAATTTTCCTAAAAAGGAGGAAATCAATTGAGGGTGCAGGATGATATAGAAAAAAGGAGAAGGGCGAAGAGAATGGATTTTCCATATATGAAGGAAAAAAAGAAGAGGACTTATGATGATGCAGAAAGAAGGAGAGGGGTAAAGCGGACCTCGTCGTAGCTGTCGATGCTGAGGTCGAGAAGGGAGGGAGACTGGAGAGATGATGGGTGATGATGATATGCATGTGGGCTAAACATCTGTTGTACTGTAATTTTCTCTAACTGGTCAACTACTGACATGTGGGTCCCATTGATCTTTTTTTATTTTTCTTCTAGTGGCACATAAGCGCCAAGTCAAACAAAACACACGTAGACGCCATGTCATCTAAAACCATCCATAATAATGTCAAGGGACATATTTTGTTTTGTCTTTTTAATTTGGGGGACATTTTACACCCACTTTTGAGGTTGAGAAACATGAATGAAACTCTAAGGTAAATCTTCCTTTAAAATTGAACCAGCGAAAAAGTCAGAAGATTAGAACAAAGCCCATAAAGTTCAGATGCCCCAAACCCACAAATTTAAACCTACACATATATTTTGGCCCAGATCAGAAGAATGAAATCTAAACAGATCTTAAAAACAAATTGATCGACATGATAACTTGCAAATGAAGAAAAAGGGCAAAGGGATATGTGATCTCTCAACTTAGGAGATATCCATATAGTTACGCTGGTAAAATAGAGTATTATTTAGGAGTGCAGGGTTGCATGCAAACTGTACAGATAACACATTTGAACCTTCAGACTTGAAGTAAACTTTGAACCTACCTCAATCATGCATATAATATAATGAAAAAACAGCGTGAAATCTCACAGGAAGTTAACAAGACTGTTGATGTATGGCTCCACGCCACGGAACTTCATTGTAGCCTGGTCGCGGAGTCTGAAACAAACCAGTGAAGACACAATTCAGATAGTTTTCTAGCTTGTTGCTATCTCTTTTTTCACACAAAAACAGTTTGCTACCTTGCAGCAGCCTGTGTCGAACCAAATCCAGCTAGAAAACAAGTATACAATGAATGCATGAACAAATTCTGACTCCTAATTAACAAAAAGCGCATTAATAGACTAATGTAATTGAGACATTTCCTCATGACAAAAACTCACCCAATACATCTCTTTCCACAATTAGACAAGTAAGGTCACACATTTGTTGCAGTACCACGGTCTTGTTTCTATTAGAATTTAGACATGTAAAACGTCATTTAATGCCTCATCAGAATGGCGCTCGTCCTATGATGGTTTATGTATAGTATAGTGGGATCACACTTCCGCTTGGATCAAAGCAATAGAGTGGTGGAGCTGCCAACCCTTCGCTCAGAGCCCCATCTAAAGGCTCCTGTCCGAAGGCATCCGCAGAGTGTGGGACACCTTTGTCCTAGCCCTAGGGCGTCGGATAAAAAGGTCAGATTAGGTCTCTGGAGAAGAGGGTCCATGCTTCTCTATATCCTCCTTGTAGAGCTCAGAGAACCCACTGAAAAGTTGGATTTTTTTTATCATGTCGCAAAGAACTCTATTCTTCACATAGTAACAACTAGAATGAAAAAAAGGGGAATGACAAAGCATCTGGAAATAAACGATTAATTTCTATCAATAAACTTGCTACAGAGAGATATTTCAATCCACTTGAAAGGCCCTTCTCCTTGCCTTCGCCCCGCATTGGGCTCCATGGGGAAGGAACGAGTTCAAATGCCTTCGGCTCCCCTTACAATTTGTTTTGCAAGGATATTTCAATCAAAGTGAAAACTTGTATATTTGAAGCACATGTTGTATTGATGGATGGATCATACATGGACATGTTGATTGTGAGGTCATTTTGTACATTTCAGGAAAATCTTCTACTGTTAGTTGTTTAAATTTTAGAGTCAATCTATTTACTTCAGGTAGTAGTGTCTTGAGGTTAGTTTAATGTATAATTTCACTTCGGGAGCAATAACATAAGGTTTGCTGAAGTACTTTCAATTAAGTATTATGTCTCTTGTTCAAAGCTTTTTCAGATCTCTCCATGCATTATATATGCAGGGAAATCAAATCACAAAGGAGCCATCATAGCTGGAATTTTAGGAGGTGTGGCCTTCCTGCTCCTTGGCCTATTGGCACTCTTGTGGACCAGGCAGGCTAGGAAGCCATCGAAGCCTCATAGAGGTAAACAACTATATGTTGTGTGAAGTATACTACCTTCTTAGACTTAAACTTGTCTTCAATGGAACATTAAGAGCATCGTCACCAAAACTAATTTGACATATTTCATGAATTTCTGAAATTAAACTACTTTAGACATTGGACAGGCTTTATCCCTGTCAATAGCCAGAGGCATACATGCTTTCATCACCACAATATCATTGAAAGCCCTTGATTCTTGATACGTTTTTGTGGTACATGAAGTCAACTTGCATATTTATAAATATCACGTGAGTATTTTGACTAGCTGCACACAAAATGGTATGTGTAATTTTGTCTTGAAAAGTACTTACATAATTTTAATTATCGCGGTTTATGAATATGTCAATACCAAGAAAAAAATAGGAGCTAAATTTGCTGTTTGGAGAATTTATCGATGCTCACTTCTTTGTGATCCGAGGGAGCAATAATTTCCGAATAAAAGACAATTATTGATCTCTGGTGTATGGAGAAGTTGTGTTTGTGCACAGCTGAATCAAGCAAAGCTCCAACTACATTTGTTTTGCATTTGCAAGTTTAACTAATTCCCATGTTTATAATGAATAAAAAAGGTACCACGACCAAGTTTTGCAAAATTCATTTTTCCATAGGAAGCAAATTGAAAAGAAAAGGAACCACTTAGCTTGTTTCTCTCTGACTGTATTTTTCTTTAGGAGATATACTTGGAGCAACAGAACTGCAGGGTCCAACAAGTTTTTACTATAAAGATCTAAAGGTTGCAACCAATAATTTCAGTGAGCAAAACAAACTTGGAGAAGGGGGGTTTGGAGATGTATTTAAGGTATTATAATCATCAAATATTGAATCCTCTGTACTGATTCTAAGACAATATGCAACTATAAATAGAATAAAAACCATCTGATCACCAGTGTTGCTATTTGACTATACAAAATGGCAAAATAAATACTTAAAAAAGTACATTTCTGACAGGCTTCACTGAAAAATGGGAAAATTGTAGCTGTAAAACGGTTAACAGTTATGGAAACTAGCAGGGCCAAAGCAGATTTTGAAAGTGAAGTGAAGTTGATTAGCAATGTTCATCATCGGAATCTTGTGCGGCTTCTTGGTTGCGCAAGCAAGGGCTCAGAATGCCTGCTTGTTTATGAATACATGGCAAATGGAAGCCTTGACAAGTTCCTCTTTGGTATGTTTCTCAGTTCTTTATTTTTCTTTTGAACACGTAGGAGATCTGTGTATCATTTTATTGAGCAAAGATGTCAGTTCTTTATTGTTTGTGTTGTTTAAATTTTTTGGGCACTTGTTGGACATATGGAAGCTTTTTTTTGGTTCATGTGACATTTCCATTTGACATCATACTTCTATTGGTACACACTCTGAGGGGATGTTTGGATCCCTGGCATGGGGAGCAGTTAATCTTGGCTAAGCTATGCAACCAAACGTTGATGTTAGCTTCTATAGGCTTCAGCCATGACGGGCTAGTTTATCCTTGCCAGGCAAGGCATGGTGATTGGGGGATGCAAACATAACCTTATTGATTGTTGTATATGTGCAGTTTAAGAGGGGGAATCGCATTGCTCAAATGTAGACTGAAGTTAATTAGCTTAAAGATGATCGTGCTAACCTACATTCTCTTTTGTCAATGCCCTCATTTTTGTCTTAATAGGCGAGAAAACTGTCACCCTCAATTGGAAGCAGCGATTTAATATCATTATCGGCATGGCTCGTGGCCTTGCATATCTTCATGAAGAATTCCATGTGCGCATCATACACCGTGACATAAAATCTAGCAATGTTCTTCTTGATGACGAGTTTCAACCAAAGATTGCTGATTTCGGTTTAGCAAGGCTCATACCTGATGATCATAGTCATCTCAGCACTAATTTTGCAGGAACATTGTAAGTTTGAAGATAAAAATATCGTTTTAAGGGCATATGTTGTGTTTCTAATTATGTTTACTTAAGCAGGGGTTACACAGCTCCTGAGTATGCCATCCATGGGCAACTCTCAGAGAAGGTTGACACATACGGCTTTGGTGTAGTCACTTTAGAAATAATAGGTGGCAGGAAGCTCAATGATGCAAGGTTGGAGCCTGATAGCCAGTACCTACTTGAATGGGTATCAGTCGTTCTAAAAACTTTTTTTTCTCTTGGACACATACCACATTTTAACTGCATATTTCTCATACAACCGTACAGGTGTTTGCGCTTATGATTATATTCGTACAATTCCTGATATGGATGTATTTGTTATTTTTTATTGTACATATTAAATTTGACAAAGTTATTGCCGAGATGGCATATTTTCTAATATCAAGGTTCCAGCAAAATTTGTCCATGTTAAGATCAGGACCAAACAATTTGAATTGTTCATTTTCAATTTGAGAAAGAAATGTCTTCGCAGATCATATGATCATCTTGTAATGACTATTAAGATCTTTTGTAATGAAAGACTGTATTATGGACATTTTGTTAAATGTAAATTTGATCATGCCTTCTTGTTTTACAGGCCTGGAAGCTTTATGAAGAAAACAACTTGATTGAATTGGTGGACAGATCATTAGACCCAGAAGAATACAATCACGAGGAGGTGAAAAGAACAATGGAGATTGCCCTTCTGTGCACTCAATCGGCTGTCACATCACGGCCAATGATGTCGGAGGTTGTTGTGTTGTTGCTGACAAGAAATGCTCTAGAGTACCAACCCGCTAGACCGACTTTTATCGATGCAACTCGTAGAGTACCTGGTGAAACATCAACCTCCAGTTCATCTTCTGCATCCAAAGCCACTGTTTCGATATCACAACTTTCGGCCAGGTGAATGGTGTTCTAAATAAATGTGCTTATTTTGATTGTGTGTAAATGCTACTTGTTTGTATATGTATCTATGTTCTTCACGTCAACAAGTGGATATTTACTTGTGAGTTGCACGTAGAACATGAAATCTCTTTTTTTTTCTTCTCTCTTGTCCTGTGCAGATAATCGCGACTTGCATGGCGTTTCTTCTCTTTTTTTTCTTTTGTGTATGTTTGGAACACATTTGAGTGAGAATTTGAAAAATATTGCTTTGATATTTATGGCATCCTAGGTCATGTGTTATGAGCATGAATTCTATGTCCCGAAATGCTATTGCTGTGGTGTTACAGTCCCGTATGTTCACTTACCCTTTCACCTGATTCTATGTATAGTATCGGAAGACAGAAAAAAGTTGGGTGTGGCCCATGACCTCTTTTACAATTCATCATCTATTTGCAAAAAAAAAAAAAAAGTGTAAATAGAAGAGTAGGTACTCAAAAATACCTCGAATGCTCAAGATTCAAGCTTTTAGCCATACATCACATGCAAGAATTAGTGAGGGTAGATAGATATATGTAAAATCTACAAATCAAATAGAAAATTTGGGGTTGATAACATAAAGAGCAATGAGTAGAATGAAATGTGAAAGCGTACCAAAAATAAAATATTAAATTGTATCTAGGTCTAGGAGATTTAGGCAATTGCAATTGCCTATCTTTCTTTTTTCCGAGTTGCTATTTTGATTTTTTAAAAATCAAGTCCTTTGAATATCTCTATGTCTTAATGTAGCAAATCATCAAATCATTGAGCCAATCATCCTACATCTTGTTGCGTAGCCCCGTCTTGATAATCTTCATTGCCGAGAAGACCTTCTCAACTGATGCAGTTGCCACCGGTAAAAGCAATGCCAACTCATTGAGATGATATACAAATGGAAATACACTATGCCTCTCTAGTTCAACCATATTTTTTTTGCAAAGCTTGCAAAATCATGACAAACTATAAACTCCTCGAGCCTCCACACATGAAGGATAAATGTCCGTAGTTGATTTCTTATAGCCTTGCGATCATCAAAAGAAAAATATGTAGATTATATGATCTACTATCATGAGTGCTTAGCCATCTATGATCACCTTAATGTGGAACAATTACGGTCACAGACCGTTGTTTGAAGCCATCAATGCAGTTTTCCTGGTTCCCTCTGCAATGTTGTTTGCCGGAATAGATGTAGAGGTAGCAATCCCTCGAACCGCTCCGGCGGCGTAGGGGAGGAGGTAGTCGTAGTAGTCGTGCAGTCAATATGGCGGCGTGCCTCAGGCCTCCACCTGCAAAGTCCTCGGACAGCACTATGACTCCCTTTCAACGCAACTAAGAATCGGGAATTAGGGTTTGGGATGTCAGGGAGATTGGAACCTTAAGAGAGATCGTCATATTTCTCACGGGCAGGCCTCCCCTTTTTATTTTGCGCCTAGAGAATCAGGGAAATCTTAATAAAAGGAAATTATTGGTGCTTCCAATCGTTGCAAAATTTAATTAAGGAAATAATTGTTATTTTAATCACACACAAATTTCGCACAGGCAACGGGTGGAAAAATGACCATAACGAGATTTTCTCCTGGTTTCCATGCCGAGAGATAAATTTCCCAACAATATCCTCATGATAAATCTTCATAAGCTGGGCAAGCCTATCCACATGATATTTAGACTAAAAAATCTCTAGGATCAAGAGAAGCAAAGCAAACAAGCAATTCAGAGGATACCTCATTAAAGCTACGATTCAACTTTGTGTTAATAGCATCTATTGCTGTATAAAAGGTATCAACAAGGAAACACATGGATGGTCGTGACATTGTTTCTCCCCTGTTTTCTTGATTGACCAATCCCTGGAACTGTATCATCCATATTTGGTATTCGCATATCATTATCCATGCAAAATACTTTAACCTCTTCATGCAAAGGTTCCCAACCATTGTTTCTCAAATTGATCAAATGGGTTTTCACCAATGTTCTCTGATTGACCGATCAGACCAGATCGCCATGGCACCGATTAGGCCGATCAGGTTGGTTAATCATTGACCAACCTGATTAATCGAGGCTGATCGGTAAAGTCTGTTGCCATAACCTAAGAACATATATACTATATAGTGCACAACATAAAGTAATAATAAAGGAATCCTTTGAGTTTTGACGTGTGCAAGAGTCCATGACTCCATATCCCAGTCGCATACTCCATATTTCTTTTGACTTGCTGCCGAAAATAACACTGAACTGAAATTACTAGCTAAAAATAAGACTTGGAGGCTGGGAGCTTGAGGCCTAGACAAATATATAAAATAGGGCAACTAAGAACATAATTAAACCAGCAACAAGGCAGCAAATCATAGTAGCCAGCAGCCCAGTATCCAACCAGTAGTAGTAGCACATAAATAAGCAAGTTCACTACAAAGTACAAACAAGAAAGCTTAAGTGCTCAACTGAACAACGCATAAGTTCCAAGGTCGAACACAAGCAGCCATCTAACTAATCAAATCATCATCCAAAAGAAAGCTCCCTCCATCTCCTGTTGTTGCTGCAGTTGTTGGTCCTCCTCCATCTTCATCCTTAGCTTCTGAATCAACATCACTTTGTTGTTCTTCTTGTCCACCATCTATTTGATTATCATCACTGTCATCTTCTTCAACAATATCTTGGACAACAGCAATTGTCTTCCTTGAACGCTTCCTTTTCCTACCATAAGTGACAGCAACACTATCACGAGCAGCAGCAGCAGCCGCCCTAGGCATGTCACGACCTCATAGAGTCCAAGTTGCACCAATAGCTTGATCAACCCAATTGAGATCATCATCAGCTGCTTGAACTACTTCACAGTTGTCATCAACTCATTCATTCTCCCACTGGAATTCTTCAAGGAGGAGTGGGTTGCATCTCGTTCCTTCGGAGCCAAGCTCTCTAATTTTCTTAAATCTATTTGCCATCTTCTGGTTGTAGCTAATATGCACCAACTTGTTCAACCTTTTGTGCTCTAATCAGTTCCTCTTTTTGATATGGATCTGCACATGAAAGATAAAACAAAGGGAAAGTCACATTGGTGGATGCAGTTAGTGACAAAATGCAAACTTTAGCTAGTACTAGTAGTAGTTGCACTTATATGGGCAAATGCACTTCAGTTGCGCTCACATCCAGAAGCTGAACATCAAAGACTAATAATCCATTTTGCAAAACTCCGGAGCTCAAATGCTAGGTCACCATACCGCCAGGGTTTCATTTCTTGGCTTTTCGGAAGTTTGATAATCTTTGTAATCTTCTTGGCGGTAGGACCGCCAATGAAACTTTCCCTCACGATTAGCAGCCAAGAAATCTGGATTTCCACGTCACTCTAGAATTGGCGGTTGGCCGCCAAGATATATTGCCTTGGCAGTTTTCAGGCTATCCTTGGGTGATTTTTGGCCGCAAAGAAAATTACGGATTCTTGTAGTGACCCCACCAAAGAACTGAAATGCAATAAAGCGAAGTGAGCGTAGCTCAACTGGTTAGGTTCCTTGTGGTGGAACCAGCCCACCAGGTTCAAACCCTATATTTGACATAGGTGCTCGCATTTACGGCTAATTATTCATTCAATGGTAGGCGACGTACCCGAGTGAGGCACCCGTGCCCCGTGGTGACTTCATCAATCTTGAGATATAGTAACCCAGTCCTTCGGAGGAGTTCATAGGGGTAGGGTGCGCGTGCATGCGTTCCACAGCAAAGGATGCACACAACCATGCTCATAATATTATCTGGATATGGCATTCCTTTCCTGATGATATGATCCACTCTATAAATCTAGGATTTTACTTTATTTTTAATGTTGACCAGTGGCGAATCTATAACAAAATTATAGGGGTTGCTCTTTCCTATTGTGTTATGATCAAAGACATAACACTACAAAGGTACAGCCACAAATTCAATAAAACAAAATTGTTCTTAACTGTTGCATTACTTTGTGACTGAAAACCACTCGCTTGTATAACCCCAAGATCGTTCCATCCATCGATGTAGAGAAATAAACCAAAAACTAATAACTTAATAAGTAAGGTCTAGTGACCAATCAGTCCTCTTAATCACCCATGGACCACTACATGTTGTCTTTGTTTGTTCCTTCTTCCATGTTTCAGTGTCGGGTTTTATAATCATCCAGTACTAATTGTTGGACGACACATCAGTGTCGGGTCTTGGCACTAACCGACACTGATGAGTAACACATCACTGATGAATCTTACCATTTGGAGTGAGATGACTAGACTTATGGTGCGAAAATATATCAATGCCATTTCTTTAGAATGCCTGGCACTGATGCCGATCACATCAGTGCCAGGGCCGAGTCATTAGAATACCCGGCACTGACGACCCTAACCATATTAGTGCTAATTTCGGATATATGAACTTAACTTTTTCATACGAACTTGGAATGCGACAAAGTTTAGACGAAAATTGTAGCTCTCGACAAGATCTATGATTTTGTAGTTGAAAACCTTTTCATTTGAGTTCTTTTAGATGCTCAAATTCAAGATTCAAATCCCTTTGCTAACAAGATTGATGTATAGGTGAGTTGGTAAGGAAAGGTGTATGTGAGGTAGAGATCTGAGTTTGAATCCTTGCAATGGCAAAAATTATATGCAATCTGCGAAAATAGATATTAATGGTTGGGCTTTGTATATAAATGAGTAAGGATGATATGAGTATTAAAAAATAGTTTTTTAGCCTAAATTTTGAATTTGGATCCGTATTATCAGTGCTGGGTTTAGCCCACACCCAGTACAGATAAACCCATATCAATGTCGGGTCTACACAAAACCCGACACAGATGGGCCCATATAAGTGTTGGGTTCAGAGAATACATGACACAGATGAGTCTATAAAGATTCTGCATAGGTGCTTCTAGGCACATTTATTCCTGATCGGGACCTGACACTGATGAAAGGGTGAAGCCTACTAACATACGATGATATGTCTTCTGATTTATTTCCGACACTGATGCTAGTTACAAAGTAGCACTGATGTCATTTTCTATAGTAGCGCCCCTTCATTGCTGCTAGTGTTTGCTTGCCTATTTGCTGATTTGTCTTGCTGGCCTGGCCTGCTCCTTGCTGGCTGTTGCCACTATGGTGATAGATGGACCGGGACAAGGAAGGTCGGAAGGTGAAGGAAGCAATGTCGCAGATGGACATCAGCGTGGTCATGACCATGGTTCCAGTTCGCATTCAACGGTGAAGCCTACTAACATACGATGATATGTCTTCTGATTTATTTATCAATATTTAAAGATATCTATCATGTATCAACTATGTTTTATGAATTGACTTATATTTGCAAATTGACATGTTTACTATTATTTTTTGTGTATGATGAATTATCTATGACGCAAGGATTATTGTCTTATGTAAAAAGAAAGAGACAATATTAAATGCTTGTGTTTGACTTAATTTATTGATTATACTATATTTTTGTGCGATTGTAGTATAAATATGGTATGTGTTATGTTTAGTTGTCCTTACGAAGTTAGCATCTTACTATCTTAGTCCCATCTTCTTTTTAATCATGCATCCGCCACTGTGGTTGTTCTGGCCTTCTGCTACACGCTACTCCTCACCTGAAGCTGTGCGGTTCCTGCTCTGCATGCAGGGCAGATGGTTCTGCCGGGATGGAGCTGGGGCTCATGCCCCAATAAGGGCTCGTTTAGTTGGGGGAAAGGAAAATTTTGGGTGTCACATCGGACGTTTGACCGGATGTCGGAAGGGGTTTTCGGACACGAATGAAAAAACTAATTTCAGAACTCGCCGGGAAACCGCGAGACGAATCTTTTGAGCCTAATTAATCCGTCATTAGCACATGTGGGTTACTGTAGCACTTATGGCTAATCATGGCCTAATTAGGTTCAAAAGATTCGTCTCGCAATTTCCTCCATAACCGTGCAATTAGTTTTTATTTTTATCTATATTTAATACTCCACGCATGTGTCCAAAGATTCGATATGATGGGTAAAGGGGAAAATTTTTGGGAACTAAACTGGCCCTAAGACCCAAAGGTTAATCTGCCCTTGATGTTGATTTCTTATTGTATGCCTGTAAATTTGGATATATAGGATACATCGACCTAATAATTGTTCGACAACAGGATGATCATAAAAGGCATTGTGATAAAATGTGGCTTTGTAAGGGGGAGAGACAGATTGGATCGATGACTGAACCGAAATGGCCAATTCTTTGTGCACTTGCTCTATACTGCCTCAAATATATGGTCTATTTCAAAAATTAAAAGGATCTCCTGAAACTTAAAGTATTTTTCTGGTTATTGTTGAGAGGCAAGGTAATGACATCGATATGTGCCTTGTGGTGGGATTGTGACAATTCAATGTTGATATATCTTTTAAATGTCGAGTCAAGAGACATGTACTATAAACCTAATGAAAAGGTTAGAACATGATATCTAAGCAATTCCAATATAGATATGTTTTGGAGATGCATAAGTTCATAGCATCTGAAAAGGTCCCATCTTCCTTGTTTGTCTTCCTTAACAGCTCAAGGATCTTTTTGCTTGTTTTCTCTTTTCAATATTATGAAGAATTTCCTGTACTGTCTTCCCCTTTCTTTCTGTTCACATGTCTGTGCAAGATACTTTCTACTCTGTTGTTTGCAGGGTGAGGATATGTCTTTTTTAAAATGCAGTGGGGAAAAAATGGTGCTACAAGTGGGACAAACCCATTTGTAGGCTGGCCCATAAGTCACCCACTTAATTTGCCTATAAGTGGGTTCACGCCTTCACGGGCTAACCGACTTATACTCTTGAGCTACAAGCAAAATTGTCGAGAAAATAGGATGCACCATTATGTATACTAAATATTTTATTATACTTTGAACGCATATGTTTAAACCATGGCGTTAGCATTGGAGAAACATCAAGATTTTAAATAGTGATGATAATATATGAAATTATTTTTAAAATTCTGTAATTATGTTGTCTTTGGCTCAAAACATTTCAGTTTAAATTACAATTGGACAAAGAGATTCAAGAAAGAAAGATGCTCTTAAGCAATAAAGTAAATTATTTTCAATAGTTCAGGGGTAAAATGAGCCTAAAAATGGTTTAGAGGGTAAGAGATCAAGGAAGTAGTTCAAGGGAGTAAAATAAACTTTTTTCCTTGTAGTTTAATGAACTTAAAGACAACCGTAACTAACTTGTACCATTTCCTTTGAGGTGAATTTTTCATAATTCAAGGAAATTTCTAGTGGCTTGGGACATCAAGTCACAGTTTTGCATTTTTTTTTTTACTAATATAGCATTTTGAATGTTGAGCATTATTTTTTTCTGAAAATCCTTATCTTTTTTCTAAGACAGTGATTTGGTATGTAGAATAGTTCAAATAGTTCAAGGGAGTAAAATGAACTTTGTTCATTGCAATTTGATGAACCTCAAAATTTCGTACTAACTCATATACAATTTCCTTTGAGGTGACTCATTTGTCAGAACATTCAATAATTTCTTGTTTTTCAAGGGAACTACTAGTTTCTAGGCACATCAAGTCACAAAAATTTGCGCTTTTTCCTAACGTAGCATGTTGAATTTTGAGCCTTATATTTCTGTAATTCTGTTGTTGAAAGCATTATCTTTTTCTTTTCTCAAAGGCAGCGATTTGTCATGTGAATTTGAAGATTTGATGTACTATACAAGAAGAAGATCAAGTTTTTCGTTGCCTTTTATTCCTGGACATAGTTAATACAAGGGATCTTTTGGATTGAAAGCATTGTATCCCAGCCCATGCGACTGCATGTCCTTTGTTCTAGCTACCATTTCAATGTTAGGGAAACTCGATAGCATCTCCTCTTGTCATGCAATTTCTGCTCCCTTTGTTGGGGTCAGCTGGTGTGGAGTTGGATCACTGCACAGAATTTTCATCAAATGATTAAATCTCAGCGTGCTTCTTTTCTCTATCCTTGCTTCATGGAACTTTTGCTCTTGGCTGCTTGGAATATTTGGAAGGAGAGAAATAATTTGTTTTTTAACGATGTCCAATCTGCTGTTCTCTCTTGGAAGAGAAACTTAAAGATGTATTTGAGTCTACATTTACCTACACTCATGGAAATTCATCGACATTTGGTGCAATCATGAATTGACCATCTGTAATTTGATTTGTTTCGCTTCTTTTTTTTACATAAACCTTTTTTTTAATATATATACCATGGATGCCTTCTCCACTGTACTCTCTTCAAAAAAGTAACACTCTAAAACAATCCAAGATATTAAAGCCCGCACCTCCATGACTATGTTATTATTTCCTATATTTTACGAATGCATATATATATGATGTTATAATAATATTATAGGAATACTATATGCAAAACTCGTGAATTAAGCCACTGAAACGCTGGTGATGGCCAAATATCAGGCCCCCGGGGGGGGGGGGGGGGGACATGTTCAGTTCGTCTGCGTGGAAGGTTATGAATCGAAGATCTCGCAGATAATGCAGTACAGGGAGTGTTGGCATGCTTTGGTGATAAGGTGACCATGGCAATGTGGGGGCAACATTTTGTTTTTCTTAGAGTAATGTGCAATTTTGTTTTGGAACTGTTGCACCAACACCTGCATGAGATTGATGGGAAGTGTCCAGGAAGATGAGAAGAAATCAAACCGGGTGCAAGTTGGATGAATCTATCACCACTATATTTGCTCCCATAGGCCATAGCAGCCTGGCACTAATTCCAAGTGATCACTGGAGCGAGACATTTGCATTATCGACATTGGTCAATTCGTTTGCAAGAGCTAAGTTCCCAACACTTCTCTCTCGTTTTACACGCGTACGCTTTTCAAACTGCTAAACGGTGTGTTTTTTACAAAAAGTTTCTATACAAAAGTTGTTTAAAAAAATCATATTGATCCATTTTTGAAAAAAATAGCTAATACTTAATTAATCACACGATAATGGACAGCTCCGTTTTCCGTGTATGGGAGATGGGTTCCCAACACCCACCTCCGAATATAATACTTAGTTTCTCTTGCTACTGTCTCAAGAGAGCATGTACCCTTTCGATTAAAGTGCTCAAGTAGCACATCTAGAACCTAGATTTAATTCCTCATCGGAGAGAATTTTAGACCTAGTTGAAAAGAATTTACTCGTTAGATCCACGTACAAACATATGTTAAGATCAACCTATGGAGGGTGGGCCCTCGTGTAGGGGGCACAGAAGTGCAGAACTCAAAGCACGGCTTAAGGACCCAGTGTTCGTGGCTTCACGGTTGGTTTGGCTGAGACTTTTTCTTTGTAATGAAAAGTTGTGTAGGCGGTCATTTCCCATTGGTCAATTTTTTTTTAAGTTTGTCTGATAACCGTATCATCAACTGCATCAAAATTTAATTAAGGTTCTGCTTGTCACGCGCAGAACGAGTGTAATTTCTTAATTACCACTATCAATTGTGTGATTCAACAAGATTATCCCATTCATTACTAGCTTGCATCCTCAGCGTGATTAAGAAAACACAAATGAAAAAAAAAATAAAGGAACAAAAAGCTTATCCTAGCCACGTACTGATAATGACTGCAGATGAGAAAGTCGATTGAATATCTGTGTTGTGTGCTCTGTAAGTGACGCCGTAGCACCTGCTGATTTTTACGACTAAACTTTGACGGATACGAATCGTTCCAACTATCCAACGGAAGTGATGTATATGCTTTTGTCTTTTTTTCTACAATCCGTCTACTAAAATGCGAGAGACAAACATATTAGCGTATTGCTTTCATGCCTTTCCGTTCATGCTCCATATAACACATGACCAAAATCGTGTCTGAACAATTGTATCACTTGATCATGGTCATCGAGACGGCTCCAAGAACATGGTTTCTCTTGCTACTGTCCCCTATCTTCCTCCTCCTACTCCTACACTACGCTCTGACCACATTCACCGTGAGCCGAGCAAGGAAGAACAATCTGGATCGCCTTCCACCTTCGCCTCTGGCGCTGCCGGTCATCGGGCACCTCCACCTCGTGGGCTTGCTCCCGCACGTCTCCCTCCGCCGCCTCGCTGCACGGCACGGGCGCCGTGCCGATGCTCGCGTCGCGTCGTCGCCGCAAGGCCATCCTGCGCACGCACGATCACGTGTTCGCTTCACGGCCTCGCACGGTGCTGGCTGATATCGTGTTCTATGGCTCCCGCGACGTCTCGTGTTCGCGCCCTACGGCGACCACTGGCGGCAGGCTAGGAAGCTCGCCACCACACACCTGCTCAGTGCGAAGAAGGTGCAGTCGTTACGGCTTGCGCGTGAGGAGGAGGTAAACTAGTTAGCTACTATAGATGCCAACTTGGCATGTACTTTCTCCCTCCATTTATGACGTTGTTGACTTTTCGCATAACGTGTGATCATTCGCCTTATCAAAAAATTACATAGATATTAATTTATTGTGAATTGTTTTATCATCGAGTAAAATATAATCTTGACTTAATAAGTCGAATGGTTAAACATTGTATGAATAATTCGAATGGTTAAACATTGTATGAAAGATCAACGGTGTTATACATCTCAAGAAATATGGTAGTGATAATATTTCCCTACTTCTGGCAGACCATGTTTCAGTCAATTTATTATATGTATTATATCTCATAGATACAACTTGTAAAGATCATTCTCCTCGCCAACATCTTTTGCTGAACCCCTGTAATATTGTATAGTTTTTCCACCATCTATTATAAAATTAAACTAGAGTAAAAACAAAGACAATCTGCCTTCACTTGCAAAGCCTACAAATTACCTTATTAATTGGAGAAGAAAATAATCTACAAGATATATAACTAGATGTGTGGTGGGGTGAAAAGAATATGGTACCACCCTAATGTTTGATAATTGACTTTTCCATTCCAAATTCCAAACACTATTTCCTATTCTTGAGGCCACCTATCATGACTTTTATGTATATTGGAAGGTGAAATATAATGCAGAATATTTGTGCACAATTTTAGAAGTTTATTGTAGCCTTTGCTACACCAAGTCCAATTAAAAATAGAAATTGTTACAACGTTGTTCACATATTACATTCTTGGATAAAATCCTTTGACCTTGTTTAGATGGAACTAAAACTTTTTAGTCCCCATCACATCGGATGTTTGGATACTAATTATAAATATTAAACGTAGACTATTAATAAAACCCATTCTATAACTCTAGAGTAATTTGCGAGACGAATCTATTGAGCCTAATTAATCCATAATTAGCCTATGTGATGCTATAGTAAACCTGCGCTAATTATAGATTAACTAGTCGTCAACCCGTGTGTTGTACGGGCTGAATAAATTGGTTAACAATAAAAAGTAATGAATTAGATTGAGAATTTTAAAAATGTGAATCATAGAAAAAGTGTCACATGGAGCATTGCATATGGAAGTTTAAATAATAAAGCACTATTTTCTCATTTGTGGATCAACATCTCAAAATCCAATTTATAATCAGTGATCACATGTTGAGCCCTAATCATCTTGTTTTTTTAGTAGAAACATGTAAAGAAAACAAATTTGGAAATAAATTAAGTTCAACCCAGATTTTGATGGAGAAAATAGCATCAAACCTGGAGAGTCCCCATGGCTGTCATTGCCTGTACCCAATCGACCAATCGACGTCAGTAAACACATGCCTCCAATGCATCCTTGTTATTATTCCTTGTTGTAGGTGGAATCCTAATTTGCCACATTGAAGGAGACCGATGAAATTAAAATTAAAACTGAGGATGTGTTTAGTTCAGGCCAAAATTAGAAGTTTGGTTAAAATTTGAACGATGTAACGGAAAAGTTAGAAGTTTGTGTGTTTGAAGAAAAATTTTGGAACTAAACTCGGCCTGAAAAGTTGAGTATATATGGACTGCATATAACAAAGAGACGATCCTCGGATAGACTGAACAATTATGGATTTTGACAGTGGCACATATAGATAGACAAAATGGACGCAGAAATCACCGAATGACATTGATAATTTGAAATTAATACCATGTGAAAATTTTGATATGAACCATTACAACTCAGTCCTAACTTGGATGGCCCGACTTATTCACCAACACTTCTCCTTATACAATTCAATTTTACCTTGCAAAGTAAGATAAACACAAATCAAATTAGTACTTATCCAAGCAGAATGTAGTCAATCTTTTGACATAACAACAAAAAATAATATGCCATAGGAGAACTGTTGAAAATTATCTATACTACAAATGGTAAAACAATCTGGGTGTAATGGTTTAATGAAAACATATGAAAACTATGCTCTTCAAAATGCAGCCAGAATAAAAAGGTACCAAAGTAATTAACTTCAAGAATAATGGCAATGTACCTGACCAGCATAATTTGCATTGTACCAGTGGTACCACATAAACAATAATTTAGCATTCAAAGGGAAATAAGTAGAATAGGAGCAAATTATATTGATAGTGTTAAACAAATTAATAATTCTAATAATTGCATTACCGCAACATATTGTGAAAATCAAGAGACATGCAATCTTAACGGAATACCTGTGGATTTGTGTAGATGCAATAACGATAGATGGATCTTATTAGATCCAAGGAAAGATTGTTGATATGTGGATTAACATCTGAACTGGTAAAATTCTTAGGGTCAAATATTATGTATGTAGTCGCTAACCCGTGCGCACAGGCTATTATCATTAAGTTTTAGTTATGTTAAGAAATTAAAATTCCAAGAATATATTTGACTAAATAAGTTGATCAAATGTTTATTAATTTCTTAAAATCTCTTCAATCCATGGTGCTATTATTTATGAAAAACTAATTAATTAAACTTATATTAAAATATTAAATCACTTATCATTTTCTAAATTATAAAAAAATAGCACTAAACTATTCTATGCAGGGTCATACATAATGTTTATATTATTTACGATTTGCATTATACTCACTCCATTTCATATTATAAGACTTTCTAGCATTGCCCACATTCATATAGATGTTAATGAATCTGAATTTAAACACATATATATGTCTAGATTCATTAACATATATATGAATGTGATAATGCTAGAAAGTCTTATAATATGAAACGGAGAGAAAGTCTTATAATATGAAACGGAGGGAGTATACAGGATCCAAATTAACCACCAAAATTTTTCTTTTCCTGTGAGATCCATTTAGATATTCGTTCCTACTCTACATAAAAACATAGGGTCCATCACATATTTTAACGTTAATGATAATAATAAAAGATAGGGTTTAATAATGTTTTTAACATAGGGTCCATCACATATTTTAACGTTAATGATAATAATAAAAGATAGGGTTTAATAATGTTTTTAACATGGTTCTACTACACACAACCTGAACTCAGTCTTCACTCAACCTCCTCGATTTCGAATCTCCCTGCTCCAACTCATTTTCTAGTGAAATCATCAAAGCCTCTACAATATCGTGTTTACACCCAAATTTGGCACCTAGGATTAAAATAGGAAAGATTGCCAAAATTTGGAAGTCTACCGGTTTCTCCGAGTGGGCCGGTCTAACCGACGTGTGTCGGTCGGTTAGACCGCCGGTTGAGGGCCGGTCAGACCGGCGGTGTGTGGCTGGTTTGACCAGCAGGTCCGAGTCCGACCCTGTTTTTGTCGGGTCTCGGGTTTCCTTGTTCGGGAAGGCATGTTTCGAGTTTCCTTTGGTTTCTATCCCGAGTTAGACGTGGAGAGGGGTCTGTAAAGGGCAAGACCAACCCCTATATAAGGGACATGGCCGGTTTATTGTAAAAAACCAATCTACTATCAATCAATCGAATCGTTTTTCATATTGCTTTTAGTTTTCTCTTAGTTTGTCCATCTTTGTCGGTTTGCGCCGTAAACCATCCGCCGCCGCTGCGAGAGTGCGACATCTCTTTGTAGGTTTGTCCTGAAAACCTTCCGTTTTGCCCATGAGACGGGTAGTTATCTAGAAATCGGCTCCGCTAGCCGGTTTAGTTATCAAAACCCATCTAGGTTTAGCTTTTTGCTAGATCGAGGTGGTTGGCGACTCTAGGATCACCGCAAGGCTTAAGGTGCTGCGATCGTGCTTGTCAACTTGTCAAAAAAGTTGCCAACACGATTTTTGGCGACTCCGCTGGGGAGGAGATCCGTTCATCGTCAACTCAACTTCGACTTCGCCATGATGAAGCCAACATCCAAGGCGTAGGTGGAGCCATCCAATATGATCCCGGTCACATTGGATGAGTTCGAAGGAGAAGATTGTAAAGCTATGGAGGAGTACATTTGATGAGTTTTTAAGGATTAAATTCGGCTCTCTTATGGACGATTACACATTAAAAGATAAAGCCTCTACGACTGCTAACCAACCTCCCATTGGTCAAACCGAAGGAACGGCGCACACGGCCGGTCCGACCGGGCCTGATGGCCGGTCAGACCGCGACGCAGCCGTCGGTCCGACCGGCCAGACGGCCAGTCAGACCGGGTATTACCCCGTTGGGCCGGTCAGACCGGCGCAATTATTCCTATACAGGGGATAGATCCTATGACTAATGCTAGTTATTTATATCATCTTAGAACAATTGATCCTCCTGTATCTACTGCTACGAGTAGTCCCCAAGTTCCCCCACATGTTCATAATGCTTATAATGATGTTGCTAGGGGATATCCTCCCGATACTAGACAAGGCCAATATAATCATATTGCGCCACAAACACAACCTATTAGGCCACCAAATCCACCACCAAATCAGCAAGGGCCTAATAATATGGAGGATATAATTAGTGATATTATTAAGAATAGATTCGGGATTGAGACTAGGAATCGTGCTAGAGCTTACAGAAAGCCGTATCCTGATTATTATGATAATGTGCCGTTTCCTTGTAACTATAGAGTTCCCGAATTTGCCAAGTTTAGTGGTGAGGATGGTAAGACCACATGGGAGCATGTAGGTCAATTTTTGGCGCAATGTGGTGACGCTAATAGTGATACTTTTAAATTGCGCTTGTTTTCTTTATCTTTGTCCGGTA
>CM020184.1:10803384-10830888 GCA_009805545.1 Oryza longistaminata
TTGATGAACTGCTACATTTTTCGGTTAAGTTCTTGACTCCTGAGTATTTCGTCATGCTTGCCATTTCTCCAGGCTATGGTCAGACTCATCATTGAGAGATACACGCGAGAAGCTGGTGTACGTAATCTTGAACGGAACCTAGCTGCATTGGCCCGTGCAGCTGCAGTCAAGGTTGCGGAGCAAGATAGTGCGCTTAGACTTGGCAAGGAAATACAACCAATTACTACAACTCTACTGGATTCTAGGCTTGCTGATGGTGGTGAAGTTGAAATGGAAGTTATTCCTATGGGCCAGGACATATCAAATACTTATGAGAATCCATCACCCATGATTGTTGATGAGGCTATGCTAGAAAAAGTGCTTGGGGTATGCTATTAAACATTTGAGTATTGAGTATAGCCTTATGAGAAGCTACAGAGTTCTTTCTTTTTGTTTGTCTTACTTACAGTAATATGCTATATTTGTGCTACAGCCTCCAAGATTTGATGATAGTGAAGCTGCAGATCGTGTGGCGAGCCCAGGAGTGTCAGTTGGGCTTGTTTGGACTTCATTTGGTGGGGAGGTACAATTTGTCGAGGCTACAGCGATGGTGGGTAAGGGTGATTTGCATCTGACAGGGCAACTTGGTGACGTAATTAAGGAGTCAGCACAGTTAGCTCTGACATGGGTAAGCATCTTCTTTAACTTTCACCTATCTATGCATATTGGTTGCATCATGCTGCTTTGTTTATTTTCTGCTGGTTCTCTGATATCGCCCTTTGAAGTTATTTTTCTCCAATTATTGTTACTGGAATGAAACTCCAATATTACATAAGAAGAAAACACAATGTTTTGGTGCCTAGTTTTGCATAGTGGTACTCATCATTTCCTTGGTTTTGACAGGTGAGAGCAAGAGCTGCTGACCTTAATCTGTCACCTACTTCTGATATTAACTTATTGGAGAGTCGTGATATTCACATACATTTTCCTGCTGGCGCGGTGCCAAAGGATGGTCCTTCTGCTGGAGTGACATTGGTAACATCGTTAGTGTCACTATTTAGCCACCGAAAAGTCAGAGCTGACACTGCTATGACGGGAGAGATGACTCTTAGGGGCCTTGTGTTGCCAGTTGGCGGTGTTAAGGATAAGGTACTGCCCTATAGGTTCTTGACATGTTATTTAATTGACTTCAAAAGGATGAAAGCTTAACCATTTTCTCTGCTCTGCTCTTCGACTAACTTGAAAAGTTTTTTCTGGAATTCAGGTACTTGCAGCACATAGATATGGCATCAAGAGAGTAATATTGCCAGAAAGAAACATGAAGGACTTGGCTGAGGTTCCAGCACCCATTCTCTCTGGCTTGGAGGTATGTATTAAGAGCTTTGCTCTATGTATTTCGACAGTCAGAGATGCTCTAAGGCCCTGAGCATATAGTTGATATGTATGGTGCACAAATTGTTCGGAGTTAAAAAATATATCATAGATAAAGCAGCATTGGAAGAAGTTTCCGATACCATATAGTAGAAGATAGACGTATGTTTTGAATCGTAGATGACCAGTAAATAGAGTTTTTCCTTTTGGGTGCAATGTAGCTGTCTTAAAAATGTCTATTGCTGACTTTACTTCAACCTGCTACTGTAGATTCTGCTTGTGAAGCGCATCGAGGAAGTACCTTGACCATGCTTTTGAAGGTGGATGCCCTCTGAGACCACACTCCAAGCTATAGCATCAACCAATCCGAAGATGGCGTTTGATCTGGTATACTTTCCTGCTGGTTATGTACCTATTTTGGAGATTCATCCACAAAACAAGGTTCAGATTTCCATGAAAGAGCAACTATTCCACGGGGTAGAATCTCACGCCAAACGCAGGCTTGCAGCGCTGCTGCCAATCCATCTCGGTTGAGCAACATTCGGAATCTGTATACGAGTTGTACTAAACAGATGTGAGTTCTGCACTTCTGTTTGTGCCTGCGTTCCCAACTGCATATATTTATAGAGGGATACTGTCTGAATTCACAAAAACACAATTTCTGCCAAACCTACAAGATCAAAGAAGAAACTTTATAATCAGCCCTGGAATGCTGCAGGTGAGCCTTTTTAGGCCCAACCCACACGGCTGTCAGATTAATCTCCAAATAACGACTTCGTGTTGTGAAGGATGCTCTCCTTGTCCATCATCCTGATCTGGTGTACATCAGCTGATCAGCATGTCTGCATAAATCAGTAAAGAAATTAGGCAGAGCACAGCATATGTTCTGCTCGTGCTAGCATATCTCCTACAGATTCCTTAGCAAGGATATTCACCTCTGTATTCCTCAGTCTGAAGAAGATGCTTAATTTTTGCAAGGACGTTTAACCTCTCTCTTCTCTGTTCTCTAAAGTTCTCACTTTTCAGTCTTAACCACCTATCGAGCTTTCCTACCTGAAAAGTTCATCAGCATCTCTCAGGCCTCATAAACCTAGCATCCTATACTCTGACAAGTTCATCCAGAATATATGATGCTAGGCATGCTGAATCTTGCAAAGAAGTAGGCAAATGATATATCATCAGGCAAAACGCCACGCCACCCCTGAACCATGGGCCTCAACTCAAGAAACTCAACACAGGCTTCCTTGAAGCGCTTAGCAGCAGCATTTTGTATGCATATCAAGAAGGGCGTTCGTGTTGCTCAGGCACAGCGCACACACCTACAGTTCCACCTTATAATTAGATGATGATAAGTACGGACCTGCGCTCAGTGCACTTGGCACTATCACCTGACCGATTAGCGGCACTTCCTGTCCCTGCGCCGCAACTCCATGAAACACCCTTTGAGCCTTGAGGAAACCTTCCGTTCCTTGCGTAGCCCCACGATGAGCGCGTTCCAGGACGGCACGCCCCGGTGCGGCATTTCGTCGAACGCCTTCGTCATGGCCACCATGTGTCCGCACTTGGCGTATACACACGCCAGCCACATCGGCCGGCGTGTCACGAACACATCCCCAGGCCGCACGACGATCTTGCCGGCGCAGGCGTGCACCTGGCGACCGTGGACATATGGAGGAGGCCAGCACAGGCGGCGGTGAAGACGACGGAGACATGGATGGTTAGTACGGAGCGCACCGGGAGGAGGAGAGAGAAGAGGGAGATGAGAGCGGCGTAGGCGGACAGGCCGGCGGCGTGGAGGGTAGACCAGCCGCCGGGCCGGGTCCGCGAGGCCCGTAGGACACGAGGGCCCACAACTTGTTTGGATGGGCCTTACTACCGGCCCATCAATATGGGTGGGCCACTGGGCCGTGCTGCTGGGTGTAGTTGTGCGGGATTTTGGGCCGGGAAGCGTACGAAGAATAATAGTACAAGCTATCAAAAGCCAACGCAAAGCAAAGCCGGCGGCAAAGAAATAATTATGAAGTGGGTTTTGCTGAACTGGTTTTATCGGGGATGATTTCTTTGGTGGGAAAGAAGCAAGTGGTGAACGGTAAAAGGATTCAGGTGGCTGCTAGATCAGCTATATTTATTATTGCTCTTACACTAAATTATAGGATGACGAAGAAAAAAACAGATGCAAAATCATGGAAAGGATAGCATAAACCTCCTAAAGAAATCCTCAAGGTAAATGTAGATGCTTACTTTGACATCGTCTTGAGTACATGACAAGGGCGGATCTAAAGTGTTAGCGTCGATGTCAAGCGACACTGACGACTTTCGGTAAAACTTATGGTTAAACTGTTTATCCATATGTTATAATACTATAGTCTAAATATAATTTGCATGCTATGACATTAACGAATCAATTTTCTAGATCCACCACTGGTACAGGAGGAACCGGAGTAGTCGATCATATGAGATGCACATGAAAATTTTGTAGCTGGTTGTTGCAAATACTTACCTTATGTTGCTGATACAGTAATGGTGGTGGCAACGATGCAAGATGGAAGTTTTTCAAGAACAACGTCGGCGTTGGTTTTCTATAAATACCATACTTTTTTTATGTGATTATGTTAAAGTCTCCATTGATTGAGTATTGTAATAGGGAAGTTAATTGCATGGTACATGTTCTAGCTAATCATGTTTCTAATTAAGTTGAAAATTTTTTATAGTTGGGTCGATGAGGTCTCTATATTTTTCTCAACGTTCTAGCGAATGATGTAACTATATGTTTGCAGATTAATAAAGTGGGATGGCTTCCTTAAAAAATTGCCGGTGGCAACGAACAAATGTGAATTCACGTGGCGCCGGTGACGTGAATTAGTACCGACTACGTAGCTGGGTTTCGACTTTCTAATCTCTCGTACATCGTCAGAAAACGGGTACCAGCTGTATATTGACATCTTCACATGTATACTGGAGTAGGATCTTAGTACTGTAGTAATTTTGAGTTACGTTGACTAATTTGCTCTGATGATCTGCTGATTGCTACGCCTGGCCAGTCGCTGACTCGCTGCCAACATTCTTCATTGCCTCTTTGGTTGTATTGTAGAGTACCAATAAATATATATGTACAATAATGTACGAGCTAAGTTTGTCTACTGGTACATCGTTTACCACTGAAAAATAATTAATCAAATACGAGCCCATACATTTAGGTTTCACAACGAGCTAGAAATCTATCCATTTGAGTTACACCCCCTTCGTAAAATCAGATCATGTGTTAGTTGAATTGGTACTATATATCAGGTGTTAATTTAAAGCATCACCAATAGACTCTTTATTTCACTCTCTAAGCAAAAAAAACTTTAGCATCTTTGGATAAAAAATACACTCAATCATACTGACCATATTACTCGCCAAACATGCGCTCAAGTTGACCAAATTTGGTCAGCCGCTACCATCTCTCTCATCGCCATCCTCCTCTCTCTCACTTTCGCATCTCCATCTCTTTTCTCTACCTCTCGCCACGGCCGATGACGGGGTGCCCGACCTCCTTGAGCCCACGACCACCCTAACTTGCCCTCACCACCGTCCACTGTATCATGGAGAACGGGACAGCCATGCTCCATTCTTTAGGGGGCTCGTCTCGCCCGTTGGATCTAGTGTGCTGTTTAGGAAGTTTACGGGGTTGTTCAGGTTAATTACATTTTAAACTATATTTAAAAAATTATCAAATATATACATTCATTTAGTCTTTTTACTAAACTCTATTAAATACGTAAGAAATCCTGCCAAAATTTGGTAATATTGTCAAATTGATAAAATTTTAGCTAAGATTTATTTTGACTACAATCTCAACATGCCCTAAGATTTCGAGAATATGCTAGTTGGTAGCTAACTGAAACCAGCTTCTGAAATCTAAGGGTGCCATCGTTTGGCATATTGGTGGAATAAGCCAAACGGCATATTTACAAACGAAAAGTAATTTGTGAATACAACTTTTATATATGTGTTCTTAGCGATCTAAAAGTAAAGGCTGAAAAATAAACTTCGATTAAAAAAAACCCCAAAATCAGCTCCAAATTTAACGTTGAAAATTTAATTTTTGGCTGATAAGCATATGAATATGCCAAACGATGGGGACCTAATTCATTTTCTGGATTTTGTAGCTACAGATGCTCAGAATCTGTGTGACAATCTAGACTGTTTGGGAAACTGGAGATTCTGTGAAAAGCTACAGCTGCTAGAAAGTCCTCCAAACAGGCCAAGGGTTGTGTTTAATTACCGGCAACATTTTATCACAACTACTTTGTTAGCTAAGTTATAGCAGATAAAAATATGGTAGATAAATTACTAGCTATAATATGTGGCAAAGTTAATAAAAAAATATGACAAGCTACAAGTATGATAATGAACCGAACTCAACTGTGATAGCTTAAAAAAATAGTGTAGTAAAACGTGATAATGAATCAAACACTTCCTTAATCCGTCCACATCACCGGCAGTCGGTGAGATTGCACTCGATCATCGAGACTGTACGACATGGCCATTTTGTTGACTGTCAGCGAGGACCCTGGACCCCAACCAATAACCATCTAGATGATGGACAATTACATTGATTAATCAACTGTAGAAAAAAAAGATGGAAAATTCTAATTTCTTTTCTGACACCAAGCGTGGCTGAGACACTATTGAGAGGATATACATCATCTTGATGCAGTAACAATCACTTGGGTGATCTAGTTTTACACCCATGCAAATCAACCAAACGCATCGCTGGATGCACCAATGCAGCCAATCAAACACACCCATACTACATCAGCAGTAACTTATCGGAGTTGTTTGCTAGTGAAAGGTCATTGTCAGATAGCTGCTGATTGTTATTGCTGCATGGCACGGTCGATGCAGAGAGAGAATGCGACCCATACATGATACATGTGTGCAGATGTGCTCTTCGATCGTCGTCTCCTTGCGAGTGACCTGTCGGTTGCGGCAAAACCAACCACATCCACATGAACAATTTAACACACAGTCAGTAACATTAACAGTAAAGTTAATTTTCTCTGGACCATGGATATAGATTCACTTTTCACTCATCACACATATCTGCCAATATAGTGCAAACAAATAACATAGTTGATTCCCTAATATTTATTAAATAACAACAAAAATCATAAATATATGAAGCTCGAGCTCGGCTCGACAAAGCTCGCGAGCTTTGTGAGAGGCTCAGGCTCGGCTCGTCTAAAGCTCGAGCCGAGCTTGAATCCAGCCTATGACAAGTCGAGCTCGAGCAACTCGTAAACCTCGAGTTTTTTTGACAGCCCTACTTAAAAGTCTTGTTTAATTTAACCGTTTCTTGAATGGCCAACTCTCTGTTTATTTTTTAAGTCTAGCTAGTTACTTTATTTACATTTCACTCTCCGTTGCTTGTGGCATAGGCCATCCGGTGCAGAAAGCCTAATTTACAAACGTGCGCATGATTGGCATCTTGTGAACACTTTCTAAACGCATACAACAAGATGTTAGGGTTGGGGTTGGGGTTAGGGTTAACGGGGTGGAGGGGGTCGCTGGGGAGGTGCAAGTAATAGATCAGGCTTAAATAGATGGCTTGGGAGGCGACAGACCGGCAGTGGATGGCAGCACGGCAAGAGCCTCGGGTTGGCCGCAAGTGGTGGACCCGTGTTGGTGGTGACAGGAAAAGTGAGGCGTGTGGGACGAGCGGAGGTATGCCGGATGGGCTTTGCCAGCACATTGAAGCTTTTCAATGTCTGAGGATGTAGGAAATCGAAGGTGACCTGTGTTTGGATTTTGCTGGAGGAGGAGCAGCAAAAAGAGTTCGCCGGAGGGAGCTCGCCGGCCATTGAGGCCATGACTAGGGCTATTAACGAGCCGAGCTCGAGCAAGCTCATCTGCCTAAGCTCGAGCTGAGCCTATAAAATGTTCGAGCTTTCCGACAGGCTCGGCTCAAGCTCGATCAAGCTCGAGTTCGACTACCGAGATTGATTTTTAAATAAAACAATATATATTTCAAAGATAATCTTTTAAAAAAAATTAATTTCTAGTTCATCATATTAATAGAAAAGGAAAAAAGAATAAAATAAATATGTGATGTCAATATAAGACATACAAATAACATATTTGATCTCCTAATTTATTAAATAACAATAAAAATTATATATTACTAAGCTTGTTGGAAGCTCAAGCTCGGCTCGACAAAGCTCACGAGCTTAGGGAGAGGCTCGTGCTCAGCTCGTCTGGAGCTCGAGCCGAGCTCGAATCAAGCCTAGGACGAGCTGAGCTCGAGCAACTCGCGAGCCTCGAGCTTTTTTATAGCCCTAGCCATGACCACTCCTATGGCCCACATGTTCTACCCCTAGTCAGTTACTCCCAACGCCCGACCGCTGAGTACTGGCCATACAAAATAAGTGAAGAAAAAGATAAGACAGAGAGAGGAGTAGGGGGTTAATAGGATGGGATGTCGAGACATGTTCACAACCCACCCATCCATGTGTCCCTCGACTGTTCCACGACCCATTGGACCCTTCTACCGTGGTTTGGAATTTGTAATAAGATTAGATGCCCAAAACTTTAGCTAAGTCATAAAATTATATTACTCCATCCGTTTAATATTACAAGTCGTTTGATTTTTTTAGTCAATTTTTTTAAGTTTAACCAATTTTATAGATAACATATAGTAATAATTTCAACATAAAACAAACATACTATCAAAATATCAAAATGTATTGTACGTTGGATACTCAATGAAACTAATTTAGTATTACAAATATTGCTATATTGTTTTACAAATTTGATCAAATCTAAATAAGTTTAACTTAAAATAACATATTATAATATAAAAAACATATGAAACAGATGGATTAGATTGGGTGTGTCTGCGCTTCTTTTTTCAGATATCAAAAGCAGGACTATGCTACGACTTGGATGTCCAATTAACTCATAGCAAATCCAACGCTACTTAGCCAACTTGTAATCGCGATCCAACTCATAGAAATTAGTTCTCACATTCATCCGAGATATAGCTAAAAAAAAGTTGTATCCAACTCACGATAACAATTACACACTTTTTGGTTTTTTTTTTTTCGGTTTGGCACCACTACATCTAGCGACGAGCCAATGCAAAACTCGATATGATGAAGAGCACCATTTCTCCGGGCTGAAAATCCCGACCTATTCGACAGTGTTTGCGTCAACTTGTCGTATTCTTGCAGAACGCCGGTGTTGTCTGGTCCCATAGAAATGTAGTTCTAATTAACTACCGGATTAGACGGGGGCAACATCCACGGATATGCTTAGATCTATTTTTATAATAATTTTAGCATCCTTGTTACCGGGAGATATCGTAATTTTAGTGTAAAATTTAGTATCTATACCAAAATTTATAGCGTAAAATCTTGGCACCTCCACAAACTTTCTTAAGGACTATAAAATTTATCCTTTTTGAAGGCATTATTATGTAGAATACATCGTAATACGGTTGTGTTGTGGTTAGGTTAGTTGAGAGTAAGTTGCTACGACAACACGATATATATGCCCATGTTGTTATAGTTTTTCTTTTCCTACGAGGAAAAAGTCTGAATTATGCTCTGAACTATTATCGTTATTCGAATTACCCCCAATTCGAATACCAGATATTTTGCACTCTCAATAATTTAAACCAAACAAATAACACCCTCTACTCAATCGGAAGTTGTTTCGGTCCTACTCCTACATAGCTCAGGTGGTGTTTGGATCCAGGGACTAAACTTTAGTCCCTGTCATATCGGATGTTTGAACATTAATTTGTAATATTAAACATAGACTATTTACAAAACTAATTACATAAATGAGAGCTAATTCACGTGACAAATTTTTTAAGCCAAATTAATCCATAATTAGCACATTTTTACTGTAGCATCACATAGGCTAATCATGGATTGATTAGACTCAATAGATTCGTCTCGTGAATGGATTTTGTCAATAGCCTACATTTAATACTTCCAATTAGTGTTTAAACATCTGATGTGATAGAAAAAAAAATTTTTAGTCCCATCCAAACAGCCCCTTAGTCTCCATCGTGGTGCCATGTCCCCGTCGCCTCCAGTTTCAAGGCAAAGCAAGAATGGAGGGACTGCAATTGTGGAGGGTGGTAGGTGGAGGTGGAGCTCGAGCTCGCTTGAGGAGCCGAGGAGGGCAGCATCCAGCCTCGGAGGATCTCGAGCTCGCCTGGGGAGGACGCTAGCGGCGGAGTCGTGGAGCTCCAGATCTGCTCTCACCTCTCTCTGACCCTAAGCTGCTCCGATCCGCCTTCACCTCCATAAACTCGCAGAGGGAATCTCGAGCTCAAGCACCACATTTGTTACCTCCATCGAGCTCTCTGACTTACTCGATCATGCAGTCACCAGGGTTCACAATTCCGACGAAAATCGGTGGAATTTCACGAAATTTCGATGTTTCAACACAACTCGGAATTAAGTTTCGATTGGAATTTCGAAGGTTAACCAGTAGATTTGGTCGAAATTTAGTCGAAATTTATCAAAAACCGATCGAAATTTATCGAAAACCGTGATATCGATGGGGCTCAAAATTTAGTGGTCAACCGGTAATGTAAACCCTGGCAGTCACTCTACAAAATTTTCCACGAGGTCGAGAAGGAAATGCGGTGATGGTGGGGTTAGCTATCTGATCAAGATGATTAGCTAGGTAAAAACAAAAAGAGACAGTAAAAATCTGTAAACGTGTTCCCGACCCTGATTTAGGCTGCATTCTTTTTCTCAAGTTGAAGGGAGATTTTAAACACACAGGAAACAAAACGAGAAAACTCATTAACACATAATTGATTAAGTATTAATTATTATAAATTTACAAATTTATTTAATTGATTGTTTAAACGACTTTTATGTAGATTTTTTTAAAAAAGAGAACATTTAACAGCTTAAAAAATGAGATAATAGAAGACGAGAAAGTTAAAAATCAAAGTTAGAGGAAAAGAACATATATAGTCTTACTTGTATTTGAATGGTCTGCAGCGATGGGTTGCTGCTTGGTCTATGGCATCCATGGCGTCGCCTCGGCCAGCAGACAAAGCTCGAGCAGAAGGGGGAGGTGGTGAAGAGAGGAATGGATGGTGACGGAGATGCGGTCAATGCCCTCGAGTCGACTTGCTCGTGGGGCCAGTGATGTCGGCAGCTGAGGATAGCAGAGGCTGCGAGCCGTGTAAATATTTTAGTTCTCAACCCATACCCGTAACCAGCAGGTACCCTGTCATCCCATGTTTTTGGAAGATGGCATCCCCCATTCCTCATTCTGGTTCCTCGAACCATTGACCTGGGAACTTCTGTGACTTAGCTTCAAACTTCACTGGTAGCTTGAGTTCTTTCTTCTGCTGTGCATATCACCAAGTATACCACAACATATATTATTGCTACCTTTTTGAAACCTGTTTGTATCCATGTCTGGATGATGCAAGGGAGATTCTATCAAATACAACTATTTCTCTCTTCTCAGCTTTAATACTGTGTTTCTCCTGGGACTTAAATTTTCTTGTTGTTGCATGGTTACTCTTGTTCCATGGAGTTGCTGTGACTTGTGATGCTTACTCATGTTACTTCTTGTCAGCTCAAAAAAGCTTTACAATACGTATGGATATTGTTATCATCTCTATTCATTACCCACCATCTGTAAAGTAAAATAGAGGTGTTTGAGCTAATTTCTTCTGCTCACACATTTGAATTTCTGTTTTTTCAGTCTAGGGGTGATTCCGGCCACCGGCGCAATGGCATGTACTACGGTACACCTTTCTACGGTGGATATGGCTATGCGTCGCCACTTCCACACCCAAACATGTATGCAGCAGCATATGGGGCCTACCCTTACTACGGTAACCAGCAGCTTGTGAGTTGATGAGAGGCTTCTCTCTTGTTTCCTCCAATGGAAAACGAGGTTTTGGTCCAGTAAGCATAGTAGCGTGTGATGAGATATTTATAGATGGCCATAAAGAAGTTGGTGAGACAGCAGGTATTATCTGAAATGGTACCTGCAGATTTGTGTCAGTGAGTACCGAGTAGAACCTAAAAAGCTTGTAGACAATAAGAGTTGTTCTTATTCTTTCAAGAAATTTTGACTCGCTAATAAAACTGAGCTATGTGATGTGCGACTATTTCCTTCCTTTTTTTTTTTTGATGCTGCAACTGGTACAACTTCTAGGGTTAATCGTCATATACATGATGCTTATCTAGGAGAAGGTTTGTTAAGCTTATTACTTATGCTTCTCGTAAACATGATGTGCAAATAGGATGATTTGATGAGATTATAAATGCCTCGCAGCTGGGAGAATTCAGTTATTTCTGATGCCGCTATTGAATATCTAATGACCTTGCGTGTTGTAATTAGCTTATGAAGCTATCGATTATTCGTGCCATGGAAAAGTATTATTTTTTTAAAAAAGAACATCAGCATTGTTTAGAAACTTTGTTTTTTTTTGAATGGAACATTGTTTAGAAAATTTGTCTAGGTTATTTCTAGCTTTATAATACTCAGAAAGTAATATTTAGTTGACCACTGTAAGTAATTGTGGCTTCCTTAGCCGATGCGCTCTCCAATTTCCCCATTATCATGTTGGCCCAGGACAGGCAGACACGGCTAGGCACTTGATGCAAATCTGCAGCCATACTACGGGTGTGTTTGAGGAGGTTAAGATTCTGAGAAGCAGCGAGGAGTTCAGCTGGTGAGAATCTGGAGAAGCTAGGTTTCTCAACTTCTGGCTTCCAGTTCATTTTCCGGCTTCTAGTTCATTTTCCATATTCTAGAACTATGGATTCTTAGAATCTGAGTGAGAAGCTTCTGGCAACTGGAGATTCTAGGAAAAGATGCAGCTGCTAGAAACTCCCCCAAACAGGCCTATATCTGGTTTAAGATGTTATTTTTTCTTTTATTGTTTTGCTGGCCAAACACAGGTTTTTACAGGCGATTGGCTCCGTCACTTGCGAATTAAGGCATATACATAATTTTCATAGGCAGACGGGTTGCCATGCATATAAGGGAAATAAATTCTCACAGACAGATCTTCAAGTGATCCGCATGTGAAAATGTCTTCGTATATGCACTAACTTTAAAAGGTCCGTTTGAGAAAATAGATTTTTATAGGTGGCCTTACACCGAAAGTGCACGATTCATTTTTTAGAGACGTGTCTCTTTTAGTCTGCACGTAAATAAAATGTTGGTGTTGCTAAAAATATTTTTTTAGAGTGAAACCAAAAAAATCTAATAATGTGTAGTAACTCACAAAGCTCTATGTGCTCCTGTGTGTAGAATAGGATTATTTTGTACACCAGATAATAAAAAAAACAGATACCAAATTAGTGAAAATCCCTCCAGAATTTGCCATACTTAAAAAGGGCGTACGAAATATTGTCTAATTTTACTTATATATATAAAATGACGATTTTACTCATGGAATTGCCTGCCGTTGAGTAAAAACGACGGTGCAACCCGAGAAAAAGAGTGTCCTATACTTGTTCCGTGTAATTGGAGGCGTGCTTTAATTTGTGTAGGCCTTTATTATTTTCCAACACTCAAGACAGAGAACGTGCTAATTATACCGAAATACTATAACGGACTGATCTTAGGTAATTACGATGGGCTGCACTCGGAACTTGATAAGTTGAAAAGGGAAGTTGAAGAGATGAAGAAACTTTACAAGGAACTATTCGAGGTATGTATGTTATCGTCCTCATAAATATTTAATTTTACGACGGGCATTCTAATGAATTTGAAGCGCGTGACTTAGAGTTTGGCACGGAAGGATAAGGATGTCAATGCTATTTTGAAGAAGAGCAGTGCGGCAAAGGTATATTTCATTATGCCACTGAGTTTTTGCACTTCCCATCGCATTTTATCCACTTCAATTGTTCCATATTCCATCCTGATGCTTGTGTTCCAAAAATGTCAATTTTCTCGAAGAAGACAAACAAACCTTCTTGCGATCAGGATCTCGATACATATCTCTATTATTATAAAAAATTAAATTGAAGATGTTCTTATCGAACTTATTTCATACATCATATTATCCGATTCCGCTTCAGCGTCGCGCCCCGCTTCGTGTTCGTAAGCACGCACCAATTTTTAGTCCGAGTCCATAATTGTTTCACTCAGTTTGGCTCCAAAACATATGCGTCCACAAGGGAGGAAGAGAGAAATCGGAAAGGAAGACAAGACGGGATTTCCAACGCATGTCTGCGCGGTCGGCCTGCCTCCCGACCTCCTGATCAGTTTTGATCGATGAATTTTGTCGTGCTGCCACATCGCAAATTCTTGATTAGTTCGATCAAGTACGTATATGTCCATGTAAATACAGGATTCAACATAGTATGAACCATCTATTCTTTTTAAGGGCTGTTCACTTTGTACCAAACTTTTTCTAAAAATACAATAATACAAATATAGACGCTCACAATACATGCACTATTACCCCTATGAACGCACGTATACATGCCCTACGCCGATGAGCATCCCTGAAAAACTGGAATGTAATTTATTTAGATTGATGAGGTCACTACAAGTGACTTGCTGTGGACGGGAACATCGTCTACCACTGAAAAACAAATAGCTGTAAATACGAGCAGTCGTGTCAAGTTTAGAGGTTCAACCTAGATGGGCTGGTTTCACACCACAAGAAACCTTAGCTACACTCACTTCGCACTTTTCTGACAGAGTGAATCATATAATTGAGCCCTCATCAATCCTTAGATAGGCAGACCTGTCGAAAGTCTACTCGCGTAGGCTCTTCAAAAGCCGGCCATAACGCATGCCAGGCTCTGCTAATCTGATGATCTGCTCTTTTTATCCGATACCTTTTGCCATTCTTCGGAACATGTACAGTCACGACGGACCTGACTAGGGTGATGGCTTGATCTGATCCTTATTGTAGGTGATCTGATCCTTATCTCATTCCTCCATACCATGCTATGCTCTTCTTTCACATGTACCATATTCGATATGCCCGGTCACACGAGAGCAAATTCATTCATGTGGCTGGGGAATGGAACCCAAGTGGCTGGGGGGTGTCCATCCATGGGTCAACCCAAATAAGCAAGCAAATGTGACAAACTCGTTGAGAAATTTGCAGAGAAGAATATAAAATCCAAATCCCCGGATGCCCTCCAAAAAGCTAAGGTGCACAGATACACATCTCACATTCTCACATCCAGCAGGCCAATGATCCGTTGATCGCCACCTTTTTCTTGTCAAGGGCCAAATATTCTTGTTGTGCCAAACACGCTGCCTCCAGCCAAAGTCAGAAGCTCCTTCCTTATAAATACATGCCCAGGCATGCAACCATCAGTACACAGCCACAAATGCAAGTGCAGATGACTGACTAGAAGAGAGGTTTTGCATGGAAGTAAGAGGCCATCTTTGATAGCCAAGGATGATTTGCCTGTAGCCCCATTGTCATCAGCTCTCTCCGTCGAGAGCTGACAACCGGGCTCTATTGGCAAGTCTCCTCGGCTACCCGAGTACCTCTTATGCTTATCCCATGTCAGACCTGCTCTTCTTTACCATCAGTGATCATCAAAATTCACAACACCAACAATGAGGTAAGCAATCTAAGTAACAAAACGTCCCAGTGATTACCTTGGTGGCGCTTGTATGTACCAAAGGCATCCTCTATGGCTACACTGTATTTTTCGGCAGTTCTGTCATTGCCAATCTGCCATTGTGGTACTATCAGCCACCACCATGCCACAAAAGGTTACACTTCGGCTGAAAACACACGTCTTGTTTAGATATTTAGTATTTCAGGAGTTCCTCCCAAAAATATATGATCTAAGCTTTGAAAAAATATGCAGGGATGATTTTTATTTAGCTTTGCACACTCAACTCGTAGCCTTTCCTTTTTCCTTTCAAAAACACAGGCACACAATCTGCCCATATAAAACAGAGCAGCACCGGAGTACACTGAAAATTCTTCAAGTGCAAGACTATAATATTAGGGAACCACGGCATTTCTTGGGGGTGACATTCAAAAAACTATGGTTTTTGGATAAAGGGTCCCACTCACTATCCTTTGAAATGTATCAATGTCTCTCACCCTATCGTTCCAACCTTCATGTCAGGCCGCCATCCAGAATGTCTTAAACCAGGAGGTATTAAGGATAACCTGTGAGGAAGGAAGAATTGGCTGAGTACTTCAAAAGAAACCTCTACTACCTGAATCTGGTGCCTTACCAATGTGATTCAACTTTTCAACCAAAAAATAATCTGGCAGTACTAAAAAATAACTGGTCTACTTATTTCTGTCAATTACAAGCCCACAAAGTCTTCTTTTACTTCAAATATACATGCCATCTGTACTTGCTCAGCCCCCCATTTCCACCTTTTAGCCAGTTGACCTCATCGTTAACACAAGTTGGAGAAACATTGCATGGTAGTACTAGATTGTACATGATGCAAGGAATATGTGCAAGTCTAAAACATGTTCTAGCATTGAAATATAAGCGATCAGTTAAGGGTACAAATTAAATCATTATGTGTATTTGCAAAAAGGTTACTACAAATAAAACCAGAATTTCCGCATGTTTCTGAGAAGATAGTCAAGTTATATATTAGCACAACCAAGATATAAACAAATTTAACACATTGAAAATTGTATTTGCACGATAATTAACATGTTGAAATCATTGATAAAAATGAAAGTTAATAAGCCATGATGAACTCCCTACATCAGTTGTCTGCATGACATAGAAATGACAATAGGCAAACAAAAGTTGAAGCATGTCGAAATGTCAATGACAAGTACAGTGAAAGAGCGGACAGGCAAACAAGGCAACAATGAACTGACAAATATAAGCAACAATTTTAAAGATGAATATTAAATAGGACAGAAGGAACACGAAGCTATTTTTTGCTGATTAGATGGATGGAACCCATAAGGAACATAGCCTGGTACTGTTTCAATTAGTTCAATTATGATGATATCAATCACCTGCCTTACTTTTCATATGAACACCTTACGGGCATAAAACAGCATTTATGAAAATAGTTTTCAATGGCTTTCATGCCATAAAGTTCTGTTTAAGCATTCTATATCAGACCAACAACGGATGGAGATAAACGTTGATTGACTTGAGGACAAAGTTAGATACCAGTTTCTATGGACCTGATGTTGATTTTTTTTTTTGTTGGAAATCATTTCAACAAAGAATAGTCTTCCCCACTTGATATGGAATAATTCCTCATGGGGATCATGTGTTGACCTTTCATAGCCTTTTGCAAGGTTGTATTTTATGCATTATTTAACAATGACCTTAAACAGAGCTCAAGAGGTGAACAATGTATACATGTTTCGAAACATATCATATTTCTCATGATTTCTGGTAAAACGTATGGTCAAAATAGAGAAACTGGTCCTGAGCAATTTTGAGAATATATACCTACCATGGTCAGGAAAAGATTCAAAGGAAAAAGTGCGCTGATGTGCCATAAAGGAAACTATGAATAGGAAACTATGAATAGCATATTGATTTTTATGAAATCTGTGTGGCTATATTGCTGCATGTGCATACCTACTCCTTTGCCGAGTATGATTTGCGCCCTTCCTACTCGAAGCTGTAATCCTACCTTACCTTTACAAGAAAAAATTCATGTATCCTAATAAGAAGCTGTTTGAATGTTCTCAGCAGCTCTTGCCCCTCACTAAGCCTTTACGATGTACCTCTTACTACACTACCAAAAAACTGTGGTGCCAGCCAGAAGTCATCGAGAAGAAGCTTGCTAAGGTAGTCAGCTGACAACACAAAACCAGTCTAAACAACATGAAGTAGGTTAGCTCTGACAACCGAATTTAAAGTTGCCCAATAGATAAGCAAATAGCCACATACTAATGAGTAATGAGGCTACTAAGTAGTTTCCATTTTGGATTGGTTTCATTCTGTTTACTAGTTGACCACATAATTTACATTTTATCACTACACTGCAATTATTGGCTGCTTTCTCAAAATAGAGGATCGCAACGATATCAACCAGAGTACTTAGCAACTGGCAATTAGCAACCTCCAATTTCACAACACACAATGCATAACACTTGTAGATTTCGTATGCAACAAAGGTGACCTATAGTTCTATATCCAACACAAATTTCTAGGTTGACTAACCAAACAATATAGATTAAGGCCTTCAGTTGTGACCAAATAAAGAAAGGCCTCAGTAGGCATGTAGGAGTCATGAGGCCTCTGGTTTTACAGAGGCATAGTCTGCTATATTCAGCCTTTTATGTCGTGTACTAATCAAAATCATTATCATTTCATGATTATTTCTACTGGGTTTGAGAGTACAATTTGACAATCCGTAAGAACACCTTTTAAATCTTGAAAGCACAGCACAAGGATCAGCATAGGAAGTAGTATATCAAAACCAAGTAAACAATGATCACATTTATTACGAGCAAATACAGTTGATTCACCTTATTCCATTCATTATTCAAATTTCGTTCAAACAATTCCTTTCGAACTAGCGGAGTAGATGGTCATCAAACCTATATACACACTTGGGTTGACAAATGCCATAAACTAGCAGCTTTCTATGGAAATGAAACAAAAATTGGGGGCAACAGAAGCTAAGAGCTCACCAACTCAGGAAACGCTGTCGCTCCTCTGGAGCTTCTGGATGGCGGCATACAACTTCCTCCTCGACCCAACGGCGCCGATGCCCATGTCCTTGAGATCTTCCAACGTTAGCAGCGGGAGCACCTCGTCGTCTACCTCGTGGATCTCGAACACTGGCGCGTACCGAGAGAGCCCAAGTCCATCCAGCCACGCCTTCACGCCACCATACCCCATGGACCCAGGGAGCCGGCCGTTCGGGAGACCCCAATCCGCCACGCCGTCCGACTCGTCGCCGCTGGCGTCGCGGCTCCCCGAAACCCTAGCCCTGGCAGCGGCGGCGGCGGCCGAGTCGGACTGGTCGGCATCATCATAGTAATGCTCCGCTTCTTCCTCGTATCCATCGGTGCCGGGGGCAGCCGGGATCCAAGCGGTGCGCGGCCGGCGCTGAGCGGGCTTCTGGCCGCGGCGGTGGGCAGCGGCGGAGGAGTGGTTGAGGGGGTCAAGGGCGTCCTCCGGGTGGGCCTTCCCTCCCTACTCTCTCTCGACATGTCGGCGGCGGCGGCTCTCCGGTGCAACCCGCGGCCCTCTGCGGCGGTTGCTCTCCGCGGTGCCGCCGCAGCCCCGCAGGTCGGGAATGAGGCTGCCTTCGAGCTGCTGGTCGGTGCCACCGAGCCTTGCCTGCGGGGCCGGAGGAGGGGCGCGGGGATTCGGTGCCAGCGAAGTGCGGCTGCCAGCGCGGTCGTCGTCGAGAAGAAGGGTCGCGCGGTGGAGCCGGCGCGGGAGGGGGCCAATGCCGGTCACGCGGAGGCGGAGCTCACCGTGGTGATGAAGTTCGGCGGGTCGTCGGTGGCGTCGGCCGAGCGGATGCGGGAGGTGGCCGATCTCATCCTCAGCTTCCCCGAGGAGCGGCCGGTGATCGTACTCTCCGCCATGGGGAAGACCACCAACAAGCTTCTGATGGTATACCTACCTCCTTGCACCAGAACCCCAGTTCTGTTGTTACCCTGAATACTCGTGCGCGTTGGTTCTGTGATAGAGAGGTGTTTGATAAGTCTCAAGCACTGACTCCATGATTTTGCTTCTAGGCTGGGGAGAAAGCGGTGGGCTGTGGTGCAACAAATGTGTCGGAGCTTGATGAGCTCACCTTTATTAAGGAATTGCATTTTGGGTGTGATTCTGATTCAAAATGCTTTACTTTCATTGGGTGGATTGATTTGAAACGCTTTACCTAATTTCTTGCTGTTTTTCTTTATCTAGGACCATTGATCAACTTGGATTGGATAGGTCAATTGTTTCCGGTAAAGACATTTCACACTTGCTTTAGCATTTTTTTCCGACTATATAAGGTTTAAGTCTCATCTATGGTATTGGAGAACTTTGAGGTCATGAAACATGTGCACAGGGAACTTTTGTTTCTTTTTGTTGTAATTGAAGTGGAATACAGGATGTTAAGTTCAAATTGGTCAGTAGAATGTGCACTGCATGCTGCATGGGTCATTTTGCTTTGCAACACTATTACTACTAATAATTTGGCCGTGCTAATGCTACGGTAGCATTTAGTAATATAAAGAATATATATGCTTTTGACAATCAAGCATAAAAATAAAATAATATAGATTTAATACTAAAAAAGTGACATTATAAGTTATTATATTGTTAAATACATAGCCACACTAGTAAAAATAACATCACAGTTTTTTCATCTTTTGAAACCATCTGAATCCTAATAATATATAAATTCACAATCAGTGCGTATCCAACACCATCTAATGTTTGATGAATACCTCGTTTACAATAAAATTTATTATCTGCTATAAGATGTCTAGCATTTTTTTTTAGAAATCATAAAAATATAGCTTTTTCTATACACCTGCCACCAAACATAAATTTCCTTCTATTTTATCTGCTCACATCACCCAGTTAAACGTTAGGAGGAGTAACGTTGTTATTCTTTTTACAAATCGGCAAATCCATCTCTCCCATAGTCCCATATGGAGGCACTGGCCAGCTTCAACATTCAACCCAACGCTTGTATCAACGCCCTCATCGAGGATTTACCATATGGTTACCTATATATTGAGATGTTAACGTTGATAGATAATAAAAATACTTAGTACGATATCAACGCTAATAAGTACATTTAGAACATAAACATTAAGCATGTATTTTTGAAAAAGAAATCAACCTACCAGCCATGAAAGCATCAGTTGCATCCCATGTCTTATCCATTGAACAGTTTAAAGTATTGCTGTCCATGTACACACATAAATTGAGTATTGTGTTTTCCAAGTACAGGCAAATTATCTGAGCAATCTAGGATCTGCCAGTTCTATTTATCCTCTAATGTTATACTTAGGCCCCGTTCGATGCTTCCAAAAGGAGGTAAATTTTTTCGTGCACGCGAAACGAGAAACCTCATTAGCACATGATTAATTAATTATTAACTATTATAATTTTGAAAAATGGATTTAATTGCTTTTTTTAAACAACTATATAGAAACTTTTTTTAAGAAACACACCATTTAACAGTTTGAAAAGAGTGCTAACGGAAAACGAGGAAGTTGAAGAAAAGAACTAAGCCTTACACTGAAACTGAGGTTTCATTGGCTATCCAAAAAAGAATCAATCAAGATGCTCATATCCTGAAGGTTATGTTTTAGGATGGTCAACGTTTCAAATCAAAGATAGGACAAACTCAAATGTATAAATATTAATTGGATTCATTTACCTGTCAGCCAATGCCTCGACTTATGATTGATGGAGGAGTCATAGCTGCCTTGTATACCTTGAAGCAGCAATTGAAGCTCCTGCTGTCTACAAGGCAAAATTTATCAGATTGGTACATCTAAATGGATAGCAGATAGTACATTCTAGCATAGACTTTTCTTTGTATGCTTGATTTAGCTATAGGCCACTATCACTATTATATCTATACTTATTAGTTGCTTACACAACAGTACATATAATACAATGAACAAGTAGCACTTTACAACAAAGATTGCAATATTTGAACCTGTTTCATTCGTTTAATGTCAACAAATAATTAAAATCTAAGTTCAACTGCAAAAGGAAAAGAGAACCAACCATATTTTGCCACTAAGCAACCATCGCTGCAAAATTTAAGGCAACATAAATATTATGCTATTATGTTAAAGACCCATTACTTTCTGAAGAAAAAACAGAATAAAGCAAGACAAATAATACAAGAGCTTGTTGGTTAACTGATGAGAAATACTGAGATAAATAAAATCGCACATCCCAATAAGCTGCCATAAGTAGAAACTGGACATTAAGGCTATGTGATCTGGGAAAGAAAAAATATACTTCAGTGTGCTGTGACCTTGGAAGAACATGGATGCTTCTGTTACCTTATCTCTGTTTACCTTCTTTCTTTATGTCTAAAATGTTTGCACTACAATGAAAAGCAAGCTTTAACTATTCTAATCAGCATGATAATTGTAAAGGAAAGGAAAAGAAACAGTTATATTCCACATGAGAGGTACTCAGCTTTTAGCAATGTTTTTTTTTCCTCGAAAATGCAAGAGAATTGCGTTTCATTTCATTAAGGGGAAGAAAATAAAGGAAAAAAAACAAAGTAGGAGAGACCAAAGCCCTCCTACCGTGAAAACACACACCCATGCCCCGGCCAACCCCAGCCATCTAGCTGCCTAGGTTTGCCGAACCACTAAGAAACAGCTTTTAGCAATGTGATTTGTGTTCATCTAATGCACAATCTGTAAACCCCAGTGTAAGAACAAATGGACCTGATCATCCTCAGTAGTAAATAAGAGACTGAAAACCCCTCTGCTAGATAAGTTGGCAGCAGCTACACCCATCTGTGGAACAGTAGAACACTTAGTAGTGCAAACTACAAAATACACAAAGTTGACATCTCAATAAATTGTACGTTTGCACTCAAAGTTTATTTTGCAAAACAACACACAAGCTCATCTAGAAGGAAGATTTCATCAGCATAGAGCCACAGACCAAAAAGCATCTTTACTTATTCAAGACTATCTTACGGAGAACTGAAGATTCTAATGCACCTGTTTATCAGTGCAACAATTATTACCTACCACTGACTATACAATTAGAAATAAGCACCTAGCAGATAGTGCTAATTGTACTCTAGTATATCGTGAACTATATAACAATTTAACAAGGACATTTGGCATCAGTTATCCAGTGTCCAGTAGGTCCGAAGAACTTGATCAACAACTGCACGGCTTGAAGAACATCTGCAGCTGTAGGAAGCAAGGATGAACAGTGATCTTATTACCTAAATGAACACTGCCAAAATAGCAGCAAACCACTGGATAATAGTAACTACTGCAGCAAGTGTAGGCTATATGAAAAACAACATTTTGGCAGATGCTAAACAAGTTTCTATTTACTGAATTTTTAAACAACAGATCAACATAATGCATACTTTAGTGAATTTACAGTTTTGACTTCCGAGGACAAAGTGTGCAGATAAATGAAAATGAACACATTAGCAGCTATAATTCTTGTTGATGCAAAAATCAACTAATCAAGTGAAGAGTACCTGATTGTTTTCGGATGGCAGAGTGGCAATGTAAGGGTGTCATCCTTATAAATTGGTCCTGTCCCCAACTGTTGCAAGCCTCTGTAGTACAATGTTTATGAAGCTCAAATTAACTTACTCCATATACTTATAGGCAGTCTGTACCAGTACCAGCTCAAATTAGAGGCATTCCACCAAGCAATGAAGATGGCTGTCACTCTGTTCGGTCGTGGAGGTGGAGTGGCCACTGCTTCAGGAATCAGGCGTCGGCAGATGGAGTGCCGGTGTATTAGGCCGCAGAAGGTTGGGTACGGTGGCTGTCGCCACAGAGTGGATAGCGAGCCTGTGTCTTGTTTGCTGAGTTGCCAGCCCCCCTGCAGCGACGAGTCAGTGGACGACGGGAGGAGTCGAGGTCGGCGGTGATTTTATGGCGATGATGGCGAATCCTGAGAGAGGTTGATCGAGGGGCGCGTTTAGGGTTAGGCACCGTGGTCCTGGAGAATTGGAAAAAAAGGGAGGAGCTTACCTGTGTGCAGTGAACGGACCTTGAGGTCGACGTGACTACGTATCGGCGGTGGTGGCGCCTGAGGCGGAGGACGCAGCGGCGGCGTCGCTTTGTCAGAGATTGGTGAGGTGTGGCGAAATCGGCGGCGGAGGGATGGCAGCGTGAGTACGAATCGGCGGAGGTCGAGGAGGAAGAGGGCGGTGCGGTTTCCGGTGTCAACGTCGGAGGCAGGTGTCGAAGAGGTGCTCGTGACCTGGGAGGGGCGAGCGCGATCTGGGTGGGGAGGAGGTGCGTGATCTGATCTGGATCGGGAGGGAGGTGTGACGCCGTCGGATGGAACTCATCAGTTGATTTTCAATCGTTGGATGTGTCACACGATGAATGAGTAAAACAACTTGTTGAATTATAGGGTAGATGAAATGATAACATGCGTGCATCATGTAGCATGATTTCTCAAACTTCATTCATATTTGTTAGGTTGCACCCATTCATCGATCTCAGAAGCCTATCATTGTTATCAAGAAAACTGTTGAATATGATGGAAATACTTGAAAGTATGGTTTAATGAAATTCTGTGTAAAAACAACTGCCGTTCTGTGTTAGTTTCACAAAGGGTAGTTAGGTTTCTGAAATTTACTCATAATGTATTAATCTCTATCTAGTTTCTGGCATTGCTTTATTATACTATGCTAAATGTATGGTGTTTATTGCTTTAGTATAAATTGCTTATGTCTAGAGTGATTGTGGAAAGCATTGTGAGATCATTATTGGGCTGTAATGTTACATTAGCTTCCATTTTCTTTGGTACATCAATTACCCTTGATAGACGCAACATAGAAATTACCATAGTCAATATGAAATATTGCAGGCTTGTTGGATGAGCTTGAGCAACTTCTTAAGGGAATTGCTATGATGAAAGAGCTTACTCTTAGGACAAGAGACTATCTTGTTTCCTTCGGTGAATGCATGTCAACAAGGATATTTGCGGCACTTTTGAATAAACTTGGGGTGAAAGCACGTCAGGTATATTCTCTTCAATTGAATTTCTTTTATCCGCTCTACCTTGTTGATTTAAATATTCCTTCTTGTTTGACATCTCTGAATATAGCCAGTGCTTACTGCTATTTTCAGTATTATTTTAGTTCGTATAGCCTAGCAGTCAGCCAGCAAAAGTCATTTATGTACCGAAAACAGTACAAATGTACAAGTGTTCTGAATTTATATTAATTCTTTTCTATCCAACAGGTGCTTCTTTAGATAAGAAATACCCAACGTATTTTTTGAAGTTATACCAATGATACTTTAGCTAAACCCAGAATTTTGATACAGCTATAATTAATTGATTCTTGATTTTTTGCAGTATGATGCATTTGAAATAGGCTTTATAACCACTGATGATTTCACAAACGCTGATATTCTGGAAGCAACTTATCCTGCCATTGCAAAGAGGCTACATGGGGACTGGGTTACTGGTCCTGCTATTCCAATAGTCACTGGTTTTCTCGGAAAGGTTGGCCATCTAACCCATCTTACACATTTTAATTGAATGGTACCGATACTCCATGTCTCCATCTGTCCTTATAGTGTTCACATGTGAACTTGTAGGGATGGAAAACTGGTGCAATCACCACTTTAGGCAGGGGTGGTAGTGACCTGACAGCTACTACCATTGGCAAAGCCTTGGGATTAAGAGAAATCCAGGTTTGTTTTACAGTTGATACCATATCTTGCAATTAGATTATTTTGCCTCTGGTAACCTCTACCATTGACAATTACTATTTTCAGTAGGGACAAAAAATGCCCATTTTGTTCCCTGTTGCCATTACGTTAGCCTTTCGTCAAATGCACTCCATTAGCCCCATGCAAAAAGTCCATTTAATCATTGGAAGTGTAATGTCAGCATAGAGAGAGCTTCATACTCTCCATCGCCATCACCAACTCATGTTTGTAATTATCAGAACTTGCTCAAATTTACTTTCCTACTAAGCATCCTGTTTTACTTGTTTGTTTTAATTCTCAATGCAGTGAACTTATATTTCTTCCCATATTCCTAAATCCTAATAGGTTTGGAAAGATGTTGATGGTGTTTTAACTTGTGATCCTAATATTCATCCAAAGGTGAAACCTGTGCCATACTTGACATTTGATGAGGCAGCTGAACTTGCCTATTTTGGTGCACAGGTACCGCATGATTTTTATCACTTTTATTTATCTATCCATTTGTAAAAGTCAATGTTATTTTTTCAGTGGGTTTTCTTTTAGTAAAACAGTTTCCCTTTTAGATGGTTTACTTTTTAGCTTAATAATTTAGTGACCAATTGGTTGTCTTCTATATATCCATTTGTTATCTGCTTACAGAAATCCCTTTACTAACTAATTCTAGGTTTTGCATCCACAATCGATGCGACCAGCTAGAGAAGGTGATATACCTGTCAGGGTTAAAAACTCTTATAACCGCCGAGCCCCTGGTACACTCATTACTAAAGCTAGAGATATGAGTAAGGTTTGATGTTTGACTATTTTCTAATATTGGACTCATCTACTTGTTGGTTGCAACTTATTGAGTCTTGGATGACTTTTTCAGACTGTTTTGACTAGTACTGTACTTAAATCAAATATTACAATGCTTGATATAGTGAGCACACGGATGCTTGGACAATATGGTTTTCTAGCTAAGGTACAGCTAGAGCTTACACATTCTTAAGTTTGATCTTGTATTTTATTCTTTTAGTTGTAATATTTGTATTGCTTCTTCAGGTCTTTTCAATTTTTGAAGATTTGGGCATCTCTGTTGATTGTGTAGCTACAAGTGAAGTCAGCATATCTTTGACCCTGGATCCATCAAAACTCTGGAGTCGTGAATTGATCAAGCAGGCAAATGTTTGGACCTGAATCCATTCTTTATTATTTCTCATGATTATTTGATTTTTGTCCAAGCTGCCTTTTTTTGGGATCTTGTTGAGCAGTCTTCTTCATTTTTTATTTTGTACCAAGGAAAAAAAAACTGCCACTACCATATTTAAATCTGCTCAGGACCTCAACCGCAGGCATTATATTGCATAAGGAAGTAAATATACTAGAACTATGAATCATTCAAGAATTAAGATAAGGAATATTGAATGTTGTGCTCAGTAAAAAAAAGGTGGTAGTTGTGCCTTTGATGAAATCTTGAAATTATAAGAACAAATTATTGGTTGAAGATAATCTTCGAAGATTCTAGCATATTTCGACACAAATTAACAAGTTACTAGGTTCCAATTAATGATGCATCTTCCAGCTTGATGTGCTTGTAGTTCATCTCTAGTGATATGTGCCAGGAACTTGATCATGTCATCGAAGAACTTGAAAAGATAGCAGTTGTTCACCTACTGCAGCATAGATCGATAATTTCGTTAATTGGAAATGTGCAGAGGTCATCTTTGATTCTTGAAAAGGTAAATGCTTGTCCCCTAACTTTAACTGTCTCTACATCCATAATGTTGTTCTGAAGTTCCAATTTCAGCTACGGTTAATATATGTTTAATGCTAGCTTGTGGGAAACATCTCAGAAATATCCTGCTCAAGCAGCATGGAACACAGCTTTTGTTTTTCTTCCCAATACATGGTTGATATCCATTCTCATTTTGTCAGGCTTTCAACGTTTTACGTACAAATGGAGTTAATGTTCAGATGATCTCACAAGGGGCATCCAAGGTGCTTATATTTTCTTTCATGTTTGATTTTGATGATGGATTGCAATTTTGTGTGATTCCTGTGATGAAAGAAACCTATCATCCTTAAACAGGTGAACATTTCCTTGGTGGTCCATGACAGTGAGGCAAAGCAGTGCGTTCAAGCCCTCCACTCAGCATTCTTTGAGAGTGGTTTCTTGCCAGAAGTCAATGATATTCTGCAGGACGACTCTGTGGCACATTCCAATGGCACAGTTTACAGGCATTAGTCAGAAGTTTAATCCTTATGTTGTACTGTAGTTATACCATTTGCAGCCTCAGAATCTGATCGTTCTCAGGCTAAAAACCCAATGTTGTAGGAGGGAAGGAGCAATTCCGGCTTTTTATAGTATTCTAGTTGGATCTGGTTTACTACCAAAATGGGCATACTACCATTGTTACCATTCTTTGCAGAGCAAGTAATTGCTAGGGAGCTAGTAGCCTAGTACCCGTTCCTATTTGCAAAATGTCCACATTCACAGGCCAAGTGCTTGTGCGGTTGGGCACGTTAGTTTCTGACAAAAACTAACATAGCATGTGCATTACACTTGCTTTATATTCTCGAAATAATTTGAACGGTGAATGGCGTTATAAGTCGGAGAACTGTGGCTGATAGGCCTGAAAGAAATCCTAGATCTTGAGGGGGAACGGAAGAGACGGGATTTTTTTTACAACTCGGTCCTTTTCAAAAACTTATTATATAAATATATCCTTGAGAAAACTTATTTTAAAAAGTCCTTTTTGAGTGCAGAGTAGCCAACGCCATTGTCCAACGGGACGGCACCACCCCTTGCCTCTGACAATGCAATAGCCCAGTTGGGGGGAGCCCCC
>CM020184.1:10833282-10863169 GCA_009805545.1 Oryza longistaminata
GAGAGGTTGGCCTCTGACAATGCAATAGCCCAATGTTGAGTTGGGGGAGCCCCGGGAGCCCCCCCCCCCCCCCCCCACCACACACACACCCACCCACCATTGCACCTACCCTGTCTGAGCTCGAGTTGCCGCTCTTGCTCTCTCTCCTTTGTATTCAAATCCACTTAAGAGATTTAGGGACAATTGCTTATTTAAAAGTTTGCTTATTTGACCTCTTAAAAAAAGAAGCTCCCGTCTGACCTCCATTCCAATGACTCCGTAAGTTTTTTTTTTTTAAAAAAGAAAAGTTTATAATATTCCTAATACCCAAAATACCCTCCAAACCTCTATCTACTGTCTCGTGCAACACACTCTCTCTCTCGTGCAAATCGTGCGGCGACGGCGAGCTACGCGTGCGGCGACGGCGGCGGCGTGAAGCGGAGCCCTGCCGGCGCCGCTCGTGGAGGTGGAGGGCGGCGGCGGCGGCGCTCTGAAGGGGCACGGAGGAGCTCTGTGGGGAGGGGGGGGCGGCGGCGTGGGCTGCGGTGGCGCCGGTCGTGGGTGGAGGTAGCAGCAACGCAGCGTCGCCGGCGCGTGGAGGTGGCTGCGGTGGCGCCGGCTCGAGGTGGAGGTAGCGGCAACGCCGGCTCGCGCGCGGAGGGAGAGAGCAGTGGCGGCGGCGGTGCGCGCGGGAGCAGCTGCTTCGCGCTGTTGGGGGCGGCGGTGGAGGGCCACGGCGGAGCTGTGGCTGACCCCAGCGACGACCCGAGGAGCTGCGGCGGTGTGCTGTCCTTGGCGACCCCGACATCGCACGGACCTACGCGGAGGAAGGTAGCTTGTCCCACCGTCACGCCGACCCCTGTCGTGAAGCTATCACCAGCGCCATATCCTGGATTTTTCACATTTTGGTCCTTTTAAAAAAAACTTATTTCGCAATAGACCCCTAGAAAAACTTATCCAAGAAATGGTCCTTTTCGAGGCGCCAGAGTGGCTGCGCCGTCGTCCAGGGATGGGCCAGCCTCTCGGCGCCGTCCCCTGCCGACGTGGCGGGGCGATGCTGAGGTGGCTGGGGGAGCGCGCCAGAGCGGCGCCCCCCCCCTCGAAATTTTTTTATTTTCTTTTATTTGTTTGATATTTTTTTCACGCTTAGGGACATAAAAGAACCAACCATAGAAGAAATGAACTCAAATGGACGTAATATGTTACGTGCAGAATTTTTCCTCTCCTCTCCTCTCTCTCTCCGAACTAGTGCAGAGGAGAGAGATGTGCAACTTTTTATTTTTATTTTAATTTTTTGATATTTTTTCCACTTAGGAATTCAAAAGAACCAACCATAAAAAAATAAACTCAAACGGACAAAATATGTGGCCTGTGGAATTTTCCAAAGCTCTACCGAAAAACTTTTCTCTCTCGAAAACACCAATTGCAAGTGGAATTTGGAGTTTTAATATCACCGAACCCGGTGAAGCTGGGGAGAATCGGATGTAACTTTTTATATAGATGTTCGTGGATAATATTATTTGCCTGATTCCGAGTCTGTATGAGAAAGTTAGCATATTTTAATAAATGACACCCGACGCTTATTTTTGATAGAGCTTGAGTTTGGAAAATTATACAAGTCACATATTTTGTCCGTTTAAGTTTATTTTTTCTATGGTTGGTTCCTGTGTTCTCCTAAGTGTGAAAAAAATATCAAAAAATTAATATAAAATAAAAAATCGCATCTCTATATACGGTTTAACTTATGGCTATCATTTTATGTGGTTATATTTCATCTAGTGGTAGAGTGCATTATTTTCGAGTTTAATTTTTTTTTGGTTGTTTCATCGTGATCCTAAGTGTGAATAAACATCCGAAAAAATAAAACAAAAATAAAAAGGTTGCATCTCCATATAGAGAAACATGAATGGAGGCGAGGGGTGGGGGTGGGGGGTGGGGGTGGGGGGGGGTGCCAGCCATGCTGGCGCCCTCCTCCTGCCATGTCGGTTCGCATGTGCCACGGTGGCAGGAGGACGGCGCCAGAGAGAAGGACCATTTCTGGGATAAGTTTTTCTAGGGGTCTATTTGCGAAATAAATTTTTCAAAAGGACCAAAATCTGAAAAATCCAGGCGCCATATCCCAGCCCAACATTTCCCCCTTGATTGCTAGTGCTTTGTATGTGGTTGGGAGAAATAATCGTTGAATGATGGAAGGAAGTGCTGTACATGGCAAGGAGAAATCATCATATGTTAGTTTGGGCATGCTTGGATTTCTTTGCTACCATTTCTTTTTTTCCTTTTATTTCTCTTCTTTTAATTTGTATGTAGAAAGCGGAAAGATGGACAATTTGCCCTTTAGATAACACCGTTATCCAGTCTTCACGGAATAAGGTCAATATTGCTCTTCAATTTTAAAAAACGGGGTCAAATAAGCAAACATAAAAAAATAAGGTCATATTGGTAGTTAAGCTTTAAAATAGGGTCAATTGAGCAATTGCCCCGAAGATTTATTGGTAAGAGACATCCTATTGTTCGCTATTTTTATTTTTTTTTACATTCGAGTGTCCTTTCTTAAAACAAGCATAACTTTCTCATACAGACTCGGAATCTTGAGAGGGTCCTAGATTTAAGGAATTCGGTAAGTGGTCGCTTAGTTGGGAGTGTCTTATCAAATATGTGGAATTATTCGATTCTTGAGACATTGCAAGGAGAACGAATTCAAATTTTAGAGATCGATCTATAGGAAATACTTGAAGAAATATTTACCGAGTGTTTGGCTGGATGCTTGAAGAGTTATATGGTCGGTAATTAGATTATGGCAAATTTTACTACATGATACTCAAAGTTTGTGGCATTTGCTGCTAGACACCCAAAGAACGTGTTACTTCCTATGGACACTGCAAAAATATGATAATTAGCAGCTGGACATCCGATGCATTATTTTATTATTTCAGATAAAAACAGAGAGAGAAAGAGCCTTGAAAGTACCCAAATACCCCTAGACAATATTCTACCTGGAAGGGGATTCTGATCCCCTACGGGGATATCCCCCTACAGCCCCTACCGTTCGATCCTTTTCGAGATCTGTGCAACTTTTCCCCGCACCAATCCTTTTCGTATGCTGTATTGCAGGCTAAATACAGCTCTACGTATTGCAGTCCCATCGGTATACTGTACCAGATATATTTAAAAAAGTTGATGGGTTCTGCACTAGTCAGACTACTAAATGCATTTCTTCTCTGTTGCTCATGCTTTATGAGCTCTTCTTCTTCTACCTCATACACAACCTCTCAACTGTTTGAAAAAAAGCAGAAGACCTTACTATTCCTCTCTTGCGTTCTTCTCTTCAAAACCCCATTTTTCAGCAGTACCTCCCTCACCCCCGTAGTGGATTTCAATGGATCCAATGGATTCAGGTCAGTCATTCCTCCGACTTATGGCCAGCATGGACCACGGCCATGTGAACTTCTTGGGAAGGTGTGTTTCATCCTCTCTCTGCATTTCGTTTGGTTGTTCGATTTGGTTGTAGATCTATAATTTCTGATTTCCTCCTCCGACGAACGCCTTCTCTTTTTTTTTGGGACGACATTTGATCTGTGCATTCACCCTTCTGTAGAATGATAGATCCAGCGGATGTGGAATCTAATGTACCCATGGAACCAGCGTTACTAGCAGATCTTTCTTCAGCACCAGAAGTTTTCTCCTCAACAACTGTCAAGCGCGTGTAATACTTCCCGGACCTTTTTTTTCTGCATTGCTAAACATTTTTTTATTTAGTTCATTGGAACGACAATAGTACTGTATACTGCTGTTATTTCTTCGATTTTTTATCCCAAATTCCTTGGAAGTAAGATTTACTTTTGGCCCTTCTTTTTGAACTCTCGCTTGTATTAAATGGACAGTAAAGCTTCATCTCAGATGAGAGAATTTTTTTTGGAGGAAATGTCTGAGAAAGAAGAAGTTACCCCCCCTCCCAATCGCAAACCTGTTGTTACCTCGGACAGCGATGCTGTTGTATCTGATATTGATATCGATTCAGATTCCATGTACGAATCCAGTGCATCTGGAACTTCAGGAAGGTGAATTGGCTAGCTTTTCTAACAATTTATTGTTTTGGCATCTTTCAGAACTAATTATTTTCTTCCTATTAACTGTGATTCCCAACGTTTTTTAATGTGCCAACTAAGGCGTAAACGAAGATGGGCTGGAACTGATCTTTTAGTTGGTAATCCAAAGTTTGCCAGCGCTATTGAGCGCGCAATGAAGAATGCTGACAAAAGAAGTTCGACAAATGTCTGTCAGCCGTATGAGGGGCAGTCGTTCGATTCACTTGCAGAAGCATATCAGTTCTACAACCTCCATTCCTGGGAATCTGGTTTCAGCATCAGGCATGGCACTAGTCAGACTAACACAAAGAAGGACCAAAGAAACATGCAAGAATTTGAGTGCCAGAGAGCGGTAATATTCCATTAATAGAATGATGAACTTATGCTTCCTTCTCTTTTCAACTCCCCTTTGTTCATTTTGCACCATATTCTAACATTTGATGTTATTGTCAGGGAAAACCGAGGAAAAACCAGAAGAAAACAACTAGGTGTTGTTGTCCAGCAAGGATGAGGCTTCTTAGATGTGCTACTGGTGGATACTATGTAAAAACTCTGGTTAGTGAACATAATCATAGCCTGTTGGAAAGCTGTGGTGAGAAGCGTCATCTGTTCTCTCACAAATATATAGATGGACCAACTAAGGAAATGATCCGCCATCTAAGGGAGAATAATGTTAGTCTTAGCAAAGTGAACTGTATAATGGGAAGCATGCACGGTTCAATGTCAGCCATTCCATTCACAAAGAAAGCACTGCGGAGTGTGTGTGCTGAAATTGCACAAGACCATTTGCAGGATGACGTGACAAAAACAATGCAATTGTTCAAGGAACTGTCCAAAGATGATCCGAACTTCAGATTTTCTGTTCAGCTAGACGAAGATGACAAAATTAAGTCTCTAATGTGGAGTAGTGGTCGTAGTCGTCGAATGTACAGCCACTTTGGCGATGTTGTTACATTTGACACAACGTACCAGACCAATTTTTATGACATGCCTTTCGGGATGTTTGTTGGAGTCAACAACCACTTTCAAAGTGTGCTATTTGCTGGAGTATTGCTGACTTCGGAGGACACAGATAGCTACAAGTGGGCCTTCTCGGAATTTATTAAGCTCATGGACGGCCCTCCACCAACGACTATACTTACAGGTAATGTAGCAATCTATTCATAAGTGTTTAGCCCGTCTGTTTTACAATAAGTAATGATGTGATGATATTTGTATTTTTTTTTGTTCTTTGCCTTTTGTGTTTGCTGAAACTGCACGAATAGCAACTGCTCTCCAAAGAATGCAGAAACTGCACGAATAGCAACTGCTCTACAAAGAAAGCACTTAGGAGTTTGTGTGCTGAGAATTGCACAGCACCATATAATGTGATGATAATTATATTAGTTGTTACTTTCTCACATTAATTCCTGAGTTAAATGTATGAAAGATTTCATTTTTATTATGTTGTAAGTTTTCGAGTTGATTTTTGTAAAACCGAAATGTATTGTTAGCTTCTACTAAATACATCTTTTTTCTTTGGACGCGCAGACCAAGCTGCAGCGATGGCTGCAGCAATACAGTTGGTTTACCCGAATACTGTGCACCGCTGGTGTAAGTGGCATGTGTTGAAAGATATCAGTAATGGAATTGGTCATGGCTACCTAGCTAACAAGGATTTCCAGGGTGATTTTAACAAAGTTGTTAACCACATGCTAACTGATGAAGAATTTAAAGCTGGATGGGCTGACCTTATTGATAAATATGATTTACATGGTAATGAATTCATGGAAAAGGCTTATGCAAAACGTGAAATGTGGGCAAAGCCTTATTTCAAGAACATTTTTTGTGCGAGGATGACCAGCACGCAGAGGAGTGAATGTGCAAATCATATGGTGAAGACTTATGTTCCAAGGAATGCATCGCTGCACCAGTTTGTTACGCAGTATGCGAAACTCACACACATTAGAGAGGAAGACGATGATGAGCAGCAGAAGAACAATTCGCAGGTAGTTTCTTATATTTTTTCCAAGCTTTGTATATGGTCCTGGTTAACCTGTTTAGTTGATCTTGTCTTTCAGCAAGAGATAATACCAGTTCTGGGTTTTCCGATTGTGAAGCACGCTTCTCAGGTGTACACTATCTGTGCGTATGAAATGTTTATGGACGAGGTATGCAAATCTACCTCATATGTGGTTAGTACTGTCGAGGAGAACAAATTATACAAGTCTACACATGCAAACGCTGAAGAAAGAGAGCATTGGTGCCGTACAACATATAGTGTTTCTGTTGACACCACATGCCAGAAGTATATATGTGAATGTGGTTTGAGTGATCACTTTGGAATACTTTGTTGCCATGCAATAAGTGTAAGAATTATAGCCTTCATATTAAATTTATATCTTTATGCGCACTGTAGTACACCGTTTTTCAGTGTTTCATTTTTTATCAACATTTTTTCAGGTGATGCTTCATCTGGGTGTCCGTAAAATACCTGAATGCCATATCATGCTGCGTTGGACGAAGAAAGCTCGCGACTGTGTGCCCACACACCTAGTCCCTTTCCCGGATGCAGGAGGTATTGCCCAGGCCAGAGTTTTTAGAAGGAATGTTTTGCAGAGCACTGCAAACGAGATTGTTAGGCTCGGTGATCAGGACAACCAAAGTTTTGAGATTCTGCTTCGTTATCTTGGTGAAGCAAAGGAAGAGATTGCTAAGGCAGCATCATTGAAGTCTGCAGAACTGTCTTTTTGTCAGGCAAAAATAGCTTCAACCACTGATGCATCTTCTATGGAGGAGTTCGCGGCCAGTGATAAGTGTGGAGCAGATTTTTTGGCCGTGGTTGACAGAGAGGCTAACACATATGTTCTTGTTGATCAGATGAAACCTCCTGAATCTTCACGCCACTTTGGTCGCCCTAGTAACAGGAGGTATCATTCTGGTGTTGATGGTAGGATTACTAGGGTCCAGAGATCAAAGGACGGCGCACTTGTGAAGCGTGGATGCAATCCTAAGCCTTTGGTTAAGTTGCCACGTTATTGTCGTATATGCCGCAAGCCGAATCATGATTCCAGGACTTGTCCAGAAAATCCAAATGGAAAGTATAAGGGAGGAAAGAGGAAATCAGTGGTTTCAAGTGATTCTGAGTACTAAACATGTTTGTGGCCATGTATTAGAGTTATTTAGCTATAGTTACTAGTACTGTCTTTTGGTCAAATGCCTTTCCGAAGTTTGGATGATACATGTTTCGTACCGTAGAACTTTTGTTATTACCATTGATAGCATTTTGCACTACACCCTGTAATGGTACCTGCTATTTGAATTATTATTTAACAACGGCTTTGCGCAAAACCTCTTATGAATATTTGACGTACCCTCTAAATTGGGAATTTTTGTTTTTCATCGGGTTTGCCGTTTTTTGTTCTTATTGGCTCTGTGAAAGACATCATTCATCTGAAAATGTTGTACTAACGTTATGTCATCTTCTATTGTCGTTCGTTCATAGACTAGTACCTTTTTGGTCTCTATGAGGCCACAAGTGCTGTTGCATTTCGTAAACCACTATAGGTCTGAACTGTTGCAGGTGTCATGCCCTATTCATTGTAACGGTAATTTTTTGAACCGAGAAGAAATGAAATTATTAATTATTATTTAATTTTTTCCTCGGTCTTGTGCTTGTAGCCTAAGCTAGGATACATTATTTAGTAATCAATATTGCATTATCAGTTGACCCTTCTAGAAACATAAGGACTATTTGATCTGATCTTGATAACAACAAATCATTTTCATTTCTTTTATCAGCCTGGGTGATGGAATTGTGCTAACCCGGAGGGAAAATTAATAAACCAGGAAGTAGGCAATAGGCCTATTTGAGTTCGAAATAGATAACAAGAACCTGGACACATAGTGTTCCATACAAAATATGAACCAGTCATTATGTTTCTCCAAAATAACAAGCAGAACATTTTCCCTGGAAATAGAAATGGCAAATTTCATCCCACCCCCACTTTCTCTCAGACGGTTTTCAAAGGGGCAACTGGCAAATGTTTTCCTCCATCTTCAGCAGCTGGTACATGTCACGCCTAGAAATTCACGAACCAGAATTTCTAAGCTGAATGTGCATTAAATCCCTGTCCAGGACCAGCCAGGGTACACAAACGACAATTGTTGACATACAGATCCACGTCTTACAAAAATATAAAAGATTACAAATGCAGCGGAAAAGATAACAGCGAGCTAAACCGGGAAGCTTGACTTCAGCAGCGGGGCGACTCCACTCCACAGGCAATCCTTGACGGCAGCGACGAAACCAAACCTCTCTGAGACGGCTCCAACTGAGAAGAACTTCAACTCTGGTGTGGGGGAAAAGAGAGCAAGACTGAGTACTACCCACTGTACTCAGCAAGTCATACCGGAAGAGGAGGTATGCATGCAGGATATAACCAAAGGAGGCTAGGGGTTCTTTTGCATAAAGCTAGCATTTAAAAGCAGTAGTTGAAAGCAGTAAAAACAGCTGTAGTAATTAATCAATATAACCAATCACTGTCCAACGCTACACCACGTTGCAACAGGCCCAACCAACCACCTGAACTAACACCAGTTCATTAAGCATAAACTAGGGGTGAGACTAATCACGGTGAATCTGGTTGATCGCCCATAAGCGGGCACGCTATCGAATAGGTTTTACTCTGGCCAGAGGTGTACAACTGTACCACACAAGACACGAATTCCCACACATGTCGCATAGCCCGAAGTATCACCATGATACTGCAAAGGGGGAAATCGTGACAAGACCTCTGCATAACCCTCCCCTAACCATCCACACCACGCTAAGGTTTCACCCCACTCCTCAAAAAAGGCAGTGGGCGGTCCCCTCTTGCCCGCGGTGAATCCGGCAGCTGGACAACCGGACACCCCGGCCGACCCAACTCCTCACGCCCACCCTCGCCACCGGTGCTGGAAAGGGTCGAGCTATACTTCAGATCAAGCAGTTACCCACTCCCGCTTGTGTAAGCACGGTAAGTCTCCCAGGGTTTTCCCGCGTGAACCGGTCCTTAACTGCCATGGGTGTGACCAGCAAAACCGTACACCCACAGCCCACATTCAGTGTATTTTAATTAACTACCACCATTGCGGTGGCACCAATCCAAAGCTATTGCCAATAATCAAAGTCTATGCTTTAATGTGATTCCCTTTTTGTGTACTAGTAGAACTAGCATGGCTTAAGCATTTCCTAAACCAACATCTAGTCCATTTTAATACCCAAGTTGTCAATGGCATAAAGGAAATCAATATATGGCTGAGTAGTAGGACCCATCCACATGATATTGTAAAAGAATGCAACCTTTAATGGAAATGCGGGATATTTGTAAATTGGGTACAATATGATCAATTGTATTGCATGACTTGCCTTGCTCTCGAACTGATGAGACCTCAGCAACGTCTTCGAGAAACCGTGGATCGCGAAAACGGCCGAAATCTACGCGACAAACAAAGCACACAAGCAAAAACATGCTATAAGAACTACTAAAACAGGAAACAAACCATTTTTAATGGATTCTTTGCATTTTTCTTGAATTTACTGAGACTTGCAATGGACTTAAACGGAGCTCGAGATGAATTACTTATGAATTTTAGAAGAATAAACTGTGTTTTTACTAATAAAGAAAAAGCCTTAATCATTTTATTGCGGCAATAAAGCCCAGGGCTGACGTCAGCGAAAGGGGGGGCGGCGCCACAGGCGGGGCCCACGGGTCAGCGGCTCAAAGGGGGTCGGTTCCACCTGGACCGGGACCACGCGGGTGGTCCACCGCCGGTCCACGGGACCCGACGGTCCAGATCGCGCCGGCGAGGCCGAATTGGACGGCACCGGCGGCGGCTAGGCACGGCATCGCGCTCGGCTTCAAAACCGCGCCGGCCGGCCATGGGAGCGGCGGCGGCGAGCGCGCTGCGACGGCGACGACCGGCGGAGGGAGGCGGCGGCGGACGGCGCGAAAGGCGGCGGCGCACGGCCGGAGCGCGGCACGGCCAAATGGCGGCGGCGCACGCGGGAAGGGGAGAAAAAGGGAGGGGAAGGGAGTCCTCACCGGAGGGGTGGCGACGGAGCGGGGGATGAGCGGCGGCAGCGCTTCGGAAACGGCGGACGGGAGGGCGCGTCCTGGGAAAAGGTGGTGAAGGGTTTAGGGAGAAGAGAGGAGGCCGCGCACGGTGGGAGAAATGGCGGAGATGGAAACAATGGCGAGCTCACCGGCGGCGTGAGGGAATCGGAGCTCCGGCGGTGATTCGCGGCAACGAGCGGCGGCCGAGGTGCGGGCGGGCTCGGTGAGCGCGACGGCGGCGACTGCGCGCGCGCGGCGGCGGCTCTAGCGGCGGCGGCGCGCGGCGGAGACGACGGCAAGCGCGGCGCTAGCACGGCGAGCGGCGCGAGCGGCCGATAGGAGGCACGGGAAGAGCGCGGCGAATGGGGAAATGGGAGAGGAGTTTTTGGGGGAAGCGTTTTTATGGCGAGGGAAGGGCGGAAACGGCCGGGGATGGCCCCTATTTTGGCCGGCGATGTGGGGAGTGGAGAGGAGAGAGAGAGTGGGGGGATTTCAAATCCCCCACCACTTGCGGGCGCGCGCGCGGGAGATCGGTGGGAGAGGGGCGGCGACGTGGGCGCGGGTGCGGGCGCGGGCGCGGAGTGGCGCGCGGAAGGAGCGGAGGAGGGGCGGCGTGGGGAGGTGGGGCGCCGGCGGTTGGGGCTCGGCTCCAACCGGCTAGAGGAGGAAGACGACCGACAGGTGGGCCCCACCTGTCGGCGCCCGAAGGAGAGAGGGAGGGAGGGAGGACTTCGGGGAGGGGAGAAGGAACGGGCCGGCCCAGGAAAGGGGCGCCGAGCGCGGGGAGAGAGATGGGCCGACGGCCCATCTAGAGAAAAAGGAAGGAAAAGAAAAGAAAAAGAGGGGAAGGATTTTCCTGGGATTAAAATATTGCGCTTGCTCATTTTTAATTGGTTAAAATTATTTCCAAGGCTCTGAAAATTCCACTAAAAATCTTGTTAATGCATTGGAGCATGGGGAACTCAAGAAAAATTCCACCACGCCGAATTCAATTATTAATTGCATTTATTAATTATGGAATTAGCTCTAGGTTAATTAAGATAATTTCTTCGGGCAATTTATTTAACCAATTTTTAAAGCAAGAAAAAGGGGAAACTTCCGGGCGTGACAGTACAGAACTTTCGCTCTAACGTCGAGAATTTTTTCCTGTGGTGATTAAAAAGAGAGATGACTGTTACCAAATAGCAATGTGCATTTCTTAAGGGAAGAGATTACTATTTGCAGAAAAGATATTTTCATTTGATGATATTATACAAACATACCTTCGTGAATTCCAAATTGACATTAACTCCATCAAATCCTCTGGCATATTCAAAAGTGTACACTGCAACATTGTTCCTGAAATATACAATACAATTGAATAGTTTGTTTTTGAAAAAAATAGCTTACTAGTGATTTGAAGATCCATATTATATTTCAATCCATACGATGGACTTACAATACACAGTGCCTTGACATGTAACTTGGGTATTTAAACTGCCATGGTCCACTTATATCCCATCCATGGAAGAATGTCTCAATACATGTAACAAGACCATCGTGAAGAGTCTCAACTGCACTGTAGTGTTTAAGATGAATGGTGTGGCAGTTTCCACTCATGAGATTTGGGTCAAGGATTGATACTGTCCTTGTCTGGAAGTCCCAGAAATAGCAAGCCCAATGATTGTTGTTATAGAATGGCAGAATTATCATCCTACAATTCTCGACGTCGTATGACAAATGATCACCGAGAAAACACCTCCTGGTGAAGTTTGAATTGAGATAATCTTCATCGCACAAAATATTTTCCTACATTTGGAATTAGTTTTTTTATTAGGAGAAGTTTTTTTGAAACTAGCAAATGGTGCAAAATTCTAGTTTGTGAACTTACTGCCAAACTTGGTGGTAGGAAGTGCCGCCACCTTGTTCGATCATCACCAACCAGTTTGTCATCCAAATACTTAAACAATCGAACCACTGCATCGCCAACTTTAACTGTGAAACGTCGGCCACGGCCAAAACATTCCAAGAGTTCTTTGCCAGTAATTTCAAGTCGCTCCGGTAAATCATGAGCAAAGAATACACTGCATAGAACTCATTGTTTAGAAGAACACATTAGTTTACGTGTCTTGTTAAAGCTAAGCTGAGCATTATTTTCATTTGTTCAACTTACATACCTCTCAAGTTCAGTCCTACTGAAGGAATTCATCATCCTGAACATATACCTCCTTTCTTTCATTGTAGGTTGCTCATGTAATTGCCACAGTTCAAATGGTGGTTGACAGAATTTTGAGTTCACTGTAGCGTCTTTCGGATAAAATGGCTCATTAACTGTGGATGTGACATTATGTTACATAACATATTAGTTATGCCAGATATTTCAGGGAAGCAATACTTCTCTTTTAAGATCTATATCTTTGTGAAAAAAAAATCTACAGATCAAAAGACTTTTATAATACCTTCTGGATTTTCATATATGTTGGTATCGATGTAGGAAATATTGTAATCGTCCACATCTGAATGAATTTGCCGCAAGTACTCATGAGCTTTTGCATATGAGTTTAGTATAGTTCAGTACCTGTAGTGAGAACAATGTGCCCTAACGGACAAAAAAAAATTTTTACCTAAAGGGAAACCCAATTGTGCATCCGATAGAATTATATTCCCGCTTGGGCCTGGTAATGATTTACTGTTAATGTAAGGAAAAAAAAATTACTAGTGACGAAATAGTAATTGCCATGATGCCCAGCACCTTGATCATTGAACTGCAAGGTCGGATTTCCTTTTAAGCTTGTTCCTTCCTCATGGTCTAGAAAGAGCTTCTTGGGTCCTATAAAATTGTTTTATGTTCACATAGTAAATAAAACAGAGAGAAATATGTTGTTTTCATATGTTAATAATTTATTTTCTCTCTTTTACCTTCGAATGTACGTGAATCGCCCAAATTAACTTCGAAGGCTGTCAGCACATCACCTGTACTCATTATGGCATCGCCTTGTTGTTCAAAACAGTTTCATTAGAGATGGAAATATATTATATGTTATATTAACTTTTTTCGGCATGTATAACAATTTGCAAGTTAGTACAAACCTCCTCCCCCGGACGTTGCACATATCCCCTGTGTTCCGATACTAAATTGTGTGGTTGTTTCTTGGGGAGATGTATTTGGTAGATAGTTCATTGTGTCATCCGCCACTGCAATTTGGCTGAGCACAACATCTGTGTTAGAACTGTCAGGTGTTTCTCCATCTTGCAGCGGGAGATATGTGCATGGTGCTGCCTCCACTTCAAATTGTTTCAGAACAGCTTCATTGTAATGACAGTTGATTTTATCACATTGTACCTACAGAGTTGATTTTATTACCATGCTGCATATAGAAATTGTAGCATTTTCTATGGATAGCAAGACTTACCGAAACACTCTCAAATTTACTCCATCCTCTAGTGTAACATACCTCGCAACTGGGGCGCACCTGCAAGTAAAGAGAACTAAAACAATATGTTTTTCTATGGACTATATTGTGGGCTAATTTCTTTAGCAATCACTTACCTCTCGATGGCCAAACACACGACAGAAACCATTTTCCGCTGATCGGACATCCCTTGCTATTGCATTCCTGATAAAGCTAGCATAGAACCTGCAAATGCGAGGTGTCTTCTGATATTTGAAATATAGAGTACCACTCTCTACATTGTCAATATAGAACACCTGAAAATAAAGTGCCGCCATTTATCAATTTTATCAGTTTTCATAGCATTAGAATTTGCAAGAAATATTAGTACTTTTTGTTATCACTGAATTTTAACTCACCACTAGGGAGTGCAAACAGCAACTGAAAGTTATCTCTGAACAACCAAAATGCAACTGATTCTGCACTTGTTGAGCTGCCCTTTGGATTGATTTTACTACATAGTTGGACCAGTTCGTGTTTGCTATCTTCTCTGGGTGTACCAAATGCTTCATCAAGTCTACAACTATGTCAATATTGACATTCCAGGATCCAACCCAGAATGCTGAAGAGAACAACACAGCAGCAACCTTGAATGCCATTTGCTCTGGTTTTGTCATACCACCCTGATGGTCACGACGTAGTATTTCTTCCAATTTATCCAGTGTGATCGGTCCAGAATCATCTTGAATCAGCAGAAGTTTCCGTATTTCCAATGTGACATCACAGTTTTTTTCTATGGTAGGTTCAATCTCCCCCTTGTATGGAATACCCAGTACTAGGCTAGCATCAACATCTCTAAAGGGTAAACTTTTGGTAGATCCATTCAAAACAACTGAGTTTGTGGTTGTGTCGAAGTTTTCTAGCAGCCAAAGTGTGAACTCCCTATCAATTGGTTGCAGAGGAGGTACCTTGAGTATCCCTCCAAAACCCACACTTTGGATTAAGAAGGATTTCTCCCCGCGGAATGACGCGAAGAGCTCTTGCACTTTGCTGCAGTAGATACCGTCTGTCATCTTCAACATGGGAACCTTAACCTTCTTAAGTTGAGGGCATCGCGCTGAGAAAGGTGGGTAATCTGTGGGAGAACCATCGTGTAGCTGTTTAACATTTACAAGAATTGTAAGTTAGAGAACTTGAAACAAAATATTTTCATACATGTTAAGTATTTTTAAAAGAAAGCATTCTGAAGTAACCTTGGCCATTGTTACTCTAATATCTGAAACCCGAAGATGGTGCCTTCCTTTTATCGTCAATAAGATCTAGTCGTCTTTACGAGCACCGTACTTCAGACAAACACAGAAGAATTAGTGTTAGATGAGAGAATACCAAATTTTGTATAGAGCACCAGGAGCAATACTGAAGAACAGAGCAGAACTTACCATGAGCATTGTGGCTTGTTGTGGAGCGTGGTGAGACTAGAGCAGGTAGGAACTTTTTGTAATGTTCTTACCTGTTGAATAGGAATCCTATATCTCTATCTCCTCACACTCCTCGAGCCGAACAACCAACTAAGTTTTAATTGGGGCTGTACTGAGGAGAAAGGGAGATGTGCATGCCTTATACCTGACCCTATAGTTTTAGAGATGTGGCTAGCCTGTAGAGTCGTGAGTGACCTGTAGAAATCATATAGGATATGTCATATATCCACTGGATATTAGAGGGGAACTGTTGAATTAATTGTACTATTAACATTGTATATTTCCTTCTCTAGTTGATCACAAGATAACAATTATTCTTTACAAGCTTAAAGAACAACTTTTAGAGATAGGATTTTATTATAGAAGTTAATAGTCTAATCAAAACTTGGTCTGTGCTATAGCGATTGTATATTTCTTTTAGAACATTTTTGAACTTGCAGACCTACTACAGATAACTAGGCGGAAAAGGAGACATTTCACGCACCAATCTTTGTCAGAAATGTACCATTTTGCCGGTGCAAGTAGAATTGTGCAGTTCTGTTGGACGTCAGCATATCTTTGGTTCAAAGTGTTCCAATTAATGCCCGTATCTTCGATTCAAAATGTTCCATTTAATGCCAACCATTTCTTTAAAGGAAGCACACAGGACGAGTACTGGGGGAAAACTGCACCTTCATGGTTAAAAAAAAATTTCCTTTATTTCAGATAGAGAACTAACTAAGTATCTGACATGTTTACAAGCTTTTTTAGTTTAAAAGATCAGAGTTCATTTATATAGATGTGAACTTACTCTGATATGTATTGGTAATGTCATCATCTTCGAAATGAACGAAACAACTGTTGTAGATCGCGAAAACAGGCGGTAAATGATCATTGCAAAGTAATATGTTCTCAGTACAGAGGAAGAAATGCTAAAAGAGTGACAGACAGTAAGCAACACTCGTGATTTTTTTCGCATTGGCAAACTGATATTTCAATCTAAACTTCTTTTGAACAAAAGGTTCAACCAAATAAGAGGATAACATCAGCATTCAAAAGTTCCCGCCGAGATGGAGCATTAGTTCATCATCAGTCCTCCATTATTAAATTTTCACCAGGAGTTGGAGCAGTAATTCTTCTTCGTTTCAGGTTGCTAGAAACCTCCAGGAAGTCATCATCTTCCCCAACAGACTCTGGCGTTTGTGAGTGCTAGTCTGAGCCTTCTTGACCCAGAAGGTTAGCTTCTAGATATTGTAGGTTTGGATCATCAGAGTCCGCCACCTCCTCAACTACAGTAGGGACCTTGGATGTTAAGATAATCAGTACTAGAACATTTTAATGCAAGTAATGAAATCCATTTTTTCGGAGGCTCTACATTGGCACTCAATCGATTTGTACTAACCTTCAATTCCAGTATGTGGAAGGTCCGGCAAAGTTTGCTGAAGGTGCGTGTTTTCCTGTATTTCGGTCTGATCAAGATTTGCAAATGAAGTGGAGTTGTCGTCGCTAGCTCCGAACTCATCGTCACCTATATATCCTGAATTCTTCGAAGGGCCCTGCGTGAATGCAATAACTCATGTCAGAGGACATGGCTAAATTTGTTACATAGAAATTAATGGGGAGAGTAGCGTAACAATATTTACAGACCTGGATATGCACTTGAATGCTTGAATTAGCTACCGCGGCAGACGATACAGACTTAACTTCAGTACTAACACATGAAGTTGAGCTGGACAGAATGTTGCTCTCAGCAGACATATCAGAACTTGAGCTGTTAAATGAGAAGAAGAGGAATGAGAAGCAGAAGTGTTATAGTTCAAGGTGCTCCAAATATCCCCTTATATATAGAACTGTTCCTAGCTTGCAGTGTGAGATTGCACACTGGTAAGAGTTGTAAGATTCAAAAATTTGAAATCAAGCTTTTTGAGGGAAAATATAAAATAAATGCCCTACAAGTAAAAGAACTGAGAGTAAGGTACTGTTGTAGGGAAGTAGGGTTTTATTTTGACAGGATGTTTTTTTTTAATTGGAGTCTGTAGTTGCACCATATTGTTTAACAGGAGCAATATGATTAAATCATTCGTTTTCACTCTGTAGATTCGAAATCCTACCTAGCAAAATTATGAATGGCCTGCTAAAAATTAAGTTTGCTCTTTCTCCTTTGTGAAGGAGGTTATGTAATACACATAGGGCACATTGCATAGAATTTGTAGCGACATGCAGGAAACAAGTTTTGTGATACAAAAGAGTGTTGTCATCCATAACTGACAATGGCCGGTTGAACTGTTTCTATTACAAAAAAGTGGTAAACACTTCGGCCTACTTAGTGGGCAATGCTAAACTGTCTGACATAATACATGTTCTAAGGTGATGCCTAATTTGACATATTTGGAACGTCGCCTTCATTTCCTTCCATTGTAATCAACTGGTAGAATAAGTCCTTCTTCATTTCACCTATTTCATCCTGTACGTAGTGATAAAGAAAGATATTGAAATTGAATTTATTTAGAACAGGATTAAAATTTTGGACGTTATACTTACAACTTCAATTTTCCTTTGTTGTGCACTCCCATTGAATTCCCTTGCATAATATAAGCTGTACCATCCAGAATCAGATCTACAGTTGTTTCGTTAAAAGGGGTTAAGTTATTGATTATGAAGGAGTAAGTTTCCATCTGTAATATTTAAGTGCAAAGATTAACTGACCTCAAAGCCTTCGAACTAGCCTTAACATGGTAAACCCTTTTCCAGGCTTGTGGATGCAAGTCCCAGCCATCAAAGTAATGGCTGACACACTGAATCAAACCAGAGTGTATTGCTTTAGCCAATGTTTCATGCTTGTCCCTGACCAATGTGACATTACCATCTTGAAGAAGTGGATCAATTACGTGTAGACGGTGCCTCTCAATGTCCCAAATGTAGCAAGACCATGCGCCAGTGAAATACATAACAGGTGCAACTAGCTGCAAAGAACGATGTTTTTTTGAAAGCGGGATGTTTCAATTAATATATGTATAGTAGGTCAATTTGTATAACATACCATCCGACAATGCTCAGCGCCATATCCAAGATGGTCACCCAAGAACATGTCTCTTAGTTTCTCTGTCCACTGGATTTCGAACCTCTCTAGCCAGACTTTTTGCTGTGGAGGTTGTTTATCATTTATAAGTAGAAGTTAATATGTTAATGTAATTGTTAAATGTAGTTCACTTGGGATTTGGTGGGGTAGTACTTACAGCGAATTGTGGTGGGAAGAAATGTCTCCATCTGTGGTCAGCCACACCTGGATTCATGAACTTATCCATTCTCTGGAAGAGTCTAATAATTCCATGGCAGACATTGCAATATAGAGGGCCGCTTGGTAAGAACTGATGGGTAAGCATGGTGCCGGATATAAAAATCCGAGTAGGTGTATTGTGTACAAACCATTTTCTGTTAAAACAAGAAGATGGTGAGTCAAATTATTTTTCGTTGAACAAGAGTTGTAGATAAAGTATAAGTGATTCAGACAACACATGCCTGTCGTCGTTTTCATGATCTATGTTTTGAAACCGGTTCTCTAACCAAAGGAAAGCACTCAAAGCATCTCTTTGAGGAGGTCTTGGGTGCCTTATATTGTAGTGAAATGGTGACCTAGCAAAAGGACCAGGTTTAACTTTTTTTTTCTGCAATACAATTTGTCTTGCAGGTCCATTGTTCTCGCCGTCCATGTCAGATGTAATAGCAAGAGCGCCTGGTTCAGATGTGAGGTGTTAACATTCTAACCTTTTTTGGGGTTGTAGCTAGAACAATGAAAAGATTGTTGAAAAATAGATTAAATATAAATGTACTAACCAGTGGTTATTTGAGAATGCGCATTGTGAGCTCTTTCAGCGACAAGTTTGGTGATATCTTCAAGTAGCCTTGGGATAAATCTTTCAGAGTGATAAAAAATGTTTTCTACCTCAGTACTCGCATTTATAAGAAGAGCATGGTGTTCGGCCATGTGCTTGCTCAACAGTATTTTTAACTTTTCCTGGTAAGAAAAGAGTCAAACTAAAGTACATGGTTTTTCACTAGGTAGTTCGAGAACATGCTGGCTTACCTGTTCTGCAGTGAGAAATGAAACAATTTGTTCCGGCAAGTTTGTAAAGTCCTCATTGTTGTAGTTGGAGAACTGGGAAAACTTCAGTAAGAAGCTAATAGAACATGACATGTGGAGTTTACTGAAAGATAATTCAAGGTATACCTGAGGATTTGTATATCGCTGAGCAGAAGAGCTGGCAGCGGGTGTGTTATGAGAAGTTCCATCCCAAGCTGGACGTTTGGCTGGACGAGCTGAACTTCCATCTCCGCCAGGTAATCCGGACATTGCTGCTTAGAGAAACATAGATGAGAGCACTAATTAAATGAATGGGAAAGACAGAGAAAAGAGAAGTGAAGATTGAAGTTGTTCATGTTTACCTGAAGGAGGGATTGCTCTGGGTGGGAGTTTGGTTTGCTCTGAATGAGGGATTTCTCTCGGGGGTCTGAGTCTTCTGGAGACCTTGAATACTAGTTGTACTGTAAGCATGTCCTATCAAATCAGACTGTGCATATAGCAATGGAGTTACCGGATACTTTTGGGTGCGCATTGTTATCCAACGGATCCAGCTACATAGCATTGATAAAAATGCTGAGTAAACTAATGAGGGATATTATCGTGTAGAGTTTAATTAGTGAGAACAAGAATATATTTGTCATGATTTTAAGAATTTTAGAGCACCAATAGATGTTATATTTATGTCCTTGTACCTTTCCGGAAAATATATAGCGGTTCTATCGTAGGGAGTACTCAAACATTTCGAAGTTGACAATATTAATAGGAAAATGGCAAAATAACAACCATGCATAATCGATGTTACTAGATCTATCATTATAATGGGATGTCGGATACCGTTGGGGAGCACAAGAGATTATATATTGTCATGATTAAGTCCAGTTTGAATTCCCTCAAAATTTTGAAGAAAGCAAAGGATTAGCAGATTAATTACTCACTCCGTCACCAAAAAAGATAAACCCTGGATTTACGTGTCCGGTTTCAGATAAGAGGGACGGTCAAAGGTTGGACAAGGAAACCCACGGGTTGCCTTTTTCTAGGACGGAGGGAGTAGGGTGTAAGGTTTTGACGGCCTGTTTAAAGAGTAGCATAGAAGTTTGTTTTGTCATTAATGTCCGATATCTCAAAATTTTAATTCCGTGAAATAAACAAGATGTGACTGACAACGGTAAAGCTGTGGGTAGTAGTGCCGAGTTAAAACAATGGGTATGGGGCATTGTTTTGTTAGAAGTGTGTTGAATATTACTGTAGTACATGTGTCACATCAGTCAAAAAAAACTAACGTTTGTGCATTTTACGTTGCTAATACTGCATGTTGTGTTCGGAGTGTACTGAAAGTTGCTTCTTGTTATTCTGAAGTGTTGTGTTTTTTAATTAATCTGGGTTGGTGAAGAACTATAATAGACAAAGTGTTTTGGAGAGCAAATTTAACCTTATTTGCAGCTTGTAGTACGGGAAATGTACATTAAGCAAAACCATAATGATAAGCGCAAAGGCCCCAAATCGTTTCCAAAATAGGTAATGTTCAAATGCTTAATGAAATCTTGTTCAACGGGAACTGAATAATTAAGAGCAATACAAGTTTCTTCTTGTTCAACGGGAAGTGAATAATAAAGAGCAATACAAGTTTCTGGAAATAGTTGACAAATCATTTCAGTCGTCTTCGCATTTGACAAAGTTGTCCGGAACCTGAGCAGTATTCCCTTTAATGCATAGCAGCTCATAAAGCAAAGTCATCTTAAACTTAGTCAACACGGATTCTATATCCTGAAGAAAGGAAAAAAGAAGACATGGTTAGAACGAGAGGACAATAAATGAGCAGTGGATAGACTTTTTTTGTTGCGCTAACTGATTAAAATGTGCAAAAGAAGGCATGCAATATATTTTCAGGATTTCAAATACCTTAGTGTCCAAAGAGCAGATATTGACACCATCGAAGTCACGGGCAGCCATAAGTGTTAGCAACCCAGAACTTAGAATATGGAGATCGAAAAGTGTTAGAATACGGAAAAAATCAATGATGAACAAAGCTGTAAGAAAGGTCTTACCAGTTTATGTTCTTAATCTGGAAAGCGACGAAGTTCATTTGCCAACAATCAAACAATGGCTGCCATCCAGTGAATAATGATTCAATGCATTTTGCAAGAGATTCTCGCAAGATTTGAACAGTTGGTTCATGACATGCATGGAATTTTTGCACTTCATTTCCGTCATATAGAGGATCAAGAACATGAATTTGTTTGACCTTGAAGTCGAAGAAATAACAAGACCAGTTCGAATTTGATCTGGTGGGGATGATAATCATTCTGCACCCTCGAATATTGTAATTGACTTTTGGACCAATAAACTGATCACGTACTGACTTACTATTAACATGATCCTCGCCAGCAAGAGAAATTACCTATAGACCATTTTGGGAGGGTGTTATTAGAAATAGAAGATTCACACTTCTAGTTGGAATGAAACAAAAATATAGTTGCGGGTTACATACTGCAAAGTCTGATTCTAGGAAGAGTCTCCATGGTGGTACGTTGTGTAGGAAAGACATGTCACAGTCTAGCTGACGAAGGCGTCTCATTGCGATGTCAAATATATCATAAGTAATATCAACAGCAAAACATATAAAATCACGCAGATTGAGCCCGGTGAGTGCAATAAACCTTGGTATTGGATGAATGACCCATGGCCTTAATAATAGAATTTTAAAAAAATTATTAGTGCTTGCGAGAATTGAGACCAGATGATAATAACAGAAATTAAAATAGAAGTAGTCCCCATACCTTGCTAACACAATATCCGTGCGGACTGTATTCTTCATCCAATTATAGAAAGGTTCAATGTCTATTTCATCTCGCACTGGATGTTGTACACCGTACGACCATGGTGATCGGGCTAGTCAAACTTCAACTAGAAGACGAGGCTTCAGAGGTGAATTTGTGAAATCATTGGCAATAGGATTTGCAGCATATGTTGGGTCCTCTTCAGCAACAATCAAGCGAGCAAACATGGCCGACTCGTTGAACATTTTTGTAATAGTTCTAGGCGATGATGGTGTAACAAATCGTGATGGAGTTTGAATAATAGGTGTATCGAACTGACCAGTGGTCAGTTTTTTTATAGGATGTGATGGTGTTATAAATGTTTCTTCATCGTTAGGGCGGTATTGTGATGGTGTTTTAAGCGAAAGCTGGGTGATAGGTTGAGCAGGTGTATTGCGACCTGCAGTGGGGATGAACAGAATTGACGTGATCTTCCCAATATGTAATACAACAACGTGTAGAAAAACTTTTTGCAAACCTTCCATATCGTCAGCATGCCCCTGTCGTCCAATGCCAATGTTGCTGTCGTCGTTTGGCATGCCTGGAAGTGTTCCATACAAACGAATTAGACTATAAGCAGTTATGAGTTTGCTAAATCACATTTGAGCTATGTAAAAGAAATTATGTATTACATGCTAGCACATTATGCTTGGTGGAACCAGCATCAACCAGAAGATTGCTTCTTTGCTTGATTGTATCAGTTGACTGTAGGGAGACTGTAGTTGTGTTGCGAAAAAAATCATTAACTGTATGCAGTGTAGGTGCAGTGTAGATATTATGTACGGTTTGGCAAATCCTTAACAATAATATAGTTAGAGAATTTGGAATATTAAAGATGGTGTCAAGTTAACGTTGAAAAAGAAGTTCACAGGGATCTTCTACATTGATATAGTTAGAGCTTGTACATTGCTTTTCATGGATGCACAAGATGGTGGGAAGCTGCAGAATATGTATTGACTCACAGGGATCTTCATCATCTGGTCGCCTAGGTGTAGCAATGTGGATATGTTCTTGGGTATCAATAGGTGTTTTGAAGACTATAGAAGGGCCAGAGTTGGAGGGTGGATGTTGTTCTGAAAAAACAATGGGATGAAGCAAATTGGTAGTGGGTAGTACTTGGAACTTGCTTGCGACAAAATAATTTCAAACAATACCGACCTTTCAATCTCTTGAAATGTTTTTCTTTAGGCCCTCGCTGTGTAGTTCGAACGGAAGAAGAAGCTGTTCACATCAAAAAAATGAGTATTACAACTACGCGTTGCCGATAACACCTTTCTAATTTTAACAGGGAGTAAAAGGATGTACCTTCACTTGCTGTGTCATTGTCGCTAAGGTACTCATCAACAGCCCTTTTAGGTGTGGTCTTCGCGGTCAGCGGTTGATTGGCAAGACATAGATCCAGTTGAGGTTCAGTGAACATTTTTTTCACTAACTCACTCACGTCTTTCTGCATCTGGGCCTTAATCTGGTTAGTGTGCAACAGAATTCTTGCATTCATCCACTTCAGAGCAACTACTTGCTTGGTTGTGAGGTAAAAACGAGGTAGATACAAATGTAGTGCCTTTTGCAAGGGGAACAAAACATTTAATTTTGTACAAAAGGAAAACGATCACACCTCATTGCTTGGAAGTGAAGATATCAAATCCAACAGAGGATTGCATTGTATTTTGTCATCAGAAAGAGGTGTGATGGTGTTGGAGCTACTAGGCATTCTTTTGGTATTGTTCTGATTGATAAGTCGATCCTTAACATGGCATGAAGGGCAAAAACTATCCATCAGGTATTTTCAAAACTGAAATGATATATATGCATCGTAATCTATGCTTTGGAGTACCTTAAACCCATGACGATTATTGTTGCCTGTTTGCAATAAACATGTCCTGCGTTTATTGGACAATGCTCCTTTTGAAAATGTCTGCTGCTGCTGCTGCACAGTACAGGAGTTTAGCTGTGAGTGATGGAACTAGCAAGATGAAAAATGGAACAGGTATATGTATAGAAACGCATACTTCTCTCTTAATATGTGTGGCAACTCCCGATAAGTATTTGGATTGTGAGGCAGACACCATGCGTCGCATATATTCACAGGTTAGACCATGAACCGCGGGGAGGACACCACGGGGTCTGTTTAGTTTGCCAAGGTAGATGTTGTCAAGGAACATAAGCTGCAAGTGATGGTGAATGGCTTCTTTAGTTCTCAAAATGTACATGTTTAGCTTTATTTCTAAATAAACTAAATCTAAAAAATAAATTGGCAAGTGCAATACTATATATACCTGCAAAAGTAGTGGGCACCCAGTCACATTAGAACACTTTTTCTTTGAAGACAGGTCTAGCTGTGCTTTCCTTGCAGAATCGACAAGCATGTCAAGAACGTATTGGCTCCAATTGTAGTTTGCTATGTCACTTGGTTTTTGTAGAGAACCCCAAAAAGCGTCACTTCCATGGTTACACTTTGTGGTGGGAGCAAGGAAATAACCAAGGGCAAAAACAACAAATGAGACCTTGAAACAATCAATCTCTCTATCAGTCATCCTCTCCTCATACTCCTCTTCAACATTCATTTTTGCAGCTTTGAGGCTGTTATTTTCATCCTCTTCAGCGCCAATACACCATTGGATGAATTGCATCTTTGCAGCCACATTGTCTGACCCTAGGCCACATACAACTTTTGTACCTCTGGGGATTCCTAAAATTCTCTCAACTTCTATATCAGTCATATCAATATCTTGTCTACCGGGGACCTTGATTTTTCTCTCATTGCAGTCAACCATGCTAAGAAGCCAAAAGGTGAAAGCACGGTTAACCTTGTTTAGGTTTGGGAGGAGGAGGAGACCGCCAAACCCAATTGATTTAACTATATCCTTCTTCTTGTTATCCATTTTGGAAACAAGGGCACTCAAGCGTTTCACAGAGCTACGGGAGGTTGGTCTAATGACATCACCTGACTCGTAATGCAAGCAAATCTGTCCCTCTTCTTCCTGCTCGTCGTCCTCATCGCAAAAATCGTCTTGGTTTCCATCGTTAGTGGCCGAGGTATTGACCATCATTAGTTCATCAGGAGATCGTTCAGACGTTCCCCAACTACCTCCCCTATCCATCTGCAGAGACAATGGGCACGAAACAATTGGATTTCAAAGCAGAAATGAAAATGATATGGCTAACAGTAGATCAAATTAGGTGCAGCAAAATTTCGATTCTAAAGAATAAAATCTTGAACATATCTAGAGTGTTCAGCTTGCACATCCCCACATTGCCATCTTACCAGCTAGTTCAAAGACTGAAGAAAGTAAAGAGCATATATGCAGAACTTGAAACTCTTTGGCAGCAAAAAAAACATGGGGGCACCTTCGAAGATGTATTGGAGATGAACTCACCTGTTAGGAGTCAGGATGAGTGCGGATGGCTATGGTTGCGGATGGCTATGGTTCAGTGATGCCCCCCACCACCACCACCTCCTTTTCCTTCTATGACAAGCAGTTGTTAGGTGGAATTCGCTCCCATCTTGAATATTTTGCAGAGGACGAGTACGTGTGAAAGACAGGGGGATGGGACTACTCAGCCCCTAGACCTGTGCCTACGATATTGCGAAAACAGAGGCAAGTGTACTGGCGGAAAAAGCTCCGGCGTCATTTTTTTAATAAATTTGGGAGCACTGCGGATGAATTTTTTTTTCCCATAGCACAAACTTGAACAATTACCATAGACGAAATAACCATCACGGCTTTAACAATATTGCGGACACAGAGGCAAGTGTACTGGCGGAAAAAGCTCCGGCGTCATTTCCCCCTACATTTGGGAGCAGTGTGGATTTGCATATTTTTCCACTAGTACAAACTGGAAACATATTACTAAAATGTCAGGGGGATGACTACCACTAATTCGGCGAAACATATTTCATGATGAAAAAGCACAGAAGAAGAACACAAAAAGCACATTTCCAGAATCTAGAAGACCTTCGGCTGTAAAAAAAACTTCCCTTGAAGTTCAACAACCATGTGTTCCGTTGCCTTCATCTTGACATAACTCTCTTCCAGCAATGCATGGCACTTCTCGTTTTCTTGCTCAAGGTTGCAAACAAGTTTCATCTGATCTTCCAGCTGGTAGTTCATCGCGCTGATGGTTTCATCACGTGACTGTGTGGCGTCCTTGATGCAGTATGCAACCATTTCATCCACATATTCATGAAGGAAATCTTCCCAGAGCCAAGCTTTGCACCCATGCTGCAAATCAAATGACACCAAACAATAAGAAAGAAATCAATGTAAGACCATTTTGTTCAAGTGAAGATGAAATGCAAACCTGCTTTGCACATTTCAGAAAACGCCTCCCAGGGTTTCGTGGTGTTCCAGAGGTGAAGGTTGCAATGGGCTCACCACAAGAACACTTCAGCTGTGGTGGACAAAGGCCGCCCGACGAATGCGAGAGTGAACGGGGTGGAGTATTTGAGTGGACGGAGGAAGAAGATCCAGCTTGTTTCGCCATGGATCTTGAGAGATTGAGGCAGAGTGACCTGACTTTGGGGATGGATGGAGAGAATCCAGAGAGTTCGGCATGTATCCAGATGGGGAGAGAGAGTAAATAAAAGAAGTACAGTCTCAAAATTGATTGAATAATCTGTGAACGTACATAGGTGGGCCCGGTTGAGTTGATGGAATAGTACGTATACATGTGGTGGGAAAAAATTATAACAACTAAATACAGTAGAATACATACTGGGTGTGGAATCATACGCACGAATCTCAAAGGGCAGCGAACGACGATCCATGTAGGGGGATATCCTCTTAGGGGATCAGAAGAGTTTGCCATTCTACTTCCTCTTTTCTTTCTTCTCATCTCACCCTGCCTACCCGAGCAGCCGTGCGTGCCTGCAGCCACGGGGAGCGGCACGATAGCTTCCCAGCTGTACGCGTGTGGGTCGCGTGTCCCCGTCACCGCGTGCCCTCGATGTCCAGCACCACGCGTGGTGTGCCAGCACGAGCGGCCGCACCGTGCTCGGAAGTCGGAGGCGCCCCGCGACATCCCGATGATGAGCGAGTGCACCACCACTCCCAGCTCCAGCACCTCCACCAACAAGGACGCGCAAAGCGAAATCGATTAAGAAAATAAGAACAACAATTTTGATTTGATTTTTTTCTTAATTTGGTTGCATTTTTTTCGCCACCGGTTTAGATTTCCTTCCTTCCTACACGGTCCGGTGATCTATTACATAATAATCTATCTTATTAATTTTTTTTAAATTAAATGTAAACGATAAGATGACATACCCTCGAGAGTTTAGGTTTAGAATAGTTTTCCCAAGTCAAACCAATATACTCCATCAAGATCGAACACCTAGCCGGATGACCGGATCATCAAGAAATCACCATGTCCACCTCAAATGTTTCCATTGTTGAAATTGAAGAGCGCCTCGGGAAGGTTGTCCTTACCCTTGACCCGATTGACAAGCTCGTCGACGAGATCCATGTCGACCTCGCCCGTCTAGCCAGTAGAGACGACAAAGACGGCGGCCATGGCGAAGCAGACGACGACGAAGACCGCTTGGTATCCACCAAGTACGTCGAGGTCAGCAGCCTCGCCCTGCAGCTCAAGAACGACGTGAAGCAGCTGAAGCGCGTGCTTGATGCCAACCCCCACGGCGGCGGATGGTACCACGCCTCCTCCTCCTCCGTCGCGCGCCGGCCGTCGATGGAGATGGACACGCCGCCGGTCGAGGACTTGCTCGACGGGAACCCTCGGGACTCCGACCCGGCAGCGCTCTCGCTAGAATCGCTCGACGGGAAGCTGCGGCGGTGTCTCCTCTGCCTCGCCGCCTTCCCTGCCGGCGTCGAGGCCATCAAGAAGAGGCTGCTCCTCCACTGGTGGATCGGCGAGGGCTTCGTGGAGTCAATCGACGCCGCCAAGGAATGCTTCCGGGAGCTCGTCTCCGGCGGCTTCCTTCAGCCGGCCCTCCACCGGGAGCACTGCCGCGGGGTGCATTACTGTCGGGTGAACCCCTCTGTTCGACCGCGTCTGGTCGACGCTGCCCGTAACGACGGCTTCCTGGAGTTCGACGAGGAAGACAACCCAGTGCAATCCACTCGAAGATTATGCTTGCGAGGCAATGAGGCGGCCGGAGTCAGAGGAGGCAACGAAACGCGTGGTGGTCGTTGGCGCCGCCGCCGACGACGTAACAATAGCGACGACGACGACGATGGTAAGCTTCTAACGATTTACAACATCAATCAGCAGTTCGTGCGGCTGGACCGTGTCGGCGGCAAGCCTGCGAAGACGAAGAGCCTCGCGGTGCTGCAGCTCGGGCGGTGGAGGACGTCGGTGAAGGAGCACCACGTGGAGCTCGCCGCCGGCGCTGACGTACTGAAGCGCGCGTTCATGTGCAAGAACCTCAGGTACCTCAGCCTCAGGGGCATCTCTCTCATCGAGTCTCTACCGGAGTCAACCGGCAACCTGCGCGAGCTCGTCGTGCTCGACCTCAGAGCATGCCACAACCTGGAGAACCTGCCGGCGTCGGTGGGGGCGCTCTCGAGGCTAGAATACATCGACGTCTCAGAATGCCTAATCGACGCCATGCCGGAGGAGCTCAGCTGCCTGTCCAACCTCGAGGTGCTCAAGGGATTCGTGGTCGGGAGAGCGCAGAGCAAGGTGAACCCCTGCCGCCTCGCCGACCTGGCGAGAATGCCGAGGCTGAGGAAGCTGAAGTTGTGTACGGGGAAGCACTGCACGGTCGCCGGCGACGACGAGCTCCGGCATCTAGAGCATTGCGACAACCTGCGTTCCCTCACCATTGTCTGGGGGACCAAAGGTGTTTCCTCCATGATCGCGCTGCCAGCAAGGCTGGAGAAGCTCGACCTGCAGCGCACGCCCATGGACGACCTCCTGCAGTTCATACAGCCTTCCACCTCGGCGAGCTTGAGGAAGCTCTACATCCGTGGCGGGAGGCTCCGCGCCATGACCGGGGGCGCGGCGTGCTGGAAAAACGTGGAGATTTTGCGTGTCAGATTCCTCAAGAACATGGAATGCGAATGGCGTGATCTGCAGACCTCGTTCCCTAATGTCATGGTGGTCGAGAATTGGGGGTGCGACAAACTGGCATCTTGGCCGTGCAACCACCTTGGCGTGTGGAAGAGAGGAGAGACGGTCACAAGATCCGGTAAAATATCATACAACTCCCCTGTTAAATTAAGATTTCCTGCATATGATTTTGTTTATTGATTTATTCAGATTATATAATGAGAAATTAAGCATATATGAGGGCAAAACCAGGCATGAGAAAGAAAATAAAAATTGCATATCACATAATGCATCTACAACAACTTTGATAAGATAAGGATCCACTAGACATGGATTTTTGTTTTTTAGGGGATTTTTTTCCTGTCACTCAAATAGTTATTAATTTTTTTTAAAAAAATGATGAGATAGGATTAATATGAAATATATCACTCCACAAACATGCAAGACTAAATTTAACTTCTACAAGTTGCAAAAAAAGAATAAATTAAACCGAAAATAGTTATTGTACATTCACATCTATATTTATTATTTTTGTTACAACTTGTAGAAGTTAAATTTAAACTTGCATGTTTGTGGAGTGATATATTTTATATTAATTTATGTTACCAATTTTTTTTAAAAAAATTTATGACTATTTAGGTGGTATGCACGAAACGAGAGCCCCTCGAGGATAAAATCACTTTTCCAATTACATTGATGAATCAACGAAAGAAAAAGATTAATTACCAGAGTTCGTAGGGAAATCTTGCCGGTGGGGGCGATGTCGACGTCGACGAAGCCGGCGTACGTTGGCTTGTAGAGTTGCTCGGCGTACGACGACCTGAACGGGTCGTTGCACATGAGGACGACGTGCTTCTTGCCGCCGCCGACGCGGGCGACGTCGGCGTCGTCGCGCTTGAACACGCTGAAGAACACGGCCGTCCTCTCCTTGAGCTCGTCGGAGGCGAGCACCCACAGGCCGAACGGGCCGACGCCGCCCCTGGCGTCCGCGCCGCGCGCCGCGCACACCG
>CM020184.1:10869539-10930003 GCA_009805545.1 Oryza longistaminata
CTTCCATCTTCATCCTCGAATCAAACGCATACCCGTAGCTCACCCGAAAAACAAACGTCGCGCTTGTTGCCACCATTCGGCCAGTGGAAGACCATGGTGACCTGGGCGGGTGGAAATCCACATTAATCCAGTCCTGCAGTAAGGTCCATACTCTGTTTGTGTAGGAGCACGCAGTGAAGAGATGATTGCAATCATCAAAATCAGACTGACACAGTGAGTAGACTGGTTCATGAGGCCATCCCTCTCTTCAGCAGAATGTCTGCCGTTAAGCACCGGCCTTTAACAGCCAACCACACGAACTTTACTCTAGCTGGAGCTGTTGCCTTCCAAATCAGCTCACCAATGGCAAGGTTTCCTACCATGAAAATGAGGTCTACTTGGAGATACTGAGTCAAAATAAGAGAGGGAAATATATAAATTAAATTGAATCATTTGCTGCTGATAAAATGTATAGCTACATTTTTCTTAGATAATGGATTAAATAACCTGGCCTCTACATCCAAGTGGATGTACACAGCCACAGAATAGCTACATATATCAGTATTATTTCTCCAACAACACCCTAATTCATTTAATGTTGTTTATCATCTATGTTTCGTGGGTTATTGTACATTGAACACTACACCAAGAGAGAAAAATAATATTTGCATCAGTGGCTATCCGAATAGGAAGGGCAACATCAATCAAACAGATTGGATAGAAAAAAAGGTACTTAATTTTTTGGCTAAACTCATTAATTTTGTTTGAAAAATGCATGAAAGAAAAGAACTCAGTGAATAACTTACTTGAGCATGGCAAACAGCCCCAGCCAACATTCCTGTGCCTTTCCATGTTTTTTCCGTGAGGGCATGTTCTCCGGAATCGCAGCCGTAATGCTGCTTCACGTCTAGCTATGCCCAGGCCAACTGCAATCAAATTATTATCAAACGCTGGGAAATTTATACCAATATTATTGATTATTCGTAAGAAATATATTGTGATTCAATGATCTGTAACGCACATTCTTCTCTCTTTAAAATAAAGCATATTCAAACAATATTGGTTCCCGTTCAAATAAAACAAAGTAGCTCGTGTAAAACCATGCCCTAATTGGGGGAAACCAGGCGGAGATTGTGGATCGTTAGTCCACACACAACACACTAAGAAAGGGAGTACAGCAAAAAATAAATTCTCACCACTGCTCGTGCAGTAGTGCATCAGGCGATCAATCTCTAAAATCCGACGCCATATGTCAGAACCTATAGTTCAGAAATGGAGAAGAGGTCGAACATCTGAATGTCTGACATAACTGAAGATTGGGGGGAGAAAATACTGAAGAAGACAGTAGAAGGGAGAGATGCACAAACCAACGGTCGAGATCATCATATACTGGTCTGGTTACAAAGATCGAACGGGCCACAGATGTTGGGACCACTGTGCTCGTCATTATTTGTCGTTTTGTCAGTTAACAAGGATAACTCTAATTAGTTGTCTAATTGCCAGCTGTGACTGTTTAATGAGAACATTTGTAAAACAACAATATTTATTCCGGCAGAGCCGAGGAGGAGGAGTAAGAAAAGAAACCTAAAATTAACTTTTATCTTAGGAGTAGGAGTAAGTAGAACCCTAGTTCTTGGTCTTGCGGCGTCCACCTCTGCGGCGGTTCGAGAGAGAGAGAGAGAGAGAGGAAGTCCATTTCTGAACCCCGGGTCTTGACAAGGGTATCAGAGCGGCGTTGAATCCTTGGCTCTTGGGTTTTTTCGGAGAGGGTTGGTGGAAGGCGGCGGAGAATCCACTGTAAAATCCCCGAGCTAGGAGAAATCCAAACCGGAGGCGTGTGAGTGTTTCAGATCGGAACAGCGAGGGTTGGGGTGCCATCCGTAGTGGTGTGCCCCTGTAAAATCTCCGTAGCTGGTGGTCTGAAGTTGGCGGCGGTAGATCTGTCTGCAGGAGTGGAAAGGGGAGGAATTTAGTTTCCAAACCGATCTTGCAGAAAAGGGATGGTCACTAAGACGCGTTCCAGCGAGTCGATGGTCGATATGGAGGAAATGAATGAGTTCCGCTCTGACATGGCTTTGTTGAAGAAGGAGGTCGCTGATTTGAAGACTCTCAAGGGCAAAATGAAGGAGATTAAAGGGCTGCTGTTGGATCTCTGCAAGCAGCGAACAACAGAGGAAGGGGACGAAGCGGCTGCGGCGGCGGCTGCTGCTGCAAGAGGAAAGGCATCTCTAGGGGATGATGGTGCTGGACCAAGCTCTCAGGCAGCTGCCATCCCAACCACTGCTGAGGTAAGATTTGCAATTGAGGCTATTACCAACAACACTCTTGGAGGAACTAGTCAGGGAACTAGTACTGTGCCGGTGGTAACCAGTAGTGGTCAGAATTTTGACTCGTTCCGTCTTCAACCTAGTATAACTTTACCAAATAGCTCAGCACTGCTTGGCAACAATCAGCGTTTTGGGGGAACGCAAGCAATGCCACACATGGGACCTTCTTTTAATTCAGGGGGAAATCTTGGCAATGGCCCCAGCTTCCAATCTAGATATAACCGGGGATTCACTCAAGGGAACTCAGGGGTTCATGTAATAGATCAGCAAAGAAACATGTTTGGGGGACTTGCTGGAGATGGGAATAGCTATGCAGAAGCTGTTATTAAGGGGCCCAGACTAGAGATACCGTTGTTCAGTGGTGAAGACCCTATTGACTGGCTTAAACAGTGTGAGAAGTTCTATGAGATTTCTGGGACTCCTTTGGAGCAGTGAGTGAATTTAGCGATAGCTCATCTGCAGGGAAGGGCAGCAAAATGGTTCAGAGGAGTAGGCCTCCCATGGCAGCTGATTACTTGGCCTCAGTGGTGTGCCATGTTATGCACCAGGTTTTCAGCAGCCAGTGAGCATGAAGCTGTGGAACTTTTCCAAAATGTGAAGCAAGGTGGGATGTCAGTTGAGCAATATATAGATAAGTTTGAAGAATATGTGGAGCTGGTGAGAAGGGATCACCCATACTTGCAGGAACACTACTTGAATAGTTGTTTCATCAGTGGGCTTAGGGGAGACATCAAGTATGATGTGTGCGGCCAGAAACCGCAGGGTTTGCTGGAGTCCTACTGGTATGCTAAAACCTATGAAAGAGCTGCTAATGCTAGGAGAGCCGCAGCTAATTTCAATAGGAACCGAAATCTTAACCCACCCATGGGAAATGTTGGGAGGAATGTGATTCCCAGAGGTCCACAAGGGAGAGTAGATGGGGAAAGAAAGGAGGAGAAGAAGTGTTGGTTCTGCAAAGAACCTTGGTATCCTAAACACCAATGCAAAGTCAAGCAGGCTTTGCATGCTATTTTGCTGGAAAGAGAAAGTGTGGAGGAGACAGAAGAGGAAGAAAAGGAAGAGGAGACCCAAGAAGAGATTACTCCTAAAGAACCTGATAAGACACCTGGAGGAAAACCAGAGGAGCTGATGTGGATCTCTATGCATGCTTTGCAAGGAATGGTGGCACCTGACACCTTCTCAGTAATTCTCAAGATAAAGGGCCAGAAGGTAGTAGGGTTGGTAGATAGTGGCAGTACCAGCACTTTTATGGACTATAATCTTGCTATCAAAAACCAGTACCCACTCAATTCGATCAGGCCCAAGAAGATAGTGGTAGCAGGAGGTGGCGAATTGAAAACAGAGTTCAGTATATCAGAACTTTCATATGAGATACAAGGAGAGAGATTTACTAACACCTTTAACTTGATTCCACTAAAGGGATATGATGTGATTTTAGGGGCCGACTGCATAGCGAAGCATAGCCCAATTACCTTGGACCTCAGAAATAGAACTTTGGGTATAATGAAGAATGGGAGATTAGTGAGGTTCCAGGACTATACCAAACCTGACAAATGTTTTCAGATTAATGAGGACAAACTACACAAAATCCTACAGAAAGGAGGAATGGGATATCTAGTGCAGATTAATGCCTTGGCTATAGCTGATGAGGACAAAACACAATATATTGCTGATGACATACTAGGTGTGCTGAAGCAATTCCCTGGTGTGCTAAGGGAACCAAAGGGGCTGCCACCAAAAAGAGACTGTGATCATTCAATCAACCTGAAAGCAGGAACAGAACCACCAAACCTGAGGCCATATAGGGTCCCACACTACCAAAAAGAAGCTATGGAAGAAATTATTTCTGATTTAATTCAGTCTCAGGAAATCAGGGTGAGTGACAGTCCTTATGCATCTCCTGCAGTCATGGTAAGAAAAAGGGATGGATCATGGAGAATGTGTGTTGACTATCGGCAACTAAATGCTCAAACAGTGAAGAATAAATTTCCTATGCCAATTATTGAGGACTTGCTGGATGAGTTGAGTGGAGCAAAGGTCTTTACAAAACTAGATCTACGATCAGGATATCACCAGATCAGAATGAAGGAGTTTGATATCCCTAAGACCGCATTTAGAACTCATCTAGGACATTATGAATATAATGTAATGCCTTTTGGATTAACAAATGCCCCAGCAACTTTCTAGTCCTCGATGAATCAAGTTCTCAGCCCATTTCTTAGGAAGTTTGCATTTGTTTTTTTTGATGATATCCTGATTTACAGCCGAACTAGGGAGGAGCACTTGGTCCACTTAAAGTTGGTCATGCAGGCTTTGCACAAAAATCAATTGGTGGTCAGATTGAAGAAATGTGAATTTGGGCTAGATAGAATAGCTTACTTGGGCCATATCATAACTTCTGAAGGAGTGGCTACCGATCCAAAGAAAATAGAAGATATCATTAAGAAGAAAGTGCCACAGAATGTTACTGACCTCAGGGCATTTTTGGGGAGGACTGGATACTATAGAAGATTTATCAAAGGATATGGATTGATTTGTAGACCCTTACATGATATGCTCAAGAAGGATGGGTTCCAGTGGGGAGCAGCACAAAATGAGGCATTTGAGCTGTTAAAGCAGAAAATAACCAGCAGTCCAGTACTGGCTTTACCTGATTTCTCACAACCCTTTGTGATAGAAGCTGATGCTTGTGGATATGGGATTGGGGCGGTATTGATGCAATCTGGTAAACCTATTGCATATTTCAGCAAGGCAATTGGGGCAAAGGCAGCAGGACTGTCCATTTATGAGAAGGAAGCTTTGGCCATCTTGGAATCCCTAAAGAAGTGGAGACACTATATACTTGGGGGAAGGCTGATAATCAGGACAGATCAACAAAGTCTAAAGTTTATGATGAATCAGAGATTAGTAGAAGGGATTCAGCATAAACTGGTGCTCAAATTGATGGAATATGATTATACCATAGAGTACAAGGCAAGCAAAGAGAACTTAGTAGCAGATGCATTATCCAGGAGTCCCAATCTGAAGACCGAAGGACAGGAGGGAATTATGGCAGTCACAGTGGTGGTGCCGCAGTGGATTCAGGACATAAAGAACAGCTATGAAAATGATGTACAAGCTCATAAAATCCTAAGCTTAATTGATACAGAAGCAGATGCTGAGGGATCCTATAGAATTGAAGCAGGGATACTAAAATACAAAGAAAGGATTTATGTGGGGGAGTCTACAGATATCAGAAGGCAACTATTGGAGGCTTATCATTCATCTGCTTTTGGGGGTCATTCAGGAATGAGAGCCACTTATCAACGGATGAAGCAACTATTTTATTGGCCAGGCTTGAAGAAAGCAGTTGAGACTCATGTCAGGCAATGCCCTACTTGCCAGGTGAGCAAGGCAGAACATTTACATATTCCCGGTCTACTTAACCCCTTGGAAATTCCTGACATGGCATGGTCTCATATAACTATGGACTTCATAGAGGGGTTGCCCAAATCAAATGGAAAGGATGTTATATTGGTGGTGGTGGATAGACTGACCAAGTATGCGCATTTTATAGCTTTATCACATCCATATACAGTGGAACAGGTAGTGCAGGCGTTCATGGATAATATACATCGGTTGCATGGCATGCCTCTAGCCATAGTTACAGACAGAGATCGAGTTTTCACCAGCAAATTTTTCTAGGAAATTTTCAAAGCTCAGCATGTGAAACTCAGATTTAGTACTGCTTACCACCCCCAAACAGATGGGCAAACTGAACGGGTGAATCAATGCTTGGAGTCTTATCTCAGGAGTATGACTTACTTGGAACCTCAGAAGTGGCACTCGTGGCTATCACTGGCTGAATGGTGGTACAACACCACCTACCATACTGCTATTGGAATGACTCCCTTCCAGGCAATGTATGGATTTACACCACCAATGATTAATGAGCTCTCTATACCTTGCAATGTCTCTGCAGAAGCTAGGGTCACATTGGAGGAGAAGGAAGAAATCAAACAGAAGCTGAAAGAAAGTATGAGAGAAGCACAGAGACGTATGAAGTACTATGCAGACAGAAATAGAACTGAGAGAGTGCTGCAGGTGGGAGATATGGTGTATGTGAAACTGCAACCTTACAGACAAGCGGCGTTTGGCATAAGGGGTTCTCTCAAGTTGAGATCAAAATTCTATGGGCCTTTCAAGGTGTTGGAGAAAGTAGGGGCTGTTGCATATCGGCTGGAGCTGCCTGAAAGTGCTGGCATTCACCCGGTTTTCCATGTCAGTCAGCTCAAGAAGCACCTGGGAAGTCACGCGATTCCTATGCCAAATCTACCATCAGTGGGACCAGATGGGCAGGTGAAAACTGAACCCCGGGCGATTTTACAAAGGAGGGTAGTGCCAAGAAGGAATGAACCTGTAGTCCAATGGCTAATTCTGTGGCAGAATTTATCCCCAGCTGAGGCAACTTGGGAAGATGCTACTTATATTCAGAGGATGTTTCCAACATTTCAGCCTTGAGGACAAGGCAGTTCTGAAGGAGGGGGTAACTGTCAGAACCTATAGTTCAGAAATGGAGAAGAGGTCGAACATCTGAATGTCTGACATAACTGAAGATTGGGGGGAGAAAATACTGAAGAAGACAGTAGAAGGGAGAGATGCACAAACCAACGGTCGAGATCATCATATACTGGTCTGGTTACAAAGATCGAACGGGCCACAGATGTTGGGACCACTATGCTCGTCATTATTTGTCGTTTTGTCAGTTAACAAGGATAACTCTAATTAGTTGTCTAATTGCCAGCTACGACTGGTTAATGAGAACATTTGTAAAACAACAATATTTATTCCGGCAGAGCCGAGGAGGAGGAGTAAGAAAAGAAACCTAAAATTAACTTTTATCTTAGGAGTAGGAGTAAGTAGAACCCTAGTTCTTGGTCTTGCGGCGTCCACCTCTGCCGCTGTTCGAGAGAGAGAAGAGAGAGGAAGTCCATTTCTGAACCCTAGGTCTTGAGAGCGAGGAGGAGAAGAAGATCGTCCTCCACTTCCCAAAGCCGAAGACCCCGGGAAGCACTTCGTCGCCGTGAAGACTGAAGTTCGCCGTCGTGTTTTGATCTCCGGTGAGGCCCTGCTGCTCCTTCCGTCATCGTCAAGCTTCACCGCCGCCTTCGTTGGATTCGCAGCACCAAGACGAAGCCCGGCCTTCCCTCCGTTGTCGCCGCTCATCGCCGGAAAGTCGTCTGCCGCCGTGGACAGTACCTAGCCGCCCTTCGAGGCTCGTCGCTGGCCATCTTCCGTCGCTGTCCGTCATTGCTTAAGTGTTGGTAAGGACCGTCACCTCACGCTCTTTCTCCCGGTGTTCTCCCTTTCCACCGTCGCTCCGTAGTTCACCGGTGATCGTCGCTCCCGTGTCCGCCATCCGGTGATATCGTGTGGTTGTCTTATCTTTGCCATGTCGTTGCATCTTTGCTGCCACATCGCTGCCACCTAACCGCCTATTTGTCTCTACTGTGCCATGTCTATCTAAACCCTAGATCGGATTCAATCTAATCCATTGGATTTTGGCCAACTCTATGTCAAGATTAATCTCAGCCGTCCATAATCAATATAAATATGTTCTTTCTTTTCAATGGCATATTAGTCCTTCTTATCATATGTCATCTTTATCTTTACTACTTAAAAAATTCATAGTGGTGATGGTGAAGCCAGCGTAGACGTATAGACCCCACACCCGCGCCTCCCCCTCTCACCACAAGTCACGACCACACACGCGCCTCCCCCTCTCATGCCCGCTCCCGCACCGGCGCCCTAAAAACGCCCCGCACCGCCGCCAAGACCACACCGCTGCGCTGCTCTGCCGCCCCTCTGACGCCTGCCGCCGCCGCCCTTCATCGCCGATCATTCTTCTCCGCTCGCAGCCGTCGTCGTAGCGTGCGTCGTCGTCACCAGCGATCCCCACTCCTCAGTGCCGCCTCGCCGTCCGCCAGTTCTCCACCTCAGCCGCCGGTCACCATCTCATTGTCAACTCCTCCGCCCCGGCAACGACTTGGATCGTCAGTAAACCTTCATCCTGAAGGTGCGTATGTGCCGTTGTCAATACTATGCATGATCTTTAGGTGATAAAATCTTGATTGATGTCACCAGGGATCCCCATTTTTGTCATTCTTATCTCACCTAAATGATATATGTTCTTCTCCTGACTCTTGGCTATATTATCAGTGCTTGTTTTGTAAACTGAGCTCTGCCAAAATTACTGCAGTTTACTTCTGGGGTCAATTTGAGATAAATATATGTATTATTGTTCATGTCGGCAGTGCAGCTATAGTTGTGTTAAGAGACCATTAATCTGATCAACTTTAAAGAAACAATATAATAGATGATGCCAGATGTTTTTGTAATCTTATATAACCAACTGACTGGGAAGCTGATGTCATATGTTACAGCCAAGCAAGAATAATATGTCCCCCCAGATGCAGTGATGCCTAATACTCGAGCCAAATTGAGTAACACACTAACACTATACACCTATATGCTTAGATATTTCATTTCTTGAAGATAAGTTATGCCAGATATTGCGCAGGGAAGGGAAATATTTGTCATTTACCGGTGAAGGAAGCATTCTGCATCCAGTGTCAGGGTTCAGCAATGCAATAAGGTCAATCATATCCTCTAAATTTAGCTTAATTCCAGTTTCAACCTATCAGTAATGAAAGCCCCATTATCACTATACTTCAAATCTGGTGAACTTCTGAGTGAATGGTTATATACAGTATTACTATGGTCTATGAACCAAACTGGCAAATACCGGATGAGTGCTAGCATTACTAATTTCCAACAACATCACATACCTCTAGATAAAGAAAAACAGGGATACTAACCTCACGGACTGCAGTACCAACAAAATCTCCCTTTTCATCATCTGGCATCCCTGCAGGTAGTTACAGTTTAAATTTTCCAACAGGAACTCTAACCTAAAGTTTTCAGATCGGTAACTGATGATAACATACCTGGACTGTAAGAACAGCTTGAGTTTGCCCTTCAGACTCCAAAAGAATCAACACATCAACAGCAGGCCCTCTTGCAAATACAATTCCTGGAAACTGGATATATTGTCAAGACTCAAAATATAATACACAAAAAACCGCTTACTTTGAATCCTATACATTGACCACATCAAATTCAACATGCTAGAAGGAATATCAATGAATTCAGGAAAGATATACATAGGCACAGTCCAAAAAATTGAAGTGAAATCATAACCATTTTGTGCCATGATCAAGGCAAAACCTGGTGCCACTAAAACTTAATCATGTGGAGGCTATGGCTATACGATATTCTGCAGTCCGCAGTCAATTTTCAGATGAAAAACATCTACTTATAACAAGCATAACTTGAGATCTTCATATCAGTTTCAGTAACAATCAATTTTCAAGTATCCTCATTCCAGTGGAGTAATCTGCAGACTATATAAGATGTGTCACATGTTGGAGCTTGCATGCTCAGTTGCGAACAGATGTATTTAGGTGCCAGTCTCTTCGGTTTGCCCCTGGCTGCGATGCACAATAGCAGGATTAATCTTGCTAAAAAGTTATTTTCTTGAATTGTATATCAGTTCAGATTAATGAGCCGAGCAAATTTCTGTTGCAGATTTGGCCTGGTGAACCTTATGCAGTTTTCTGTTGTAGTGTTGCTGCAATGAGACACTAGGTGAGTTGTATCTGCTATTCCTTTTCATGGCTATTTCCAAGTTGCAGTATTGTAACATGATAACTTTGTTTTACCATGTTTTCTTTGCCACTTAACAAGCCTAAACTGGTGAGTCTGTTGATAGCAAGGTAGTCTACACAATTTGGTGCAGTATGGTTCTGTAGCCCTTCATATATATTAAGATTTCTAAGGATGTAAGTATGACCTAATTAATATATTAAGATTTCTAAGGATGTAAGTATGACCTAATTAATTTGCTTATAGATATAGAAATTTACTGTCATCACATGCATACCCATTTTAATATGTTGTTTGAACTTAACTCAATGTTTGCCTGCGCCGACTGGGCCGTGTTGCAAGGAGCTCCAAATTCCACGCTGTGGTACTTGGACTTGGCTGGTAGTTGTTTGGTCTTTCGAGTTTAACCTGACTCTGGTATCCTGGCACTTCGAATATAAAGATCACAACATATTTTTAACATAAAATGGCTAGATAACACACTCAACGTGACTTTGAATTCTGTATGCTCCATTCAAAGTACATTTAAATGGCTGCTATTAAGATGTGGAGCAAAGTACCTGCTATAGATAGATTGTTACTAAACACTCAAATCAGACCTTGCATTATTTGAAGTGATTAGTTCCATTGACAGCTAAATTAATTCCATGTTGAATTGTTAAATTTGTTTTTAAACATCTAAAGAATTTATTTACCACCATAAAGTAGGCGGGATCCACAGAGACGGTAGCACTGCCCATGCCTCGTCCCGTATCACTGCGAACAGCTGCTTCTATCTCTCACAATCTCATTCCCTGAATCGAAGGTATGGCCAATTTCTCCACCGCTCCCTTCCTGAGTTTACAATGGAATCTGAAGCTTTTAGTTCTTTCATAATGATTGGTTTCGAAAGCTAGATTCTGGGGAAGACTGCAATGAAAGAGTTTGTTGGGACCGCCGCACCATCAAGTACAACATCAGGTTTGAGTTTCATTAGCTTAGCTATGTGCATCTTATTTAGCCATATGCACAAATTCTTTGAGTACTAATTTCAACCATGTGTTCCTTTCTTAGACCCTCTTGCTGATATAACAAATACAAGTGGGCTCGGTTTCACTAATAGACGAGGCAAGGGTAGAGCCAAGTCGTTATGTGTTGTTCGAAGAAACGACGAAGAGTGTCACGGCTCTAAAGAAAACTGTGACGCCTCTGAACAGAACACTCCAACTGCTTCATCAGAATGTGTGTTTCCTAATTAAATTTGATATCCATCTGTATCAACCAACGCTGACTAAATTCTTCTGATGTGGGCCATGAAGTTGTGCATCCTATTGTTACACCTAATAGTCAGCCATTTGCGGATGACCGCGATGCGTCCTTCAGTACACCCAGCAATTTGCCCATCTGCACAGGTTCGCATGGAGATGTTACTAACCTTACACATGCTGAAGTTGCAAGAAAGCGTGCTAGAAACTGGTACGCATCATTGACCCAGGATAGAAACTGGCACGCATCATTGACCCAGGAGCAAAAGGATGAGAGGAACAAGAAGGACCGTGAGAGAAGAAAACGGAAGAAGGAGGAAAGTCAAGTTTTAAATAAGTCTGCTACCAATAGTGGTCTAGGTAAGTACCCAAAAGGATCCAATATTTTGTTTTTAGCATCCGCCTTAGCTTGAGTTGTAATATGTATTTGTACTAATAAAAAGTATCTTCGGTCCCATTTTCGCCGTGTGAACAGCCCCACTTGGCGAGCTTTCCAATATAAGTGCTGCTGATTTAATGACGTGCCAATTGGAAGTGAACGATTCTTCTACATTGCATCAAGGTAAGACCAATTCATCTCATTTTTGTTAAGTACACCTTGGATGATGTCACACCCTAAAAATCTCAAATATATATAAATTGTTGTTTAATTGGAATTATTAGAATTTATTTTAAAAGCTTAGAAGAGAAGATCTAATTTTAAATAATAAATTCCAATATAAAATGGGGCCAGATAAAATTTTATTAAATACTTTGCTTAATTCTATAATTTCTAGATTTTTCTAGGATTTATTTGAGCTAAGGAAGTATTTTTAATAAATGGAATTGCATTTAATGAATAATTTAAATGGAAAAAGGTTTTTAAAATTCTCTTTTGGCTTTGGGCCGAAAGTCGGCCCAAAGATTTCTCTCTCTCCCTCGGCCCAAGTCGGCCCAAGCCGAGCCGCCCGCCCGCGCGCGCGTGAGTCTGCCCACTGACAGGTGGGTCCCACCCGTCAGTCGTCGTCTTCCTCTCGCCGAAACCCTAGCCGAGCTGCGCCGCCGCCGCCATTCCAAATTCGGTCGCCCCTTTCCGTTTCCGGTGAAATTGATTGAGGGGAAAGGATCCCCGTGATCCACTCTACCTTTTCCCTTTTGGAACCATAATCAAAATCGCTTTGGAAATGGCCGGATTCGAGTTCGATTCGGATCGGTCTCTCTCTCCCGAACCCTAATCTTTCCATCTCGTCGCCGGCCGCCGTGGGCCTTCGCCGCCGCCTTCCAACCCCTATATAAGGATCCCCGAGCCCACCGCTACCCGTCGCCACTCTCGCCTTAGCCCGCCGCCGTCTGTAGCGCCGCCTCCGCGTGAGACCTTGCGCCGCCGTCGCCGCCGTTTGTCCAGCCGTGCGTCGCCGTCGCTCCGGTCGTCGTCGTCGTTCGGGAAGGCCGCCGTCGTGATCGCCAAGTCGTCGCCGTCTTCGTCCACCCCTCCGTTTCCACCGAGGATCGCCGGAGCATCGCCGTCGTCGTCAAGCCGATCGTCGCCGCCGCTTCATCCTCGTCGCCGTCGTCGTCCGGTTGTCGTCCGCCGCCGTTCGTTCCTCGGTAAGGTTCGCCGCGTCGCCCGCTACCCGTTGGTGTCCTCCGTTTGCGCCGCCGCGCCGTCGTTCACCGGCGAGCATGCAAGGCTGAGCCGCCGCCGGTGATGACGTCACCGCTGACGTCATCGACGCCGTCCGCCGTAGACCGCGGTAGACCGAGTTGATCTCGGCTGTCCGTTTTGGATAGGATAGATCTTGGCCGCCCGTTCCGTAGACCGTCGCTGTGCACCCGGTCCACCGTGAGCCGAGCCCACTGACGCAATAATTCCCTTTTCCTTTTCAAAAATAATTCTTTATTGCGTCATAATTCAATTAAAATCCATATAAATGTTTTAATCCGGTTTAATCGTTAAAAATTCATAACTAATTCATATTAGCTCGGTTTTAGTTGGTTCAAGTCTCTAAAGTTGTATAAAATAAAGATCTACATGTTAGAAATATCCACTTGTACTGTTCATGCTTGTTTATGTGCTGTTTTGGTAATTTTGTTCTTTTCTCTTTAGATTCCGACGTTCCGGAGAGTCCGATTTTGCAGGAGAAGACTTTAAAGAGTTCCAAGGCTAGCAAGGCAAGTCACACAGATCCTAAACAACCCTTTGAGCATGTTGATCCCGTTTAAAGCTATTGTTTCTATTCAAATACTGCATTTATTTTCGAATGTCATTGGGCGGAATTAACCTATTGTTTGTTATAGCCCTTTTGTTCTTGATTACTTTATTCTTTGATACCCTGGGTTATTATAATTTGACTGGTTGAGCTTATATAATGGTTCAGCTAGATATTAGGTATAATTGCTTAGTCATGCTTAGAAACTTTAGCACATCACTGGGATAACTTATGAATCACTATTATTTAATGATAGCTTAATGATAGCTCATGATGGTTAATCGTGATTGATTAATTAATTAATTTGCCAATTAAAACCTGATAATGGTGGGTTGTGAGCATATGGTTTTGATGGTTGTTCTCATGACAATTAAGGACCGGTTCACGATTTCGGTTGTGAAACATTTACCGTGCCAACCACAAGCCAGCGTGGCAACGGCTTTACTTTCTGTATAGTATGGTTCATAGTAGAGCACCAGACTGTGAAGTGGCGGAGATAAGCCCACGGGGGTTGCTGGGAGTCCATACCTTATTTATAAGGGGGTGATTATGATCCGGGAACGGTGCACTACTTTGAATTGTATTATATAGAGGGTATTGTCACAATCTCTATTCGGGTACTTGTCAAGTATCGCGACGAATGGTTGACATGATGTTGAGGTTGTGTCTTGTGGGTACAGTGGTACACCTCTGGCCAGAGTTTAAACTATTCGAATAGCCGTGCCCGCGGTTATGGGCGGGGTCTAACAATGTCTTTCGTGATTAGTCTCACACTTTTCACCCTATTAAATGATGATGTTAATAACTTGTTTAGCTCCTGGTTTGGAATGGTCAATTCCTGGTTTTGGAGATAGGACTGTACAGCTGGGGTTGGTTGTTCAGAATGGTTGGGCCTATGCAACAGGGTATGTTGTATAGCATTGGATTAATATTGTTTTAATTATTATTTAACTGTTTTACTAAATTCTAAAATATTTATTAAATGCTGTTTATGCAAATGAGACTATACTATGCCATCCTTTGTTATCCTGTGCACTTGCATATTTGCTGCGTGGCTTGCTGAGTATGTCATATACTCACCTTGCAATCATTCATCAGAGGAGGAGTTCTACAGCGATGCCGATGGAGTGGATGATTAGGCGTAGACCTGGTCAAGCTGCCTGTGGAGAGGAGTCGCATGCGCTGTTTATTTTATTTTCCGCTGCTTAGAACTTTATTGATTGAGAGGAACTATCCACCTCTGTAATGACATTTTATTCGCTTATTAATTAGAGTAATAATTGTACTCTATTATCAATTTGTTATTGTGTACCTCGGCTGATTCCTGGACGAGGGTTTCTACACATGTAAGCGTTTGGAATTTTGGATAGAAATTCCGGGCGTGACAGATGAACAGTGTATTATTCGACGTAATGGAAATTGATGGTTTCATGTTTTAATAGAACGAAGTGATGCTTCCCATCTCAATATCACACCCAGACGTCTCCCATTTACAATCATAAACAATGTAGCTCACTATGGTCCAAATGAAGTTCCAACGAGTTGCGTAATTCAAACCACACAAAACACAGACGTCAAGTTGTGTGATGCAACTCTTACACCTGAGCAGAAGAAAGCTAAGGTCGATCGACAGAGAACAAGACGTCAAGCACTAACCAATGAACAGAGACTAGAGATGAATGCCCGCCGTAGGGTTGCAAGGCAAACTCTGCCGGATGTGGAAATACATGATATGAATGCTCGCCAGAGATCAAGACGACAAAGTGTTACACCTGGAGTACGGTCTGCTCATCTGGCATGACGTAATGAACTGTATGCAACTAGGCGTGACAAACCATGCGCTGAATCGATTGCATTGGAGTGCCCTGAGGATTGTAGCTCGTCATTGCTAAATACAACACCTTCCTTTGAAACAACCGGTCATGTGCCAGCTTCATCAAGCCTGGAAATTGAACATGTTGTAGATCATCTTGCAAGATCGTCTAACTTCGATGATGGTATCATCTATATATGTTTTCATTTATACTCACAATTTGTACCCTTCCTCATACTCACTTTATATTCAACTAAATTAGATATGGATTCCTTTATGGATGATGACACCGATGATGAACACTACATGTTTGCTGGGCTAGGTCCTGTCGTCATCGTACCTAAATCTCTCACTTTCACTTGTATGGGTTTATCAATCTATAACTCCTTTTCGCTAAACCAGGCGATGATGAGGATGACGAGATGGTACAATCCGATGACGATGACACGCAAGCACCGACCTCTTCAATTCCTGATCCGTTTGACTTTGTGTACAGCAACATCCCACAGAGCGAAAGTGTTCTGAAACCTGAGCCTGACTGTAAACACTGTGGTGCCAAGAGGTTCCAGTACGAACCGTCGGGCTTCTGTTGTCGGGATGGCAAGATCAAGCTTGTAGAAAACGAAACACCACCTGAACTGATGAGGCTCTGGACAAGCTCGGATCTAGACGCAAAGCATTTCCGAGATAACATTAGATATTTCAATGGCCACTTCTCATTCACTACCCTAGGAGTAAGCCTTGACAGGGCCTTCGCAAACATGAGTTCGGGTGTGTACACTTTTCGGGCCCACGGTTAGATCAATCATAATATACATTCTTTCAGCCCTAAGGAGTCCGGTCCAGAGCATCTCGAGCTGTATTTCTACGATGACGATCCAACCTTGAGTCATAGATTCCATCGTTCCCCGAGTCTTGACCAAGAAGTAATCAGGACTTTTGCAGACGTCCTTTGGAACAACCCGTACTCAGAGACATTTAGTAGTCTGGGGCAGGCTGACGACCTCGCGAACTACCGCGTGACACTAAATCTGGATCATAGGTTGGACCAAAGGCGCTACAATGTGCCGGTGACATCTGAGGTCGCTGCTGTCTGGGTTGAGGGAAACGAGAGAAGGAAGTTCGAGCCTAGCGTGACAATATACGGGAACGACCATACACGGAAATCTATCCAGCCTTTCTACAGATGTTTCGATCCCCTCTCGTACCCTCTGTTCTTTCCTAGAGGAGAGAGTGGTTGTCATCAAGGTCTTCCAAAGGACAAAATAACCATGGAGGATGCGAACGCGCGGAATGGCGATGATCCTGGTAAGTTTATCTTCGTGCTATGTTGCCTTAGAGAATTGATCATTGTGAGTTACATGACTGTACTAACCCAGATGTTTGTCCCGTGTAGATTGTAATAGCAGGACACGAGTCTCTGTGAGGGACTATTACTGCTATAAATTCCAGATGCGTTGTGGGATTTTCAATCCTATACTTCACGGTGGACGCCTGTTCCAGCAGTTTGCCGTTGACATGTACATCAAGGTTGAGAGTTCTCGTCTAGACTATGTGAGGAACAACCAGAAGGAGATAAGGGCCGACTTGTATCAAGGATTGATGGATAGCATCCAGGCTGGGGAGAGTCGAGCCAGCGCGGTCGGCAAACGGACTGTGTTGCCGGCGTCGTTCGTCGGTGGTGGCCGAAATATGAAGCGTCGATACATGGATGCCATGGCCTTAATACAGAAGTACGGGAAGCCAGACATATTCCTTATAATGACCAGCAACCCCAAGTGGGATGAGATTACTCGTGAGCTTCAGCCTGGCCAGACACCACAAGATCATCCTGATCTCGTGGTCTGTGTCTTTCGAGCCAAGTTAGAGGACCTAAAGAAGCAGCTGTTCGAGAAGCACATCCTTGGCAAGGTCATTGCACACGTTTATGTTGTTGAGTTCCAGAAGAGGGGTCTACCGCACGCACACTTTTTGCTGATCATGAGTGGTCGAAATGTCTGCGGACCAATATGACCGCATCGTCTCGGCTGAGCTTCCGGACAAGAAAAAATATCCAGAGCTATACAATATGGTTGTCAAGCATATGATGCATGGCCCTTGTGGTCGACTCAACGGTAGGTGCCAATGCATGCGAGATGGAAACAAGAGTTCAACCTCACAACCTCGCAAGGCAAGGATTCATACCCGTTGTATAGGAGACGTAATGATGGTAAGAATAGGGTAGTTAGAGGCCATCCTCTCGATAACAGGTGGGTTGTCCCGTATAATCCTTATCTTCTACGGATGTACAACTATCACATGAACGTCGAGGTTTGCTCGAGTATCAAGGCAGTAAAGTACCTCTTTAAATACCTTTACAAGGGACACGACAAGGCCTCGATATCTATAAACGAGGCAGTTAAAAACAGCAAAATCGATGAGATTCAACGCTACAGGGATGCGAGGTGGGTGACCCCTCTAGAAGCCTTGTGGCGTATATATGGCTTTGACATATGCCACATCTCACCGTCTATGAGGCAGTTGCAACTGCATCTGCCAAACATGCACATGTTGGCTTTCGATGCAGACAAGGATCTCCGTGATGTTCTAGATAAGGAAGACGCATGGAGAACGATTCTTACAGCGTATTTCGAGGCTAACAGGTAGCATGTCTGGGCTCGAGATATCCTTTATAGAGATTTCCCAATGCGGTTTACTTGGCAGACGCCAGGTAAGTACTGGAAGAAAAGAGATAGAGGTGGCCAGGTCGGGAGAATTGTGTGTGCCCACCCGGCAGAGGGGGAGCGCTACTATCTTCGGGTGCTGCTAAACCAAGTGGCAGGCTCCACCTCATTCGAAGACCTTCACACTGTTAATGGTGTGGTCATGCCTTCGTTCCGTGCTGCTGCTGAAAGAAGGGGACTTATAGAGGCAAACAACACGCTCGATGAGTGCCTTACGGAGGCCGGGGTCTACCAGATGCCAGCGTCGCTGCGCAGGTTATTCGCTACCATATTGGTGTATTGCGAACCTAGCGATGTCCGTGGTCTTTGGGACAAACATCTAGATGCCATGTCTGATGACTACAGGCATAACAACACATGCCCTCATGCTGTCCAACAGATGGTGTTGATAGATATCCGAGGCATGCTACAATCAATGGGAAAGGAAATCACATCGTTCCCACTCCCTGAAATTGACGAATCACATGATAGTACAAGAGGAGATCCCAGAGAGATTATTGAGGAGTCATCAATTGGTGTGGAGACGGACGATAAGAACCTCTCAGATCAGCTCAATGATGAGCAAAGGTCTGCATTCAACAAAATCATTAATGCAGTTGGCAGTGCTCAGGGGGGTGTTTTCTTCGTAGATGGCCCAGGAGGCACGGGGAAGACTTTCCTGTAAAGGGTGCTGCTAGCTACGGTTTGCGGCAAAGGTGATATAGCGGTGGCAACCGCGACGTCGGGTGTTGTAGCTTCTATAATGCCTAGAGGTCGGACCGCACATTCGCGGTTCAAGATCCCCCTAAACATTGAGGAAGGGTCGTATTGCAGCTTCACCAAACAAAGTGGGACGGCGAAGCTTCTCCAGATGGTGTCGCTTATAATATGGGATGAGGCCTCCATGACAAAGAGGCAAGCGGTTGAGGCCCTCGATATGAGCATGAGAGATATAATGGGTTGTCCGCATTCTCCGTTTGGAGGGAAGACGATTGTGTTTGGAGGGGATTTCAGGCAGGTGCTCCCGGTCATTAGGAAGGGCACTAGGTCTCAGATAACAGATGCCACTTTATGCAGATCCTATCTTTGGGATTGTATGGTTCAATTGAAGCTTGTTCGCAATATGAGGGTGCAGAGCGACGCGTGGTTTGCGGACTACCTCCTTCGAGTTGGGAATGGCACCGAGGAGGTGAACGCGAAGGACTCATAGGCCTTCCTTCGGATATTTGCGTGTCGTGCAAAGGGAATGACAGAAATCGAAAGGCTCATCGATACTGTGTTCCCTAACCTAAACGATAACCTGACGGACCCAAACTACATTACATGTAGGGCCATACTGTCCACTCGGAATGAGTTCGTCGATCGAATAAACATGAAGATGATTGAGCGGTTTAGAGGAGAGGTGATAACATATCATAGTTTTGACCGAGCAGAGGATGACCCTCATAACTATTACCCGCCGGAATTCTTGAACTCTCTAACTCGAAATGGGCTACCTCCGCATGTGCTTAAGCTGAAAATTAACTGCCCCATCATGCTATTGAGGAACATTGACCCAGCCAACGGACTTTGCAATGGGACAAGGCTGGTGGTTCGTTAGTTCGGAAGAAATGCTATTGATGCGGAGATTGTGGTAGGGCAGCATGCTGGCAAGAGAGTATTCCTTCCTCGGATACCTCTATGCCCTTCTGATGATGAGATGTTCCCGTTTCGCTTCAAAAGGAAGCAATTTCCGGTTAGATTGAGCTTTGCATTGACCATCAATAAGGCGCAGGGACAAACAATTCCAAATGCAGGCGTCTACTTACCAGATCCTGTGTTCTCTCATGGTCAACTATACGTTGCGTTGTCGAGAGCAACCTCTAGAACAAACATAAAAATACTATCGATGCCGGTAGAAGAGAAGAAACAAAAGAAAATTTCTAAGCGTACTGGCGTGAAGGACAATGAGAAGAAGGGAAAGGAATTGTCTAAACAGACTCGAGCATACACAAAAAATATTGTGTATAGAGAGGTCCTCACAGATTAGAACAGGTATATTATGCTTTGCTTAAGTTCCATTCTTTCTGTAATTTTTATACTTCAAGTCTAACATTTCGTATGTGTCTGCTAGAACAAGTTGGCTCAATGGTGCCTTCAACAAGGTTGCTAAGGCTGGTCATGTTGCTGGGTCAAGAACAAGAGAGAAGTTCCAAAAAGTTGTGTCCAATCTAACAGCGAAAGTAAGTCAATAATTGTTATTAGTAAACAAGCACACATTCAATCACTCTATACTCTTAATTGCAGATTCACGGTACTCTAAATTTGTATGCTATATCTCTAATCTTTATACTCTTAATTCTTCACAAGCAGGCACCCAGTCACTGGATATTCTGATTTCTGCACAAGCACAAATTCAGTCACAGATTCTGCACAAGCAGACATTCTGCACAAGATTCACTGTGGTTCGTCACAGTATTGCAAAAGAGTTATCTGATTCAAAACAATAACTTTGGTGAAAACAAATATGATTTGATTGCATGCATTCTTGATAGTGATTATTTGCTGGCTGGATGGAATATTATGATTTAGTCTACAGCAAAGGTCCCATGTAAATTAGCTATGTTCTTTGTTCAGGGAGGGGCATGTGCTTTCTATTCTTTTGCATGTCCCTGTATAATGCATAATTACTGACAAATGCATCTTCATTATGATTTTATTCAAGTGTATTCCTTAATTCCTGCTAACGTGATTCAAGAGCTGTACTGTTGCATCAGCTCTTTAAGATACATCCTGGTGGTAAGTTATATGTTAGCTGTATGTTAATTAAATCACCTGTTTATATCAGTATTATTGCATTACTATTGAGTTGATTGGTGTTATGTTGATTTTTTACAATTGATTATCCCGTGCGGTCAAATTATACCGCCCGCACAGAACAGAAAAACCAAAAATTTAAAAAAGAACACACGAAAATCACCGTCCACCCGCCGGCCCGCATGCAACCGGCCGCCGCAACTCGTCGCCGCACGCATCTGGCAGCCGCCGTCGCGACCAGCCATGGCCGCGGTGCTTAGGAAATTACATTGTTATATAATTACAAATATTTAACTTATTATAAATACATGTGTTGGATGGTGACGAGCTTAGGAATTTTTTATTGCTAAATCAACTGATGTACCAACAAAATGAGTGTGAAAGCAATATCCCTAGCGGCGCACAAGATTAAAAAATGCACAACATTATAGTAGTTATTTACCTATAAGGAGTAATTTAATTTGAGGTCATCATCCATTAGAAATACCATATCTATAAATGCTTGATGTCCTAGATTTTTTGTTTTTGCTTTATTTGTATGACATCATCAAATTTTCATAGATGTCTTTTATCTATGTTGCTTTTTTATTATTTAATAAACGCTATGAGATTGTTTTATACGCCAAAAAGGTTGCATTACGCTTTTGTAATGATAACATATATCTTGTTTTCAAATTAATCTCATAACAACTATGACTTGTAGTTTCTTTTGGATTGCCAGATTTTTTTTCCCGTGATCAACAAAATTCCCCGTAGCAACGCACGGGCACCTACTAGTATACCAAATATGATCTAATCTATTTCCGGAGATTGTTTTAATCTTTTATCTCAGTTATAAATCATTTGTAAATTGTTTAATTAATTTGGAATAGTATTTTCTTTAATAGGTTTAATTGGAATTAAATCTTGTAAAATTCGTAACTAATTCATATGAAATCGGAATGAGGCCGTTCAAGTCTCTAAATTCATCTAAAATCATGATCTACATGTTTGTTTACTTTATATGTACTATTTATTTGGAGTTTCTTAGTCTTTTTTCTCATTTTGCGTGTTAGCTTGTCGTTTTCGTCGTTTCGAAGGTTCGCGTGTGCGTCGGAAGAGTTCAAGAAGATTATTGAAGACCTATTATTGCAAGGCAAGTCACACAGATCCCAAACACAGTTCCTTTGAGCATGTTGATCCTATATTTAAATTCTCTATTTATTTCAACTGTGCATTTATTTTTGAATGTCACCGGATGGTGTGAAACTATTCCTTTGTTATGGCCACTTTGCATTGATTACTCTATCCTTTGATACCTTGGGTTACAATTTGACTAGTTGTACTTATATAGTGGTTCAACTAGATATATTAGATATAATTGCCTAGCCATGCTTAGAAACAATAGCACACTATTGGGATGATTAATGTTTCACTATTACCTAATGATGGATATTTGATGATAGCTCACGATGGTTAATCGTGATTGGTTAATTAATGAATTGGTCATTTAAAACTTGATAATGGTGGGTTGTGAGCACATGGTTTTGATGGTAGTGCTCATGACCGGTTCACGAGTTTCGGTTGTGAAACATTAACCGTGCCAACCACAAGCCAGCATGGGCAACGACTTTGCCTTTTGTATAGAATGGTTCATTGCGGGGCACCAGACTGAGAAGTGACGGAGATAAGCCCACGGGGGTTGCTGGGGAGTCCATGTGTTGTTTATAACGGGGTGATTATGATCCAGGAACGGTGCGCTGTGGTGGATTGTGTTGTGCGAGGGGTACTGTCACAGCTCGTTTCCGAGGTACCGTGGTGGTATTGAGGCGCATGGTGACATGTTGTGGGGCTGTGTCTTGTGGGTACAGTGGTACACCTCTGGCTAGAGTAAAACTATTCGAATAGCCGTGCCCGCGGTTATGGGCGGGTCTAACAATGTCTTTCGTAATTAGTCTTACACTTCTCACCATAATAAATGATGCTATAACTGGTAATAATTTGATTAGGTCCTGGTTTGGAATGGTACATTCCTAGTTTGGAGATATATATGTATAGCCGGGTATGGTTGTTCAGGATGGTTGGGCCGGTGCAGCATGGGTGTGCTGTCCAGTGTTGATTAATATTGATGATTAATTACTCTATTGTTTTGCAATTCTCAAATGTTTGCTAAATGCTGCTTTTGTAAATAAGCCCTATATTATGCCATTCTTTGGTATCCTTGTGCACTTGCATATTTGCTGTGTGGCTTGCAGAGTATTCCATGTACTCACCTTGCAATAATCAATCAAACCTCAGTTGAAGAAAAGTTGCGAAGGAGAAGATGTTTGGCTTATACCCTAGTTGAGCTGCCTGTGGGAGTGGAGCTGGAGCTTCGCTAGATCGTTTTTCCGCTGCAGTTCTCTTTTCTTTTGTAAGTATGTAACGTTGTATTATTGATGAATCTGTATATTAAATTGTCAGTTTGTGTACCTCGGCTGATTCCTAGACGAGGATTTCATGCACAAATTAGTTCAGAAATTACTAGTGAATTTCTGGGCGTGACACGCTATACCGGGGAATCCGGCGCAGTCCGTGGGGGAAGTGGGAGGCGGAGATCCGTGACCCAGCCAGGGGCGGCTGGGCGCTCTTGTCTGGCTCGGCACCTTCGCCACCGCCGAGGCCGCCGCCTACTACAGCGACACCTCCACCTCCTACCTCTATACCCGACGGCCATGGTGGCGCCCGCCGCCGACGGACTGAGGGAGCAGCAACTGATGACGACGATGGTGGAATACAACATTAACGCCGCCACCAGAAAGAACATGGCAAACACATTGGTGAGTTAGGCCCATGGTCAAACTTGTCTTTAACCAATGTTTCTCTCTCCACTTCCATGGAATATAATAAAATAATGAGGCAGGTGTCCAGCAGCTAATTACCACATTTTTGCAGTGTCCATGAGAAGATACACGTTCATTGGGTGTCTCACAGCAAAAACCACAAACTTTGAGTGTCTTGTAGCAAAATTTGCCTTAGATTATCGCCCCAAGACCATGTGTTATGTGCATTTAGGTTCACAAGTACACAAAAAAGGTAGGGGGCATATGTTTACACCTAAATTTGACACCTAGATGCGAAAGAGAAATATTGCAAAAATTTCAAAGGCGTCGTCGGGTTTCTTTCACGGAGTTGGTCAGACCACCATGTATAGACCGGTTTGACCGATGTGTACGGTTGGTTTGATCGGCGGCATGTGACCAGCCAGATCGGTAGAGTGCGAGTTTAGGTCGAATTTTGTCAGGTCTCGGGTTTCCTTACATAGAGAGGTGGTTTTCGAGTTCTAATTGATCTCTACCTTGAATTTGATGTGGAAGAGAACTGTATAGTAGGCAAGACCAACCCCTTTATAAGAGACAAGATCAGTTCAATTAGAGACACAATCTACTTTCAACCCAATTAGCCAAGAATCGTTTTTTCAATATGACATATTTTTTGCCAAGTTTAGTCTAGTTTTGTCCATCTATGTCGATTTGCACTGTAAATCGTCCACCTTCGCTACGAAAGTGCAAAACCATTTTGTAGGTTTGTCCTGTAAACCTTCCGTTCGCTCACGAGACGGATTTTTATCTTTTGTTCCATCTAAATTGGCTCCGCTAGCCGGTTTAGTCTTACAAAACTCATCTTGATCTAGTTTTTGCTAGGTTGATGTGGTTAGCGACTTCCAGTTGAACGCGCTGATGAAGCCTAGAGGGGGGGTGAATAGGCTGTCCCTGAAAACTTAAAAACAAATCGCAGCGGTAAAATTGAAAGACCCGGAACTTCCTGGCAAGGAACTCCGGAACTTCCGGCCTCCCAGGCCCGGAACTTCCGGTGTTCTAAGACAGGAACTTCCGGATAACAGATGAGATGAAATTCAAATTTCGAAACAAGAGATTAAGCCAAACTTCACAAGATGGTGCATAGGTATTCTAAGCAGAGGATATATCACAGAAACATCACAGAAAGAGACAAGAGCGATTTTTTCCCGAAGTTCGGATCTTGCAATCCTACTCTCCGTTGAGGAGCTCCAAAGAGCTGGGTCTCGATTAACCCTTTGCCTCACTTGTGCAAAAACCCCAGAGGAAATCCACAGCCTTCAACCCCAAACACCCCTAGGCAAATTTCTAGAATTGAGTGACCACCAAGATCCAACTCATCCTACTTCTAGAAATCCACCACAAGTGTGGGTTGCTCTACTTGGAAAGCCTCTAGAATCTCAGCACAAGAACTTCACTAACTTACCTCGTTTCCTTTCGGAGGAGAGGAAATCCTTCACAAACTTACCCGGGACATCCACAATATGCAACGGATTCTCGCGGGTGACACCTAACCGTCTAGGAGATCATCTCCAAGAGTAATAAGCACCGAGATGACAACCCACGAGATATTCCAAGTGCTCACACAAGTTCCTAGTCTTCACACCTCTCCAAATCTTCTTCTCTCCCTCTCAATCTCTCTATCTCACAAGAATTAGGCTCTAGATTGAGTGGAGAAGGCAAGAAACACTTGGGAGAGGCTAGCAATAGCTCTAGGTTTGAAAAGTGAAAGTGGAATGACCAAGGAACGAGCTGTATATGTATAACGGCTAGGTGACGTCATCTAGCCGTTACTCACAATTTTGAACTGGAAACAAGACAAGAAGTTCCGGACCTGGAAGACAGGAACTTCCGGACTACACTTAGGAAAATCTTTTTCACAAGACCGGAACTTCCGGACCTGGAAGACAGGAAGTTCCGGACTTGCATTTTTGGACAGATGGAGTATTTGCAAAAAGGATTCCTAGGGAAACTTGACACATGGTTCACACTAAGAGCACTTGATATATCTCAGAGCATCACCTAGAACCCCTCTTAATAGTACGGTTTTTCCTAAAAACTCGATTTCAAAAGATAAACTATCCTATGCACTTCTCGAGTTCCAGTCCGCTTTGATTTTGTACTTTTTGGGGGTCTCCAAGCATCCATCTTCCACACCTTGGACTAATGCACCTGAAAGCTACTCAATGAACTCATTAGTCCCTTAACCACATTTGTCATTAATAACCAAAACCCACTAGGAGGATTAATGCACTTTCAATCTCCCCCTTTTTGGTGATTGATGACAACATGGTTAAAGCTTACAAAAGATTGATAAGAATTTTGTTTTGAATGGTTAGAGGTGAATGAAACTCCTCCTTAGTGTATGCATATGGAAGATATGAGTGAAGCTCATATGCATATATATAAGGGAGCAACCGAGGAGAGTTTCCTTCATCCCTACTCATTCGTGTGATGCAAAAAGCAGTAAGAATAGATATGATATGCAAAAGATACGACATGGTGTGCACTCAAAAAGATAAAATCAACATCACATCACAAACAACAAATAAGACACTCATAGCATAAATAAAGAGCAGTAAAAAATAAAGAGCAGCTAAGAGCATCTAACAGTCATTACATCCACACAAATAGAGAATTAGCATATGTCCATAAGTTCTTAAGAGTAGAGGCCAAAGGATTGCCAGGTCCGGAACTTCCGGATAAGATACCCGGAACTTTCGGACATGCTGATAATACAATAAGGCGAGGGAGCTGCCAGGTCCGGAACTTCCGGATTAAACAGACAGAGCAGGCAGCAAGCATCAAAAACAAAATTTTGACCCCCTTGATTGCAATTTTCTCCCCCTTTGGCATCAAGGCACCAAAAAGAGACAAAATCACAAGGCAAGAAGAGGATCAAGCCTCATCATCATCGCCATCAGAAGGAATGATCTCGGTGTCGCCGGAGTGAGGAGAGTCGATGTCTTGCCCGGCGGCGTCCGAAGAGGATCAAGCCTCATCATCATCGCCATCAGAAGGAATGATCTCGGTGTCGCCGGAGTGAGGAGAGTCGATGTCTTGCCCGGCGGCGTCCACTGCCTCATCTGGATCTGTAGGAACATTCTTAGTAGGGGCATCTGACTCCTCATCATCGCTGCTTTCCTCGGAGTGAGAGGACTCCTCATTGAAGAAACGAGAAGTGCCAGAGGGACCCTCACCACTAGCAATGTCTCGAGCAGTCTCATAAGCAGCAAAAGGATCAACAAACTCCTCATCATCATAAATGTCAGAGACATCCTTGCCTGCTGCAATCCAATCTTCCTTCTGACGCCTCTCTATCTTCTTTACCTTCTTAGCTGTCTTGGCACACATACCAAAGATAGCCCTGAGAGCCTTCTTTATGGGAGAAGAAGACTCAGAACGCTGAGGTGCAGCAGAGGAAGAAGGTGCAGCTGAGGAGGAAGCACGAGTAACTCTGGCAGTAGAAGTAGCTAAAGTAGTGGGAGCATGAGGACGGAAAGGCTTGTGTTGATTGTCCTTGAAATAACAAATCCCAGTCTTGGCCTCAATCATCTTCATGATATAAGGAGCATAGATGCAGCCCCTCTTTGGCTCACACACTGTCTCATAGATCTCACTCCAGATAAGCTTCATGATGCTGAAATCTGGCTTGTTGTAGCGCATGCGACTGAGGAGGAGCGCATGCCTACCTGGAAGAGCTGTAGCATCTCCCACTTTGGGGAGCAAAGACCACCTGAAGATCAAGTACAGCACTCTATAGTATGGACGCAACCCTCGAGTAGTCCCCAAACAATCCTTGGGAGCATCCTTCTCATACATAAAGGTAGTGCTGGTCGGTGACAGAGCATCCTCTACAAAGATATGTGGACGACTCAGGTCATCATCATCTAACCCCAAAGCTGCAGCAAACTGTGCCATAGAGACCCTATACTGCTGCCCCTGAATGGTCCATTTCACAAAATCAAGCCCCTTCTTGGTGGTGCCAAAGAAAGCAGTGGAGTAGAACTGACCAATCACTTCCTCATTCCAAGAATACAGCAGGGCCAACAAATCTGCCACGTGCTTGCGCTCGCACACCTTGCGTACCTCATTGAAAACAAGGTTGTTCTTTGAGGACATGTACTGCCAGTCTAGCCACTTCATCTCTACCACTGGATGAGATCTTCCCATGATCACAGAATTATACCAATCAACCTGCACCAAGGTCCTGAATCTGTCATCGTGAGAGTCAGCAGGCAAAGTATCAGGACTCACCATTCTGTCCTTTCCACACTTGAGCAGATTCTTCAGATAGTTCACTCTTGGGCGTCTAGGATCAGGATCAACAGCCCTTGTCTTGTAGAGCCTCAAGGGATTGCTTTCAAATCCAGGCCCATCCTCATTGCCACCATCATCTGACTCTGATGCAGCTCGAGTCAGTAGGAACGTCTTGTGAAAGCTTCTGTCTCTTCTCACGAGGCATAATGACCACTGCAACAAGAATCAACAAGGTTGGAGTGCAATGGTTAAAAGAAACAGTAGCAGATTCAAGGTTACTGGCTGGCTGGACAAAGACCGGAAGTTTCGGGCCAAGAACACCGGAACTTCCGGCCTGCAAAACTGAAGAACAGAGGATTTAACCAGGCCAGTGCATGTGACCAAATCCTATAGATCGGCAATCTACAAGGTAGAAGGAACAATTCTATCCAAAAGGTTTTCTCCCTAGGTACACATATTTAGAGATCGGGGCAAAAACATGATGAACCAAAAGAGAAGATCAAAAGTGCTACCTTGAGAGGGGAAATCGCAAATCGATCGCGGGATGAACCTCCTAGCCACCAATGTGGTTGATTCCACGGAGAGGAATCAAATTTCCACGGTTGGAAGAGAAAATCGCCGAGAGGAGCACTGTAGCGGTGGCTAGGGTTTGGGAATCGGCGAGGAGAAGAAGTGAGGAGAGAGAGAACAGGCTCGGGCTCCCCCTGGGTATTTATACCCCCGACCCCCGGAAGTTCCGGACTGGGTTGACCGGAACTTCCGGCCTGACAGAACAGAGGGCAGTCGGGCCCAAGTTCAAAGGAATAGATGAGAATTCAACGAATAGAGATAGAAACCTAAGGACATAGACAGACTTATAATGCATATGACTAGCCAACAATCAACATTACATTACAATGGTCAATATACATCACAAGAAAGGGATAAAAAACAAATTTTCACAATAAAAACACACAAAAATTTTCGCAAATTTTCACAAAAGGGTTTTTGGATAAGAGAGGGAATGTTTGAGCTTTATTCCAGGTATCAAGACCATCTTCTACACAAGAAGTGATCTCAAGACACAAAAGCTTAATTTTTTTAAAAAAATTTAATTTACATTTTAGTGATACATGTTTGGCTATGAATTAGCCAACCACCCATCACCTAATGTTACGAGAGTCTAAGATATTGAGCTCACTCCTAAGCTCGCAAAATCTTTTCTCATCTAAAGGCTTGGTCAAAATGTCGGCTAATTGAGTCTTGGTTCTCACATGGGTAAGGCAAATGTCTCCTTTAGTCTCGTGATCTCTCAAAAAGTGGTGGCGAATATCTATGTGCTTGGTTCTTGAGTGTTGGACGGGATTGTTGGCTATTTTGATGGCACTCTCATTGTCACATAGGAGTGGGATCTTGGGAAAGTTGTAGCCAAAGTCTTTTAGGGTTTGTTTCATCCAAAGGAGTTGGGCACAACAAGAACCGACGGCGACATATTCGGCTTCGGCGGTGGATAAAGCAATGGAATTTTGCTTCTTGGAGGACCAAGAAACAAGGGACCGCCCAAGAAATTGACAAGTCCCGGTTGTGCTTTTTCTATCAGCCTTACACCCGGCATAGCCCGAATCGGAATATCCCAAAAGCTCAAAGTCACAACCCTTAGGATACCACAAGCCAAGATTAGGAGTGTGAACTAAAAATCTTAGAATTCTCTCGACGGCAATCAAATGGCACTCTTTAGGCTCCGCTTGAAAACGGGCACACATACACACACTAAGCATGATGTCGGGACGAGATGCACATAAGTAAAGCAAAGATCCTATCATGGAGCGATATACCTTTTGGTCCACACATTTACCATTATCGTCGAGGTATAGGTGGCCGTTAGTACGCATGGGCGTCTTGATAGGTTTGGCATCCTCCATCCCAAACTTCTTGCGTATGTCTTTCACGTACTTGGTTTGAGAGATGAAGGTGCCCTCTTGTGCTTGCTTCACTTGTAGCCTGAGGAAGAAGGTCAACTCGCCCATCATAGACATCTCGAACCTTTTAGTCATGATACTACTAAATTCTTCACAAAAAGAGGCATTAGTAGAACCAAATATTATGTCATCGACATAAATTTGGCATATGAATAAATCACTCTTAAATTTTTTAGTGAAGAGAGTAGTATCCGCCTTTCCAATTTCAAAACCATTTTTCAAAAGAAAATCTCGGAGACATTCATACCAAGCTCTAGGGGCTTGTTTGAGCCCGTAGAACGCCTTGTGGAGCTTGTACACATGGTTTGGCAACTTTGGATCCTCGAACCCCGGTGGTTGCTCCACATAGACTAACTCCGAGATAGGTCCATTGAGAAAGGCACTCTTGACATCCATTTGGAATAACCTGAAATCATGGTGAGCGGCATAGGCTAAAAGAATTCTAATTGACTCAAGGCGAGCGACAGGTGCGAAGGTTTCACCAAAATCGAGACCCTCGACTTGGGTGAACCCTTGCGCAACTAACCGGGCTTTGTTCCTTACAACCACCCCATGTTCATCTTGCTTGTTGCGAAAGATCCACTTGGTGCCGATGACATTTTGCTTGGGTCTCTCCACCAAAGTCCACACTTGATTGCGAGTGAAGTTATTCAACTCCTCTTGCATAGCCATCACCCAATCCGGATCACCAAGCGCATCTTCCACCCTGGTTGGTTCCAAAGAAGAGACAAACGAGAAGTGTTGACAAAAACTTGCGACACGAGAGCGAGTAGTTACCCCTTTTCTTATGTCACCAAGTATGTTGTCGACGGGATGATCTCTTTGGACAGTGTGATGTATTCTTGGATGGTGCACTGGGGGGACCTGAGCCTGACCAGTATGCTCTAAAGTGCCCTCAGCATCGATCCCATCCACTTGTGCCGTTGGCACGTCTTCACTGCCACTGGTCCGGAGGTTTCGGACTGTAGAACCCGGAACTTCCGGGCCTGGAGATGTTCGGAGGTTCCGGTCAATAGGACCCGGAACTTCCGTCTCAGCAGACACAGCACTTGTAGGGTTATTGGATGTCGATGACGGAGGTTGATCCCTATCTTCTTGGTCATCCTGCGTCTCGACTGGTCGTATGTCTCCAATAGCCTTAGTACCTATAGCTTGACTTGGATCCACATCTCCTACAACATGTACAACAACTTGCTCTCCTTGGGAGCCATTAGATTCATCAAATGTCACATCCCTAGTGACTTCAACAATACCGGAGGTTTTGTTGAAGACATGATAGGCATGTGCATTTGATTCATAGCCAAGTAAGAATCCCTCATCCACCTTAGGTGAGAACTTAGATGAGCGAGGCCTCTTACTTAAAATAAAACATTTGCTCCCAAAAACACGAAAATATGAAACATTAGGCTTCTTACCACTAAAGAGCTCATATGAAGTTTTCTTTAGGATCTTGTGTAGGTACAAGCGGTTGATGGCATGACATGTGGTACTCACGGCCTCCGCACAAAAGACATCCGAAGTCTTGTACTCATCAAGCATTGCCCTTGCGGCTTCAATGAGGGTTCGGTTCTTCCTCTCAACAATGCCGTTTTGGGGAGGATCATAGGGGGCGGAGAACTCGTGCTTGATTCCTTCTTCATCAAGAAATTCCTCCACTTGAGTGTTCTTGAATTCTCCTCCATTGTCGCTTCGCACCCTCTTGATAGTGAGATCATAGAGGTTTTGGGCTTGCTTTGCGAAGCGCTTGAAGACATCTTGAGCTTCGCTTTTGTCATGGAGAAAGTACACCCAAGTGAAACGTGAAAAATCATCAACAATGACGAAACCATACTTGTTACCTCCAATGCTTATGTAGGCCACGGGCCCAAATAAATCCATATGAAGAAGCTCGAGTGGTCTTGTTGTAGTCATGATGTTTTTTATAGGATGTGGACTCCCAACTTGCTTCCCGGCTTGGCAAGCACTACACACACGATCTTTCTCAAAAGAAACATTAGATAGACCAAGAATGTGTTCCTCTTTTAGAAGAGATGCCAAATTCCTCATTCCAACATGGGCTAGCCTACGGTGCCATAGCCAACCCATAGAGGATTTAGCAATCAAGGATGCCTCCGGATTCACTCTATCCACGTCGAAATCAACGAGATAGAGATCACCCTTTAACACACCCTTGAATGCTATGGAAGAGTCATCTCGCCTAAAAACGGTCACATCCACATCGGTAAACAAGCAATTAAAACCTAACTTACACAATTGAGACACGGATAATAAATTGTAGCTTAAATAATTGACAAGGAGGACATTAGATAGAGATTGATTCTTGGAAATGGCAATCTTACCGAGACCCATTACCTTTCCTTTACCATCATCTCCAAAGACAATATTTTCATGACTTCCACCCTCCTCATCAAGAATTGTAAACATACTCCTCTCTCCCATCATATGATTTGTGCAGCCACTGTCCACAACCCAACTTGAGCCACCGGAGGAGTATGCCTACAAAAGAAATCAAGCTTGGGATTTAGGAACCCAAACTTGTCTAAGTTTGGGTCCCTTGATGTTAGTCACCAAAGCCTTTGGCACCCACACACAAGTGCGGTACTCATCATTGTAATTCCCATTAAAATAAGCAACTACTTTGCCCTCTGAATTTTTGGAAATTACATATGAATCATAGTAAATACCCTCTGGCCGGAACTTACTGGCATTATACCCGGAACTTCCGGTCAGCCCCTTCGGCCTATCAGAAGCCCGGAACTTCCTGACAAAATGTCCGGAACTTCCTGTCTTACAGGGCAGGAACTTCTGATCATTTTGCCCGGAACTTCCAGGTGTCTGACCAGTGAGGGGACAAGTCACCTCACTTGCTTGTGGAGCTTTTCCTTCTCTCACAAACATCAAGCATTATTTCCCATTTACCATCACACGCTTAGACACAGGACTTCCACCAGAAAACCCGAGCCCATGTCCATCCTTGTTAGGATGAGCGGTGATGGTCTTGTAAAGGGCATCTTTTGAATGGTATGTCTTCATGCATCCATATTTCACCAATGTGCCCAACCTTTCATTCTCTTTCTTAAGAGCTTGCATAGCATCAACATTAGTAGCATAAGAGTTCAAATCAATATTGTAACACCTAGCACAACCATTGCTAGTAGATGGGTTGGAAGAATTAGAAACCACATTTGGTTGAGAGGTGCTATTCCAAAGAGTGTCAAATTGAACTTCAAGATCTTTATGACTTTTGTCTAAACTAGCAAATTTCTCTTGAAGAGTTTCATTGACATTCCTAAGGCTAGCTAGAGAACCATTAGCCAAATTAAGCTCATTAGCTAGTTGTTCATTTTTAGCACATTCTTTAGCTAGGCTCTCCTCTAAGGCAAGGTTTCTTTTCTTCTCAAGAATAAGTAATTCTTCTTGCCTTTCGAGAGATTGTTCTTTACTATCCAAAGCTCTCATTAACTTAGCCAAATGTTGCATAGCGGGTTTGCTAAAGCTCTTAAGCACATAATTTAATTTATTATCACTTTTCTCATCACTAGAATCAACATCAAGAGAGGTGTGAGAAGGCTTTTGAGTCATCACCTTGCGGCCTTGGGCCATGAAACAAGAGTATTGGTAGGAGTCGTCGTCGTCATCACTCAAGTTGTTGAAGAGACGCTCCTTGCTTGAAGAGGATGACTTGAAGGCGACGGTAGCAACACTACCTTCTCCTTCATCCTTGTCTTTTAGCTTGGGCTTGGGCTTGACCTCGAGATCTTCTTCATCTCCGGAGTACCACACCTCCGCCATGTGTGCCTCCGCCACATGAGCACGCTCCGGCTTCTTCTTGCCTCCCTTAGCCTTAGCTTCATTTGACTTGGGACAATCGGCAATGAAGTGGCCATATTCGCCACAATTGAAGCAAGCCCTCTTTGATTGCCTCTTTCCCTTGTCATCATCCTTCCTCCCTTTGCCATAGCCACTCTTGCGAAGAAAGTTGTCACGATCTATGCTCAAGTTGCCGGCGCCAAGCCTAGCAATCGACTGGATTTTGGAATTTGAGGAAGAATTTTGGGATTTGGGGAAGAACAGAGTTGGTATCGAGAGAGAGAGAGAGGTGTTCGATTTTGATTTGTCTACTTTCATACCCCTCACGCCTCTGGCTCTGGGGTTTATATAGTGCTCATGGATACAAGTCTCGTTACACGGCTCATCGGCCCAATAACAATGCAGGCCCAATAATAGCTAGGCGTGACAATTCCTCTCCCCTTAAGGAAGGGCTTGACCCCAAGCTGGAGCATCAGGAAAGCGTTGTCGAAGTTGGCGCAGATTCTCCCAGGTGGCTAGCTCTTCAGGCAATCCACTCCAGCGAATCAGACCATAGGGAATCGCAGCACCACCTCGCTTGATCAATTGCCGACGTAAACCAGCTTCAGGTTGAACATTCTGTTCCTGATCAACATATTGGACAGGCAAATCAGAACATACCTAGGTGCCAGGTTTCACCATTTTTTTGAGCAAAGACACATGCACCACTGGATGGATCAAGCTTCCAGGAGGTAATTCCAACTGGTAGGCTACTGCACCCACTCTTTCTAGCACTTGGTAAGGACCAAAATAGCGGAAACTGAGCTTCTGGCATGACCTTTTTGCTACAGTCATCTGTACATATGGCTGAAGTTTAAGAAACACCAAATCTCCCACTGAGAATTCCCTTTCAGATCGATGTTTATCAGCCTGGTGCTTCATCCTTTGCTGTGCCCTAACTAACTGTTGGTGAAGCACTTCATTCATTTGGGCCCTTTCTTGTAGCCAAACTTGAATATCAGGTACTGTGCTTTGGCCAATTTCAGTAACACCAAAATGACTGGGCTTCCTAGCAAAAAGGACTTCATAAGGAGACTTACCCAGAGTGCTGTGGTAGGAGGTATTGTACCAATAATGTGCTTGAGACAGCCATTGCGACCATTTCTGTGGACAAGCATGAACAGTGCATCTTAGATAAGCCTCCAGGCATTGATTTAGTCGCTCAGTCTGCCCATCTGTTTGGGGATGATAAGATGAACTCATATTGAGTTTTACATCAGCTAACCTGAAAAGTTCCTGCCACAATGCACTTGTAAACATCCTGTCCCGGTCTGAGATGATTACCCTAGGCATTCCAAACATCTCATACACATTTTGGATGAAAGCTTGAGCCACAGTCAAAGCTGTGAAAGGATGAGACAAGGCTATGAACTTGGCAAACTTGGTAAACTTGTCCACCACTACCAGTATGGTATCAAACTTGCCAGATTTAGGTAGACCCTCAATAAAGTCCAAACTGACAGTAGACAAAGCTTGCAATGGCACTGGTAAAGGCTGCAGCAAGCCTGGTGACTTGCAATGCTCAGATTTTGCCTTTTGACAGACCTCACAACCCTGCACATAAGTCTGAACATAATGCTTTAACCCAGGCCAAGAGAAAAGAGTCTTAACTCTGTTATAAGTGGCTGTGATCCCTGAGTGTCCTCCCACGCCACTGCTATGCAGAGCCAGCAAAACTGCCTGCTTATCCTCCTCATGTTGCCCAAGCCAGATCTTGCCCTTGTGTCTGATTATGCCTTGCACAAGCTGAAAATCCCCTTGCTTATCAGAATGAACACTCAGCTGGGTTAATAGTTGCTTAGTGGCCTCATCCTTTTCATATCCTTCTTGAATTATTTCCATCCACCTCGGCACACTTATTGACATTGAGTGCTGGTCTTCTTTAACCTGCCGTGACAAAGCATCTGCTGCTGTGTTCTCAAGTCCCTTCTTATACTTGATTCTGCATTGCCGTCCCATTAGCTTGAGGAAAGCCTTTTGCTGCATGCTAGTGACCAACTTCTGTTCAGTTAGATGGGTTAGACTCCTGTGGTCTGTCACTATGGTAAAAACAGAGTGTTGGAGATAAGACCTCCATCTATCCACTGCCAACAAAATCGCCAGACATTCCTTTTCATAGGTGGACATTGCTTGTGATTTGACCCCAAGGGTTTTACTGATAAAAGCTATAGGGTGCCCTTCTTGCATAAGTACTGCTCCAATTCCTTTTGCACTAGCATCTGTTTCAACCACGAACTCCTTAGTGAAATCAGGTAAAGCCAGCACTGGTGCAGCTACCATTGCATGTTTCAACCTGTCCATAGCTTCTTGCTCTTGCTGCCCCTAATGATAGGGAACATCCTTTTTTAACAAATCAGTCAGAGGTTTTGCCATTATTCCATACCCTTTGATGAACCTCCTATAATATCCAGTTAACCCAAGGAATCCCCTCAACTGTTTCAGAGTTTTTGGACTAGGCCAATTCTGCACTGCCTCAATTTTAGAAGGGTCAGTAGCCACACCTTGGACCCCAATGATATGACCCAAATATTCAAGGTGCTGTCTGGCAAAGGTGCACTTACTGAATTTGACAAAGAGTTGGTGTTCCTGCAAAATTTGTATTACCTGCATTAGATGCTGCACATGCTCAGCAAGTGTTTTACTGTATATGAGTATGTCGTCAACAAATACAAGCACATACTTCCTTATCAAGGCTGCCAGAACTGTGTTCATTAATCCCTGAAAGGTGGCTGGTGCATTTGTTAGCCCAAAAGGCATAACCCTGAATTCATAATGCCCATGATGTGTCTTGAAAGCAGTCTTATGTTCATCATTCTCTTGCAATCTGATTTGATGGTAGCCAGATCTCAAATCCAATTTAGTAAACCATTGGGCTCCTGCCAACTCATCCAATTGTTCTTCCACTACAGGCATTGGGTATTTATTCTTCACTGTTATTTCATTCAACCCTCTGTAGTCCACACAGAATCTCCAAGCTCCATCTTTCTTCTCAACCAGCAACACAGGAGAAGCAAAGGGGCTAGCACTTGGTCTCACAATTCCTTGGTGGATCATTTGTGTGACCTGCTTCTCTATTTCATTCTTCTGAGCTGGGGAGTACCTGTAAGGTTTCAAGTTTACAGGCTTTGCTCCTGGTTGCAGAGGTATGTTATGGTCAAATGATCTATGCGGTGGCAAAGTTGATGATTCCAAGAATCTATCCTGAAACTCTGTAATGACTTGTTGTATCTCATTGGGAATCTGAGCTTCGACATTCTCTGGCTCATCAATAGTACACAACTGCACCACCTGAGACACAACCCCATTCTTGACCATGCCCCTGAATTGGTTCGCTGTCACCTCTTGACATTGACTTAACTGATCCTTCACTCCAGTAAGTGTTATCCTGCTTCCCTTATGAGTAAACCTCAGCCTTTTCCTTTTCCAATCAATCCACATTGGGCTGTGCTCTTCTAACCATTCCATTCCAAGTATCATATCATAGCTTCCTAAGGGCAGCGCTCTCAGATCAGTCATAAACGTCTGTCCTTGGCACCACCATTCTACATTTGGACAACTCTGTGAACACACCATTTTGCCCCCACCAGCAATGGTCACTTGAGTCACCGCAGTCTGTTGTGGTTTCAATGACAGTTTTTCCACCAACCCTTCAGACAAAAAGTTTCCAGTACTACCAGAATTCACTAGCACCGGCACATGTTGCTTCCCAATCAAACCTTCTAGTCTTATGGTCTTTTTCCCCATCAACCCAGTTGCTGCACATTCCGACAGCACTAGCTCTTCATCACTGCCTTCTTCTTTGTCCTCCTGAGCCATTCCTTCTTCAGTCTGCAACTGGAACACCTCAAGCAGTTCCTCCAATATATGTAATTGAACCGATTTTGGACACTTATGTCCAGGTCCAAATTTCTCTCCACATTTGAAACACTCTCCTCTGGCCCTCCTTGCAGATTTGAGGGACTCAAACCGGTCTTCCCATTTGGGCTTCTCAATCCTCTTGGGTTCTTCTGGTGCAGGTCCCAATAGTCCTTTCCCTTGGAATGAGACCTTCTGTGGTGGCTTGTAATTCTCCTTGTAAGAACTCTTCTCATAAGTCTTCTTGCTTGATTCAACAAGCAGTTCTTCCTGTATTTTAGCAAGGGACAAAGCAGCATCAACTGTTCTTGGCTTATGAAGCTTGATAGCAAATTTAATTTCACTCTTCAGACCCCCCACAAATTTTGTCACAAAATAAGTTTCATCATACCCTTTGTTGTAAACTAACACCCTATGCATGAGTTCTTCAAATTTCTGATGATACTCCCCTACACTTCCTGATTGAGTGAGATTTTCTAACTCCTCTAGGTGGTCTTGATATTTATCCCTACCGAACTTACTGTGAATAGCTACACACAACTCTGCCCAACTCTCAACACTATGAAGTTCTTCATAGGTCTGAAGCCATAGGGCAGCATTTCCCACAAAGTGTAGTGTAGAAAATGCTGCCCAAGTGTCCACCGGCACTTGATACATATGAAAATACTTCTCACAATTTGATTTCCACAACTTAGGGTTTTCTCCATCAAACTTGGGGCAATCTGTTTTAGGTAATCTAGTACTCCCGAACCTACTGCTTCCTCCAGACTGGTTCCCCCACCTCACAGAGCTTTCCCCCAAATCAAAATGGATCGGAGTGTGGCGAAACTGAGGCTTACCCTTGACCAGGGCATGCTCCTGAAACGCAGAGGTCTCAGTCGCAACACCCTGGGGATTCTCATCCTTGCCTTGCCCTTCGGGCGGTGGCGTAGCCATGGTCGGCGACGCCTTTGGCTGAGATTCCAGCACCGTGACGCGTGCGGCAACCCCCTCCACCGTCTTGCTTAGTTCACGAATTCCCGCATCGACGCTAGGAATCCATGCCTCCAAGCCTTGAAGAGTGGTTAAGATGTTCTTGAGATTGCTTGAGAGCTCCGCCACCTTCTCGCCCAGCATCTCCGTCTCACCCTCCGCCGCCACCATCCTCTCCTTAAGAGTTGGATTCCCCATCTTCCCCACCTGGATGCGCTAGAACCGGTGGCTCTGATACCAAAATGTCACAATCTATGCTCAAGTTGCCGGCGTCACGCCTAGCAATCGACTGGATTTTAGAATTTGAGGAAGAATTTTGGGATTTAGGGAAGAACAGAGTTGGTATCGAGAGAGAGAGAGAGGTGTTCGATTTTGATTTGTCTACTTTCATACCCCTCACACCTCTGGCTCTGGGGTTTATATAGTGCTCATGGATACAAGTCTTGTTACACGGCTCATCGACGCAATAACAATGCAGGCCCAATAATAGCTAGGCGTGACAAAAGTGCTTGAATCTCTTGACAATAAAAGCCATATCTTCATCTTCACTTCCTTCACAACTTGACTCTTCTTCTTGTTTTGCCTTCAAAGCAACTTCTTGATTTTTGATCATGGCGGCATTCTTCACCATTTGCCTCACTTCACGAGCTTCCTCTTCTTGCATCTCATGAGACACAATTCTTCCAAGAATGTCACTTGGGGTGAGTCTCTTGAAGTCTTTCCTTTCCCGTATCATTGATACAAGAGTGGGATTTCTTGGACCAAAAGCACGGAGAAGTCTCTTGACAACAAAATGATTTGTCATGTCCTCACTCCCAAGTCCTTTAATCTTGTTGACAAGGATCATCATCCTATCATACATCTCTTGTGGTGTCTCCTTGTCATCCATCACAAATCTTCCAAGCCTTCCTTCCAATAATTCAATCTTGGCCTCACGAACGGCGGGTGATCCCTTATGAGCCAATTGCAAAGTATCACATATCTCCTTGGCCTCCTCAAGCCCATCAATCTTGTCGAACTCCTCCGGACTCAAGGCGGAGAGAATTGCATTGGAAGCTTGAGCATTGCGGTGGATGAGTTGCTCTTGCTCCGAAGTGAGCTCCATGTCATCATGGGGTACATCAACACCTGTACAAACAACTTTCCAAATACTTGGATGCAAAGAGATTAGATGCAACTTCATCTTCTAAGTCCGACATCGTGGATCACTCAAAGCGGTGAAGCTTGAATCAAGAGCACCTCGCTCTAATACCAATTGAACGCGCTGATGAAGCCTAGGGGGGTAAATAGGCTGTCCCTGAAAACTTAAAAAGAAATCGCAGCGGTAAAATTGAAACAGACCCGAAACTTCCTGGTAAGGAACTCCGGAACTTCCGGCCTCCCAGGCCCGGAACTTCTGGGTAACAGAACAGATATGAAATTCAAATTTCGAAACAAGAGACTAAGCCAAACTTTACAAGATAGCGCACAGGTATTCTAAGCAGAGGATATATCAAAGAATCATCCACAGAAACATCACAGAAAGAGACAAGAGCGATTTTTTCCCGAAGTTCGGATCTTGCAATCCTACTCTCCGTTGAGGAGCTCCAAAGAGCTGGGTCTCGATTAACCCCTTGCCTCACTTGTGCAAAAACCCCAGAGGAAATCCACAGCCTTCAACCCCTTACACCCCTAGGCAAATTTCTAGAATTGAGTGACCACCAAGATCCAACTCATCCTACTTCTAGAAATCCACCACAAGTGTGGGTTGCTCTACTTGGAAAGCTTCTAGAATCTCAGCACAAGAACTTCACTAACTTACCTCGTTCCCTTTCGGAGGAGAGGAAATCCTTCACAAACTTACCCGGGACATCCACAATATGCAACGGATTCTCGCGGGTGACACCTAACCGTCTAGGAGATCATCTCCAAGAGTAATAAGCACCGAGATGACAACCCACGAGATATTCCAAGTGCTCACACAAGTTCCTAGTCTTCACACCTCTCCAAATCTTCTTCTCTCCCTCTCAATCTCTCTATCTCACAAGAATTAGGCTCTAGATTGAGTGGAGAAGGCAAGAAACACTTGGGAGAGGCTAGCAATAGCTCTAGGTTTGAAAAGTGAAAGTGGAATGACCAAGGAACGAGCTGGAAACGAGTTGTATATGTATAACGGCTAGGTGACGTCATCTAGCCGTTACTCACAATTTTGAACTGGAAACTAGACAGGAAGTTCCAGACCTAGAAGACCGGAACTTCCGGACTACACTTAGGAAAAACTTTTTCACAAGACCGGAACTTCCGGACCTGGAAGACAGGAAGTTCCGGACTTGCATTTTTGGACAGATGGAGTATTTGCAAAAATGACTCCTAGGGAAACTTGACACTTGGTTCACACTAAGAGCACTTGATATATCTCAGAGCATCACCTGGAACTGCTCTTAATAATACGGTTTTTCCTAAAAACTCGATTTCAAAAGATAAACTTTCCTATGCACTTCTCGAGTTCCGGTCCGCTTTGATTTTGTACTTTTTGGGGGGTCTCTAAGCATCCATCTTCCACACCTTGGACTAATGCACCTGAAAGCTACTCAATGAACTCATTAGTCCCTTAACCACATTTGTCATTAATCACCAAAACCCACTAGGAGGATTAATGCACTTTCACCAGTGACCTAGATTAATGTTGGCTAATCTGAAGGGGATTCTGTTGGTTTCGCCGATGATGAAGTCAGTGTGGTCTAGATTGCCGATCGGACCGAGGAAATAATGTCCCTCATACGATAGACTTAGAATCGCAATCAGATTGGACAGATGCTACAGATGCGAACAAGGATAAAAAAGAAAACAAGATGAGGATGGGGGAATTCAATCTGATGTGAGAAAAGGGGATCTAGTCGATGAGAACTTACCTCAGCGTACTCGGCCGACGGTGTGGTAGACGGGCTGGCGGAGGATGACATCGCCGCGGGCGGAGATCTGATCGGAGATGGGATCGCTGGGGGGGTCGCCTTGTTTATCGGAGGGATCGACGGAGAGAGAGAGGGTAAAGGTTACTTCGGCGGTGAAAACGAAAGAAGACGGTGTGAGTTTCTCGGGGACAATGGCTAGTATTTAAAGCGCTGGAATAACGGTTGGAAAACGGCAAGTGCGAATCTTGCTCGGAGTCGATATATGGCAAATCCGAAACATTACCAAATATTCCGGACTTGGGGGGCATGTGTTAACGACCAAATTTGGTAATATCAGCATCGGAAAGGAAGATTAGATAGAAGCGGAATCAAAGATAAGGATTGTCGCGGAAACAGAGTAAGAATCGGCTGGAGTCTGGATCGGCTACGATTGGGATTGGCTAAGTCTGAGTCAGACCGGGTTAGGTGATACAGCCGATTCCGACAATACGACTTGTGTACGACATCGGGTTGAGTTGATATGCTTCAAGATGATTGCCATGCATGGATAGAGTCCTGAGAAGGCAATTGTATCTATTAATTAGGATATTTTATGTAATTTCCTTAGAGATATGTTTGGGCAAGAGTCTGCCGCAAAGACTTATGGTATCTTAGAGTTTGTTAGAGATAAGAGTCGTGTCCGGTATGGACATATCTTGTAATTCTCGGGAATAAATAGACCCGAACCCCATGTAATTAATTAAACACACGTTCAATAACAATTTCAGCGCATCGCCACCCTTTTACTTTTGTTTTGTTTTGACGAGTTCTTACTTTCGGGTTGAGCTGCATCGGTTTCGATCTTCAACAAGAGGTAAAGCTTGTTATGGCGGCTTGCGTTCTCGGGATTAGTGCTTCCATCTTTACGACACTCTAATCTTATTTATGTAATTCGTCGAGTTATCACATATCTTACATAATCTCCATCAATATCGATATCTAACCTTCAATCGGTTAACATCTGTCAATAGAAGGCAGCCGATTAGGTTAAACACCAATGTTGACTTAGATTATATAGGATATCCACCACTCTATGACACATCCAACGGCTTGATTGTCTAGATATTGTCCTTCTTTTCATACTTGTAGCTGCATCAGTTGAGTTTGATCTTATGAGTCGTGATTAGAATCTCAATCTCTAGCCTGTCTTTGGTTGCCGATTAGGGTAGTATCGGGGTTTCAGCCCATCTTACCTGATTTAACCACTTTTTATCCTATATGCTTGATTGACATGTTAAATCTGCCCTTTATGTTAAGATCTTGTTGCATTTAAGTATATTAGGCTTTCGTTTAGTATATTACTTGCTTTAATATCTTAATATAGAGTGGTATCGGAGTATTAGCCGATACATGCTAGATCTATCTGATCAGCTATGCTATGAACGTATATAGTCTCATTATTAATATATATTTCGATCTAAGTGATTTATACTGTCTCGGCATGGTGACCGATCTATACCAGTCACTTGATTTAAGTATATATCGATATAAGGACTATATATTGTTAATATCTACAGCCGATCGAGTAGATTTAGTCCCTTCTTATTTATTAATGATTGCCGATCGATGCATATATGACATCAGCTCAAAGATAAACGATATGTCATCGGCACCTAGCCGATCGGCTATCGTTTATGGATTTAACCGCGGTTTTTTGTCTTTGTTTCTTGTTGATTGCAGGATCAAATCAACAGGCACGCTCATACACCCGAAGGCGAGTTTTGGACCTGCACTGGAGTTAAGCAGATCTCCTAGGCCTCGTGTTTTACATCAACACCCCTACCTATGCCCTCTTGGTATATCGAAAAATCACCTCTAATTGTCGAGTTCCTTATGACAACCCGTCATAGCCATCCAACCGGTAATGAATACGGAGGAGTACCCACACCAGGAAATTCTATTAGTATTATATACGCACGTGCAGGAATACCTGTATTGAGCAGCCACCATAAGCGACCTACCTCTACAGACCCGTGGCATATAACACCATTTAATGGTATCTAATAATCTAAGCACCAAGCTTTCATTACTAAATACTGCTCTACATCTCTGCAGATGACATTGAGCAATCATATAAATGAACACTAAATCAATACCATTGCATCATCGAATAATTATATAAGTAAAGTAAATGACCAAAACTAAAATAAGAAGAATATTTCATTAATGAATAAAGTCTTACAAAAGAGAGAGAAACTACTAGTGCCATCCAATTTCTCGTGGACTTCGCTTAATGGATCCTAAGTCCAATGGCATGCTGGATGGGCCCATTTGCAGGTATTTTAGTGGGTTTGTGGGCCCATCCATCCATAAGTCTACCACTCCATAAGTCTACTCCATCCATCCATCACTAGGGTATATGCGAGATTGAGGTAAAAGAGATGGAGACGAGGATTTTTATACAGGTTCGGGCCCCTGAATTGTCAGGAAATAACCCTAGTCCTGTTGGCCGAAGCCGGTCGTTGCTCTTATTCACCATAATCACACCAGTACAATATTTGGGGTAGCCTATCTAACTGTTGTCGACTTAGCGGATTGAAGTATCATCACGTAGTCGACAACAGGGCAGTCTTCCTCCTCGAATCCGTGCCTGACTAGATCAGAGATAGTGCTAGATTCCTCTCTTTGGTTCCTGTAGGTACCATATCGGGTTTTCTTAGACTTATCTGTAATGTCGATATCTGGCAGCTTGTCTTGGCGTATGTAGGCTTGTATTGGCTTGTGGCTTTGTGGCGTCTGTGTTGTCCGTGTCTGTTGGTTGTGTCCCCTCTCCTCCTAGGGGGCCTTGTATTTATACCCATGGGTGTCCCCTTGTCCAAGTAGAACTAGGAAAACCAATATGGATACAATCCGAGTAGTCCTTGTCGTTTCCATGTAGAACCCTAGTCATCCTTCCTTATGCGGAACTCCTCCTATATCCGAAGGTTGTTTCCGTATAAGACATGGTATGTGGTGGGTCCTGCCGAGATTTAGTCAACTACTATTAGGTATGTGGTATCCATAACCCTGACACACTCGACGGCCTTTGATTGATTAAACGGTTATTTTCCATCGTTTTCTCCTCCATTTATGTGAAGATATCCTGTATACAAATAAAGTTCCAAGTACAAGTGGAAATAGATTATTCTTAAACAAATATGCATGCAAGCATGGCTAGTTCTCTTTTATTTACGTATATATTGACGATCGAAGTTGGTCTATAACGACCGTCAATAGTCCGCTAACATACGCTCCAATTTTTGGACCTCCTTCTCACTTTCGCAGTCTTTCTTTACGTTGCACAACATCTGACCAAGATCATCCACACCGTTGTTTTCTACAACAGTTCCGTCTGTTTTGGCTGTTGTATTTTCTGCAAATCCATTGTATTGAGCCCAGTTCGAAATGTTATCTTTCTTGACGGTCGTTATCGATCAGTTTCGACCGTCAATATTACCAAAATAGAGGAAAACTAGTGATGCTTGTAATGCATATATATGTTAGAATAATAATATTCAACTAGTATTAGGTATACTAACCTTTTGCAGAGAATAATCATAAAGTGGAGGAAAATCGACATCAACACTGACGATAAATCAATCGGACGATGTCAAGAACCAGACTTATGTATGAATGGGCCAAGAACTCAGAATTGACATGACAAACTGGGCCAAAATTCACAAATCTGCGAAGAAGAACAAAGGAGGAGGCCGCCAGCCGAAATTGGGATGGATTGGGCAGGCCCCAGGTTCGGCCCTCCTCAGCGCCATCTGATGCAGGGCTTTGCTTGGACGGTGTGGATTAGCCCCCAATGACAGTTGGAGGGTATTTCCGACCATTCCAACTGTCACAACCGTCCTTGGGAGGCTATAAAAGGAATTCTCATCCTCACTTCACTCACACACCTCAAGCAAGAGCTCTCTCATTTCTCTCAAGTTTAGTTTAGTAGTATCTAGCTAGTAGAATAGGAATAGAGTAGAAATCAGGAGTCCGGAAGCCTTCGGAAGAGTTCGGGTATGGCTCTAGCAGCTTTCCTTTCCACTTTTGTAAGCTTTGTATTTTTATTAGAATACTCTTCTATATACATTTATGGTATTGAAATACTTTTCAAGTATATGAGTGCCTACTTTACATTATGTTCATGTTATACTGAATATACGGCGAGCTTATCTGGGAGATACTTTGGTGCGGGTATAATGTTTTCCTATGCAATTACTCTATGTCATGACGATGGTATTAGAGTAGTATCTGGTAGTTTAGACGTGGTGTCTAGATTACGTGATATCATTATTTGTGGTTATATGCTACGGATGAGAGGTGGGCCGCTGATGGTGACAGCTCAGTACGGGTATTCCTCTGCGCCTGTATATAATCATAAGTTAATTCCCTGGGGAGGGTATTCCTCCGTATTTAGCCCCGGTTGTTTGGTCATGACGGGCAGTTGTAAGGAACTCAGCAGTCAGGGGTGGCTTTTCGAAGTACCAGGAGGGCATCGGATAGAGGGTATTAGCTAGTATATCGGTTAACTAGAATGTATGTATACTATGTACATTAGAAGTATAGGAGTAGACTTTCTTTCTCTTTTCTTTCCACTTAGCTTACATAATATATCATGAGAATGAATAATTAATGCTTGTGTGTGACTCTACACTTGGATTATCTTAACCCTTGCTTACAATATGATTATCACAAGTAATACATAAATTATTGGTCAAGTTCTCTCTTCATGAACTTCCCACGGGATAAAATAAATACGACACCCTTGGAATACTCTCGGGTGAAATACTACAATGGTATAACCGTGCGCTTGCGGATGAACTCTGTAACCATAAGATACCAGAAGTATTTCTGCGCCATTGCTGAGAATTAATTTTCTAGTAATGTCGCTAAGAAATACCAACAAGCATTTCTGGCGCCGTTGCCGGGGAAGATTCTTAATAGAGATTACTTGAACTAATACTTTATATTTACCTCTGTATAATCATTTTCCTTTGCAAGCTAACCTTGGTTGTTTTCACTTTTGTTGTGAAAACAGGGTAGTGCATAACTGGTTTCAACTTGCCGGAAAACATCAAAGAAAATCCAGAAGCTTTCTTCCAGAGCGTCATGCCGCAAGTCGCTGCTCCGCAGAAAACTCTACCAACAGAGAAACCAGCCGTACCAGCGCCACCGACCTTCAAGACTATGGTTAACAAGACTCTCCGCGAGTTCGCTGCTCCCTCTGCTGACAATGTGGCCATTGGGCCGCAAATCAATAAGGGAGACGTGGATTTCGACTTGAAGTCCAGCCTCATCACTATGGCGCAGGCTAGCCCATTTTGTGGCAAGCCTAATGAGAATGCCAACACACATCTGCAACAGTTCCTGGAGATTTGTAGCACGTACACCATCAAGGGCGTTAGTCCAGACGCCGTCAGGCTAATGCTGTTTCCATTCTCCCTTCTCGGGAGAGCGAAGCAGTGGTTCTATGCGAACCGTGTTGCTGTCAATACCTAGAACAAATGCTCTACGGCATTCCTCTCGAAATTCTTTCCGATGGGCAAAACCAATGCCCTTCGTGGAAGGATTTCCAGTTTCCAGCAGACAAGGGACGAGTCCATTCCAGAAGTGTAGGAACGACTGTAGGAGTACCTAGCCGTCTGTCCTCATCATGGGATGGACGACTGGCTAGTCCTGCAGAACTTTTATAATGGACTCCCACCGATGTCCCGCGATCACCTAGACGAGGCAGCTGGAGGAGCTTTCTTCTCTAAAACGGTTCAAGGAGCCGTTGATTTAATAGAGAAGATGGTCTCCAATATGGGTTGGAGCGAGGAATGACTCCAGACCCATCAGCGAGGCATGCACACCGTCAAGGAGACGGAACTGCTTGCTGCCAAGCTGGACCTCCTCATGAAGCGATTGAACGACCACGAGAAAAGGCCACAAGGCACCATCAAGGCCTTGGACTCACACGTTACGTGTGAGGTCTTCGGCAACACAGGTCATTCTGGGAATGACTGCCGGTAAACCCATGAGGAGGTGATGTACATGGGCAACAACAACAACGGGTACCATCCACAAGGAGGTCAGGGGTAGAACCAACCACGCCCATATTATCAAGGAGGTAACAACAACGGTAACTTTTCTAACCAGCCCTCAATGAAGGATCTAGTTTTTGCGCAAGCTAAAACCACTGATGCACTAAGCAAAAAGCTTGCTGCCAATGACAAGATCCTAGAGAATATTAACGTCAAGTTAGATGGCTTTGCTTCTGCTTTTCAAAACCAGCTGAGTTTTAATAAAATGGTAGAAACCCAGCTAGCTCAGTTGGCATCCTTAGTCCCTGCAAATGAAACAGGGAGAATTCCGGGGCAACCCGACTCCTCCATTGAGAATATCAAGGCGATCACGACGAGGGGAGGTAAGTCCACTCGTGATCCGCCGTATCCTAACCCTGCAGCAGAGTGCCATGAATTCCATCCATCACATAGAAGAAAAAACACTAACTTGGGTACATTGCTAGGCTTGCCCATAACCGAGGGCGCGGCTATTCGAATAGTTTTACTCTGATCAGAAGTGTACATCTTTACCCACATGACACAATACTTGACTTCATATCAACCATGCATCGCGATACCTCAAAGGTACCCGAAAAGTCAAGATCGTGACAAGACTATCCACCTAGCTCAACCCAAAATTTACCCACATGACACAATACTTGACTTCATATCAACCATGCATCGCGATACCTCAAAGGTACCCGAAAAGTCAAGATCGTGACAAGACTATCCACCTAGCTCAACCCAAAATAGAAGGACCCGCTAAGGTTTCGCCGCCCGCCGGTCCCCGACAAGGTAAAGGTTGCCGAATCCCTCGGGACGAGACCGGCCCCCTCATGCGCCAGGTCAAAGTCGGCCTCCCCTGGCCCCAGACCTATCATACCGATGGCCTTTGTTTTGAGATGATCTAGACTTCTAGTCAGGCCTTACCCATTAGACTTGTGGTTGCACAGTTATGCTTCGCAACAGAGGCCCGAAGACCTGTCCTTATAGTGGCTGAGGTGCTTCTAACAAAACCATGCACCTCGCGCCCCACCAAAAACAGGTTTTGGGAGTTTTGAATGAGATTCCAAATATGTCCATGCTCAACCAGCCTCCTAATCATCATTCTTACATATTTTAGTTGTTACCCACAGTCTAATTTATAAAAAGAGATTCTATGTTGGATCTAAGCATAGATAAGCTCAACCTAGTGCAACTAGTAAGTCCATCATATAGGGAGTCATACTAGTCATTTTATCGTTTTACTTGGGTTGTCAAGAGCATGGGTAGCAATTCAACAACATGGCTATATAACAAGAATAATAGGAAATATTAACTATTAAATAAACAATAATGAGCGTCATATAATTTATAAAAGCGATGCATATAGAAGTAAAACAACATAGTTTTTGCAATAATGGGATTCAACATGTTCAAAGAATATGGTATGACTTGCCTTGCTCGAAGAGAAGGTCTTCTGACGACTTGATCTGCACTTCGGGAACTTCCGAAACAACGGCAGCTACACAAATAACAAAACAGGACTACAAATCTAAGAAAGAAACGGTAACAACACATGAAAACAACAAACATAGATTCTTTAAGTTATAACAAAAATTAAACAATTTAAACGGGTCAATTAGAAACTCGTATGGTCGAGAAACAACCATCCAAATTTTAAGTGCAATTAAAGTGGATATTTTTAAGTTGTTTAATTATTATTATACTATTAAATTATGTGCAATGAAATATCGCTCGAGAGAGGAAGGATCGAGCGACTGGCAGCCAGGACTACCACGTGAGCTACCCACGTGGGCAATCCACGCGGCGACCACATGGGGAGGACGAGGATATGGCGGCGAGGGAAGAGGTTCTCACCACGAGCACGACGTGGCAAGGGAACAACCACGGCGACCGGCGACGACCTTGGCGCGACGATGACGAACGGAGGAGGGCGACGGGGACGAACGGGTCGACGACGAGGGGACGACTCTGATGATATTCAGGCTTGACGAAGAGGCGGAGGACGACGAGCTTGGCACTGCGGATTTGACGACGAAGACAGACAGCACTTCGTCTTGGCAGGAACGATGACCGGAGGAAGGCGACGACAACGGGGCGACGTTCCACTGGTCTTCGGGTAGCGAGGAGGCGCGGCCGACGGTGAAGACGACGAGATGAAGTCGACGGAAGCAACGGTGCAGCGAGCCGGCACTCCAGCGACGAGGGAGGGCTGCCGGAGGACGAGGATGAAAGCGACGTCATCACTGCTCACCATTGAGGACGAATTTCCGGCAGTCTCCAGGAGAAATAGAGGTTGGGCAGAGGAAGAGGAGGCGGCTGCGATGCCGGTGGAGGCAGGGGCGCGCTGCGGCGTCGCTCGATTTGACGGTGAGGGCTGACTGGAGGAGAACAACGGCGGTGGCGCCACTGGTTGCCGTCGAGGATGCACTCCCGGCGGCCTCTGGGCGAAACAGAGATGAGGCCGGGGAAGAGGACGTTGCTGCGGAGCGGATGGTGGCGACGCCGGGCTCCGAGGAGGTCCTGACCGCCGGCGAGGGGCGGCCGGAGTTGCACGACGGCGGCGGCGCGAGAAGAAAGCGGCGCGGCAGCCAGGAAGAGAGGAGGGGGAGGGCTGCGTTGTGTGGGGAGAGAGGAGGAGGGGGTCGGGACTCCTTTTATAGGCCGGGAGGAGGAGGGGATCGGCCGGGGAGAGGAGAGGAACGGCCGGAGAGCTCGCCGGGCTGCCATCAATGGCGGCAGTTCATCGGAGAGTAAATTCGGCGAATCAAGGCCGAATTAAGAGGGGAAAACGTGGGGGAATTGATGAGGAGGAGGATAGGAACCGATTTTTCCATTTAATTCGGAGGAGAAACCACTGGGGAGGGAGATCAAGAGGGGTGGCGGCGCTTCTGTTCTTCGGCTGGGAGAAGAACAGGCGGCGGTCGGCTGGAGGAGGAAGACGACCGGCTGTTGGGCCAGCTGGGCCGTAGGGGGAGGAGGAATGCACTTTGTCCGAGGGGGAGGAAGGAGAGTTGGGCCGAGCAAGGGAGGGGAGGAGATGGGCCAAGGAGAAGGAAAAAGGCCCAAGAGGGAGGGAGAGGAGGATTTTGGGCCGAAAATGGCCCAAAGAGAAGGAGAGAATTATTTTTAGCTTTTCATTTTTAATTAACTCTGCATTTGGTTTTTGTTGCATTTAAATTATTTCTTGTGCTCTAAAAATTCAAGTAAAAATTGAGGGACCAATTTAGAGCATGGAGAATTTAACAAAAATACTCCAAGCCACATTCAAATTTTTTTTTGTACGCATTTTAATGTTTGCCAATTTAACTTCAAATTTTAATTAGTTCTATTATTCCTTTTAGATAATGATTTTTAATTTAGGATGGATTTATCAGGGCGTGACACCTTGTGCGACCTTGGAGCCAGTGTCAGCATTATGCCAAAGGATGTCTGTGACAAGCTCAACTTCACGGTGTTGGCACCAACACCGATGCGCCTACAACTGGCTGGTTCGTCAGTCCGTTACCCGGCATGGATAGCAAAAGATGTGCCAGTTAAGATACGGGATTTCCTCATCCCGGTTGATTTCGTGGTGTTGGATATGGACACGGGGAACGAAACGCCGTTCATCCTGAGGCGTCTGTTCCTTAGCACCACGGGAGCCAACATTGACGTGGCAACGGGGAGTATCCGTTTCCATATCAACGGGAAGGAGGAAAAGTTTGAGTTTCAACCGAGGACGGAACAATGCTCCATGGTCAGAATAAAGTATGGGCCGAACCAGCAGAATATTCAAGTTGTCGAAGTGGAGCCATCCAAGACGGACAGCCTGGTGAAGTTCATGCAGAATTTCCTGAAGAAGGAAACAACGATGCCTAGGAACCGTTATTGGAGGACGCCGGTAAAACCAACCATACCGGCCAAGAAGCTAGAGCAGCCGGCTCAGAGGAAGCCGTCTTCCACACCAAAGCCAAGGAAGGTGTGGAAGGAAAAGCCAAAGACGCCCGCTCCATCACCTCCGGAGACGGGTAGAAAATCCGCACACTAAACTGCAAGGAGGTACAGTCTTACATGTCGAACTTTAAATGACGCGACCTTCGCCAACAGGTAAATTGGTATGTATCCGTATATTTATTTCCACATTTTGAAATTCTGCATGAACACATGTTTGAATTTCAAAATTGCATTTAGGATTTTTGAATTTTGAGGAAATTCTTCAAATGAATTTTTCGGAGCAAACCAAAATAAAATTTTCAATGAAAATTCACTGTGCTACGACCACACTGACCGTTGGAATCCAACAGCCGAAAGTGGGGCCGGTTGGGCCCACCAGGGGTTCGGTCGAACCCACTAGTTTGGTTCGGCCGAACCGGCCAGGCCAACGGTCGGCTGCCTCTCTTTTTGAGGCAACATCTAGTGGGCCCCACAGGTCAGTTTTGACGGTTGTGGGTGCACTGCTTAAGCCAACCGGCCGAGAGAGGGAATTCCACCCCATTTCAACACATTTTCATTCCCTCTCCAAAGTTTTCTCTCAAGTTCATTGAAGCTTTGATAGTTTCCCTCAATTTTCAAACATTAGTTGCATATATACAAGTTGCTTTGGTGAAATTAACCGGCGGGTGAAATTCTTGTCACTCCTAACCCCCGCCGAGTTAGTCTGTTCTTGCTCCATTATGTAGAATGAGGAGGCGATTGTCTCGTTTGTTCAAGGGGTCCGGCTCTTCATCAAGTTGTCATGATGAGTCTAGTACTCGTTCATCAGCTGATGTCTCGATGGAAGACGCCGAAGCTCCGCGACGACTCCTGAACGACACCGACCTCGACCTTGTCGGTGATCGGGAGAGGCAAGCCTACTACATGCTGAGTGACCGGGAGTATGCTCACACGCGAGAATACTCACCGGAGCTGCTAAAAAATATAGGTATGAATGTTGAATGTCGTGCTGTTTGGAAAGCTGTTGGTTGGCAGAGATTTCCTGTGGTAGATTAGCCTGGTTCTCGTTTGCTTACTTTGCAATTTCTGTGCAGTTTGAAAAAAATAGAAGATGGAATTTCCTTTCGTTTTTTCCATGAGGAGTTTACACTTATATGGAAAGGCTTAAGTACACTTCTTGGTTTTCACGATTCCTGTAAAATCGATCTCCAGAAAGGAATTTCTGGGTTCAAAAAAAAAAAGGTTTTGGGAAGATATTTCTGGTGCTCCAATTTGCAAGAAACCTAGAACGAATGATATCCATAATTCTACACTGAGGCTCATGCACAAATGGATTGCTTTGACTTTGTTTCCTAGAGGTGATCTTAGACCCATTAGGGGGGATGAATTGATTATCATGTTTGCCATGGTTAGAAAGATGAAAATTGCTCCTGTGAAATGTATGATAAGGCAATGGTTAGAAAGTATAAAGTTCTCTGCTCCTGTTGAGTGCACTTCTCTGATTACTCGGATAGCAAAAGGGCTAGGGGTCGTTTGCGACCAATTTGCTTTTATCTCAGCCACTCGTCCATGTATTGATGAGACTTATCTAGTGTAAGGGCATATTCTGAAGCATGGAGTAGATGGATCTTTGATTTACTTTTTTCCCGGTTGTACAAATGAAATCCCGTTGCCAAATGCGAGGTATCATTTGTACAACTGTCGTGAACTAACCATTCCCCTGCAGACCATAGAAGAATCTTGTGCAGGTGGAGCATACAGGGAGACGCACAACATGACAAGGAACGAATGAGAAAGTTCATCATCCTCAACACCCGTGCAGATGTATGAGGCAGGTTGGGAGCCAACTGGGGATGCACCTGGATGGACCCAAGCTCCACGCCACAGCATCGGAGTCTCAAGCTGGGCGAGTGCCAGTGAAGACCGGTGGCATGCGCCTCATGACATACATTGGGGGGACAACCAACCTTCCAGATCAAGTGGTGTGCCTCCATCTCCAAGTGAACGGCTCTCAAGTTCCTCTCGTTGCGATTTGGGTGAAATCACTAGGAGAATGGACACCCTTGATATGCAGACGGGGGAGATCCAGTACAACCTCACGGAACACATAGCTCAAACGCAAGAATGGCAACAATCTGCTGATGCTTAGTTCGCCAACTTCAACAACATGATGCAGCAACAACACGATGACCTTCAAGCGTACTTTCGTTTTCAGGGGTTCAATCCTTATCAAGGACCTGAGCGAAAGCCAAGCTTGGGGGGAGACATCTCTCCCCCCACTAACGTAACTTGTATCACATTGCATATTTCCCTTTCCAATTGCATATTTGCATTCCTATTGCATCTTATAAAACTAAAAACAACATAAAAATTTGCAAAATAGAAAATACCAAAAAGATAGGATAAGTTTGAGTCATGCTAGGTAAGACAAGCTAGTTCTCTTTGTTGAAATGATAAATAGTTGCTCTGTTTTATATCTCTTATATATGGGTTCATAGTAAGTGCTCTCTCAAAGGTTAAATATAACTAGCCAACAATTATCTGGGAACATCAGGTAAATGAGCTGCACTTGCTGATCTGAGTCTAAGTTGTTGTAAGATATGAGATGGTAAATAAGAGTTGCTATGATCCTGATACTAGTTTAGCTTGAATTCCGAATGTTTTGTTTTTCAAAATCATAAAATTGAGAGTTCCTCATTTGATGAAAATTCCTACCAAAGCCAAAAATGTGCCACCATGATTAAACCATATACATTTTGGTTGCTTGCCATTCCATTGAACTTTGTCAAACTCTTGTGACTTGTGTAGATACTTCTCATGCTCTATGATCAAGATCATACACCCACATATATGCACTTTCTAAACTCCTACACTGGGAGCTAAGCAAATATTCCATTCCACTCCATTTCCATATTACCACCAAAATAAATTCTCCATGCTTTCTTGTGCTTTCTTCTCCTAAAAAGAAAAAAAAAGTCCTTTCAAAAAAAAAAAGGAGGGAAAGGCATGGTTATGAAAAAAAATAATAAAAAAATTATGCTGTCACAAGCATGAGCATGATGTTGAAAAAAAATATATGTAGCCATGCCCTCTCCTAATCAATAAAAGAAAGATTTTTGGGAGAAGAAAGTAAGCACAAAGGAGAAGCATTTTCTTTATTTTTCCTCATGTGCCATTCCACCATATACCACACACACATTGCACGATCTTGATCTTGAGTATGATTAGTTATATGCTTTAGTCTAAGTTTTTGACTTAGTAATAAATGTGAATGCAAGTATGCAATGTTTGATCCCTACCAAGCTCTACATACCAAACTTTAGAGTAGGAATCAAAAAGGCAACATTTGGTGAGGAATTCAAATTGATACGCTTGGAGAGACTGAGTGAATCATTTAAGGGACTTGGGTTTCTTTTGCAAAAATCATTTGAAAACTTCCGGAATAAGAGTTGAATGAATATTGGGTGATTGGTGCTCTAATTATTGTTCTGTCTTTCAACCACCCAAGATAAGGAGAAGCAGTGTCTCGTGTTAATCAGGGGTAAGGGTAAGCCACCGTGCCAAAGATTATTTAATCTGAGAGAGAGTACATATACCTTGCACATATATCTTTCAGATATGCAGCATAGTAGCAACTCCTGATCAACAACCAAGTCTTTGTTTCCTTTCGTCCTTCACTAGGGACGAGCAAAGGGTCAAGCTTTGGGGGTTTTGTTGACGGTCGTTATCGATCAGTTTCGACCGTCAATATTACCAAAATATAGGAGAAATAGTGATGCTTCCAATGCATATATATGTTAGAATAATAATATTCCACTAGTATTAGGTATACTAACCTTTTGCAGAGAATAATCATAAAGTGGAGGAGAATCGACATCAACACAGACGATAAATCAATCGGACGATGTCAAGAACCAGACTTATGTATGAATGGGCCAAGAACTCAGAATTGACATGACAAACTGGGCCAACATTCACAAGTCTGCGAAGAAGAACAAAGGAGGAGGCCGCCAGCCGAAATTGGGCTGGATTGGGCCGGCCCCAGGTTCGGCCGAACAAGGGGGTTCGGCCGAACCCTCCTTAGCGCCATCTGATCCAGGGCTTTGCTTGGACGGTGTAGATTAGCCCCTAATGACGGTTGGAGGGTATTTCCGACCATTCCAACCGTCACAACCGTTATTGCGAGGCTATAAAAGGAATTATCATCCTCACTTCACTCACACACCTCAAGCAAGAGCTCTCTCATTTCTCTCAAGTTTAGTTTAGTAGTATCTAGTTGGTGGAATAGGAATAGAGTAGAAATCAAGAGTCCGGAAGCCTTCGGTTTCGGCTCTACCAACTTTCCTTTCCTCTTTTGTAAGCTTTGTACTTTTATTAGAATACTCTTCTATATACATTTATAGTATTGAAATACTTTCCAAGTATATGAGTGCATACTTTCCATTATGTTCATGTTATACTGAATATATGGCTAGCTTATCTGGGAGATGCTTTAGTGCGGGTATAATGGCCGCTGATGGTGACAGCTCAGTACGGGTATTGCTCCGCGCATGTATATAATCCTAACTTAATACCCTGGGGAGGGTATTCCTCCGTATTTAGCCCCGGTTGTATGGTCATGACGGGCTGTTGTAAGGAACTCGGCTGTCAGGGGTGGCTTCTCGAAGTACCAGGAGGACATCGGATAAAGGGTATTAGCTACTATATCGGTTAACTAGAATGTATGTATACTATGTATATTAGAAGTATAGGAGTAGACTTTCTTTCTCTTTTCTTTCCACTTAGCTTAGATAATATATCATGAGAATGAGTAGTTAATTCTTTTGTGTCGCTCTATCCTTGGATTATCTTAACCCCTGCTTAGAATATGATTATCACAAGTAATATATAAATTATTGGTCAAGTTCTCTCTACATGATCTTCCCACGGGATAAAATAAATACGATACCCTTGGAATACTCTCGGGTGAAATGCTACGATGGTATATCCGTGCGCTTGCGGATGAACTCTGTAACCATAATATACCAGAAGTATTTCTGCGCCATTGCTGGGAATTAGTTTTCTAGTAATGTCGTTCAGAAATACCAACAATCTTCTTATTCATCATCTTCTTCCATTGTAACCCCTAACTCTCCGTGAGAGGTCCAACAATTATAGCTGGGCATGAATCCTGACTGCAACAAGTGAACATGAAGAGTTCTTGATGTAAAATACTTCTTCTGGTTTTTACACTGTTTGCCTGAATAACGTCTTAGGCTTGTGTATATTGGTCACACTAAAAAAATAATGCACACCATCAATAAACTCTTTCCACTGACGGTCTGTGGTGTACGTCCATTGCCGATTAATCTACATGAAATAAACAAATGTAAAGGAAGTCCACAAAAGTGAATATAATTAAATAATCATATAATAATTTAAAATGTCATAATTAATCTGAAAATTGACGGTACGCATTTTTAATGAATTCTTCTTATTTCTAACGATAACCTGGGTACAAAAACGTTTTGTGGTCTGCTAACATACGCTCCAACTTCAAAACATCATTTTCACTTTTGCAGTCCTTCTTTACGTCAGACAACATCTGACTAAGACCATTCGCATTATCATTTTCTTCAACATCTATGCATTATCCTTATTTTAATTATTTTAAAAAGTTTTTCTAAAGTTCTAAACATATTTTTAATGCATTGTACTTATTTCTAACTATTTTAGAGATTTTTAAATGGACTTAATTTTCTATTCTTTTGTCTGCATTTTCGATATGTTTCCTTTGTTGTCTTTTTTTTAACATTTTTATACAGCTGTTTCTAATTTTATGAAGTACCCTAATTTTCCATAAACAATTTTTCTCTCTCATCTTTTTCCATATGCTTTTTTGAGAGAGAATGACATATAAAACCATAGCTAGAAATATAATATGTTCACCATATATCAATAGAGGATGAAGTTACTCTTTTAGATATCTCGATTTGTATAAGATTGCCAAAATATTTTCACAAAAAAATTTGGCAACACCTCTCTTCATCCTCCTTTCACTTTGCAGCAATTGCTCGAGCTCGAGGAGGAGGAAGACATATAAAAAGTAAATGATCTTTCGTACGGTTGATGTTACCTACCAGTAGTAAAGAATTAATAATATAATCTTTAGTATCGGTTTGTGACAATACCGATACTAAAGTGTTGATCTTTAGAAACCGGTTGGTGTCACCAATAGATACTAAAGATCCTTAGCGGCCTGATATGGTCTAACAAAATATGAACCGGAAATAAAATGATCTTTGTGAAAAAAAAAAAAGATTGCAATGTGCTGTTGAGCATTTTAACCCGTACTACCTGTTAAAAATGAAATAATTAACTATTTGCCACTCTTACGAGTGGTGCTAAATTATTTGCCACTGGACCCATATGTCATAGACACATGAGGACCCATATGTCATAGACAGCGAGTAGCAAAAAAATTAATTGCCACATCTTAAAAGTGGCATGGAGTTAAATGCCCCGTTAAAAATAGATCTAAGAGATATTTGTGTTTCTGGGTACCATAAAGAAAGATCAGTTGTCTCGTAGTGTTTATAAGGGCCAAAGTCGGCTCAATTGGACAGAATCTACTTTCAACCCAAATTGCCAAATGTCAATTTTGCTTCTACGTTTTCCTAGTACTATGGTAGTTTTGTCCATTTTTATCGATTTGCACGGTAAATCGTCCATCTTCACTCTGAGAGTGAAGAAATCTATAAGTAGGTTTGTCCCATAAATTTTCCGTTCGCCCATGAGATGAGTGGTTATTCTTGTTTCATCTAAATCGGTTTCGCTAGCCGGTTTAGTCTTACAAAATCATCTTGATTTAGCTTCTAATAGACTGAGGTGGTCGATGACTCCATATCACTGCAAAATGTTTAGATGTCCTGATCGTGGTTGTTTTATTGCCAAAAAAAAATATTGCCAATACTGATGTTGGTGAAATGATAGATAGATAGATACCAGACGTCAAGAGCACTTGCCCGTAAGCGGTAAGCCCACAAGTACATTTATATAGTATTACATACATGTAACATATATTAATAAATGTACTCCCTCCGTTTCTAAATATTTGATGCCATTGACTTTTTTTTAATATGTTTGACCGATCGTCTTATTCAAAAAATTTTAAGTCACTACACTAGACAAGGGCACCTGTGACGGGCCCAAACCCTCACCTTTAACAGCTTTAGGCTTGGTCAGTGATCAGTGGTCACTGGTGAGTCCAGTCACCTTTAACGGGTGGAAGACCGTCACTGATGACAGTCACCTCTGACGGGCTAGAACTCTACGGCCCGTCAGAGGTAAGTGTCTGCGCTAACCCATGCCATTTTGCAACCCGTCACAGATGACTCACCTGTGACGGCTTAGAGTAAAAACCGTCACAGGTGTGTCACCTGTGACGGCATGTATGTGCAAAGCCGTCACTGGTATGGTCACCTCTGACGGCTTTTGCAATATGAACCATCAGTGATGAGCTTACATCCAGAAAAAAAAAATTTCTAAATGTTGGTTAGCCCTAGGATTTGCTAGCCATGCCCTCTGAAAAAAACAGAACATACACGTGCAATATATGTCTCCAGTTTCAGCCCATTGCATTAAAAGTTTCAAACTAACATCACATGCATTCCAAGTTGTCACCGAAAATCCATAGACATTCACACACATGCATTCAAAGTTCTCAAATTGAGCCAAGCCGATGCTTCAAAGCACCACAAATAAATCCAGAAAAAAAGAGAACATACTTCACGCCGTGCTCATTAATATGCACACAGGGTTATCAAAAATACAAAGAATCATACTTCAATGCCAACATACTGAAAAATGAGAAATACAGCATAAGTGCCACAAACTTGAACATAGCATTTCCTTCTTTGGTTTCTGAGCCTGATGAATATGGTATAACATACAAACTTACAATTAGATCAGCATAAGTACAACCCCCAGTGCTTGCAATGACATCATTCAGAGAAGTTTAATGCAACAATATCCTAACAGCCTAACAGCCAGATATGTTACAGATGGGATATGTTACAGATGGGATGACAGTAGCAGGAACAGCTTCGATATGTTAGAAATGCATATAACTATGCAAGAATAAGTTTACCTCATATTAGTATTCATTAGCCTTTCACCCATCCTAGCTTGATAGTCATCCATATGCATGTCAGTAGTTAAATATTATCTGAAAGAAACAGAAATACATCAACTGGCAGAGGAAGCTCACCATTTGTAGAAAGAACTAGCGTCTAATTTGTTCAGCTAGCATAGAAATTGGGGGATTTGTAGAGTATCCAAGAACACACCCAAAAAAAACTAGAAATTTGGGGATTTGATGGGGTTAAAGCTAGATGCATTCTTGGACAAGGATTTAGCCACAGGAGCCACAGGAGACGCCGGAATCGGTTGACTGCAAGCTCAGATCTGGACGCAAGACAAGGAAAGGGTGACTTCTGCTTAGCACTAAACTGAGTAAAATAGATGAGGGAGTGACTACCGACAATGGGGTGGAAGGGGACAGCCGACGCCTGCTCTCCCCTCGGCAGGTTGACCTCGACGACGCGGAGTGGTGTGGACGGTGGACCGCTTACCTCACGGACGGATCTGGCATCGCTGAAGCTAGGACCGTAGGATCTGGAGCACCCAAACTCGGGATGGCTGGATCCGCGACCTCCGAGTTTAGGGTGTCCGGATCTGGAGCCCCCGAGTTCATGGTTGCTGGGACCGTCAAGGGGAGGGTGGGGGATGCAGAAACTCGTCGTCGACCGGAGATAAGCAGCGATGGACGGCGGGGCTTGTCGATGGCGTTGGGCAGTGGCGTTGTCTTCGTCTTTGGCTCGATGGGGCCGCCGCTGCACAGAGAGAGAGGAGAAGTCGTGAAGTCGAGAGAACTGGAGAAAGGGGCAGAGAGAGGCCGACCTTATCTCCTCAGGCTTGGGCGGTGGGCGAAGGAGGCGACGACCCCGAGCTCCTGGCCTCCAACTGGCGCCGACGCCGGTGCCGTCTCCAGATCCGGTCCCAGAAACCACCCGTGCTACCTCCGCCTCCGGCCCTCGCACCCGCCCGTGCCGCCTCCCTCTCCGGCCCTAGCACCCGCCCGTGCCGCCTCCG
>CM020184.1:10975718-10999634 GCA_009805545.1 Oryza longistaminata
GGTATCCCTTAACTAATTAAAATCGGTCAAATAAAGTTCATTCCGGCGACTGATGTTTTATCCCGTGTTTCTTGTGACGTGCTGAAAGTCAGCCGATGGGACCGCACATGGTATAACACCTAGCTGCTTCCCTCTAGTATGTGTTCGCACTCTTCGTCATTCCTTTTTTTCTCTTCTGGTCCTCTTGCTCTGAGAAGGTGCCAACGTTTGCGCACGTCTTGCGGGAGGAGGAGGGTGGACGCCAGCGAACGGTGGGGCAGCGGTGGCGCCGCAGTACAACGACGACAGCCCGGCGGAGCTCCAGCGTGGCCAAGATCGCGCTCCCTGGCGGACGGCTGACAGGCGAGGCGGGAACAGCGCGGGCATGCAGCGGCCATGCCTGGGTGTCGAGCGGGGAGGCGCCGGGCGGTGGACAGGGCGGCGGGCGTCGCGAGGAGGCGGGAACGGCGCCGGGCGTGAACGGACGCGCTCTCCGGAGCGAAAGCAGGGCTGCCAGTTGACGATGACGTGTCCGATGTCTTGGGAGATGAACGGTCTTGCGAGCAGGTCGCGTATGGTGGAGAGATGATGAGCTCCGGCTTCGGCGCGGGACGACTCGAGGTCGCGCGCAGGGTGGGGATGTAGTGCTGCGCGTAGGGCTAGGCAGGTTTCCTCGCAGAGACCCGATCGCCCCGAGCAGGCGCGTCAATGAACACCGCGCGGAGCCGGAGCATGAGGTCAAAAAGCCTAAATGTTTAGCAAGCACATATACTGATATTCTGGATGTACATAGTTGCCAACGCCTAAAACATCAGGTCAACTCATAGCCCTCGATGCCTTCGTGAAGTTTGGTTTCGGGGACAAGACGCCCACCCAGCAGTTCCTACTCACCGCAGAAATCACCGAACTTCCAGGTAGTCGAATGAAGAAAGCCACTGCGGGATCTCCTCGTTGCCCGAGCTCCGCCGCCTTCCAACACCACCACCACGCGAGCGGCACAGTGACGACGGCGCACGGGAAAAAGGGCGCAGCAAGCCGGCCGGCAGGCGCAACTGTCGCGCCTTCTCCTTCGTCAGCACAGCCCACGGCGCACGCCCGCACCGTTCCCAGCCTCCCCGTCAACACGCCTCGACACCGGTCGCTTGCACGCCGCGCGCGCCGCGGAGCGCGCCGGGCTGTCCGCGTGTACTGCGGCCGCCACCGCACACCGCCACCCTCCTCCCCCGCCGCCGGCCACTGTCGCAGCGTCACCCTCCTCCTCTCCCGCTGTTTGATGAAACAAACAACAAACACATAGAAAAAGGAAAACCCTGTATTTTATTAATCATGATTCATTAACATGAATGTTTTACAAATACATGAGGGCTCCCGCAGGAGTTCGCTTTTTGCCTTCACGAGAAATGCTTAATGGAAAGGTATGCTGACTGGAGATTGCGTGTAATCCGTTGATTCCCGGCGCCTAAGCAATGAGGCTACCGTTAATTACATCCACAGGAGCGAGCCTGTGGAACACCTCCGATTAAGCTGCGCTTTGTGATCGTCGTCTTCAAAATTAATTGCTCGCTGAAGGTTAAGGTTGGTGCAGATTTAACACGATGAATATAGTGAATGTGGAAGCGGATGGCTTTGCTTCGCCAAAACCTGGTCACAGTAACACTACCATCACATTGGGCGTGCGGAGGGAATTTGGTGAACGCGGTGTGCACTTTTTCGCTCATCGGTTGACCAGTACCACTACCATACACATCGGCGTGCGGAGGGAATTTGGTGAAGCGGGTGGACTTTTGCCTCATCGGTGCCCAGTCATGTATCCCGGCCTTCATCAAACATGGATGTTGTGTTGCTTTTGCCTTGTCGGTGCCCAGCAACGGTGTATCCGGTTCCCGTCTATTTTTAGACGTGTATAATAGTATAGTGACCTGACCTTGTTAGCACTCGGCCATGGTTTCGCCTATAAATAGACATATATAATAGCCATAGCTTTTCAGCTTTAGCCAATGCATTGCTCAGCCTCCGCACGGTCACGAAACATAGCATATATCTTTTTTATCTCCACTCCTTTGTTTCATAATTTAGGCTCACTCCCCGCATGCGCACCATAAAAAACAAGAATTTTGATTAAAAAATACGAGGATTAATCCAATCCGCAGATTAGACAAATCCAAGTTTATGCTTCAAAGAAAATGAAGGCGATTTGATTTCCAAAGCGCTCCAATTGATGAGAAGGAGGAGGTAACTCCGATAATCCACTTAGAATGACCGGGTTTTATCCAAACAGGGTTGGAGAGGATTATTTATCATACTTACCATCTACCACCATCATCTCCACTTTGCGACATCGGCTCGACGACGGACGGATATTTAATCTCACTGTGGCGCACTTGCTCACGAACCGCCGGCGAGTCACCGAGAAGTTTTTTAATCTCCTCGGAACACTACCAGCAAATAGATCAATGTGATTGTGTTTTCCGTGCGCCTCTCTCTGCTTCTCTTCTTCTCCTTCTAATTTCTCCTGTCTCCCCCCTCTCCCGCGGCACCCAGGGGTTCGCGTCTTATATAGGCAGAAGTGATGGAAACCTGCCTCCGAATTTCCAGCGCCACGCGTTTAATCTCCTGAAAGCCAAGCCAAGGCGCAGAGATGAGCTAACCCATCGACGTGGTACTGAAGTTATCTCTACTAATGACAGTGGGTTTCCATCTTTAATGTAGTTGGAAATCTGATTGATCGCCACCAACAGATCAAATGTAATTTACACGTAGTACTAGTCAATCTTATTTTTATTTTGAATACCTCAAAACTTCAACTGTGCATCAAATTTGAAATCTGTTTGCACCACTATTTCTTTATTCGGAATATGCAACAAAACAAGTCCAATATTGGATATATTTAGACATGTTTATTATTTGATAATTTGGGCCCACGTATCATACAGTTTTGCTTCATGTGACCAATATTACTTGAAATATTTATTCGATGAATTTTAGTAAAATAATTCATCAAACACCCACAAGGACGTGCGCAACGTACACCTCTCCAGGAGAAGGACAGAAGAAAGAAGGGAGAGAAGAGTGGAAACAGAGAGGAAGATGAGATGTTATACTGACACATTGGGTCCACGCTGACTCAGCCGTCACGTAGGACAAAAGCCAGGATCAAAACCACCGAAGGATCTATTGTGACCGGTTTTGATTAGTTAAGGGATGCTGGATATCTGGTTTTGCGGTTGGGGGACGATTTTGTAACTAAATGACAAGTTGAGGGACCTTCGGTGTACTTTATCCGGTAACTGAGAGGTCGGCCCATGAGCTACAATTGTCACCACGAACTGACGTCAAGGCCCAACTCGTTTTCCTGTCCTGCCCGGTCCCAATACCTAAAAGCAGGCCGTGCACAACACCCCAACCAGAGTTCAGTGGCGGTTCTCCTACGACAGGCTTATCCTTAAGAGCAGCTCCATGCGAGGATAAAATCGAACCATGTGAAAACAAAGACCGAACATAGCAATTGTATGAGTCGACTGCTACGAGTTTGAGAAAAAAATCCACCTCCAAGAGGAGTCGAAATAAACCGATAAAACATACTATTGTTTGTTACAACTGACTGTTGCCGCATCCGTCGAACCTAGCAAATAAATCATGGTTCGTGCAAGCCATTGGTTGGCCAACTTTGTGGCTTCTCCTCTATATTTGTAAATATGTTTGTTTGTGGATACCACTTCAATAATTTGACCCTCAAAAATGGGCAATGACTCCATATGTACATAGTTTTACAAATTATCTGAACTCTACGGTCTCAGGTTCTGATCTCAAAACCACCAACAATCCCGTTGTTTCCCACCCATTTACACAGGAATTTCCCATCCCATTGGTTTGGCCGGTTGGCCCCAACTTTCAACCATAACACTACCCATAAAATTTAAACCCATTTGAAGTTCCACCAGGTTACTAGCAATTCCCAACTTCAAAGTTATCAACATAGTATGAGCTCACGGAAATTTTCATGGGGCAGTATAGCTTTCGGTCCATCGATCATTACTGGATGGTTTAGCAGCTTTGTTTAGAGTTGATGGTGGCAGTGGTTCGAGATGTGAGGGCTTAGTTTCTTTGATTACTTGTCCAATAGCTCCTACACAGGATACAAACAAAGACAAAATAGAATTGAAGACTATAGCGATGTTGGTTCAAATGAGGAAAGAAAGGCGGGTGCACGCATTGGTCTGAAGAAGACAACATGTGGTTAATAAGAGCAAGTCTAATAGTACAGCCCACTACCAGCTCCAATTCATCTATAGCCAATCTATAGCCAATTCATACAATAGTTGCTTACTATACTATTAGTATAATGGTCCCACCTGTCATACACACAGTGTGTCTTGGAATCCGTGTTGCAGCTGGCTACAGATCTGTAGCCCGCTGCTCTTCTCTCTCATCGTTTATATCATTAAATATGTTTATAGCTGGCTAATAGCCTGCTATTGTACCTGCTCTAAGTGCTTAGTTGAACAACTCCAATGACCCAATCAATGGCAATTAAAGGAGCCTTATTACTGAAAGCCACTCATAGAAGAATACAACATGTATATTCTTTCAAGGAACGAAAGGAACACATATGTAGTACAAGAATAATTGAAATGCATCACATAGATGTTGGACAGGAATAAAAAACACATATATTAAAGTGAACGATTTAATGAGCAACCTTTTTTTAAGGAATTTAATGAGCAACTTATGGAGTTGGTTTCATGAAAAATACAAATAGGTAAGCAAACATTAAGGCTCTTCTCATTTGAGTATTGGTGAAGAGCGGGTGAAGGATAAAACTAAATGGCTTAATCAAGATTGTTTTACATGGGTCTCACAAATCAATAGGAGTACTATTGTTGCATCTGTCAACCGAACCAAAGTTTTGTTCGCCTTCCGTAAAGTGCACTAGTTGATTGAGGACTGAAGTTGCACTTATCTATATATGCTACTCCATGCGTTCCAAAAATAATTTCATCTTTGATCTTGGTGGGTACAAAATAAGATGAAGACAAAATAATCCAATATCAATAGTTTGATAAGTTAGATGTCGATAGGGGTATTGAAGGAATAAAGATTATCGATTGGCGAACCGATATTAAGTATTATCTTCAGCCAAGAAAAGTGCAATTCTATAGGAGTACTACTTATCCCATTAATCACATTATGTTTAAATTTATCTGTATCTTACCCTTAACCACCCTCTCTCTTTCTATACCCTTAATAAGGGGACCTAGATAATTTTTCCTCCCTATTAAATCTCCCCTCACTCATAAAAATGGCACTTACATTGAGATAGAGGAACTAAGTAAATAAAAGTAAAGTTATTCCGCGATAAATGGAAGAGGCTAAAGATTGTACTTCATTCGTTCAAAATATAATAATTTTAATTAATAATGTATTCGGATGAGTGCTTGTCAAAAAATACTTTTGGACCGGATAGGGATGAAAGGAGTGTACCTTAGCTCGCCACGCCAAACACGTGCCCATCCGGTTGTGGAGCTGGTCCCGGCCGCCGGCGAGGACAGATCGAGTTTGGTTGGTCAGCTATAAATATATTTTAAAGAGATAAAGGGAGAGAGAATAGTAGCGGGCTACATATCTGTAGCCAGCTGTAGCACGAACTGCAAGACGTAATGGTGTATATATAGGTGGGACCAGGTATTAATAGTATAGTAAGCAACTATTATATAAATTGGCTGTTACATTGGCTATAGATAATTTGAAGATAATAGTGGGCCTATACTATTAAACTTGCTCTAATAGAGCGAAGCCCTTCCGCGAACAGCGTGGCGAGCTACGACGTGTGGTGTACTGGTGTGTGGAGATCGAGGACACCTCGGCTCAGCAAAGGCCCGAGGGCCCTGGCCAGTGTTCCTTGACGACACTACCGCAACATATGATGCCAGCCACAATTCTTAGGTGGTGTTTGAATCTCTGAAGATGAAGATTAAGTTTTTACGCAAAACGAGGTGATATTAACGTATGATTGATTGGGTTTTAATTATTACAAACTTGAAAACTAGATTAATGTGATATTTTAGAGCAACTTTCATATAAAAATTTTTCGCATGAAACGCATCGTTTAACAGTTTTGAAAAGCGTGCCACGAAAATATTAATCTTCATCCAACTCTTGTTGGAGAAAAGAACATGACCTACTACGTCCAGGAGTTCAGAGCCCTCTCATGATTTTTAGCTGTATCTCCATGCGTGTATCTTGGTTGATCATTACTCTCTCTCGTTTTATAAAAAACCAATCTAATATTAAATGTGATATATTTTAATATAATGAATCTCGACAGATTTATTTTTTTAAAGGATGGGGAGAGTATACATCAGTATACACGTCTAGTCGATCGCCTACAGAAAAGCAAAAATCGTGTAACTTTTGCGCGTGTAGTCACTTGATCTGGAATCTTTTGATCGCACCGGTGAGGGGTGACCACCTAAATATCTCCAATCGAACGTAAGGACACATTCACACACGCTCGTGCAGACGCGTGGGTACTGGCACAGGTGACGTTTGTGCGTTGCGGCCCACACGGCCACACGGACGCGTACGTGAAAAACGAGCCCGTTAATTAACCACACCGTCCGTTGTTAAATACGCACCCCGATAACCTGATCGCCCACACGGCCACACGGTTGTTTCTCACACACACGCACACAGCCGACGAGCGCGGTTCTTGCATTTCACCGAGCGCGTGCGCGCGCAGCCAGTCACCGGGAATCGATCGACGATCCATGGCCAGCGGCTACCCGGCGGGAGGCGCCGCGCTTCGGCGTGCAGGCGAACAACCCGCCGGTCGCCTTGTGGTCCTCCGGCCTCTGCGACTGCTGCGACGCGACGTCGGCGGCTGTAAGCTTCTTGAACTCATGGAGTATTAACTAGAGCGATCTTGATCATTACACTTACACACACTCTATCTCGATCGTATTTTCCGGTGACTTTAATTTGCGCCGCTGCATGCAGGCTGCCTGACCTTCTTCTGCCCGTGCGTCGCCTTCGGGAGGATCGCGGAGATCGTCGACCAGGGAGCCACATGTAAGCCTGCAGCCTCTGTCTGACGCACGCACGCACTCGCACTGCAACTGATTAATTAAGTTTCCTGGCCAACAATCTCTTCGATCGCTAACAAAATGCATGCATGGTTTGCCCTGATGATGAAACTGAAGCGTGCTGCGCGAGCGGACGCTGTACACGTTGCTGGCGATGGCGACGGGGTTCGCGTGCGCCTACCCTGCTGCTACCGCTCCAGGCTGCGCCAGCAGTACGGGCTCCAGGAGAAGCCCTGCGGCGACTGCTGCGTCACTGGTGCTGCGGGCCCTGCGCCTCTGCCAGGAGTACCGCGAGCTCAAGAGCCGCCACTAACCAGAGAGTGGGAGACTACCGTGTACCTCAGTTGGTTACCGAGAGTGTTTATGAACACGGTAACGTTTAAAGCATACCGTGTGTGAACAAGGAAAAACTCGGAAGTGGCTAAAAATGCCGTGTGACGAATCGAGAAACACGGTAAGTGTGGGACCCACAGTTTCTGCCGTTAAGCGCGCGGAATATTTGGTCTGGCGCGCGGGATCGCCGTTGGTGCAGGCGGATGGCGCGCCAAGATTTCCGTTGGCGCGGCTGGCTGGCGCGCCTGATTTTCGTTGCCGCGCGAGTAACAGGAGAATCCCGCGCGAGTTACAGCCGAAGGCCCACATGTCAGCCCAAAATAGAGACCAACAAAACCCTAGCCCTTTTAATCGATCCCCTCACTTCCCCACCCCCTGCCGCCTCATTCTCCTCGCCACTTTTCCCCTTTCTGATTTTTCCCCTCTCTTCTTCGCACATGGCAGGATAGCTGTGCGCCCCAGCGTCAGTCCGCCGCACGGCCGCCGAGCAACGCTGTGCATTCCTGGCCGTACGCGCTCCTTGCATGTCCACGTCCATCTGCTAGGCTCCCCTTCGTTGTCCAGCTTGAGCACACCTCATCTTCCATCCAGCTGGTGGTATGTATATGTTGAGTTTTTTCTTGAATCGTATGTAAAGTTGGGTCTTGGTTCTAGAAAACCCATCCATTTTCTCCCAGGAACTAGAAATAGTTCGGTGTATGATTTCTAGGAACTGTATCTCATTTTAATTTCTTGTAATACCACAAGTACCATATGAATAAGTTGTTGTGCTTTGTAAATAAAAACAATATTAGACTACAAAATGATGTGGGTGAGAGTTCTTGCACTGTCAGAATAATGTGTTTTCATATTTGTGTACTTGTTGATGGATACATATTGGTTAGGCAAAACTTGCCCTCTTTTCAGAAAACATAATGGTTAGTATGAGTGTTTGCCACGGCCCTACTTGTTTAGATCGATGTTGAATGGTTGAATTGGGTTGGAATGACAGCACCATGTTGTGTGATGATCTGCAATGCTATGGTGTACTACATCTTTGTATCGACATTTTATAATAGGCATTATTATACCATGTTGTTACTATGTAGTTTTTGACCTGTTTAATATAATACTGCATATCTTAATTTTGTAGCAATATGCGGCGATTGAGCTTGGGCTGCAGGGAGGATTCCAATCCTTCAGATCAGGCTGTCAGCGCTGCTACCTTGCCGAGATGTAGAACAAGGTTCTCAGGTTCCCAACAACCTGATAATTCTTCTAATTTGGATGAGATATTGGCTGGTGAAGAAACAGATGAGGAAATGTTTTTTCGTGGTCCCACACGGATGCCACCGCGACCTACCCGAGATGAGGACAAACCTGTGCTGACTCCAAAAGGAGATAGGTAAATAGGCTAATTTTGGTATGTTTCATTAGTTGAAATATGAAGGCTTGATCTGTTTGTTCATTGATTTGCACAGGCAATGGCAGGCTAATGATTTTGGGGGCAACATTAGGGTCCCCACTGGCATCCTGACCGTGCTTATTAAGCATTTTTTCCCTGGCATTGTCAATTTTAAAGGAAGAGATGAGCCAGCATGGAGTTGGAAACATTACAGGATTGCACCGGACGATCCAGAAAGCGCTATACTGAATCGCTTGCCAAGCCGTCTCCATCGTGTTGAGGAAGATTTCTGGGTTTGTTTTAGAGCATTACCTTCTCCAATATGAAGTACACTATGCATTTTATTGTGTCTTCAGTTTTCATAGTTTATGGCCAATTTGTACTGTACAATACTAAAGTATCTTAATACCACACTTTTCAATGTCAAGCAGGCTAACTTTCTGTAGTTGCAGCTTTACTTCAGGTGGGCAGAGGGAACGGAACAAGCTGCTAGAAAGGTTGTCCGCAATTGTATCAAGCGCCTTTTTTCGGACCTGATTTATGAAACTCGTATCCTGGCCGTGCTCAATTACCAAAGGAAGATTTTAAAGGTAGAAACTTCTCGGGATATTGCTTGCAGGACATATCTAACAGAGGAAGAGTACCTACAGGTGCTATGGTTGTTCATTGATAATTTGTTGTGATCTACTGATCAGATTAGTAATTAATAAATCTGTGCTTCTCCTATAGGTAGAACCATGGTGGTTCCTAAAGGCAAAAAATGCGTGGCGGGAGTTGATACGATTGAAGTGGTGTAATCCTGAATGGCAGGCTAGCTCACATGCTCATAGGATACGGAGGGAGAAAATGACATGGCCATCTCACCGCCAAGGCAGTGCTAACTTGAGTCGTTTCCAAAAAAATTTGGTATGTGCATCTATGTTGAAACATGTAGCAGATCATGGTATAATATATATGGTACCCATGTTCTGTTTTAGGAGAAGAAGAAAAAGCGGGTAGTGTCTCAAATGGAGGCCTACACAGAAGGAAGGGGGGAATATGGAGAGGATGGACGATTCAGATGTAACACACATGTAACTGGGAAGCTTGTAAGTGCTGAATATTTAGTGGTAGTTTATCATTTGTGCATGAGTACTAATACACCATTTGATCTGACTGTAGGAGGCCTATAATGAAGCTTATGTTCAGCTGCATGATTCTTTGATTGTCATCGCCAGTTCCTCCCAATTGATCATAGTTTTAGAAGTGATTCAAATTCTTTTCTATCAAACACTACAGTTAGCAATGAACCACCTCTTCGTCTCTCAGGTCAAGAGATCCGTGCCCGGTTAGATAACCTTGTCCCTGCTGCTAATGGAGATAAGTTTGTAGGCTATGGCAAGGATCACCATTGGACACATATATCTAGTTTGTGGAGACTCCCGTACTTTCACAAACTAGTACTTCCTCATAACATCGATGTCATGCACAATGAGAAGAATGTCGCTGAGGCAATTTTCAATACTTGCTTTGACATTCCAGACCAAACGAAGGACAATATCAAGGCTCGCCTTGATCAAGCAGCACTTTGTAATAGACCTGAATTGAACCTCATCCAAAAACATGCATCTAGTCAGTGGGTAAAGCCAAGAGCTGACTTTTGCTTGAATAGAGCTCAGAAGAAGGAAGTATTAGAATGGTTTCAAACATTGAAATTCCCTGATGGCTATGGGTCGAACTTAAGGAGAGGAGTGAATTTGAAAACCATGCGGATCAATGGGTTAAAAAGCCATGATTACCACATAATGATGGAACGTATCTTTCCAGTCATGTTCCGTGGATACTTGCCAACTCATGTGTGGGAAGTGCTAGCAGAGGTGAGCTTCTTTTATCGCAAACTTTGCGCAAAACAGTTTGATCCTATAGAGATGGCAAACATGCAGTCTCAAGTAATTGTTTTGGTTTGCAAATTAGAAAAGATCTTTCCACCTGGATTTTTTAATCCAATGCAACACTTAATGATTCACTTACCATATGAAGCTAGCATGGGTGGACCTGTACAATTTAGATGGAATTACCCCGTTGAAAGAGGCCAAAAGTATCTTAAGAGCAAGGTTAGAAACCGAGCACGTGTTGAAGCTTCCATAGCAGAGGTTTACATACTAGATGAAATCTCAAACTTCACATCCATATACTTTGCTGATCAAGTGCAGACAATTCACAATCCTGTTCCTCGATACAATGTTGCTACTCAGTCTACTGATTGTTCCCTAAGTCTATTCTCTATTAGGGGGGATTCTGCTAGTCGTGGAGTCCCTCGACATCTAACTCGTGAAGAGTGGAATGCTGCCATGTTGTATGTGCTTACAAACCTTACTGAAGTGGATGACTACATTGGGTATTAACTATGAAATTGATATGAGTTACTTCTAGTTCATAGCTGCATATAATTTTACTTTAAATCATTGTGTGCATTTTTATCTTGCAGGAAATTCATAGATGAGGAATGGACTAGACGAGGTGTCCCAACAAGGCAACAACAAGAGAATATCTTACGGAATGGTGCTGGGAGAGATCGTCCTAATTTCGTATCTTGGTTCTATCAACAAGTAATTTCTTTAGCCCAGACTTTACTTATATTATACGCGTAGCAATGCATATCCTTTCAGATCAGATTAGGAAATCTAGCTAGCTTACTTCGATGTAATATCTTGCATGTGTATACATACTTTCCTAACTGTTGAACATTAAGTTCTTTCATGAATGTTCCTGCAACTAACCTAGGTAATCCCCATCAAACCAATAAAGTATTACTGCTAAAACTCTAAATTTGGTGACTTCTTATATCAGTGCTATAAATTTGGTCCTACAATAGTAAAGCACATTTGGATTAGTGCAAGTTCCTAGTATGCATATGGCTTTTTCATACTACAATCTGAGTTAATTTTTTTACAAGCATTATGAAAATAGTACTGAACATGTATGTACATGTCATTAATATGGAGACACTTCTCAATTGATCATCTGTTAGGTCGGAAATCTGGAAAGAATAAAATCCTTGCCAATTTCTACTAACAAAAAGAACCTAGCCAATTAATAACTTGATAACTTCAGTTTTGAAATTCAAGACCTCAATAATTAATAGTGCCTTCTTCCATTTTCTTTCTGTTTTCATTAGTTTGCAGTTTAACGCCTCTTCATTGCATTTGTGTCAATAACCTAATAATACTTATGTTTTTCTATAACATAACCTTCAATATTGCCATAATAGAACATTATGCCACAATTTATTGACACATTATTTCCTTTCATTTCACTGCTAGAGTATGTTAGATGAAACTATGAGTGATGATTTGAGGCAAGTAGCTAAAGGATGCCACACTCGAGTCTTGCTATATAATATGTATGATGTGAATGGGTATCGATTCCGAACACACAAATATGAACATGAGAGGCCAAATGCAACTACAATAAATAGTGGTTTGGTGACTATAGGACAGGGAGAAAATAGTGACACAACTGAGTATTATGGTTACATCAAAGAAATAGTAGAAATCAGCTTTGATGGCAGAAAACCTCTCACACTTGTGCTCTTCAATTGCCATTGGTTTGACCCAAGCAAAGTGAGGTATACACCAAGATATGGTCTGGTTGAGGTTGCTCATGCGTCAATCCTTCCAAAATTCGAACCATTTGTTTTGTCTCATCAAGCGACACAGGTGTATTACATGCCGTACCCATGTAAATCTGTGCAAGACCTCACTAATTGGTGGGTTGTGTATAAGGTGCAGCCAATTGGTAGACTACAAGTACCCAATGATCAAGATTACAATTTTGTTCCTAATAGCAATGTTGTCCACTATTTCCAAGAAGATGGTCTGTCCGGCAGTTTTGTAATTGATCTTGGTCAAGAACTCAACAATGATCCTGAGCAAGTTGCCATTAGCAGGGATACTGAAGATATTTGCAATGACAAGGACTTGAAGCTTCTCAATGGATCATCTATTCAAGATGAAGATGATGATGACGAGGATGATGAATCTTATTGCACTTCCTCATCTGCTGAAGATGATGAGGTTCCCACTAGTAGGGATATCTTATTTGACGAGTATTTCTAAGGTACATTGTTCATTTTTTTGATGGAGACTATAATGCCAATTTTTTATATCCTGTGCCTCCCCAAATGAATATTTCCTTTGTCAACTATGCACAAGAATTAACCTTTCATAAACTGGTTGCGTGCTGTAATAATATTTGGCAGTCATCTTACTTTCGTAAAATTTCAGGCATACAATTGGATCATTGCAAAGGATTGCAGTTGATTGGTGCTGTCAATACACAAATTTGGAGTTGGTTACTCACTAGCCTCTAACATTTCTCTATTGCCTCCCTGGGAGAGGTTGTAAGAACTCAGACTCACCTTGTTACTATTGCATTATAGCCACTTCAGACAGCCATTTATATTGTGTTCTTGTATCATTGTATTCAAAAATTCATACTGGGATAATATACAGCTAATGTTCACCTGACATTTGTGTGGTTCCATATGTGATGCTTGTCTGTCATGTTTGGATGATATGTATATGCATACATGTTAGTTGCCTGCCTACTGTATCAGTGCAGTACAATCGTGAATGTGTGAAACCCTGTACAATGAGCTACATAATCTTCCGTGTATTCATCTCAAATGTCACCGTGTGCTAAATCTCACGGGAAGAATTTCAACCTTCCCGGGTTCACTAAAAACTCTCGGTAAGGTGTTTCATGTTCCCGTGTTTTATGGATTTCTTCCCGTGAGTTCCAACCACCCCGTTTCACTCCGTTCCGTGCATGACGTGCGTTAACTGGAAAGTTACCGGCAGGGTGTTTTCACACGGTAAGCTTTCAGCACATCCTAGTTCGCAAGCAGTTTCTCACGGGAGAGTGACACGGTAAAGGTGAAAGGCTGCCGAGTACACCTTCCCGAGAGTTTGCTCACAGGAACGACGTTACCGTGAGTTTTAGCCCTGTTACCCGAGTTGTTTAGGCACACGGTAGACTTCCATTCCCTGGTAGTGAATATTAATAAAGAACAGTTTCTAAGTTTGCCCTAAATTAGGCTACATATACAAATTACTCACAATTTAATGATTGGTTGTGCCACTAAGACACTAACCACCTACTTAAAAAAAATAATTTTTATGTAGTGAAAACCCATTTTATCGTTTGGTTGGACCACCCGTATGCCCGAAAGTGTATGTGAAATCGCTAAATTTTTCATCTGGGGGCGCATCCGCACGTGAAAATCGATTTTCGTGTGTGAGCGCTATGTTGTTCGCACACAAAATAAGATCACGAAAAAAAAAGTAAAATTCCACAATCCTGTTCGTCATCACCGTCGCTCGGCACTTCTTGTCATCGTCGCCGCTCGTCGTCGGCACTGTCGGCGCCTCCTCCTACACCAAATCCGCTTCTGCCGCCCTCCCCATCTTTAGATCCACCACCACTGCCGCGCGCCTCCCCTAACCGCCGCCATCACTCTCGTCGTCACCGCACTCCCGCCTCGCGCTCCCGTAGGATCTGCCGCGCCCGCCTAAGCCTGCTCGAGCCCGCCACCACGCTAACACCATACCTACCCTCCCCACTGTCGTCGCCGCACTCCGCGCGCCCGCCACCACGCCAACACCTCGCCTACCCTCCCCACTGTCGTCGCCGCACTCCAGCGTCCTGCTCCGCGCTCGGCGTGCCGCACTCCTGCCATCGCCAACCCAAGCCCACCGTAGAATGTGCGGAGGGGAGAAGTGGGAGAGGAAGGGAGAGTTGGGAGAGAAAAAAATAAGTGGGAGAGAGAGATAGGAAATAAGGTTGTGGAAACATAGAAGGTAAGGAGATAAGGATGAGACTTAATAATGTATTTTTCCATCCAACCGCTTAAGAACTCCGCCTGTGAAAATATATTTGTTTTTCGTACCGGTAAGATGTTCGTATGCGAAATAGATTTTGACATGGTGAACCATATAAAGTCTCATATGCAACAATAAAGGTCGATTTTTAGCAGTGCACCTGTTACGGTTTCGCCTACAACCTTCACGTCCAATCAGAGATGGTTACTCTAAACCTGTCCTAATGGTAATTCTAAGTACTACCCTATTCCCTGTCACATACAGTTTGGTTTATGGTGTGACATCTTTGCATTTACTTTCTTCCTAAATTCTGTTCAAAAGTTGAAAACCGAATCAGTTCTTTTTTTTAACTAGTGCATACACGTCAGTCCCAAAGAGAGCTTTTTTGGTCGCAGAAACAATCTCATCTTACCTAAATCATATCTTAACCGTGAAAAATATACCACATGTATTCATTCATGGATAATTCACGAAATACAGTATGTATATCATGTACCCTCTTTATTAAAAAAAAAGCAATTAAGGTGGTACGCTAGCATTCGATCGCCGGGATGGCCAAGATTAACCACTCCAATTAACCTCCCAATGTACTCTCACACCATTGTAGATGTTACATGAAAGAGCAGTAGTAGTTACAATATGATAGGGATGGGGCGATGGACAATCAAGGTGGAATCGGCCGTGTTGGGTGATCAAGGAGATCTGGACCGTCGGTTTGCGCCGGAACCCCTCCTTTGAGGAGAGACCGCCATCACCCAAAGCTTCACCGTGCATCGCTGATCGTCGACACATCCTCCTCTGCTTCACTTAACCTACAAACCACACAAAGTAATTAGCGGTTAAATCCACATATCCCAAAGGAAATAATATAATTATATGGGGTAATTGGTAAATTTACCAAGCTACTCTTGAATATTGATTGCAAGATTGTCAACTATGAATTACAAAAATACCACTAGAACGATCATTCGAATGACATCCTTGTAATATTGAAAAAACCGGTGACAAATTTACAAATGCCCTTTATTATATGGGGCAAATAGCAGGTGAAAACCATTTCAAACAAGTAGAAATAGTGAAAACCGGCATAAAAAGTTTAGTAGGTTTAAATAGATTACGATAGAAAATTATAGGCATGAATTGCATTACCGACAAATAACAAAATCTCTAATCAAACTCACTTTTTTTCTAAGAAAAATAATTTTCAGTGAATAGTGCTTAATATTTTCCTTACAAATAAAATACCCAATTAACTTAAAAGCAATTTTACAAGTGACCGAGTGAGTATTAAAGACCGTAATTTTTAGTGCAACTTTTTTTTTGCTTCTCACGGTTTGAAGATACCGAGAGATAGCAAATTTTATATTAGATACTAAAGACACCTTCAATGCCTATTGGAGGATGTAAAATCGTTCTCGTAACTCATCAGTAGTTAATTGGTATTAAATGACGTGGCAGATGTGATCAAGAGTATAATTACATTTAGTTATTGGTGCATTAGGTGTGAAACGCACCTTGAGGGTGGAGTTGCCACGAACGCGGTCCGGCGAGCACCCGACGGTGGAGCTCTCCACGTAGTGAGCACGACAGCGACTCCACGGCGGAGCGCAGAACCGGCGCCGCACGCCTCCTCCTCCTCCTCCTCCTCCTCTCTCACCGCGGCCGCCGCCGGCTCGCACTCCATCCGTCAGAAAAGAACGCCCCTCCCCGACCTGCGCCGCGCCGCCCGTGCGCACCCTCGGCGCCGTGCGGCGCGCCGGCGCTGTCGTCCGTGCCTGCGCGTCGACGTCGCGCCCCGCGCCGGCGCCGCGGCCCTCGCCAGCTTGGGCAGCATGCACAGCCGCCGCGCGGCGTGGCTGTCTCTGCGGGCCGTTGCGCGGCGGCGGAACCGGACGGCGGAGGCGCCTGATGGGCCGCGCCTGCCTCGACGCGGCGCCTCTGCCTTGAGCTTCCTGGCGTGCGGCCTGCAGGGGTCTTACGTAAGACCACCGCGTCGGCGATGATCGCGCCCTTGTCCATCTGCCAGCAATCATTAAGTTGTGTTGGCAAATGGCGCATGGCGGCGCCCGCCATGGCGAGCGACGCCGACGCGATGCAAATCGAGCACTGAGTACCTTAGTGATGTTGGTCGGACCGAGAGCTCGGAGCTCGTAGAGCTCTTCTCGCTTCACCGGACTCCGCTTCGCATCCGACACGATCGTCTTCGACCGGTCCGCCTCTTCTCCTCGTGCGCCGAGTTGTCGCCGTCGCCGTCGCCGTCGCCGAGCTTCCCTCACGAGGGCTCACGTGCCATGCCATCGCCATCCCCATCACGCGCTAGGCTGGTGGTCCGGCGAGCCGCCGCCCTCGCAAATTATTACTGGCCACTCTCGCATCCGGATCATCGCCCGCCGCCCACGCCGCCGTCGACACCGCCATTATCATCAATCGCCGCCGCCGACGCCGACGCGAACAGCTCGCCCTGAAGATGCATGAGGTCCTCCATCCAGTCGCCCGCCGACATCCGGCGAACACGCCGGCGTCGGAAGAAGCCGGGCTCATCCACACGAGGTGCGTGCCCGCCGGCAGCGGGGCAAGCGGCGGCGGCGAGAGTTGCACAGCAGGTGGTGGTGCTCCATGGCGATCAAGCCGTGGTGGTGGTTGAGTGGGGTGTTTTTGTTAAACTTAATGTTCAGCGGCTTAAGGCTTAAGAGAGCCAGTTAATTAAGCTTATCTGCAAGCCTCAATGGTGGAGAGGGCTCCTTTTTATATAGAGTGGCTTGCAAGTGTGTGTGAAGGAATCTGTAAACCTGTTTGTGCTGTCTTTAAATTACCTAACAAATTTATTGTACAACGGTAAATAAATATTTTTAAGGTGATGTTCGACCCCATATGTATCCCGACTTCTGTTCTTTCCGTTTTTCCATGCACGTTTCGTAAACAAGTCTCTCCTCCGTACTCGTAAGAAGTCATTTGAATAATATTTAAGTCCAATCTTGGAAATATAATCATGAATAACTTCAAGTTGTGAGTTGAAGATGTAAAAAAATTATATGGAATATATTTGTGCTTGAACAATACTTTTCAAACAAAGTTACATATATCACTTTCAATAAATATTTTTATAGAAACAGTAGTCAAATGTTGTATTTTGAAAGACCGTGTCACGTCTAAACGACTTTCTTTACTAGTACGGAGGGAGTTTTTTTTTTTCTCGAAACGCCTAGTACGGAGGGAGTAATAGTATGTTTTTTAATTAAAAGAAAATCTATAAAAAAATTGCTTTGTTTAAAAATTTATAAGTATTGATTTATTTTTCAAGTCTTTTTTAACGGCTGATAGTTAATTAATAATGTGCGTCCGGTTCCGTTTTGTAATGCACAGAAAGAAATTTTCCAACCAGGTCATTCAACTCAGAATAACGAAATTAAAGTTACATTCCGAACTTCAGATGAAACCGAGGGTTATATTACTGTGCTTAGTTTCAGACTAGTAAGTAACGTTGCCCGCACAAAGAATTCGTTTAGCTAGGGGTCAGAGCTCAATGCCTAATTGACTACCCGAATCATATTCTTGCTAAATTTTTCATAAAATTAAATATTATTTTTTCAAAAAAAGTATGGACTTTGGATTAATAAACTGAAATGTGATGAACAATTGATTAATACTACTTGATATTTAATATATTTGGGTTTTTTTAGACAATGCAATAAATTTTTCATCCATCACTCAATCACCTCATAGATGAGGAATGATCCCGTGAGGCTTAACAAACTGCCCCTTAATCTGTAGAATCCATCCACAATTGATCTTTCATCATCTGATGATTGGTTACCTGGAAGTTTTAAATACTCCTCCTTTTTCAATATAAAATATAACTAGCCACAATATAAGCATTATCTTAGACACCTACTAATCTGAATTTAGATTTGTGATTCGCATCTATTCTTAGGGTAGCATTTTTATATTGGGGCGTAAGGGATTAAGGATTTATTCTACTATTGTTACGGACTTGATAATGCGTGTGCAAAGGAAGCAAGGTACATTGAGCCCTGCCAACCCCTCGCCAATTTCAATTGAAAATTTAGTTTAAAAAATTACTTGAAATTTGAACACTGTTCTGGTCAGACGCAAGATGGCCAGTCAACACACATAGGGAAAAAAAAGTTACCGGCTTTCCGGTCATACATATATTGCCGGATTTGACATTAATTAAGAGATGGTGTTGACATATTTTTCATGTTGGGAAAGAGCAATTAATTGATTAGATGTTGCTTAGGAAAATATTGTGTAGTTTGAAGAGTTGCTTTTTTTTTTCTTTTGCTGTTCGTGGAACTCAAATTTTTTATGTCCTCCCCAACCGTTTCAAAATATAGAAATAGTTTTGTTTTGTTAGAGTGAGATTTTGATCAACCATTACTTTTTGTTCGGGTATAATTTCTATGACACAAAATTGAATTTATTAAATTTGTATTCAACAGTCCTACTTAATTATATGGTTAATCTATGCCTTTTATATCACATAATATATAAATTGGTTGGCCCAATAACTTTATGTGATAACAAAACATACAATAAAAAATTATATTTTTAACAAAGGGAGTACTTTGGATGCAGAAAGAGGCAAAAGTGCCAGTCAAATAGCACTGCAAACCATCCTGATGTCTCACTTTAACTTACGGTCTTATTGTCTTACTTCTCTTTTTTTTTTCTTGAAGGATCTGATTTCAACATTCATTGTTTAATTAATTAAGCTTTCACAGCTTGATTAATGTCGGCATGGTTGCTTAATTAATGTCCACTTATGAATAGGACGGAAGGTACTCTAGTTTTTATTACAAGATAAGTTGCATTAACACGTGCAACAACGATAGAGTTGGCATTAAAAGTTTGGCCTTGCTTGCACATATATCAATTTCATAGTTAAAGAACTAACATGTACATGGCAAAGGGACTAAACCCGTACATGATAAGAAATTTATACAATTAGGTTATAAATTTGCCCGGAACTTTTCTTCCTCAGTTCTAAGATATAACATTTATAGATTATTTGCAAAATTAACAAGGACAAGTCAAAATATTTTCTTTTCAGACATATCAGTGATTAATTTGAGTTTTGATTTATTTAAATTCCCCTCCAAGTACTTATGGCTGGGCTGAAATGTATGAACTCTGTGCATTGATGTGACTTAGAAATGCTTATATTGTGGCAAAATTTTGAATGCGAGTATCTTTATATTGTGAATCAGAGAGAGTATTTTTGGTATGTGTGATGGCGAAGATAATATTCATTTCAATTTTTTCCATAGTACTAATAATTTCAACTCTGCTTAATGTATAGTGAATGAGGTATGCAGCTCTTATACGAATCGTGTATTGGTTCTTATGTAACATCCTTCAAATAAGAATGATAAAATACGAAAATACTCTTTTTAGATAATAAATACATAGCCTGAAAACAATCTTTGTTTTGACATTGCCATCCTTATTTGACAAAAATTAGTTTTAAATGAATTCGATTATGATATCATGAATGAAACGGAAGTGTTTGGTTATATTTGTGAGCACCACACACTTTGGTAATATATACATTTGAAGTATTTTGAATTTTTTAAAAAAATAAGTGTTTAAAGTTTCAAAAAATAAATAAATACTATTGTCAGTTAATTAAGAATGGATGCAGTAATTTACCACCCGAGAATGACTGGTCACTCCGAGGAGTAATATTGTGCATTTCCCTCGGTACGCTTCAACTAGTTAGACTGGTGCAAGCAATATGTAGTGTGTGTAGTTGGAAATTTAAACGGTTGTTTTACAAATACTATAAAAGATTTTGAGAATGTATATGTATCGGTAATCCTTTATTTTGGGAACCTAGTATGTTATGTTGATGTTAGCTTGTCTCGTCCGTAGCACTTCTGAAGTCACTCTCGTAAGCTAGCGTTGCTGGATAACTTCTGATCCACATGGAATAGGGGAAAAAAGCTCATGATGAAGCATCTATTGGAGTCCGATCGTTTACAAGATCTAATTCTATTTTCTTATTATGTAGTAGCAATTTTTTTATTATGTGGTAGAAATTACCTTGCACAATCATTCCAGTTCTACCGCTTACGCTAAGGGAAGAAATGTTCTGGTGACGCAACCCCTGGTACCCTCAAATTTGTAATGCAGTGAGCTTACAGGACTGTCCAATCAAATGAGGCCACCAGGTTTGAGTAAATAAGGTGGTGATAGCCAGCAGTGAGCAACCAAACTTAATTATAACTTGAAACCGGTATAACCAGATCCGGAAACCTGAAAGGCCTCAGTTAATAACGTTAATTATGTTTACATCAGAAACCAAGCATCAGTAAGGTCATTGGTCAAATGACAAATTTAACATGGCCAATGGATCAACGTCACTTTTCGGATCTGCCTGTTAAAGATCATTGGTTCAATTGGATGTAACGTGGCAGTAACTAGGTTTTAGTTAAGGTTCACTTAATTAGTTTGACCTCTTTGTCAAAGCATCCATGATCCATGTGGCTCCGAGCGAGAAGTACAGCCAAGTGACACCAGTTTTGGTACGAAGATGATTACTTAGTATCTGCTTTATTTTTACATTTAATTAGCATTAGATGGAAGGCACTATCCTACTGGCAACACGAGAGTATAGAACCTTTAACTAATCACAGAGATCACAATCAATCGAATGCTCTGGTCAGGAGTTAGTTTATGGGAATATAGAAGTAACAGCATTGCAGCAACATTTAAGCCCGAATCTTGTGCTTTCTGAATGCTCCCTCTTAGACTTCTTTATACTCTGCTTATTTTTTTGGTGTTTTTCTTTCGAAAACATGACATGTTTTATGTTAAATGAACAGAGAGGAAATATTATTTGGTGCCACCATTTTTCAATTTAGTTGCTGAACAGAAAATACTATTGTGTTCCTGATAAATCATTTTCAAGAGTGGCTGTGTCTTTTGGGTGATGTGAGTGAGTTTGTTTCGATTTCCACGCCGGTACGCTTCCCCGCCACTACTAAATGGTGTGTGGTTTTGTAAAAAATTTTTTCTATAGGAAAGTTCTTTAAAAATCATATTTTATTTTTGAAGTTTTTAAAATAGTTAGATGCTCATTAATCATGCACTAATGGCTCACCTCGTTTTTGCTGTATCTTCCCAATCTTCCTATAAAATCCTTCTCCTCAAAACACTGGACGTGTTACTTACATTAAATTTTAATAAAAAATATTTCTGAGTTAAGTAGATAAATATATCATTCCCCTATCACTATGTGAAATGGTGATTCATTACGAAATAGTGAAATAGCTCCTACCTTTTTAGTGGATGGAGTTTGAATTTGTTCCATATGCAACAAATTAACCAATAACAAAATGTTTTTAGTTCCGGTCTTTTGTCACCCTTTCATAATTCAGATAGCATTCCGCCCAAAGGTATGTCTGAAGTTAGTAAGCTCAACCCTTTTCTTAACAATCCTATTGTGACTATGCAAGAAGCTTTGCAAAATTGGAAAGTTCTGGAATAATTTCATACAAAGTAGCGGAGTTGAAACTTAATAACAAAAAAAAAAGAGCATGATGCACCCCTGAATTTTAAATTTATGAGAGAGACAAGCTGAAAAATTCTTAAACAGAAACCATAAAAGTTAAGAGAAAACTGCAGCAGGGAAAATGCAATTACTCCTGTTATGGGTTTAAGCTAGTATGGGACACAAAAGAAAGAACAGTATGAAATTAAACGACCAAACAACGTTTTTATTGTTAGTTTTAAAGACAAATGTTGTAATAAGTAATATATTTGCATCATGTTACTAATTATACCTTCCCTATTTATAGAGATTATTGAAATATAAGCATTTCACACAATATTTAAATTCTGAGATAAACGGCTAAACCAATGATCGCATAAATGTAAATCATGATAACGTAACCATAGACGGATTACTCTCAATTAATAAGGAGTCGCAAATAACATGGTATATGTGTAAAACCAAAGAAACGATAATATCTAACTCATTTGCGCATAAAATTAATCAACCGAAAGCACAGAAGAGAAAAATATATGCGGTGTTGTAACATTATTTGCAATGGTAGTGTAAGGAAGAATTTTTCCGTTGCCGTTCCCCAGGGCCATCAGAACGCTACATTGCACTCCCGTTCTGCCACAACAGTTCTCATGAAGACAACAGTAGTCGATGTATTCGTTCACTGAACACCAGCGAGCAGTCGCATTAATGCGCTCCCAACCTAATTCGCGCCCCTCTCAGTGCAATATCAAGGAGATAGGGGTTCCAGAGCCTGCTTTCCTATTGTCCTGTGGCATACTCTATGGGATGAAGACCTAGCAACGGCAATAGTGTTTTATTCAAAAGTGTTTTGCGTATCCCTCAGGGTAGTAAACGTGATGAGTAATCCGTCATTTTATAGGATTACTCCAAGAAATATGAGGAATAGTCAATGAAGGGAAACAATAGACAGATTGATTACTCGCGTGCACAATCATCCATTTCTCTCCCTACTCTAATTGAGTAACAATGCGAAGGAGGTAACAATTGAAAGGCTAAAGGCAATGGGATCACTGGTCGATTCTATGTACAACAGATTAGTTGTGGCAATATGTTAAAACCCATCGTTACTTTGCAAAACCCCGTGAGCTAATGTAACTTAAGCTGTCTATAGCTAGCCGTGCAACGAATTAATTCTTGATAACGACTTCAGTTAATATGTCTGATAGTGTTACCATCTTTTGATATTTTGGAAGTATTGCTATTAGTGGTAAGAATAATGCAATATAGGCAATTATGCATACTGTCTTGGGGTTCAGATTTTTTTTTTTTTATTTTGAACTTAGGTCTTGTATCAGTTGAGTTCTGCGTTTGAGTATGTCTATCATATTGAGTTCAGTTTCTATTTAATCTAAAGTCGTAGTACAATATCCAAATGAAATTTGATAAACAGTGCTAATATGTTTTTTGCATGAATGATGACTATCTTTAAGAAGTTTTTTCTTTCGATTTATTGTCTATTTATGTCCTCTTTAAGCATTAACGCCTTGAATATTATGTTTCACCGTGGCTACATATATATACATTGGTCAATCTACATACCAATAAATGGTTTCAAAAGAAAACGAAAAAATGTGACTACTCTCATACCTAAAGACATTAGGATCCCTGTTGGGGCAGCTGCCACTAACGAGTTAAAGTTTCTCCACTCCACGAAATCTCCAGTATCCCTAACGGTTGCCAGATTTCAGAATTTGGTAGTTATAGAATCTAATAATAAACTAAAAC
>CM020184.1:10999659-11070259 GCA_009805545.1 Oryza longistaminata
ATGTCATTAGTTAACTATACTCCCTCCGTTTTTAATAGATGACGCTATTGATTTTTCTCACATGTTTGACCATTCGTCTTATTCAAAAATTTTATGCAAGTATAAGATACAATCACACTTAAAGTACTATGAGTAATAAAACAACTCATAAACAAATAAATAATATAATTACGTAAATTTTTTGAATAAGACGAATGGTCAAAACATGTGAGAAAAAGTAAACGGTGTCATCTAATAAAAAAATAGATAGTACTAAACAGTAAACATGATATTGCTCGTGTGGAAAAACCCCGCGTGAAACTCAAACCTGACAAGCGCCATTAACAAACGCAATAAGAACTATACGAGTAGTAGTTGAAAATTGCTATAGTAGATAGCATATGCGAGTTTCTTATTGCGTTTCAGACAAGTAGAGCTGACGTACAATTACCTAATTAGAATTCTGGATCTTATCTGCATTAATGAATTGTACTACCCGTTCCTAAAGAAAGGTATTTCTAGCTATCAAAGTAAAAATATAGTCTGTCCGTCCAACGAGCACTACTCCGTCTTAAAAAAATCCTAACTACGAGTCTGGACACGCATATTTTCAAGTTTTGTAATTAAAATTGGTTTTTTAGACGGAAGGGTATAGTTTTAACCAACAAAGATATATTAAACGGGAGTGGATTCGAAAAAAAAAATAGGTGAGGCTCAACAAATTAGGCCTGCCGTTGTGCCGCACCGCCTTGGATCTTCTTCCGTCCTCCATCCTCCGCATGTGCGCCCGTGCTGCTGGCGCGTCGCCTCGTCGCCATCAGCCCGCGCCCGCGCCGCGTGCGAGTGCTGATGGTCGGCGTGGTTGGAGTGTATGCTGGGCCTGGAGTGCCCCAGTTTGCTAGGCCTCTCGTGGGCCAAATTTCGTGGTTGTGACATGTGGGCTGGTTCTGGTAGCCAGCCCAAATCGCGAAAATCTTCTTTTTCACATCCCGAACACACAGAACAGAAACAGAGCTTTTAAATCCGCTATGATATACACTTTATTAAGCAAAAGGTTAAAAAAACTGTTATACACCTTTATTAATAAGGAGAGAAAATAAGAAGTGGGAACACTATTGGTTCGATAGCTAAAAAAAAGAAGAGAAAAGATGATGCAGTGTTAAAGTGGTTCTAGTGGAATACTTCAAAATTAGATCATTCTAAAAATAATTTCTTAAGCTAAAACTATGCTTTAGCAAATGAAAATGTCATTGGTATCCCTTTCATCACACGTATAATCAACTTTGATCAGTGATTACTACTTTGAAGGAGATGGATCTTTATTCGAGAAATCTCTCGGCCCAAACAATAATATGCCTAAGGAATAAGTTCACCGGAGGTCCTCAACTTAACAGCGAGATTTTTCTAGGTCCCTCAACCACAAAACCAGAAATGTTCGCCCCTAAACTCATTCAAACCGTTCACCGGAGGTCCTTGGCAGTATTTTGCCAGTTTTTGACTGCATCCTAGTCAGCAAAAAAAATTAAAAAAATTCCGTTGGGCCACATGTCAGCTTCACAATTTTTTTTTCTCTCTCTTCACTTTTCTTCTTCTCTCTTCACTTTTCTCTTCACCGGCGAGCAACGGTGAGCGAACACGGCAGGGAGCGACGGCCAGCTGCGGCGGAGCGGGCGGTGGCGGAGCACGGCAATGGAGCGACGGCCAGCTGCGGGCGGAGCGGCGGTGGGCGAGCACGACGGCGGGCAAGCATCGGTGGGTGGGCTGCGGCGGAGCGGACGGCGAACGAGCACGGAGCCACGGCCCACGGGTCACGAGAGGTTCGGCTGCCGGCGGGCCGGCCAGCGACGCAAGAGAAGAGGAAGGCGTCGTCGGCGGCGGGAGCTGGCCGGAGGAGGAGGTCGCCGGCGAGCGCGCTCCTGCTCCTGCTCCTGCCCTGGCTGCCACTGCGCAGGCGCGGCGGCGGTGGCGCCAGCATAGCCGAGCTCGGCCGAGCGACGGCGGCGCCGATGCGGCTGGCGGCGGCTCGGCGCGAGCGTGGCTGTGCGGCGGCGCCGGCCCTGGCGCAGGTCGCGGCCTCGGCAGGGCGGCCGCGTCGTCGTCATCCCTCCCTCCTGCGGCCACCGCATCCAGTTCAAGCTCTACGCCCTCGACGGCGAGGTGCACCTCGGCAACAAGGCAAGTCGATCGAACAATCTTTTAACGATTATCTTTGCTGTTTAAGGATTAATTAACTGTGATTTTTCTTGATTGCTTACAGGTGATCAGAAAAGCTGATGGACGCCATCGAGGGGCATGTGCTGGAGAAGCCGAGCTCATGGCCGTCTTCTAAGATGCGAACTCTCTGCATTTGACATCCCGGCGCACGGCGATACTCCCGTGATGACGACCAACGACGAGCCCCTGCATCGGCGATACCTCCCGCTCCCGGCCGCATCGGCGCCACCGCCGCCGCGCCTGCCGGTAGCAGCCAGAGCAGGAGCAGGAGCGCACCCGCCGGCGACCTCCTCCTCCGGCCACCTCCCGCCGCCGCCGACGCCCTCCCCCTTCTCTTGCGGCGCTGGCCGGCGCCGCCGGCATCCGAACCTCTCGTGACCTGTGGGCTGTGGCTCCGTGCTCGTTCGCCGTCCGCTCTGCACGTCGTCGTGCTCGCCCGCCACTAGCCGCCGCTCCACTGCCGCGCTCGCCCACCGCCACTCCGCCGGTGAAGAGAAAAGTGAAGAGGAGAAGAAGAAAAGTGAAGAGAAGGAGAAAAAAAGATATGTGAAGCTGACATGTGGGCCCCACTTATTTTTTTTATTTTTTTTGCTAACTAGGATGCCACGTCAGCAAAACCGGGCAAAAATACTGCCAAGGGACCTCCAGTGAACGGTTTGAATGAGTTTAGTAGCGAACATTTCTGGTTTTGTGGTTGAGGGATCTTAAAAAATCTCGCTATTATGTTGAGGGACCTCCGGTGAACTTATTCCTATTTAGATCGCTATACATTATACACTTCATTATACTCCTTGGTTTTGGGTCAAAACCCAGCCCAGTGCCTTATCTCTTTACTTGACCTAGCTTTCTTTCACATAGCCCACAAGGGGAGCTATAGGCTCAACTCGCATAGCTAGTTGATTGACGTCTTCAATCTTCAAACACCGGAAGAGTGTCTTTTTTTGTTGTCATTGTTCCTTTTTTTGGTCAGTCTTTTTTCTCTCCGTATTTTTTTCCCATCACATTTGATCTGCCTCTAATGCGTTCCCTCATTAAAAAATCGATTCCCCACTACTACTCTATCATTTTTCCCATGATTTTTCTTTTCATTTTTCCGCTTTAATTTATGGGATCTAATATCTATTTAAAAGTCGCTGTTTATATTCCGAGTTTTACCAATTTGCTCAGATTTTGATAAAAAGGGAAATAGTAGATCAAGTGTATAAAAACCCTCAACCAAATTTAGGAGATCGAATAGAAAAACTCATTTATTCTTCATTTTCGATCCCAGCCTAGTACGTTATTTCTGTGCTTGACCTACCTCTCTTTGACATAGCCCACAAGGGGAGCTATAGGCTCAACTCGTATAGCTGGCTGACTGCCTTCAAACCCTTCAAACCCTTTTTTTTCGTTGGTCCTTTTTCTATCCTTTTTTCTTTTTTGGCCTCACGTTAGATCAGCCTCCTAATGCGTTCTGTCCTCCAATTGATTGAAAAATCGATTCTCCACTACTACTCCATCATTTTTCTCAATGTTTTTTTCCTTTCAATTCTGCTTTAATTTATGAAATCTAATCTCTATTTAAAAGTCAATGTTTGTATCCCGAGTTTTATAGATTCGCTTAGATTTTGATTCAAAGGAAAGAAAACGGAAAAGGAGAAAAGAAAGGCGGTGGTAAAAACGGAAAAATGAGGAGGAACGGAAAAAAAGAAAAAAAGGGCGAAAATAGCCAAAAAAAAGAAAAATACGCAAAAAAAGTGACGGACAAAAAAATACTGGAATCATTACATATTTTTTAATTAGGTATATATATAGGTATATAGATATAGATATAAATATAGATATAGATTTGGATTTGATTCGGATTTTGCAGCTCAGGGTTCTATTCAATTTGGGGATTTCGGCAAAATTGAAACCGATTGATCTCAGTATTTCCTTCCCTTCAATTTCTTAATTCCACTGCTAAGTGAAGGTTAATTGGACGTAAAACTTGAAACTTAAAATAAGTCTAATCATAGAAGTGCATAATGAACTCAAACTCAATCTTATTAACTTAAATTGAACTTGAACAAGAGAAAATCTTCACTAAGCAGTAAAGATAAGAATCTAAATAGATTAGATTAAACTAGATTATATTAAACTTATTTAATTCAAAATTGTTCATGTCGAATCAAGATGGCTCCGACTGCTTCTAATCACTAGGATGATGTGAATAAGTAATTGAGTAGGCTAAAGTTAAGCTATGATACCACAATATTGAAGTTCTAATTCAAGACCATATTGCTTTAGCCTATAAACAATCACATTAAATTACGAAAATTAATTCTCTGACCTGAGATGAAGCAATTGAAGCCGATGTCTGGTTTTGCTACTGGTTCGTCACCTCTTCTCGACGCCTTTTCACCTTTTTATTTGCAGCTGGTGGGGCTCGGGGGCAATCCAAATAGAATTCTTAGTTTCTTACAACCGATCACGGTATATTTAAATCTAGCTCTTATTTTCTTATTTGATTCGGTCTCTGATGTCTGTGTTTTTTTTTCTTTAGCCAGCGTTACATATGATATGAATAAAGTTACACCGGCCCGTTACTACATATCATAGAGTACTATTCATCTTACGTGCATCCGTCGATAGACAGAGATCATCGATCGGATGATGGCGAAGCGGCTGTGGTCCTCGTCCCGGCTCTGCCGCTCGACATCGTCGTGGAGATCGCCGAGCGCTCCGACCCATCACGCTCCTCCGCTGCGCCGCCGCGTGCAAGCACCTCCGCCGCGTCATCTCCGGCGCCGCCGGCTTCTCCCGCAACCTCCGCCTCCGCAACGCCGACGGCTTCGTCCCTGGCCTCCTCCGCGGCTTCTTCCTCCAGCCTCGCCGCCCTCCCCAACCCGACTACCAGCCGCTACGTTTCGTCGCGGCTGGCCATGCCATCGTCGGCGGCGCGGTGGCGCCGATCAGATACGGTCCTTCGTTCCAGCTCCAACCACGTGTATGGTTCTATCCGTTGGCGCATCGAACCCGTGGCGGCGGCGCGGTGGCTTCGTCGTCCTCCGGACCGGCGACTCCTCCGGCAAAGTGTGCAACCCTATGACGGGCTACGTGCGCTGCATCGACATGCCGAGGCCGTGGTCGTCCGGGTGCCTACCTCCTGCTCACCGGCGACGACGCCGGAGTCACCTCCGAGCTCCACCCGTACCGGCTTCTCTCCGTGAGCCTTCACCTGACCAGGACGGGGCGCGAGCGGCGGCGGATTCACGTAGAGATGGAAGCCTTATCCCCGGACGCTGGCTCGTGGGGCCCAACCACCGCGATCCCTGTCGAGATCGCCGGCGGCGGCGAGTACGGCAGCCCGCGCGCCTTGCTGATCCGCACGCCCGCCGTCGTCGACGCGTCGCCTACTTCTCTCGGCGGCCACCCATCGCTTGTCTTCGACCTCCAATACCAGCGCCGCCAGTTGCCCTACGACTACTTCATCCTCTGCGTCGACGTCTCCGGCGAAACCGAGATCGGGAGTGCAACATCTCCGGCGACGATCACGCGGTTGCCGACCGAACTCCGGCTGCTATCGTCGTGCACGGGCGAGGCAGACGTCTCGCCGGGGCAGCTCCTGCTGGTGCCGCCGTCGTCGTGCGGCGGCGGCGACAGGAAGTCGTTGGCGCTGCTCGTCGGCCGGAGGACGCAGGTGGAGATCTGGGCGATGAACTTTCGGCGGCGCGGCGGCGCCAGCGCCAGGTCGGCCCCGCGTTCTCTTGTCGGTGTCGTGCACGAGGTCGTCACTTGACGACGACGGGAGTGCACCGGAGTCCATGCCTCCCGCCGCTGCCGGTGCCGGAGTCGGACGAGGTGTTCGTGTGGTCCGGCGAGGCGGTGGCGCCGGGTGCTCCGGCTCGGGGGGCGCTCTGCTTGCTGGACCGGCGGACGATGGCGGTCCGTGCGCTCGGCGAGGACTTCAGCGAGTTCCGTGATGGGCCTAACGGTGTGTTCCTGCCGTACGAAGATGGGTGTTTCCAGTTGGGTTCCTTCGATATCTCCATGATTTTGTGAAGAACGTGGGATTACCGGAAGTCGCAACTCAAGCACAGCTGAGCAAACTCGCAAAATACCTATACATCTGTGTCAATTTACTCCTCCTAATATTTGGCGCCGTTGCTTTTAAATTTTTTACTTCGCTTATATTAAAAAATTTAAGTAATTATTAATTATTTCCTATCATTTGATTTATTGTTAAATATATTTACATGTAACATATAGTTGTACATATTTCACAAAAGTTTTTAATAAAACGAACGGTCAAACATGTGCTACAGAGTCAACGGTGTAAATATTTAGAAACGAAGGAAGTAGTACGGAATTGCTATCCTTTTGTCGATAGAAAATCCATCTTCTAATCTTACAGATTTTGGGCCACTGGATGAACTTCGAGATTCGTGCTCCAAGCCTTCTCCAATTTCGGCGACCTCCTATTATTCTTTGATGCCGGCAAGACCCTAGACTCTAGCAGAGGACCCTACGGGTTAGGGTGCGCAGGATAATTAAGGTGAGGATGGGAGGGTGGGGTGGGAGGGGGAAGACGGGGGAGTTCTCTCTAGCTTTAGAGGGATGGCCATGGAAGGTGGCAGCGCAGCAGTGGGCAGCGAATCGGATGGGCGGAGAGACGGCGACGACAACGCCAAAGCTGTTGATCGGAAGCTGGCGGTGGGCTGTTGTAGGCGGCGGGGGCAAAACAGAAGGGCTGTTAGGAGGAGGTGTTAGTGGTGGTGCCCTGTTGTCAGAGACAGGGAAGACGGCGGTGCGTCTATGAGGGGAGGGGAGCAAGGGCCGGCCAGGGGGTAGGGGGCTCGCTGGCTCTCTGACGCCTTCTGGTTAGACGTCGAGGCAGGCGGAAGGGTGGAATGCACGAGAGGAACGTTAGATATACTTTAAGATTCATGCAGAACCGCTTTTACCCTAGGTAAAGGGTTCTACCTTAATATATCTACATGGTCCATTATTCGAAAGATAGAAGGTAGAATTTTATGTCAACAGATACATTATAGTATGTGCACTATTGTTATCGATTGTATTGTTTCCCGATGAAGGACAAGGGTTTTGGGCCGTTTTTCAGGGACATGGAGTGGTCGATCATGTGCATGCGATGGGGCTGTCTAATTGTTAGTTCCTAAAATTAAAATAAGAAAACAGGGAAGTTTGGATGCTTAGATTGCTCAAGACTTATGTGCTACAGTAATCAACATTATATATTCTTCCCTCCTCCCATTACTCACACAACACCTACATAAGCCTGTACTCCTCTATCTTCCTCCGTCCTACAACATTTTTCTTCTTCAAGTCCGGCAACATCAAGCTCCTATCCCCGCTGGTCCTTCCTCATCTCTGGCAGCTTGTGCCATCTGCTTCCACCACCACTGTATCTTTAACCATTATTGTTGCCCCTAACCTTGCCCATCGCCAGCTTCCCGTCCCACAGCTACAATGCTGCGCTGCCTCGTTCACACCGCCACCAATGGTCATTCCTCTAAGTGCCAGAAAAACCTCCTTCTTCTCTTGTACCAAGTACCACCTCCTACCCTGATCTAAACCCCAAGCCTCAATCCGTATGTTCTCTATTGGAGCTGGATGTGTCGCTGTCACTAGAGAAGAGGAGGAGCTTGCCATCGCTGGAAATGACGCCGTCATCATTGGGAAGCTGCCTATCCTGCCTCTCTCTTGACTACCTCCAAAGCGGGGTGCTAGGTTGAAGGTGATTCACCTGAAATCTAGTATTTCGTGCACGTGATGAGTGGGAGGCAAGATAAAAACGTGGCTCTTGCGTAGACATAGAGGACAATGTTGGCTATGTTACTGATATACTCTATCATGGTTTTGGTCTAACCATTTTCACTGGCCTTATGATATTTGATGGGCCAACATATTAAGCTTAGGGCCCGTTCGGTAGGGTTCCAACTCTTAAATTTAACTTCAAGAGTTGGGTCTGGAGTAAAGTTGTGGAACAGCCTAAACCCACATCCACCTTTATGGTTCATTTTATGAGAGCACTCCTACCAGCTGCACTTCCTTTTACGGTGGACTCGACCCTCGGTGACGCGCGGCTGAGGGTCCACGCGTGCAGACACGGTGGTGATGAAGGCTCGCGCACGTGGATCCAATGATGACGGCGGGCACCCTCGACCCTTCTCCTCCCCTGGCCCTCCCTCTCGACTGACTCTCTCTTGGCAGCGTTGACTCGCGTGCGGATCCAGCGGTGGCGGATGCCCTCCTTTGGGTGGATCCAACGGCGGCGGGCATCCTCATTCGCGAGCGATGGCTACACAACCTCTCCATTAGCTTCCCACGCCGACACCACTGGCACTGTGTCTTCTCCCCTCCTGAGTTCTTGATTTCTTCCCTGGGGTGGGGGTATGGTTGATTTTAAGATTCGGTTGTGGCTTGTTCGGGATGTTTTTTATTTTGTTGAAATCTCATACTGTTGTTTCTGGGATTCAGTTCTTGGCGCAAAGCATCGGATTAGTGAAACCTCAAAGGTGACGGTTCTTAAACCGGCACCTTTGATTCCTCCTCATGTGTGCCTCATGCATGGTGCCAGTTTATGTGGGATTCTCAACCGGTATATATCTATTTATGTTTCTGTAGTAGTGTTGGTTTCTATAGTAGTGTTGGTTGAGCTCTAACTCCAGAAGAGAAAGAGCTAGAGCTAGAGCCATATCAAATAGGTTCTTAGTGGACCAATTTGCCATATCTTTTGATATTATTGCAAATATAACTTACTTTCTTTTTATGCCGATTTATAATGGGTAGGATTTCTTTTTCTATTTTGGAGTTGTTTTTTTTATTAAAGATGGGTGGTTTTTGATGGAGCAAGCGGTTTTTTTCCTTTGTTGAAGGGAGGAATGAAGATGGCTTTGATTTTAAATTTAAAGTAGTTAAAGATAACGCATGGTATCCACATCAAATTCTGCTAGTAGACCGTAATTTTAGGGGAGTTGGGGATTTGTCCCATCACCTTATTTCTCATTTTGATTTACTTTTATCTTACCTTCTTATTACTATTAAACGTATGGCTGTGTGTCTTATGACAGAAGTTAGAAGATGTAATCCATTTCCATTATCTAAAAAAAGAACGTAATTTATTAATAACCTCATTAAAGAAAACCAATGCAACTGCTATAAGTCAAAATAATCAGACTTCAATCCGTAGTAAGAAAAGTAAGTTATTGTGCGAGATACATTGATATGGCATTTGTTTTCGTTTGCCATGTCATGGGAATTTGGAGCCGTACGTAACTGAACTCATGCAAGGCTAAGTTGCTAATCACCAAGTAGTACGTGTTCACAAACTCAGCATTTGTACATTTGTACGCACGCGAGAGTCGAAGAGGTGCGCCGAGGCTTGGAATGCAAATTCGCGCACACGTGCTAGTTAGCAAAGTAGCGAACACTAGACCCATAAGGCCCATTAACATCCTCTCACTTTTATCCGTTTCTCTAGCTGACGATGCTTCTTCCTTCTCCTTCGACAAGAACCCAGCGAGGTTGGGATCATCTTTTCCTCCACCTCTGTCGAATGCTGCTCCAACTGCTGCTCTTCCTCCGCCCTAGTGAGACATCGGTGAGTTATCGGCTTCTTATTGACAAATTCAAATCTAGAAAACTTGTACCTATTTGTGTGGGAAGTTTTGAATTTTTGAGTTAAAGTTTTTGGATACTATGATATGGAAGTTTAGGGATTTTGGTATGAAGTTTCGGAATTCTTAGCAGAAAGTTTTAGATTTTGAATCGAAAGTTGTGTGATTCAAGTTGAAATTTTTAGTGTATACGTAGAAAGTTTTAGTCTATCAGTTAAAAGTCTTATATTTTGGATTCAAAGTTTTACAATTCGAATTGAAAATTTCAGAACATGAGTACAAAGTTTTAGATTATGAATCCAATTTTTTTTTTTGTAACTTTTGGTTTGATGTTTTGAGATTTCTAAATTCAAAGTTGCAGAATTGAACCGAAAGTTCTGTAATCGGAGTTGAAAGGTTTCACCACGATAGAAACGCATCGAAAAAAAAACTTCAAATCAAACGTGATGCTTAGTGTCAGGGGTGACGCGCTGTCGTGATGCAGTTGTGCACGTCAGTAATGGTTTCATGTGGGCTGCACTACTTGCTGTCACAGCGCATATGCACTAGCAAGCAGCCCTCCTGCCAAGCAGCCCATGCGACTGCTGGGGCAGGGTATGGCTAGGGATGATAATGGGTTAAGGCCCATGAGTTTTTTTTTTCAAAAATACTTCTTATAATCCTTAAACACTTTTGACTAAAAATATATAGAAATTAAGCTCACCCTTTTACATTTTGTACGCTGAAATGTTATTGGACCCATTGCATGACCGGTCGAGACAGCAAATCGGCCCAGGTAGATGAGCCGGCCCTGTGCAGAGGGCCCAACCGGCGAAGGTAGTCAGTAATAAGTGAGCTGACGGTCTGTTTGTTGGACGGAGTTTTTAGAAGGGATTTGGAGTTTAGAGGGATGTGGCTATTAACTGTTTTGTTTAAATGGGGGACATGGGAATTTTGGTGGGATGGGAATGGGAAATTGAGGAATGAACTCCCTCCTTTTCAATATCTGGGTAGGGGCAGGTAATTGGGAGGGAATTCCTCCTTTACTTCGCGTAAACAAATCTCAGCCATCCGTTTTTATTAATGATCTAATCTCCAACTAAACTCCCTATCAATTTCTATCACCTCTACCAAACAAGAGACTGGGATGAAAAATCAAATTCCCATCTTAATCTCACCGTCAATTCCCTCGTGTAAACTCCCAATCCTCTTCCCTCAAGTTGCCAAACAAACCGTGAGTGTGAGATCTGCCAACATATACGTTCTCTCTCTTCACTTACGCCTACTCCCTCTGTCCCAAAATATAGCAACCTAGGAAGGAATGACAGTCCACATAATCACTTAGAAGGGTCACATTCCCTCCTAGGTTGCTATATTTTGGGACGGAGGTTGTAATTCACAAGTTCAGGGGGTGTTTAGATCATAGTGTAAAGTTTTAGCGATTCACATTAAAATATGGAGCAATTAGACTTTAAAAGATTCGTCTCGCAAATTAGTCTAAATCTATATAATTAGTTATTTTTTAAATCTATATTTAATATTTTATATAGGTATTTAAACGTTCGATGTGATATGGCGAAAAATTTTGGGTGGAATCTATACAGGGCCTCAGATGCAAAGGATGAGACAAATTAAGCCGGCTTCATGCGTGGAGCAAGCCAACCAAGCGCTCCCGCTGCCCTCCACGTCTCAGCACGCACCACCCCTACGTGTCCCCGAGCCGAGCAACCTCCTATCCATGCAAAAACTAGAGCGGCAATGCAAATCTTTGTCTCTCTCTCTGCCAAACTTGTGTTTTTGCGACCCTGCTCTGCTCGATCCGTGTCTGAAGCTGAAAACGATCGAAGAGAAGATCGGTCGAGGTTGCCGAGGAGGAAGGAGGAAGAAGGAAGGAAGAAGGCGACGATGGTGGATTTGGTGAACGGCGTGCTCAACTGGGTGGCGACGCCGGCCATGGTGGCCAGCCTGCTGCTCTTCTACCCGCCCTACTACTCTTCAAGACCGTCCACTCCTTCCTCTCCTACCTCTTCCCCGACGACCTCGCCCGCAAGGTCGTCCTCATCACCGGCGCCTCCTCCGGCATCGGCGAGGTGAGGCGACTGACGGCCACGGGCTCTGCTCTGTGTATCAGCTTTTGCAGGCTGGACTGTTTTCTTGAATTAATTGCTCTATTTTTGTTGATGTTTTGCCATTGTGTTCGTGTGCCTGCTTTGTAGTAGATCGCATCTTTGTTCTATTATTTTTTCCAAAACTATGATAACTGTCTGACAGTTCGAGTAAAATAGTTTGAGCATGTTGTTACTTTGAAGATCCCAAATTAGGGCGTTGGTACAATTTGTAAAGTTCGAAGGATATATAGTACCACCATATGTTTGTGCATAGTTCAACTTTAGGTTGTTGTAATTCCCTGTTATTTCTGTATGCCGAGATGAAGATTTATTTGCGTATGTTCACGTGATGATTTTTGCAGCAATTAGCATACCAGTATGCTCTGAACCGGGCATCATTGGTCCTTGTTGCAAGAAGGGAATGGAGCCTACGAAAAGTTGCCGATCAGGCGTTCGAGCTTGGAGCACCTGATGTGATCATTCTTCCGGGCGACGTTGCGAATCCTGAAGACTGCAAAAGATTTGTTCAGACCGCAATCGATCACTACGGGCGATGCAAGTCTCCAATATCACTGATTTGTTCAGTAAATTTCTTCAGCAAAAGTATCATTTCAGTACTTCATTGAGCTTTACACTTGTTTTTCAGTGGACCATCTTGTGTGCAACGCTGGCATCGCAAGTGTTGGCGCGTTTCAGGAGATTCCAGATGTTACTAACTACAGCTCTCAATTTGTAAGAGCAACATAATTCTTGATGAGTTCTTATCAGTTCAGTGTGTAGTTTATTCAAGATCCGTAAATTAACCACTGGTATGAACTACTTCATTTTCAGGATGTGAACTTCTGGGGTTCAGTTCAGTCAACTTTTGAAGCTCTCCCTCATCTGAAAAGGAGCCGAGGAAGAATCGTTGTTACTGCGTCGGCAACCGGATGGAATCCTGTTCCAAGAATGACCTTCTACAATGTAAATTAATGTCCTGCAGTCTTAGTGAAAATGCATATGTGACAGTATTGAGACTGATGTTTGTCTTTTGCTCCTCTGCTTAGGCTGCCAATGCTGCACTGATAAACTTCTACGAGACGCTGCGGACAGAGCTTGGTAGCCAAGTTGGAATCACAATTGTAACACCTGGGTGGATCGAGTCTGAGATGTCAAAAGGGAAATTTCTCAAGGATCATGGTGAAATGGAGGTCGATCAAGAAATGCGAGATGTAAGAACACCCACTTGTCAATTTCACAAGTCCTTCTGAAATCACACTAGGCTCCTTGATCACAACATAAGATTCAGACTTCAGTACCACTGCTTTGAACATTTTTTCATACAAAGTTCTAGACTATAAGGGGGCATACAAAGAAATCTAAACTTAGGCTTCATTCGTTCCTGGGCAATCTGGGGGATTGAGAGAGAAAAGCATCTCGTTTTCCGCGCGCACGTTTTCCAAACTGCTAAACGGTGCGTTTTTTACAAAAAAATTTCTATAGGAAAATTGCTTTAAAAAATCATATTAATCCATTTTTGAAGTTTAAAATAGTTAATATTCAATTAATCATGTGCTAATGGCTCACCTCGTTTTGCGTATCTTCCCAATCTCCCCAATCCCCTTCTCCTCAAACACACCCTTAGTTCAGCTGGAATGAAATATTTTACAATATATATATATTTTCAGGCTCAAATTGGTTTATTTCCCGTGGAGTACGCGAAGAATTGCGCAAAAGCCATGGTACAAGCGGTTCGGCAAGGCGAGCGTTGTCTCACCGTGCCACCATGGTTCAGCACAATGTACCTGTGGAGGGTATTCGCACCGGAGGTCGTCGAGTTCTGCTACCGCCTCCTGTACATGCAGCGCCATGGTGGTAGCCAAGCTGATGCGCCGAGCAAGAAGATGGCTGAGGCTGGTGGAAAGAAGCTCTTGTATCCAACGTCGCTGCGCTCTGCTGACATCAAGGATGAGTGAATGCCCTGTTCTTCTGAGCATGAACTTCAGTATATTCCTCTGAAGAAGAACTCTGCAGGTCTGAAGCTTCCATGAAATGGGCCAAATAGATAAAATCTTAGTATGAACTGTGGCTATGATCATGGAAAAAAATGTATGTGCTACTATTCTGTGTATGAATAAGTTGTGTTCTAATAGTGCTGTGTTCTGAACTGATATGAATTCTGCATCATATTTTCCACTAAACCAAAACCGACACAGAGTTGGTCGGTCAGATCACGGTATGGCTGATCAGACCGCATGCCATACTCCGGTCTGACCAGTTTAAACCTGTCAGCACCAATCCTATTCATCACCTGAAAATTGCAATCATTTGCAAAACCACCTTGTCAATAATCTTCAAATATTAAAACCAATAATCTCATATGGCAATTGTTCATCACAAAATAACAATCAATAAAACTTTAATTTTACACTGTCCAGCTCGAACACCACCTCTTCCCACGCATTTTTTAAAAGAACGCATGCCTCCAATATTTTTTCGCATGTTAGTCCCTGGATGTTCACCCCTCTATTAATGGAGAACTAATCTTTGCTCGCATGCCAAAAATCACATTTGTCTAAGTTCGAATAGAAACCAAAACTAAAAATCATTTTTAGCCACGGTTCAATAGTTGTTAGGCCATGTCAAGCCCCCCAACAATATTTAGTCCCGAGACTACAAATCAATTTTTAGTACTTTCCTGCTGGTAACATCAACCCAGATCGAATTAAAGATGCCTCCAGAGTTAGTTAAATAGAAAGTATCTCTATCCAAATCAGATGTGTGTAATATGTGGGATGGTAACGCGCGTGAAGGTTGAGGTTAGAGGTCTCGAGTTTGAATCCCACATCCTATACATTTTTTTTTTGTTTAGTATGCATTTTAGTCCCGGTTATTTCAATGGGATATCTTTAGTCTTGGATTGTATGTCTTGGTTGCACAACCGAGACTAAAAACGATTGCGATATTTCAACAGTATTAAAGATGGGCATCTTTCATCCGGATTGTACGTCCCGGTTACATAACCGGGATCAAAAACGGTTGCGAGCCGGGACTGAAGTCCCTTTCCCCACCCGCTGTCTTTGAGTAAAAACATCCCATCTTGAGTAAAAAAAAATACTCATAGTTAAACCAATTCCTCGCCTTTAAAATATAGGAATTACTCACCTTTAAAATCCAAGAGAAATAATTACTCATAGATAAATCTAAGTTAAAAGGGAGTACTCTTAGTTAAAATCCAAGAGTAAAAGAGTTACTTGCAGTGCAGTAAAATGTAGAGTATTTCTTTTATAAATTGTTGAATCTGAGTGATAAAACTACTCCCGGTTTAAAGTCTGAGTAAATATTTTACTCTTAAAATCCAAAAAAGTAAATATTTTACTACCGGTTTTACTATAAGTAAATCTTTAGTCAATTAGGAGAAAGGGACGAGACTAGATAAAGAGACAGGAAGAGGAGCTAACGGATCAAAACACAATAAACAATGAGAGGCGGGCAGTTATTAATTTGCAGAATGGTGTGGTGAGATGATGTGCTTGATCTGACCAGCTATCTTGAACAGTGATTGCAATTTCCAAACGAAATTTTGGAAATTCGTCCCGGCAAGCACATATCTCACCCGAATTTTTTTTGTTTCTTTTCCATTTTTTTGAATTCGGTCAAATTTTATTCAAAATTCATGAAAGTTTCAAAAAAATTCAGCAAAAAGTACTGAAATTTTCGAAATTTCGGTTCTGTCGGCCACCCTTAAAAAAAAATCACAATTTCAAGATTGCTAACCCTGATCTTGAATGCAATGATACAAAAGGGATTGCATGATTATACTGGAATGGGAGGGTTTTGCGCCTGATATTCCTCGTTGAATAAAGGTTTCTGCTATTAGAAATTATCTTTTTTTTTGTCGAGCACGAAGGAGAGCTACTTCTTAACATCTCAAGTAGTACTCCCTCCGTTACAAAATATTTGACACCGTTGACTTTTTAGTACATGTTTGGCCGTTCGTCTTATTCAATAAAAAATGTGAAATATGTAAAACTATATGTGTACATGAAGTATATTTAACAATGAATCAAATGATATGAAAAGAATAAATAAATACTTAAATTTTTTGAATAAGACAAATGGTCAAACACGTACTAAAAAGTTAACGGTGTCAAATATTTTGAAACGGAGGGAGTATAAGATTAGCTTACGAGATATTTCTGGAAAATTGCAGAGTCAGATTAGCTATCTGGTTCTTCCCTAATCTTTATAGTCAAATAAAAGTAACTTGACAAAACTAAAATTCTTATTAGACCAAAGGGTAAATCCAGAGATAATACGCATTAACTATTGTACTTCTGCTAACCACATTTCCCTTTATTTCAACTTTTGCGTCGTGTGATATCAGCAGATCGTGACATCCGATTTACTAGCTACTAAGCCCACCAGAAACCAGTTCAGCCTCTGCAGTACATTCTTCCTGAAAAGCAAGTTGCCTTTTTTTTTTCCTCTTTTTTCTATGTGGACAAGTACAGGTAGCGTCTACGAAATTGGAAGGGCGACTTCGAAATGACCTCGTAGTTCAGTGGAAGTGTGGAACCAGTCATATGTTTAATTACTTGACTTGCTATGGATACTTTTGTTTGACTAATGATTTCTTGACTCTACAACGACCAACGTCAACATGTTCAGATGTCTTTCCGTTATGTTTGTGTGCAGGAAAGTAATTCATTGCTACTATGTATATGCCGTTATCTTTAGATAATCAAGGGGCAGGGCTCTGGAGTTTGATCAGGTCTAATCACTGGTCCTTTCGGTTCCACAATAATTAACATTTTAGACAATCTTATTTTGACTATATTTATTTATTACAATATATATAAGAAATAAATATATTTTTATTTTTGTTATTATTAATTGTAGTTAGACAAATTTATATGTGTTGTTCTAATGCTTTTTAAATTAAATATTTTAAAGTTATTAATTGTCAAAGTTGTAAATGTTCGACGTCAAACTTTTGCAAAACAACAACAATTACGAAACAAGAGAGGGTTCACAACATGTACGTCATGTGTATAGGGATCCGCTACTCAAGGAAGACGACAACGGTGAGGGAGATCAATGACGACCACAGGTCGAGGGAGATGGCGGTAGCGAGTGAGGTCGATGATGGTGTTGGGGGCTCTGCTGGGATGGAGTCGGTGAATCCGACGTAGGCTTTTCAATATGTACTCCTTGATCGATTGAGTTGAATCCAAATGTCAGTTCATTGTTATCCATTAATTCTTATAATGGGTTTCTTGGAATGGGATTGAAATTATTGTGCTCTTGGGATGGGGATTGATTAGCAAGGATTGTATCTGTTCTTGCGATCAGGATGTTATGGGGATTAATTAGGGGTATGGATCTGGGGATGATATGGGGATTAATAATTAGGTGAGCAGACCTCCATTTCTTTTTACTCGTGTAACACACAATAAATGAAAGTTGCATCCTATATTCGAGCCTTATGTGTATTAAGACACTGAAGCAATCTATACTATACATAATAGATGCCCACTAACTCATAAACCACAACATGAAAATGTGCCACATCACCATCCACTAGTAATATTATTATCTAGAGTATTTTAAATATCATATAAACTTGACATATCCTTTACAATTTTATTGTATTTTTAAGAACTCAATATGCAAGAAATGTCAAACCATTATCTCCACACCATTTTCACATTATTTAAACATATACAACTATCATTTCTATAATATATATTATATAACATGCATTCATCTACATATCACATAGCGAAGCGCCAGGTATCAACTAGTTGAATGATCAAAGTTCACCCCTGGATGTTGGGTGCCCATCAAATTCGGTAATCTAGCCATTATTATCCATGCCTGAGCGCTGCAATTGCTCATTTGGCCAAGGCCCACTCATCGCCGCGACCGCGATATGTGCGTCGTCTTCGCGGCCGGCGAGACTGCGCGAGGAGGAGACGGCGGCGGCGGCGGCGTACGTACGATGCCGGAGTTGAAGACGGCGAGATGCGGAGCCACAGGTAGTCGTACAATGCTCCTCGACGGAGAGTCGAAGAGCTCCTCCTCGTCTCGTCCGCGTGGCCCGGATTGATCTCCACCGCCGATGAGATCGACAAGCACAAGAGGTTCTCCCTTCGCCGCCGCCGGCGAACGCAACGACAGCGGCGGTGATTGGCCGGAGGTGCGATTCTGAAGTGCGCCCTGCACAATACGGGATTACGGGTCCTTTCTGCGTCGACGACGCGCGGTCGTCGACGACATCGACGGTCACCTATCTGATTGGAAAATGGAAATGGTGCTTCTAGAGAAGTTCATGTCTGCTTCCAGTCAGCACTCAGCACTCAGCAGTTCGGAGATGCTTGTGCTTCAAATATATTGAAATGTACTACTCCCTCCGTTTCTAAATATTTGATATCGTTGAATTTTTAGTAAATGTTTGATCGTTCGTCTTATTTAAAAACTTTTGTGAAATATATAAAACTATATGTATACATATAAATATATTTTAACAATGAATCAAATGATAGGAAAAGAATTAATAATACTTAAATTTTTTGAATAAGACAAACGGCCAAATATTTTTTAAAAAGTCAACGGCGTTAAACATTTTGGGATGGAGGGAGTATATTTTAATATGGAGGGAGTTTATTGTACTACTCTCCATATACCTTCTCCATATCCTAAAAGACTAATATGTCTTATATTGATGTGGAAAATCAAACGAGAATAAGGAGAAAATTAGAAAGAAGAGGGAATACTACTGGATCAAGGATTGAAACGAGAAGAAAAGAATAAGATAGTATTTAAAAGCTCCAGTGGATCCATCTAAAAAATAACGTGTCCGTTGGATATAAAATCCTAAACTAAAAGCTTAAAAACTACATTATTTTAGGACCGAGGAATAGTATATATCTAACTTTATCTCCCGTTTGTTACAACGTTGTTGGACGGAAGGAACGCATGGCCAAGCCCTAATTAAGCTAGACCCGGCCGATTTGAGACTATATATACACATAGAATAGTAAAACTTCCGGTCCCGGTGATGATTATTTTAAGACAATTTCAGAAACGAAAAGGGTCATACAACTTGCACCGGCCCTTTGCTTTCCGTGCAGTGCAATCACTTTGATAAAGCTAGCAGTAAGAATATAGTAAATCGGTTGGCTTAACAGCAGTTTTTTTTTTTTGAAAAATCGGTAAAATTTAAGCAAACGCGTATGTATCCCTATAGTTTCTGCGCCATTTCGCAATGCACATCTTTCACACGGCGTGCATGCATATGTCCCTATACGGCCCTATAAATGCCCTTACATCGGCAACAGCCCCGATCCAACAATTCGAGTTCAAAGTGTAAGAGGGAAATAAGTAGAGTACGAGAGCTCAAACAATGGCGAAGATCACGAAGCCGCAACTCATGATTCCCTTTGCAATCCTTATGCTCCTCATGGCCGTACAAGGTAATAGCAGTTAACAAAATCCTATTTCAATCACTTTCAATGTTACTCCCTCCGTACTAAATTATACGACACCATTAAATTTTCACATCACGTTTGACTACTCGTCGGATTCAAAAATTTAGTATAAATATTATTTATTTTGTTGTGACTTGTTTGTCATCAAGAATATTCAGGGGCGGATCTACAGTATAATCATCAGTGTCAGGCAACATCGACGACTTTCGGCAAAACCTATAGCAAAACTGCTTATCCATATACTATAACATCAAGTTCTAAGCATAATTAGCATACTATGACACCGATAGACACGTTATGACACCAACGAACCAATTTTCTGGATCCGCCATTGAGAATATTATAATCATAACCTCTACTTTTACATATTTATGTTAAACTTTTGAATAAGATGAATGGTTAAAATGCTATACGAAAAATCAACGACGTGTATTTTAAGATGGAGCTAGTAGAGTTTATTTCTATGGAGGTTATAAGCCGGTCATGATGTCAATCGCCGTACGTCGTACAGGGGCCGAGTCCCAGCGGTGCACCCCATCGAGCATCGACATCCAGCAGACCAACACCGGGAACAAGGTCGGCGCGCTCGACACGATGTTCCAGGTGTCGGTGACTAACAGGTGCACGTGCACGGTGAGGACCGTCTTCCTCAGGGCCGACGGTTTCACGAGCGCGGTGGCCGTTGACCCCAAGCTGTTCCGACAGGCGGGGTCTGCCGGCTACCTCGTCGGCGATGGCCGGCGCATCCCGAGCGCCAAATCGGTCACGTTTCAATACGCTTGGGACCACTACTTCGAGATGACTCCCGCTAGCATCCAGGCTGAATGCTAGATTAGGGCATACACATATTCTTCATCATTGGAACATTGTTGCTTTTAGCTAGTCTCATATATATATATATATATATTTGGCTTTGAGGGTGTTATTTATTATATATAGTGGTGCATGCTCATTGCTACATTCGGTTTAGAGGAATAATATATAGCGTCGTGTCGTAAGGCCACTTAGTATGTAATATTTGCTGTATGTGTTGCATTAAAGAAAACAAAAAAAGCTGCGCTTGTACAGGCAGCACCAAAATCTCCAAGTCGCCTGCTCTGTTTTTCCCCTTGGTATACTTTATAAAATAATAATTAATTTATGTACGTACAAGCCCTATAATAAAATGAAGGGCCAAGTGCTATTATATTTGTTTCGGAGATTTTCGAAAATATTTTTGATATATAATGTTTGTTAAAGCAGTTTCCTTAATAATCTGATTTAATTCGAATAATATAGTGGAGTTCACGATCAGCAATGTTGTACTATGACGAAATCCTTACCTGCAGAAGAGAAGTTCCATACTAATTACGGTCTTTTCAGAAAAGTATCTACGAAACGACATCTTATTATAAGAAACGACATCTTATTATAAATTCGCCTTGTTTCCTCGTTCTCCTCGTGAGATGTTCTTCCCACATGTAGTAAACAGCGACACGCACGAAGTACGCTTTCTTTACTGGTTGAGCAATTCTATAGTCCTTAAGAAGGTACCACGAGATACCATTTTTTCTATCATAAATTTGGTACCTCTTGGTATCTAGATACTATGAGGTACCATGATGTACCAAATTTTACAGTAAATTTTTGATACCTCATGATACCTTCTCAAGGACAGTAGAATTGCTTTTACTAGAAACATAAAAGATCGTGCCACTACACTCGTATTCGTATGGTACTACTGTCTACGTACTCTCTTTGTCCCAAAATAAATAAATTTAAAATAGAATATAATATTTTATAGAACAGAGAATCTAGAAATATCTCTGTGTAGATCCGTTATATTAGAAAATGTGACATCTGATTTTAGATTGGTTTATTTTAAGACGGAAGAAGTACAGGCCTATGCGCCCCTGTCATAGAAAAAACAAATTTCTGGTTATTCCATATTTGGACAAGCTCATGTCCATTTTTTTTAAGTCAGAAGTTTCTTCTGGAAGTAAGCTCTCACTAACAAATTAATTAGCATGATGAGTCATTGTGCTTGTCGTGTGTAGCCGTACGTGCTTCACACTGTCGATGTTTATCGAAATGATGTCAGGATTGCTATATATATAGTCGCTTGAGGAGATTGAGAGTAATAATACTTTTGTGAAGATCTTAATTGATGCCCCTAGGCCTTTTGACATATTGCATATATAATACAGGAGTATTTAACTAATTTTGTTATGGACGTTATGCTGAACATGTTCGGCCACTCGGCTTCCACTAAGTGCACTGGTGGAGAGAGGGGCTTTACTCCTGGTTCGTAACCCCCCATAGTCCCGGTTTTCCAACCGGGACTACGAATCCGGGACTAAAGATCGCTATCTTTAACCAACCGGGAGTAAAAATTCATTTTTAACCAACCGTAACACCAACAGGCTAGTTCAGGTTGCTACTTTATTCTTTTCTTTTCTTCATTGTTTTTAATATATTGATTCACTCTATCCCATCCCAAAATCCAAATTCAATCATCCCCGAATAGTCTCCAAATTCTCAAATCAATCTCTAAATACATAACAAAATCTTAAAAAAATTACATCACAACTTCTACAAAATTCATCACAAATACATCACATATTCACATCACACACAAATCGTCTCAGATCCGAATCACAGATTTTAAAAAAAAAGAAAGAAAAAAAGGAAGAAGATGAACGGCCCGCTGCCGCAGCGGCGCGCCGCCGCCGTGCCCGGCTCCACCGCCAGCCGCCAGCGCGCCGCCTCGCCCGGCCTTCCGTGCGCTGCGCTGCCGCACCGGCCGGCAGCCGCCGCGCGCCCGCCGTGTCCCCGGCTGCCGCCGTGAGGCCGCCAGCATCCAGCGCGCGCCTCGCCCGGCCTCCGCGCGCCACGCGCCCGCACCGGCCGGCAGCCTCTGCGTGCCGCGCCGCCGCGAGGGCCGGGCCTCTGTGCCCCGCCGTTGCAGAGGGAGGTGGGGAGGAGGGAGAGGAGGAGAGGAAGGGAGGAGGGAGAGGAAGAGATAAGGGTGGTGGGGAGGAAGGAGAGGAAGAGATAAGGGTGAGTGGGTGACCCTGTGAGGAGATGAGTTAAAAAAGGAGAGGAGGAGATTGTATTGATCCGATCCGCGTGCAACCACCCCGCTTATGTCGACTTTTTTCCCAATTGGTGTTACCTACCGGGACTAAAAATAGATCTTTAGTCCTGGTTGGTAACATCAATCGGGAGTAAAGCTTATATTGATCTTTTTTCCCGGTTGGTAACACCAACCGGGACTATAAATAGATCTTTAGTCCCGGTTGGTAAGATCAAAAAATTCCTCAGAGCTTTCAAACCGGAACTAAAGATGCTTTTAGTCCTGGTTTTTAATACAACCGGGACTATTGTGAAATCTGGTGGACCGACCAAAGATGGTTTCTCCACCAGTGGTGGTGGAAATGATTGTTTGTTGTTTATCAAGTATCCCCACTTAACATGGTTTAGGGAAAATCTGATATAGAGATTTATTTTTGTTTTTTCAACCTTTTCACATTAGAAAAATCAATTTTTCCTAACGACAAAATAGATTTTTTTATGTGGACCTCCGCCCCATATGCTCGGAGGTGTCTGCAAAAATTGCTATGTTTGCGTGCGGTGGCGCACTCACACGTGCTAATGTCATCTGCATGCAAAAACAAAAATCCAAAAAAAATAAAAAATCAAAAATCACGAAACCCTAACCCTGGAAGCCGCCACCGCTGCCATCCACAACGTGGCCATCGTTGCTCGAATCCGCTGCCACCATCCTCATCCTGGTCGACGCATCGGGATCCGCACGAGAGAGGAAGGGGGCACCGAGTCCGCCGTTCCTGTCGCCACCGCTGCTCTTCATCGTTGTCATCACCACGCGAGAGGTTTAGTTGGATCTACCATCGCCGTGGCGTCTCCCACCCACCACCGTCGAATCTGCCTCCCCTAGCACTGCTGCCGCCGGATCCACCTCTCTCGAGGCCAACTGACGGTGGATCCACAAGGGAGGCGGAGAGGCTCACTCAGTCGACATCGCCACCATTGCTGAACTTCACCGCTGCCGCCGCTCCTCCGCCACCGCCGCTGTGACAGAGAGGGAGAGAGAGAGGGCTGAGAAAGAGAGGAAAGGAGTGGTAGAGCCGGAGGACAGGAATGGGGGAGAGAGAGAGAGAATGGAGAAGAAAACATGATAAGGTCGAGTGGTCGGGTAAATTTTTTAAGACAGACGGAGGTCGGCTGGACTTTTTGCAGAACCGCATGCAAAAATAGGTTTATTTTCGCATGACAGCTCCCTTAAGAAGACGTTGCGAAAATGCGGGTCGATTTTTGCAAACGCGACCAAAAACGGTCCTCCTGCAAACTAAAGGGGTTTTTGTCTAGAAAAATCGTTTTTTATACTGTCAATAATAAACCCTTCTAAAACTTATTTTCAAATTTGGATGGCCATGCCACAATTTTGGATGTAAGAGTTTTTGGGTTTGTATGTTTTTAAAATTAAAAACTAAAAGTGTTCATCGAATAAAAAATTCAAATCTAAATGGGATACTATACACGTCAGTTTGCGTTTTTTTAGATGATCCATGATATGGCAGTTCTGTAATACCGCCAAATAATAAGTACATGTAGTTAATTTCACAATAAAATGACACCTACGGTTATATGAATATATGTGGATGATGTGACAGTGTGTTAAATTTTTTTGGCAAAAAATTGCTCCTGGAATCTTAAAAATTTGTGGTGTTGGCTCTAGAATTGCGGATCAACTTAAAACAGGACAGTTTAGCTATTGGTATTTTGCAAGAAGAAAACACAATAACCGTTATTTTAGTATGTCGTCTTGGGATATTACATTGTAAAATATTAGTACACACACAACTAGTCAAACTTGACTCCGAATAGCACTCCAGGCAAAAATGCAAAATGCAAAACATGTATGACGCATTACAAGAATAATTTAACTGACAATTACTCCTCATTAGAATATCATAGTCACTAACCCGTGCTGATATTATATAGTGATCATATGTCATAAACAGCAGTTATTATACTTTGTATACGAATTCAAAATAAAAATGATTCTATTTTATTTATAGTACTAATATTTCTTCTGTTACTTCAATTTGATAGTTTTACAATTCAAAATTAGAAAGTACTGATCTGCACTCATGCTGGAGTAACAACATATTTAGTATTTGGTGTAATATAACGTAGAAACTTGGAACAATTGTGAATAATTTGTAAAGTTAAATTTAATCATAAAAGTCGCTGAATAAAATTTAATTTAATCATATTATGTTGGTTGAATGTTTTTTTCTCGAAAATCCGTGTAAATGATGGCATTATGAGAATTGAAAAACTAATTAGTTGAACTTAATATTCAACTTCTAAATCACTTATATCATTGTCACAAATCTTAAAGACAGCAGTATATATTAAACCATTGTGCAAGATATTAAATAATAAAAATATTATTTTGAAATTCCAATGGAATTGATGGTATTTATATTTTCATTGTTGGGTCCACACATCATTATATTATTTTCATTTTTTGTTTTAAAGAAAGTGTTTAAATATTTCTGACGTTGATCAAAGCTCGTCACAACAGTAGAATTTTCCCGATAGGAGACTTTACGTCAAGAAAATTAATGGCCGTTAGGGCTAGTCGTGTTTGTGGTAGTGAGTTGAGCTCCGCTCTTTTATGGTGCCCCATGTTGCTCATTTTTGTTGTACTTTCCATAAAATAATAGTAAAATAAAATTTCACCTTTTTTTTTAAAAGAGGAAAGTTCACCGTATTAAGTACAGTTCATATGTATAGTTCATATGAATATCCGGCTTCCGATCAACACGATCCTAATCGCAGCACCACATCTCCTCTAGTTATCAACCGTGCTGAAACCTGATTGACCTCGCCAAGAGGACTAATACGTACGTACGTGTGAATCGAAAAACAAAAGCAAGAACAAGAAAACAACAACTCAATTGCAGATGAATGTTTAATGAAGAACTCGAAGTTGGGGTTCCACAAACTGAACTAGCGGTGAAACTACAATGGCGGAAATAATCTAAGTAAAATCCAACCCTAAATTAACAACAGCTATTGAATATATAGGTTCTAGGGTCGACCTTGGACCCCTGAACGAGTCCCTATTGGACTTTGACATGATAGTTGTCCAACAGTCCAAAGATGATGACGCAACACCCGGACAGATTCTGGACCCTTTCTTGTTTCGACTATTCCCGTCAGCTTGGAAGGAATTTTGACGTGAGACCATATTCATTGTAAATGTGATCTCATTAGCTTTCCATACATATGTAGAATGTTGAAATCAGAGTCCGAATACAATCTAGGCGATGATTTTAGTATGGACTGGTCCTGGAGCCCGAGATGGACTTGAACTTGATATGAGTTGGTTATCCATCTTGGTTGAACACCGATGACGACCTTATGCATTTCGTAGCCTCTTTTCAAGTGTTGCATGGTCCTCTCAATAATTCCTAATCATAATTAAAATATTTGGTAGCAATCTTTTCTTAAAATCAATATCACATAAATAAATACATACGGACAACTTCACCTGTAAATTCAATTGTCGGATACGAGCTATAATGATTGGACCTTATATAGCAACTTGAGTATTGTGTGTATCCAAAGGAGAACGGAGGAATGCCATGTTTAAGATGACACGGAATTAACTGAAACATGTATAAACAGTTCGCCAGTACAGTGTGGGAGATGAGTAATCAAGCCCATTGGTTTTGATCGGTAAATTGTTCCTATGCATCGCATCGCATCGCGCAAGTGGGCCAGGTCCACCTCCATCCAATCCATGCCTCGTCACCCACCACATACTGCATCAGCGACGACACATCATCGGCCGACCCAAATCTTGCAGCGAGAAGTTGATCAATTGCTAACTATACCATGGCCGTGTTTAGTTACAAACTTTTTCTTCAAACTTTCAACTTTTCCATCACATTAAAACTTTCCTACACACATAAACTTCTAACTTTTTCGTCACATTATTGCAATTTCAACCAAACTTCTAATTTTAACGTGAACTAAACACACCCCATGTGTACAAACCAACCCCTGACCTTCCTATATCGACTGACCTTCACTGGCAAGAGAACGAAATGGTACAAGCATACTGTGTATGTAAAATCGAAAGAAAAAGTAAAAAAAAAACCATCAAGTGAAGTATCGGATATATAGCTTGATGAGATGACGGCGTTGGATAGATTTTTTTATCTTTTTTCAACGCGGTGTGGTCAAATTCAAGGAGCGCCCGCTATATAGTTTCTGCGGCATGCGTGACGCGTCCCAACACGATCGGGATCTCTATAAATATTCGTCGGTAGAATCAGCCCAAATGACAGGCACCCAACAGTACACATACGATCGCAACCCTAAGCTCAAGCGGCAAATACGGATAAAGCTCCCTAATTCACAATGGCGCAGATCATAGCCCGGCTTGTTCTGCCGTTGTCGTTCTTTGCAATCCTAGTGCTCCTCCTGCCTGCCCAAGGTTACAATCTGCGTTATCTTTCTCTCCTCTTCCTCTCAGCTTTCTCTCTTAATTTCTCTCTCTCCACAACAATTTATTTTGTGCAATATCTGGTTTTGGTAACTACTCCCGGCCGGCCTGGCCCTCATATATCATGTTGGTCACAAACAAAATGTGATGTTTCAGGCTACTTAAGAACATTTTCCAAACCAAGACTATATTTTAGAATAGATATCCACTTACTTTTCTGGTACTACTTCATCATTTCTTTTCGTTTTAGCTATCATCGAATTAGCAATACTTTTTTCTCCTACTCGTTTTCTTGCCGTATTAATGAAGGGTATAGTAGTTTTTTAACAACCTATTTAATCTGCTTTGATAAACTGAAACTATACTCTTTTAGGGATGGGGGGAGTACGTACTGAGCCTAGCTCATACTGGTGATAGATTTATCTTTGGCTTAAATATAATATACTCGATCGTGTTTCCTTTTGTTTATTTACGTTTAGAATGATTGCTGCCATTCCAGGGGAGTCTCAGCGGTGCGTTTAGTACACACACAACTAGTCAAACTTGACTCCGAATAGCACTCCAGGCAAAAATGCAAAATGCAAAACATGTATGACGCATTACAAGAATAATTTAACTGACAATTACTCCTCATTAGAATATCATAGTCACTAACCCGTGCTTTGCAGGGGCCACTGTAAATTGATATTATATAGTGATCATATGTCATAAACAGCAGTTATTATACTTTGTATACGAATTCAAAATAAAAATGATTCTATTTTATTTATAGTACTAATATTTCTTCTGTTACTTCAATTTGATAGTTTTACAATTCAAAATTAGAAAGTACTGATCTGCACTCATGCTGGAGTAACAACATATTTAGTATTTGGTGTAATATAACGTAGAAACTTGGAACAATTGTGAATAATTTGTAAAGTTAAATTTAATCATAAAAGTCGCTGAATAAAATTTAATTTAATCATATTATGTTGGTTGAATGTTTTTTTCTCGAAAATCCGTGTAAATGATGGCATTATGAGAATTGAAAAACTAATTAGTTGAACTTAATATTCAACTTCTAAATCACTTATATCATTGTCACAAATCTTAAAAACAGCAGTATATATAAACCATTGTGCAAGATATTAAATAATAAAAATATTATTTTGAAATTCCAATGGAATTGATGGTATTTATATTTTGATTGTTGGGTCCACACATCATTATATTATTTTCATTTTTTGTTTTAAAGAAAGTGTTTAAATATTTCTGACGTTGATCAAAGCTCGTCACAACAGTAGAATTTTCCCGATAGGAGACTTTACGTCAAGAAAATTAATGGCCGTTAGGGCTAGTCGTGTTTGTGGTAGTGAGTTGAGCTCCGCTCTTTTATGGTGCCCCATGTTGCTCATTTTTGTTGTACTTTCCATAAAATAATAGTAAAATAAAATTTCACCTTTTTTTTTAAAAGAGGAAAGTTCACCGTATTAAGTACAGTTCATATGTATAGTTCATATGAATATCCGGCTTCCGATCAACACGATCCTAATCGCAGCACCACATCTCCTCTAGTTATCAACCGTGCTGAAACCTGATTGACCTCGCCAAGAGGACTAATACGTACGTACGTGTGAATCGAAAAACAAAAGCAAGAACAAGAAAACAACAACTCAATTGCAGATGAATGTTTAATGAAGAACTCGAAGTTGGGGTTCCACAAACTGAACTAGCGGTGAAACTACAATGGCGGAAATAATCTAAGTAAAATCCAACCCTAAATTAACAACAGCTATTGAATATATAGGTTCTAGGGTCGACCTTGGACCCCTGAACGAGTCCCTATTGGACTTTGACATGATACTTGTCCAACAGTCCAAAGATGATGACGCAACACCCGGACAGATTCTGGACCCTTTCTTGTTTCGACTATTCCCGTCAGCTTGGAAGGAATTTTGACGTGAGACCATATTCATTGTAAATGTGATCTCATTAGCTTTCCATACATATGTAGAATGTTGAAATCAGAGTCCGAATACAATCTAGGCGATGATTTTAGTATGGACTGGTCCTGGAGCCCGAGATGGACTTGAACTTGATATGAGTTGGTTATCCATCTTGGTTGAACACCGATGACGACCTTATGCATTTCGTAGCCTCTTTTCAAGTGTTGCATGGTCCTCTCAATAATTCCTAATCATAATTAAAATATTTGGTAGCAATCTTTTCTTAAAATCAATATCACATAAAGAAATACATACGGACAACTTCACCTGTAAATTCAATTGTCGGATACGAGCTATAATGATTGGACCTTATATAGCAACTTGAGTATTGTGTGTATCCAAAGGAGAACGGAGGAATGCCATGTTTAAGATGACACGGAATTAACTGAAACATGTATAAACAGTTCGCCAGTACAGTGTGGGAGATGAGTAATCAAGCCCATTGGTTTTGATCGGTAAATTGTTCCTATGCATCGCATCGCATCGCGCAAGTGGGCCAGGTCCACCTCCATCCAATCCATGCCTCGTCACCCACCACATACTGCATCAGCGACGACACATCATCGGCCGACCCAAATCTTGCAGCGAGAAGTTGATCAATTGCTAACTATACCATGGCCGTGTTTAGTTCTAAACTTTTTCTTCAAACTTTCAACTTTTTTTATCACATTAAACTTTCCTCACACATAAACTTTAACTTTTTTATCACATTATGTGCTTAATTCAACCAAAACTTCCAATTTTTAACAGCGAACTCTAAACAAAGCCCATGTGTTACAAACCCAGACCCCTGACCTTCCTATAATCGACTGACCTTCCAGCTGGCAAGAGAACGAATGGTACAAGCATACGTGTATGTAAAATCGAAAGAAAAGAGTAAAAATAAAAAACCATCAAGTGATGAATATCGGATATATAGCTTGGATGAGAGACGGCGTTGGATAGATTTTTATCTTTTTTCAACGCGGTTGGTCAAATCAAGGAGGCCCTGTATATAGTTTCTGCGGCATGCGTGACGCGTCCAAACACGACGGGATCGTCATAAATATTCGTCGGTAGAATCAGCCCAAATCACAGGCACCAACAGTACACATACGACTCGCAACCGTAATTAGCTCACACGGCAAATACGGATTAAGCTCCCTAATACCAGTGGCGCAGATCATAGCCCGGCTTGTTCTGCCGTTGTCGTTCTTTGCATCCTACTGCCTCCCTGCCGCCCAAAGTTACAATCTGCGTTATCTTTCTCTCCTCTTCCTCTCAGCTTTCTCTCTTAATTTTCTCTCTCCACAAAATATTTTGGTTGCAATATCTGGTTTGGATAACTACTCCCCGGCCGGCTTGCCCTCATATATGCTGTGGCCACAAACAAAATGTGATCGTTTCAGGCACTAAGAAATTTTCCCAAACTAAGACTGATAGTTTCAGAATAGATATCCACACTTTCTGCGCTACTACTTATCATTTCTTTTTCTTTTAGCTATTCATCGACATTAGCAATATCTTTTTCTCGTACTCGTTTTCTTGCCGTATTAATGAAAGGGTATAGTAGTTTTTTAACAACCTTTCCTACAAACAAATATACCTGTAGAGACATTTTTCCTAATATGTATAGAGACACTTTTAAAATGCTTTACAGTGCCTATAGAGACATTTTGAAGAGTGTCTCATAAGTGCCTTTTGTGGTATTGTCTCTACGAACTAAGAGACAATTTTATAAGATGTTTCTATGCAATAGCAGGCACTTTGTAGAGCATTAATATGTTGTGGAAACTATAGCAAATCAATATGAAAAAAAAGAAAATATTAATCCCTACCAAATCTTTGAACTCCATGACCTCTTAGTTGAGCATTTTTATCTTCAATGCACTAACCATCTCAACCTCATTTAATACATGTAATATGTGATTGTGGTTACTTATATCTAGTTACTTGATATATATTAATATTTGGAAAAATGCATTTACATCGTTTAAAATGCCTTAACAAAATGCCTTTACATATGAGGCAAATTTAAAGTGCCGAAAGATGTCTTTACAAGAGATAAATTTAAATAAAGGATGCAAAAATGTCTCTAAAGTGTCTCTAGAGTAAAAATATTTTAGGCGATTTTAAAAGTGCCTCTAAAAGTGTCTCTAGACTATAGAGCTTCGAAACTTGAGGCATTTTGAAAATTGTCTCTACAAAAGAGCCTCTATATAAGGTTTTTGTTGTAGTGATTTAATCTGCTTTGATAAACTGAAACTATACTCTTTTAGGATGGGGGAGTACGTACTGAGCCTAGCTCATATTGGTGATAGATTATCTTTGGCTTAAATATAATATACTCCCTCCGTTTCGAAATATTTGATACCGTTGACTTTTTAGCACATGTTTGACCGTTCGTCTTATTAAAAACTTTTGTGAAATATGTAAAATTATATGCCTACATAAAAATATATTTAACAATGAATCAAAATGATAGGAAATAATTTAATAATTAACTTAAGTTTTAAATAAGACAACGGTCAAACATGTGCTAAAAAGTCAACGGCGTCTAACATTTCGAAACGGAGGAGTACTCGATCGTGTTTCCTTTTGTTTATTTACGTTTAGAATGATTGCTGCCATTCCAGGGGAGTCTCAGCGGTGCGCGCCATCAAGCATCAACATTAGACAGAACAAACACTGGAAATAGGTCGGCACGCTCGACACGGTGTTCCAGTGACGGTGACTAACAGACGTCAGTGTGCGGTGAAGGCTGTCTTCCTCCACGCCGATGGCTTCACGAGCTCGGTCGCCATTAATCCCAAGCTGTTCCGTCAGGCTGGAGCCGACTACCTCGTCGGCGACGGCCAGCGGATCCCGAGTGGCAAGTCTATCACCTTCCAGTATGCATGGGACCACTACTTCCAGATGACTCCTGCTAGTGTGCAGGCCGATTGCTAGATATCTTGTGGGTATTCTTACTCACTGAAAATACGAGTTAAAGATTGATCAGTTATTTGTATTCCATGACAAAATAAAATAAATGGTCTGGTTTTCGTATGCTACCAAGTATAGTATATGTTTGTTAAATATATATTTCGTACTTCCAGGGTCTCAATATATACCTGAAGGGGAAAGAAATGATATTCATTTGCTTGAGTTCCACGCTTTGATCGAGACGATGGTCATCGATGATACGATGAAGAGCTTTTGCCGTCTATTTGATGAGTAGTGACGTAGTGTAGTGAAGTTTACAATCAGCAATGTCGTAAACAAAATCCCAATCAACCAAAATTAAAGCCTCCTGGACAACAAAAAAAAAGATTGTACAGGACACCAATTTCACATGTTCTCCAGGTGCCTTGTTAATTAATTAGCACAAGGAATCGTACATAAATAGTGCAACTACAATCTAGACATCTCCCTCTGATAGGAGTTCAAAATATTTTGTGTCACTTGTGCCTGCCATGTCTAGCTAGTGCGCCTCACATATATATTGTCGATGCTTATCTTCAGGATCAGTGTATACTTTTCTGTTAAGGAGATCAAAGATAAACTGTTCAACTTTGCTTTTTGGACGAATTAGGTCTTATTTAGTTTGCTATAGTTCTGTTTTTCAGATATAAACTTATTATTGGTTCCTTGTAGAAACTGGGATGTTTCTGCTCTGGTGGTTAGATTTTCAACATTTTGCTTCATGTTCGTTACCAAAATTGCTATTTTTATTCAGATTTCAATTAAAACTGTTATCATTTGTTCAGAAAACGGTTTGAGTTTTTTCCCCCAAGATCCCGCACCATATTCTCATTTCTTGCTGTACATGAATTTGTATGTAAAATGAAAGAAAACTACTATGCAGATTTTTGGATGATAAACTACGTACTCGATTGATCTTAAGAAAATATTTTATAAAACATTTGCTACGAAAATTTGTACTCCCTCCATTTTGAAATGTTTGACACCGTTGACTTTTTAACACATGTTTGACCGTTCGTCTTATTCAAAAAATTTAAGTAATTATTAATTCTTTTCCTATCATTTGATTCATTGTTAAATATATTTTCATGTAGGCATATAATTTTACATATTTCACGAAAGTTTTTGAATAAGACGAACGGTCAAACATGTGCTAAAAAGTCAACGGTGTCAAACATTTCGAAACGGAGGGAGTATAATATATAAACATTTTGTGCAAGTTACTGATCAGATAGTAATAGAGGAATATACACTATATCCTAGCCTCGATAAAAGGTGATCGAAATGACGCAGAAAGCGTATAGGAAATCTATGGAGATAAAAAGTATATATAGCAGCCCATTATAGTATAGTTGCAAAAGGTATACACATCATCGCTTTCCAAGTACGAACTTCCGTCCTTCCGTTCCATCCTTAGCTAGATTCAGGGTTGTAATTTGTCATCCTCCATTTCTCTATTCTTGCATGCAGGCGTCAAGTATGCCGTCATTGAAACTCATAAAGGAATCGACCATCCTTGGCTACATTCAGATTGTAATTTGTCATCCTCCATCGTCTATCTCTCTTGCATGCGTCAAGTAGCCATTTAAACTCATAAAGGCATCGATCATATCAGTCAATAAACCGCATGCGTATATGATAATGCTATTCTAGCCAGCATCCGGCGAGGCTGTGCGGCGCTAATTGTATGCTCGTGGCCGTTTTTCTTTTCCTCAAAATACAGTATATAAATACACGTGCGCGCACTCACATCTACAAACATACACAACTAACTCCTATAAATAACTCCAAAAGACTAAGTAAACATATTTTGAGATTAACAAAGTCATCATAGATGCATCACTCTCGACGCGACTACATCACCTATACCACTAAAAGATAATAATTAACTGTAAATACGAGGACGCGTGTTGAGTCTGTAACTTAAAAGCTAGGCAAGTAGGTTCCAAAAAGAAAGTAAGAAGTTAAACTGTACTTCCCTATATATATATATATGTAGGTTTTTCAACTACACAGGAGACGCAAAGAGATATATCCATTACTAGTTACTTATGCACAGCAGATACACATACAAGAAAGTGATGTGTATGATTAATTAGGGTTGAAACTGTCAGATCAACGTGTGTTTTGATTCTTATTCTGTGATGAACAATTAGCATCTGTGATTATTGGTTTTGATATTTGCATGTTATCGTCGAAGTGGTTTTGGAGATAATCAATTTTCAGGTGATGAACAGGGTTTGCTGTTTTGTCGGGACCGGTCAGACCGGGCGGTGGTTGCCGGTCAGACCGGCTCATGTGCAGCGGTCATACCGGCCAGGCCCGCGGTCTGACCGGGCGACGTTGTGTCGGTTTCGGTTTTGGGTTGTTTCTTTGGATATCCATAATTGTTTCATGGTTATGGCTTCTAGATGGATACTATACGGATGTAATACTGTTGTTTGCTAGTAATGAGTCAAGTTGGGGATAGCTTGGTCTCGGAATATGGTTTCTTTGTTTGTTTCATGTGCAGGTGACTCGATGCCTCGGGAGAGTATTTGCGGTGATGGACCGGGAGTCGGCTTGGTGGTAAGACGATGTCCGTGGTGGTCAGATATCATGCGGGATACTAAGGCTAGAGTTGATGCACGTGGTTGATGGAGATTCCATATGACATACGATGGAGGTATTGTGTGCGTATGGGATGCAGAGTCGAATTTGGAAGGAGTCCAAATTTGGTACGATTGGTTATGTAAAGTTTGTGTCTTGTACTAGAGGGTTTCCTAAGGTGTTTAGGAGCTCAAGCGGCAAATACGTTCTGATTACCCCCTCTGTAATTCACAATGGCGCTCGAGCGGCTTGTTCTGCCGTCGTTCGTTGTAATTCTTGTGCTCCTCATGGCTGCCCAAGGTAACAATTTATTTCTGCAATTTTTTATGTTGGTAACTACTTCCCTCTCCGTCAAAGGCTACAGTTTTAACCCAAAAATTAATTTGTTCCACGAAGATTGTAATTTTAGAGTGACCTAATTCTTTCCTCTCTAATACTGTCTCGTCATTTCTTCTCGTTTTAACCAACGAACCAGTAGTACTCTCTTCTCCCATTTTTCTCTCTCTCTAAGTCACTGTATGAATGAAAGGCATAGTAGTCTTTGAATCTCTTGCTTAATCTACTCCTATTAGCTATCAGAGACAGTGGAAGTCTAAGCGTGTTTCTTTCTCTTTTAACACGTTCACAATGCTCACCGCCATTGCAGGGGAGTCCCAGCGGTGCGCACCATCTAGCATCGATGTCAGTCAGACCAATACCGGGAAGAAGGTCGGAACACTCGACACGGTGTTCCAGGTGCCTACAGAAACTGGTACGGATAGTTTCTATCCGTCCGGATCATTTTTCGGATTCGGATAGTTTCGGTCGGAACTATCCGGAAATTCTTGGATTCGGAAACGAATTTGGAACGTTTTTCTCATAAACGGAAACGACTATAGTATGGATACTATCCGTCGGAATCGAAAATCGGTCGGAAACTATCCCGAAATTTTTTTTTCAGATATCTACAGACATGTATCAAATTTTTGAAAAAAAAACGTGTATCAAACTTTATATTGAGATCTACAATTTTCTTATTGACTATTTTATTATTTGAGTTCATTTAGGGGTATAAATATTCAATATAAATTATTATATCTGTTTTTACAAAATCTTAGATCTACGATTCAAACGACATCTAATAGAGATGTGTTTTGTATCAAAGTTGTAGAGCTCAATAGATTCTACAATTTGCAGTTTGTAACATTTGTATTTGAAAATATTTAAAGTATAGAACAAATATTACAAGTTTTGAAGATGTGATATAAAATAATAGCATCTTCAATTTGTACAGCAAGAACTTGATAAGTGATATGATAAGTAAACTATATATGTAGTAAAAGATCTTGAAATTAGAAAATGAATAATCATATTTAAATGTGGGTCACTTAGGGGAACGGCCATAGGACCGCCTACAAAAATTGAGAAAATAATAAATGTTTGAGATATTGACCTAAAATAACAAGGAAAATCTTTTTTTTCTTCGTCTTTATGTTAGAAGTGGTTGACCCTTATATTTTGGGATGAGAGGAGTAATAACAAGCACTTTTTGTTAGAGTGTATAATCTATCCACTACGTGCGGCTAATGTTTTGGCTTGACAAAGAAAAAGGCGTGACAATTACATATGTGAGTACTGCATAAAATAAAACCATTTTCCATGATATTTAATTTCTACTAATGTTACTCTGTATGTCAGCTATCAAAATTCTCATTGGACTGCCCGTACGCACCCTCACCATTTGGTTGTGAACGGACGGAACAGCAAAGTTTAAGATGACACGGAATTAACTGCATTAAAGATGAACAGTTCACCAGCGTGGGAATAGATGAGTACGTAATTAAGCCCATTGGTTTTGTTTGGTAAACTAACCCGGCAATCTCTATGCTACGGGGGTGTTTAGATTCAGGGGTGTAAAGTTTTAGCGTATCACGTTGGGTATTAGTATGTAGCATGTCGCATGGGGTACGTGTTCGGGTACAATAATAAAACTAATTACATAATCCATCAGTAAACAACGAGATGAATTTATTAAGCCTAATTAATCTATCATTGGCAAATATTTACTGTAGCACTATATTATCAAATCATGTAGCAATTAGGCTTAAAAGATTCGTCTCGCAAATTAATCACAATCTGGGTAATTGGTTATATTTTAGCCTATATTTAATACTTTATGTAGGTACGCAAACGTTCGATGTGATAGGGTGTAAAATTTTTACGTGGAAATTAACTAAACAGGGGCTATATGCATATATCGCGCAAGGTTAAGACGCCGGGTCACCTACACGCCTCGTCACCCACCACATAGCTTTAAGTACTGCATCAGCGACACATCAGCAGACGAATTCGACCGGTAACTAGCTGACTGAAACGGAGACGCGTATACACGTGTGCAGAAAAAAATCTTCACTGCCAAGAGAAACTAAAGTCAAATTAAATTAGCAGCGTATCATGCCGCTACTTTCCTGATCGATATAACTAATTAACACGACTGGGTTTCTATAAATTCTCTCATCGGTAGTACGTACACGATCGATCTATTTATAAGCGCTCAAGCGGCAAATACGTTCTGATTACCCCTCTATAATTCACAATGGCGCTCAAGCGGCTTGTTCTGTCGTCGTTCGTTGTAATTATTGTGCTCCTGATCATGGCTGTCGAAGGTAACAATTTATTTCTGCAATTTTTTATGTTGGTAACTACTTCTTCCCTATCCGTCAAAGGCTGCAGCTTTAACCCAAAAATTTGTTCCATGAAGATTGTAATTTTAGAGTGACCTAATTCTTTCCTCTCTAATACTGTCTCGTCATTTCTTCTCGTTTTAACCAACGAACCAGTAGTACTCTCTTCTCCCATTTTTCTCTCTCTCTAAGTCACTGTATGAATGAAAGGCATAGTAGTCTTTGAATCTCTTGCTTAATCTACTCCTATTAGCTATCAGAGACAGTGGAAGTCTAAGCGTGTTTCTTTCTCTTTTAACACGTTCACAATGCTCACCGCCATTTCAGGGGAGTCCCAGCGGTGCGCACCGTCTAGCATCGATGTCAGTCAGACCAATACCGGGAAGAAGGTCGGACACGCTCGACACGGTGTTCCAGGTGACGGTGACTAACAGATGTCAGTGCGCGGTGAGGGCCATCTTCCTCCACGCCGATGGCTTCGCGAGCTCGGTCACAATCGATCCCGAGCTGCTCCGTCAGGCTGGCGCCGACTACCTCGTCGGCGACGGCCAGCGGATCCCGAGTGGCAAGTCTATCACCTTCGAGTATGCGTGGGACCACTACTTTCAGATGACTCCTGCTAGCGTCCAGGCCGATTGCTAGACATTTTATTCGTGGAAGTATGACTTTCAAGATTAATTGGTATGTAATTTTGGATTTCATGACAAAATAAATGGCCTGGTTTTAGTATGCTGCCAGGTGTGGTATATGTTTATTGATCATAAATTTCTTAATTCCACGGTTTCAATACCTGAAGGAAAAAAAAATGATATTCCTTGCTTGAGTTCCACGCTTTGATCGAGATGGTCATCCATGAAGAGCTTTTGCAGTCTATTTGATGAATAGTGACGTAGTGTGGTGAAGTTCACGATCAGAAATATTGTAGACCAAAATTAAAGCCACATGGAGAAAAAAAAAGATTGTACAGCACGCCAATTTCACATGTTCTCCACGTGCGTTGTTAGTTAGTACTAGGAGGAATCTTATATACTAGTGCAACTACATCTCCTTTTCATATAGAGGAGTGCAAAATATTTCGTGTCACTTGTGCCTGCCATGTATAGCTAGTGCACCTCACATAGATGATAGTCCCTCCGTCTTAAAATAAGTGCAGTTTTGCACTATTCACGTTCAACGTTTGACCGTTCGTCTTATTTAAAACTTTTTTATGATTAGTATTTTTATTGCTATTAGATGATAAAACATAAATAGTACTTTATGTGTGACTAAATATTTTCATTTTTTTCATAATTTTTTCAAATAAGACGGACGGTCAAATGTTGGGCACGGATATATCCACGGCTACACTTATTTTGGAGGTATTATATATATAGTGTCGACCGATGCTTATCCACAGGATCAGTAAGTATATACTTGTCCATTTAGGAGATCCAGATAAACTGTTCAACAAGATCTTAATTTTTGACGAATTAGGTCTACGGTTTTGTTTTTAAGATACAAACTTATTATTGGTTAGTTCCCGGTAGAAACCAGGATGTTTCAGCTGCTGGTGGTTAGGTTTTTCAATATTCTGCTTCTGATGTGAGGTTCATTTTCATAATTGCCATTTTTATTCAGATTTCAATTGAAACTAAGACTTAGAAAACGGTTTGTGTATTTTTTTCCCCTCACGGTTCCGCACCACATGCATATATATTCTCATTTGTTGTGTTGTACATCAAAATTGCTCGATATAATAAAAAAAATTATATAAAATATTGGCTATGTATAATATAAACATTTTGTGCAAGTTACTGATCAGATTTAAAGTATATATATAGAGAGGAATATATATACTAGATCCTAGCCTCGATAAAAGGCAGATAAATTTACATTAATATGAATTGAGAATGCTACTACTACCAAAGAAATCATTCCAGTTTCTTGCCAGCGATCGAAATAACACCAAAACGAAGGAAATCTATGGAGACAAAAAGAATAGTAGCCCATTGGTTGCAAAACGTCTCGTGCAAGGGCTTGACGTCTACTGATCTGCTGTCCACGGCGCCGGCGTGCACCTGCAGCCACATCGCGCTTTCCAAGTTCCAACTTCCATTCTAGCTTCCATCCTTAGCTAGATTCAGGTTGTAATTAATCTGTCATCCTAGCTCCAACTCTTTCTTACATGTGTCAACTATGCCGTCATAATAACTCATAAAGGCATCATATCAGCCTCCAATAAACCGCATGCATGCTAATGCGCCGGCCTTGCTATAGCCAGCATCGTGGCATGTTATTTTTACAAAATATAAAGTACAGATGCACACGCTTAAATACACAGGTGCGTATACTCACCACTGTAAACACTAAAACACACGTACACCTAATTCCTATTAGTATAGAAAATTGAACCGGTATACTTCGAGATTGACAAAGTTAATTATCATGGATGTCTCGCTGTCGATGGTTACGTCTCCTACTACTAAAAGATAACAATTAGATGTAAATACGAGCACATGTGTTAAGGTTAGGACTAAAACTGGCTTAGCATATTCCACCACAAAAAATTTCATAAGTTGAGCTACACTTCGCCATTTATATAACTACACAAAAGACTGCAGGAGTGCAAAGAGATACATATCCACTTATGCACATTACACGCACATAAAAGTGTATATAATAGATGCATGGTAGATATGACCGAACTAATTAATTTCATATTAAAAATCTACCGTCCTATATATAATTGTGGGCACTAATTTTAAACTGGTACTTTTATGGTTTTTGCACCACCCAGCAAAGATCAGTTCTCTATTAGTGTAGATTAAACTGAACCATAATAGTTTTGTTGGTTTCTTTAACCATGACATTCTAGCTACCACATATGTAGTTCTTCCCTACTCCCTAGTTACTCATATATAATTTGTTTATACGTGCTTTATAAATATAAAACGGCTATGCATCAATAAGAGATATTTGTATTGTTAAAGTCCATGGCAATAAAATAGTCATCCGATGTTGCCATGTTGGATTTTGGATGACGTGGCAAGAATTAAAGAACAGAGAGAGTATACTCATAAATTAAGTAACAGGTAAAACAACATTGGTAACGATAGAGATGGTGTCAAAGGTAGCAACATAACGATATTTCAGCGAATGAAAGGGTGAGAAGGGCAAACGCATTTATTGTTTCACCACTGACTAACTTGTTTGTTTGTTAGATAACTATAAGTTCCATAATTCTGGTTATTTTGGCAACGATACTATATTAAAAATATATATTTAATTACATAGTATCTTTGCCATGCAAACTCCACAAAGTGATACTTTTGTGTTATGTTCAAATGGTGAACTGTAACTACATTATACTGTTATGAGGGATCTATGTGTATCACTTGATCCATAAGTTAATGAAATATTGAACTTGAACTGGAGGTGTGTATGTGATCATGATGAATACTGGAAATGAGTACTTTTGCTATTGTACTGTGTATATTTGATTCATGCTTACGTTCTGGTAGGTTTTCTCCTGATGATTTGCGGCTAGTTGTCTAACTGTTAGGGAAATATATTTTCCTAACGGTCATAACCATCAGAAAAAACCACTGCAAAACTGTGACAGGGGAGACCATCAGCGATAGATGAATATCGCTAACTGCTCACATCAACGTCAGGAAAAGTATCCAGTACACGTCAGGAAAATTAATCCTGACGCGCCTCCGTCACCCAAATTTATTTTTCTCTGACAAGCTAGTCCTGACGGAATTTTCCTGACGTTGACACGTCACAAACAATTTTCCTGACGTGCTTTTGTTTTATCCTGACGGTTTTTAGCCGTCATAAGTAATCTAGTTTCTGGTAGTGTACTCACCACTGTAAACACTAAAACACACGTACACCTAATTCCTATTAGTATAGAAAATTGAACCGGTATACTTCGAGATTGACAAAGTTAATTATCATGGATGTCTCACTGTCGATGGTTACGTCTCCTACTACTAAAAGATAACAATTAGATGTAAATACGAGCACATGTGTTAAGGTTAGGACTTAAAACTGGCTGAGCATATTCCACCACAAAAAATTTCATAAGTTGAGCTATACTTCGCTATTTATATAACTACACAAAAGACTGCAAGAGCGCAAAGAGATACATATATATCCACTTATGCACATTACACGCACATAAAAGTGTGTATAATAGATGCATGGTAGAACTATGACCGAACTAATTTCATATTAAAAATCTACCGTCCTATATATAATTGTGGGTACTAATTTTAAACCGGGACTATTACGGTTTTTCACCACCCAACAAAGATCAGTTCTCTAGTAGTGTAGATTAAACTGAACCATATATAATAGTTTTGTTGGTTTCTTTAACCATGACATTCTAGCTACCACATATCTAGTTCTTCCCTACTCCCTAGTTACTCATATATAATTTGTTTATACGTGCTTCATAAATATAAAACGGCTATTCTTTATAAATATAAAACGGCTATTCTTTATACGGCTATTCTGGCACGTATAAACCTCAATTCTCTCCCGTTTCATAATTCACATTTTAGAGAAGGTCAAGCTCAAATAGGTAGAACTGGAACTATTAATATAACTTTTAAAATATTTAGTTTGAAGACACTAGATAACGATGTATATATTACTCTTTAAAAATAATTTAATAAAATTAAATATACACTCTTCTTTTTATAAATGGTAAATAAAAAATATTGTAAAGAATATGATTTATAAACCATTTTATTTTTTAAAACCTTAACAATAAGGGAACCAGACGAAGGGAGGGAGTACGTACATAGATATAACAATTTGCATTAAATTTAAAATATGAAATCGAAGCTCAAATGATCTGAAAGGAAAAAAAAAAGGAAAAGATAAAGTGCCAAGCTCATCTACGACAGCTGAGCACACAGTTTGATCTCCAAGATACTCTTCATACAATAGTTAATAGCATACTTGCCTCTAACAATTAGTCCACAAATTAAATTGTGAATTTACTAGTTGTAACATGTGCATTAATTCAAATAGATCAAAGTGTTGGGAATGGTCTCACATTGGTTGTTTGTGAAGAGTTAAATGAACTTAAAAGTTGGAGAGTCCCTCACTACCTGAGATAGCTTTTAGGGTGCTCTAAGGCTTCCTCCTGGATGGACCAACATCTCTAGGTTTTAGGCCAACATAATGTTCAAACAAATGATTTAAATTAGATAAAATTCCCTACATACCCTTGAAAATATCCGTAAGACCTTATGTAACCTTAATTGCTTCATCCTCTACATGTTCATGAGTTTTCATTTTGATCCTCTTTATCTCTATTCCATTTGTTGACCATGAGTAGACTATAATTTTTTTTAGAAAAATGACTATATTGCTCCATTGTCTTACTTATGTGCTACCTACTTCACAAATCTCAATATGGAAACATTTATAATAAAATCAAATGGTACAAAATTATCTGACCAAAAATTTTAAAAAGAAAATTTAATTTTGTTTGAACAAATTTATTATTATTTTTACTTCTTTGTCCCAAAATATAACAACTTCTACTACTCAAAAAAGTAATATGCCTTCAATACCGTGAGGGAAAGGTGAAAAAAACTTGTGAGCCAGAAGTCAATGCGCCGTTGCAAAAGGGCAGCGGTTTCGGAAGATCGATCAATGAGGGCGAGTGGTCGGGCATGGATCCAGTGATGGCAGAGATTATAGGAAGCAGATCCTGTGGCGACGAGCAGCGAGAGCAAGGATCTAGTGATGACCGGCGCAAGGAGCATGCACCGACGGTGGGCGGAGTGATTGTTGGGCAACATCTCACCATAACATGGTGGAGGCAGAGGGAGGTAGATCACCAACATTCAACTTCTCTTCTCCTTACCTCAAGGTGCTCACCAATGACATATTTTGCAGCCGCTTAGCATTCGAGGTCACCGAACTCGACGATGTCAACGGTGTTGGGGATGATTATGAGAATGATGCTGCCAACATCCAGCACAACTCATGCGCATTGTGCTCTCGTCGTTCAGCCATGTGAAGCGCTCCTACGTCACAAGCTAATACAAGTAAAATACGTAGATTAATGGTATGTTTTGAATTATATGCAAATTGTAATGGCACTGGCCCGAATATATGAAGTCTAATGGCGTATAGAAAAGAAATGCTAGTTATCTAATAAAATCATTTTTTATTTATCATACAAAGTCAACAATTTCTTTTTTAAAAAATATATCATGAACTATATTATCATTATTATATATTTGTTACATGATAGAATTACTCACAATTCAATATACATAGGTAAATGAGAAAATATTAAGATTTCTGCCTTTTCCAATATACATTAGATTTCTATATGGTGGGATATTGCAATTCTTTAATTAAATATTATTTGTTGCAGTTGCTGTAAATAAAACAAAACACAACTTAAATTGTTGTTAATTTTGTCATGCATATGCTTAAATTATTGTTAATTTTATCATGCAGCCGCACAGCCTAGCTACTGGGAGCGCCAAATGGCGTGCCAATTTTCTAGTAATAATCTAAAGTAGTGAAAATATTAATAAGAATCGTCGGATGCAATTGAGATTGAACAACTGCCTTTAGATCTTAGCTAGAATGGTCTCAGTAAAAAAATATTGGTGAAGAGTTTGCAAGAGTCACAACCGGAAGGAGAGAATTAAAAATCATCGATTAAAAAGAAAAGGATCACAGCCAGAGCTCCGCCATCGTCTGATCGTCTCCTCGCCTCCTTCCGTGTTTTCCCGGCGCTGTGCCGCCTCTTCCGCCGCACTTTTAGATCACCACTGATCATCACCGAGATCCCATGTCCATCAGTGAAGCTGCAGCTGCCGATGGAAAGACACAAGGAGAACAGTAGAGATAGATGGAGTAGGTAATTGTGCTACCCGTCACTTGCCTACCAGCCAGGAGAAGTGGCGCTGGTCACTAGAGGTGGACATAGAAGTAGGGGTGACAATTTTCTCGGTGGGTGCGGGGTCCCAACAGGGCCAAGGGAAGGTGGAGATTTTAACTTGTATGTGAACAGCGACAGGGTCCCGTAATTTTCCAGGGGCGAGGGCGGGGCATGGAAGTAACCCGTGGGTCACCCATGGGGCCTCGGATGGCCCATCAAAACGCATGAACAAAGCCAATCACTAGTATAGTGGTATGTAGGAAGATACAAACATAGATAGATTGATATATAGACTCTCATAGTAAGATGGATAGAACATAGTGTTGACGGTCGTTAGCGATCAGTTTCGACCGTCAATATTACCAAAATAGAGGAGAACTAGTTATGCTTGCAATGCATATTTGTGTTAGAATAATAATATTCCACTAGTATTTGGTTTACCAACCTTATGCAGAGAATAACCATAAAGTGAAGGAGAAACGACATCAAATCAGACGATCAATCCATCGGACGATGTCGAGAATCAGATTTATGCATGAATGGCCCAAGAACTCAGAAATGACACATCGAATTGGACCAAAATTCACAAGTCTGCGGAGTAGAGCAAAAGGGGAGACCACCTGCTGAAACTGGGCCAGGGAGGCCTAGCCCATGGTTCGACTCTCCTCGGCGCCGTTGGATGCAGGGCTTCTTATGGACGGTGTGGATTGCCCCACTATGGCGGTTGGAGGATATTACCGACCATTCCAACCACAATAACCGTCATTACCTGCATATTTAAGGAACTCACTCTCTCAGTTTCTCCATACACTTTAAGCAAGGCTCTCTCATATTCTCTCAAGTTTAGTTTAGTAGTCTCAAGCTAGTGGAGTTGGAATAGAATAGAAATCGGAGTCCAGAAGTCTTCAAAAGAGTTCGGGTATGACTCTAGTAGCTCTCCTTTCTTCTTTTATAAGACTTGTACTTTATTTAGAATATTTTTCTTTATACAATTCTGATATTGAAATACTTTCCGAGTATATGAATGCCAACTTTACTTTATCTTCAAGTTGTATTGATTATACTGCTAGCTTTTCTGGGAGATGCATAGGTACGGGTATAGTGTTTGCTTATGCAATTACTCTATGTCATGATGATGATATTAGAGTAATATCTGGTAGCTTAGATATGGTGTGTAGATTATTGGGTATCATTCTTTGAGGTTATATGCTGCGGATAAGAGGTGGGCCGCTGATGGTGACAGCTTAGTACGGGTATTCCTCGATCCGCGCGTGTATATAGTCCTAAGTTAATTTCCTGGGGAGGTTACTCCTCCGTATTTAGCCCCGGTTATTTGGTCATGACAGGCTGTCGTAAGGTACTCAGCAGTTAGGGGTGGCTTCTTGAAGCTCCAGAAGAGCATCGGAAAGAGGGTATTAGTTAGTTAATCATATAACTAGGATGTATATATAATATGTGCACTTGAAGTATAGGAATAGATTCTTTTCTATTTTCCTTCCACTTAGCTTAGATAATTTAATATGAGAATGAGAAGTCCTATCTTTGTGTGTCATCCTACCCTTTGAATTATATTAACCACTGCTTAGACTATGATTATTACAAGTAACATATAAATTATTAGTACTGTTCTCTCTACTATAATCTTCCCACGGGATTAAATAAATACGATACCCTTGGAATACTCTCGGGTGAAATATTATAATGGTATATCCGTGCGCTTGCGGATAAACTCTGTAACCATAATATACCAGGAGTATTTCTGCGCCATTGCTGGGAATTATATTTCTAGTAACGTCGTTAAGAAATACCAATATATAGGTAGATAGAATGCAAGAAACATAGATAGATCGATATGTAGACTATACTTAGAAAGATAGATAGATAGATAGATAGATAGATACTCCCTCCATCCCATAATAAAAGGCATGGTCAAACTTGGCACAGTCTTCAAAACTAATTTTTGACTTAAAATTTCTCATATACTGTAAGGTTTATTGCAACAAATTTATAACCATCTTAAAGTAAATTTAAATATCAATCCAATGATATTAGTTTTAACAAATAAATTTTAATTTATATTATAATAATTGTTGGTCAAATGTTTTTAAAGTTGAATCTTAGAATGTGTGCACGCCTTATATTATGGGATAGAGGGAGCAGATAGATAGATAGATATATATAATTAATATGCTAGGTCGATAATCAGGTAGGTAGGTAGGTAGGTAGATAGACAAATATTATAAATGGATCAACAAAAAGAACGAACTGATAGATAGATAGTTAGATAGATCGATATGTAGACTATACTTAGATAGATAGATAGAATATGCTATGTCGATAATCAGGTAGGTTTTTTTCTCAAAAAAAATCAGGTAGGTAGATAGACAAATATTATAGATGGATCAACAGAAAGGAACAAACTGATAAACTGATAGATAGATAGATTGATTGATAGATTGATAGATAAATAGATAGGATGGATGGAAGATAGTCAAACAGACTTTAGATAGATACATAGATGAATTACTCGCCACCATTGTTTCTATAAGCACGCTTTCATGGTATAAATACATGTGACCCTCAATGAGGAACTCCAACACATCCCATGCATACAACATTTTGACCTTTTTATTTAAGAATTAGAGTAGAGTTAAAGATAGGAGAAGTGATCAGAAGTCACCATGCACACACAGACGAATCTAATGTTTCTCATTGCAGTCGTTGTGTCCCTCATGCTTTCTCAAGGTAAGAACAAATCAATCATTTCATACACATTTCATCAGTCGCACTATCTTTGCTAACAAAGCAATTATGTACATCTATAATATTGCTCCAAGTGATTCTAATTAGTTAATATCATCTTCACTAAAACAAACCATTATTTTCTAATTAATATCATCTTCGTCTCAGGGGAGTCGCAACCATGCGGGCCATCAAGCATCGACGTCCAGCAGATGAACACCGGGAAGAAGGTCGGCACGCTCGACACGGTGTTCCGGGTGACGGTGGAGAACAGGTGCGTTTGCACGGTGAAGGCCGTCGTCGTCCAAGCCAATGGCTTCACGAGCTCCATCCCCGTTGACCCCAAGCTATTCCGAAAGGCTGGGGACACAAGTTATGTCGTCGGTGATGGACAGCAGATTGCGAGTACCAATTCTGTCATGTTTGAATATGCCTGGAGTCACTACTTCCAGATCACTCCGGCTAGCGTGCAGGTCGAATGCTAAGCTGTTTTAAGACATGTATTTCCTTTGTCACAAAAATATTGTAGGAAAAATAAAATTGTTATTGTTATCGCCGGTGAAGTTGCATAATGATTGGATTAATAAATTAAGGATTAATTGGTGTATGACCACTGAAAATATAAAAATGTATGTTTGATTAACTTATTTAATTTTAGAGGAAAACTGAAGTCGTCTAGTTGAGTACTTTACTATGGCCGTTAATGGTAGTATTATACTACCAGTATAATGGCCCTGTTTAGTTCGCGAAAAGAAAATTTTTGGGTGTCATATCGGACGTTTCACCGGAAGTCGGAAAGGGTTTTTGGACACGAATGAAAAAACTAATTTCATAACTCGCATAGAAACCGCGAGACGAATCTTTTGAGCCTAATTAATCCGTCATTAGCACATGTGGGTTACTGTAGCACTTATGGCTAACCATGGACTAATTAGGCTAAAAAGATTCGTCTCGCGCTTTCCATGCAAACTGTGCAATTAATTTTTATTTTTATCTATATTTAATGCTATATGCATGTGTTCAAAGATTCGATGTGATGTTTTTGGGAAAAACTTTTTGAAAACTAAACCAGGCCTATAAATCAATTAGAAGTAGAGGAGCGCTCGGTAGAGCAAGAAGTGGCGTGTGCCATACCTCACGCCAACCACGACCTAGAGTAGACCTCCTAGCTAGGGTTGTCAAAAAAGCTCAGATCTCGCAAGCTGCGCAAGCTTGATTCGTTATAGGCTTGATTTGAGCTCGGCTTGAATACTAGACAAGCCAAGCTCAAGCCTAGGCTGAGGCTCGCAAGCCTAGCAAGCTCGAGCTCGAAAAGCTCGGTAGGGCTTGATTAGTATAAGATGGATTGCATGTAGAAAGATATTCTTGATGGGTCAATGTATACTTGTCACGGTGCTTGACCTGCTCAAGTCTCAAGACCTCATCAATGCTTCTAAATAAAGCAATTATCCGGCTGCTAGTAATAGTACGACTATTCCTATTAGACGTAGTAGCTAACTTTTGTTAATTGCAACGTTTCAAAGCCATGCATTCATAAGAAAAGCTGCATAGGCTTCATTCAAGACAAGTAGTATCCATTAATTTTGACTACCGATAATTTGCATTAATATCTCTTATACAAGAGTAAGTTCTTTAGAGTCTCACCAAGTCAAGCTGCCAAGCTCGAGTAGGCTCGAAGCTCGATCGAGCTCGAACTCAAGCTCGATTAGTATCCAGGCTTAGCTCGAGCTCGGCTCGATTTCATGTCAAGCTCAAGTCTACATAGCCAAACTCGCTCGAGCTCGGCTCGTTAAAAGTCCTACTCCCAGCGCACTCCCATCTTATTATCCCCCGAGCCCGGCACAGTGGCACGAGTGGTTGGTGGTGTCTCATACACGCGCGACAGTAGCCGCTTGATGGGTTATTGCTGGGCCACAACGCCCAAACTCTAGATCCATCGTTGGCCCGCTTGTATCATTCAATAGAGCTCTCTTGCTATTTTAAAAAATGAAACCGAGGTGTTTTTAAAAATGGTTTTAATTGTATAGTGATACGTCAAGAACACATCCTAAACCCAAGTTAATTAACATTTATCAATCAGGTGAAAAAAGTTCTTTATCAAGAGGGTATAGAGGATTTTCTTCAAAGAAATTAGCTGATCAGATACTACAGATAGATCCACAAGGTTTCCAATTTCTTGTATGCGAAAGCAAGAGCCTTGGTTAGCTGAACACGGAAGACAAACAAGGAGTAGGACGAACAGCTGAAGTTTTAAAGAGAGTATAGAGTTAACCCTGAATTGCGCCAACCATTATTTGTCATTGGCAGAGAATGTCATTTTACAATGCAAGGCACCATATTATTCTTCAAAAAAAAAAATAATTCAAGGCACAATGCATGAGCCTTTGAGCTATGTATAGGTCATCTCAATAATGCAGTTGTAACATAGGACAATATTTGTTCCTGTCATCACGTACTAGTGGTTACCATCCGCACTTTGATTTCTGGTAGCTAGTCCAGGAATGACATGCTTCAATATAAGCAATTATAGAAGGAATTGATCTTCATACGGGTTAAGTAGAGATGTGCATTAAGTCTTACCTCCATCTTCACCAAAATTGCCAGCTAAAACCGCCCAACTAGGTGACAATTATATATGGGTGCTAATCAAATTTCTCTTTAAAGCACCATCATATATAAATAGAAGTTCACATTATGGAATATGTACAACTTTTAAGTGGTTGTGATAGTAAATCTGTCACCCGAACCATTCTTATTGTAAATTTTACAAATCACTGCTTGAAATTCTTAATATTAAAAAACAACCAAAGCTAAATGGATAGCCACAGATAAAATAAAAATAAGGCAAAAATTTCCATACCACAAGAATGGGCAGCACACTTTGTGAAAAATATATTTTACCCGTAGAAAAGCACAAACATTGAACTGTTAAGTTTTTACCAAGAACTATTTTTTTTCCCTAGAAATAGGAGTACAGCTTTCCAAATTTCCTGGTCTCTGACATTATTCCGAGACAACAATTTCACCATCATCACTACACTCTACAAATAAAGCCCAATCCCCTGGAAATCCAACCACAAACACTGCGACTGCAAACAAAAACCATGGAACCGAAATCGAAGCCTCTCCTTGCCCTCCTCTGCCTCATGATCGCCAAAGGTAATCAATCATCAAAACCAATAATTATCTTCTCATCACAAATTCACAATGTCCCTCGATCTCTTCTAGCAATCAAGAAATCAAATCCTCACATTACCGTTCTACTTCTTCTCATCACAAATTTACAATGGATGCATCGTGCACGCATGTTTTTGTTTACGGATTAACCAGGCAACTGCGTGTGCTTGCGCTGCATGAACGACTACGTCGTCGTCGGCCAGCAGCTGGCGGAGAACGATCACGGCGAGCTCGGCGGCGGCGGCGACGAGCACACGCTGTACACGTTCGAGGTGACGGTGACGAACCGGTGCTGCTGCGAGGTGAGCAGCGTCATCGTGGCGGCGCCGGGGTTCCGGAGCGCCGTCCCGGTGGAGCCGAAGCTGTTCCGGCGGATCGCCGGCGGGAGGAGAAGGGCTACTACCTCGTCGGCGACGGCGAGGCGATCCCGAACAACGGGCCAAGCGTCACCTTCTTCTACGCGTGGAGCACCGTGTTCAGGATGGATGTCGTCAGCATGACTGTCTCTAAATGCCGGTAGGAGGATTGCAGTCAATTCATGGATGTTTCTAATTGGATGGATGTAGTGATGGTTTGATGGATTGATGAAGGATGATGTAAGTGTTGAGCTGAATTTAATTAAAGCTACTGAATAATTTATGAAAAGAGGATCATTTGATGGCCTGTGTGACACACACACAATCAAGCCATCCAGGATGAGTGAGTGATCTCTATATATATCATATCATTAATGCACTAAATTTCATGAAACCAACTAATGATTTCATTCCTCATTGTTTCATTTGGTATGTTAATAGCTTTTGTAACGCATTGATTTTCAGGTCGTTACAAAATTGATTTTAATAAAAAATTCTATTAGCAAAATTTTGGTTTTAGAGCAGGTACAATAGCAGGCTATTAGCCAGCTCTAAACATATTGTAATGAGATAAACGATGAGAGAGAAGAGAAGCGGGCTGCAAATCTGTAGCCAGCTGCAGCACGGACTCCAAGACACACTGTGTGTATGACAGGTGGGATCATATATTAATAGTATAGCAAGCAACTATTGTATGAATTGACTATTTGATTGGCTATAGATGAATTGGAGCTAGTAGTGGGCTGTACTATTAGACTCGCTCTTAGCCATAGCGCCATCGCTCATCGCAGAGACGCGAACTTGCGGTCAGCCAGGCGTCAACGCTAATGAACCAGTGCATCTCGTGGACTCCGGCGTCGCCTCGATTGCGCAGCATGGCCTGCATGCCTTCCTGCCAATCGTCGATGTGCTTGGCACCACACCATCACTTAAATTGGACTGGCGGGATGTGGGGGTGGTGACGGGTATGTCATTGAACAACCCGCATAGGCCAAGAACTTTCATCCCAAATCACAAAAACTTTCAATTTGATCCTAAAACTCTTATATCAAAATCACAAACTTTCAACATGAAAAAACAAAATTTTCATCTCAAATAAGAAAATAAGACTTTCAATTGAAGATATCAAACTTTCATCGCAAATAAAAAAAACTTTCAATTCAAATATGAAATGTTTGAAAACCAATTCAATGAAAATCTAAAACTTTTATCTAAATACCGAAAATCCTCTTCTCCTAGCCTCAATCGTTGGGTGCTTCATGCCCCTCACTGAATTCTCCTCAGGCTTCGGGGAGGTCGGCACTCGACACAAGGTAGATGCAGTGTGTGGCAATGGCAGGGATAGATACGGTGGAGTCTCGTAGCTAGAGCAGTCGCTAATGCCAACATGGTTGACCCTAGTACTAGAGTTTAAGCCCATAGTTGAAGAAAGGTGATAGAGGGATGGAGGGTGGCTAGAGGCTGAGATGGGAATGGGGAATTTCGACGCCAATAAGATGGGGAATGGAAGGCGGGAAGTGGATATGATGGGGATGAATTTTCGATCGCCGACACATTCGTTGGGTGGTTTGTGAACATGAACGGATAGAGACACGTGGACGAGCTGAGAAGATGATGTGGAACTTTTGTTCACTAGTCTTTCCACCTCCCAGACTATCAAGCATTCAGACTTAATGGGCCGATACAATGTGCCTGCAGGTGCATATGTGCCGAATAGGATTCCTGATAAATATTACTATATCAGTTTTTATGGAATACAAAACTGTCATTCTCACCTTTGATTGCCCAACCTAATTGACTTGGTTTAGGGCATGTTTGGATTGAAGCCAATTCTTACCCTACCAATTATTTGGTAGTTTTGAATACTACTTGTTAGCTATTTGGATTGAGGCCAAATCTTACCAATTCAATAGAGTTAGAAAAAACACAACCCTAACAAAATTTTGGTAGTGCCAAAATTTATTCAAGATTTGACATTATCAAAATTTTGGTAGGGCTTCAAACCCAAACAACCCTTCATTTCCTACGTTATAATAGGCCCAAATAAACAGGCCTAGAGAAAATCGAGTATCTAACTCGGACGAGTGGCCCATCTAGGCCTAGCTAGCATAGGTTTGTGCTACTCGAGGAATTCACGTGGGCCCGCAGTAGAGAGAAATCACACATTAGCAGTTTAGGATTCATTATACTGAACGGATGAATCGGATGGTCTCCCATCCTTTATTAATCCCTATGTCCATACTACTATAACCTATATGCAACATAAATAATTTTTTAGGGCTAATAGCAAAAAATTAAAAAAAAATAAACTTGAGAAATCCCAAATTAAGGAGAAATTAACAATTAAATCTGTGAACAACGAGGAACCTTACATAGAGGAATCAAAAGTTTTAACACATCCATCCATTCATCTCACAATAACAAAAAGGACACGCATCTCCCCTCACGTTTTCATGAGGCAATAATCAAATACCTACCGTGCTGTGCTTCAGTAGATGCAATCGCCTATTGGCATTCATTGTCACGGCTAAAATTGTGCGCGAAGTCAGTTTTCGTCCTTTATCTTTATATATATAACCACCGCCACCAAGACCGGCACACGTCATTCTGTACTCCCTTTCTTCTGAGAGATAATTCTTGAAATTCTTAGCCTTGTTTTTCGTTCAGGTACTACTTAGTTTGGTAAAGAGAGTATTAATAAAGTAGCTCACGAAATTGTGTTTTTAGCAAAGAGAGTTGTTGAGGCTGCGATTTTGCGCCTGGACTCTTACTGCCTATGAACTGCTCAGCTCATATTGTGTAATCCTCATCAGTTTTATCAATAATACATTCTCTCTTTCACGCAAAAAAATATTACCCAATTAATTAATAAATGCCAATGATGCGTGAATATATGCATGATTACATACAGCTAATTCTGGAAGGAGTTGATTTCCATGCACAGATTAATTTGAGGTGTATTAAAATTTTGCCACTCATCATGAACAACTATGTCAGCTAAAACCGCCGAAATAAGCAACAATTATGTTTTGGATGGAAAGTATTATCTTTTCGGAGCCATCATAAAACACTGACAAAAGCACAAAATGTCAATGGACAGGAAAAGTGTTAACCAAGAAGTATTATTTTCCCCAACAAATGGGACCGTTACAGGCAAATTTACAGCTTTCCATATTTTGTTAGTCTGACATTATTCACGCACAACAATTTGACCACCACTAGTACTACAAATAAGCCCGACCCCAAGTAAATTCATTCACAAACACTGCAAGAACAAAGCAAACAAAAATTAACATGGCTCAAGAATCGAAGCCTCTCGTCGTTGCTCTCCTCCTCTGCCTCATGATCGCCAAAGGTAAATCAATCATCAAAACCAAATAATCATCCTCTCATCACAAAATTCACAGTATCACTATCTGCTAGTAATAATCATCAACAAATTAAATCCTCACATTACTACTGTTCTTCTTCTTCTTCCTCCGGATGCACCATGCATGTTTTTACGGATCACCAGGCAACTGCCTGTGCATGGGCTGCATGAACGACCACGTCGTCGTCAGCCAGCTCGCCGACGACCGGAGCAAGGTCGGCGGCGGCGGCGGCGGCGGCGCGGCACGCTGTTCAAGGTGACGGTGGCCAACCAGTGCTGCTGCGACGTGGGGCACGTCGTCGTGGCGCGCCGGGGTTCCGGAGCGCCATCCCCGTCGACCCCAAGCTGTTCCGGCGGAACCCCGGCGGCGATCGGGAGAGCTACCTCGTCGGCGACGGCGGGGCGATCCGGGCCAACGGGAGCGTCACCTTCTACTACGCGTGGAGCTCCATGTTCAGGATCAGCGTCGTCGGCATGACTGTGGCGAACTGCCTGTAGGATTACGCAGGGAAAATTAATTGCTTCAAATGGGATGAGTCATAGTCCGTGTTCAAAAATTCCGGAATGAAATTTCCGAAATTTTTAACCCCCCCAATATGATATTTTTTTCGGCTGAATTTTTTTTCAATTTTTTTGAATTTGGCAATATTTTGTTCAAATTTGACTAAATTTGTTCAAAATTTTCAGAAATTTCAGACCCAATTTTTGGAAATTTTGGTATATTGGCACCCTCCGATAGAATCCAAACCAAAAGATTAAACCCTAGTCATAGTTGAGGAGAAATTTGATAATCTAACACTTTTTTCCCAATTGCTTTAACCAACACTTGTGAGGATGACATGTGGGACCTTCCTGAGTAAATTAAAGTGGCCAAGATGTAAAATAATAGAAGCCCATTTTAAGGAGTGTTAAATTATCAAATCTCTTTATGTTTGATGGAGTCATTGGTTAGTGCACATTTCCTCAATGTAAACCATTTTCGCTACATTGAAATGAAAAAATTGGAAACTTTTGGCCGGACATACACTTCAATAATTTTAAAGCGAAATTTCAAATGTTGCCTCCCAGCCCCAAAATGGATCAGCAAGAAAAGACACGACATGGTATCATATCTAATACTTATACGTATCATGCATGGTTCCTGGTTAGTATCATCATATATGACATGGTATCTAATATTGTTACATCTAGTATCCACATGCATAAGAGTAAGTATGTTTCAGACCTAATACCTATATATACCATGTACGTAGATATTATATTTAGTACATACTCCCTCTGATTTTTAATGAGTGACGATATTGATTTTTTAAGATATGTTTGACTATTCAACTTAGTTAAAAAAAATATGTAATTTTATTTATTTTATTGTGACTCGATTCATTGTTAAATGTTCTTTAAGTGTGTGTCTTAATTCTTTTTATAGTTGTGCACAAAAATTGAATAAGACGAATGATTAAACGCTTGTCAAAAAGTCAACAGCATCATGTGTTAAAAAAAATGAGGTATTATAAATATCGCACTTGGTATTAGATCATTATTCATAGGTAATATAGCATGTAGGTTAGGTATTGGATCTAATACCTACATGTAAATAATGATATCTTCGAGCTATCACCAAGGTTTTGTGATCGGTATTATAACAACCTTTTTAAGGTTTAGTGATAGTATCATAGAGTTATCATCAAGATATTTAAATACAAAACTCTCATTGCTAATGGTCCATATGAGATACGCTCTCAAACTAGTAGTTAGTAAACAAGATTGGCCCAATATATAAAAGCTCCGCGTCGTCCTCGCGCGAGTGGCTATATATGCATGATTACATACAGCTAATTCTGGAAGGATTTGATTTCCATGCACAGATTAATTTGAGGTGTATTAAAATTTTGCCACTCATCATGAACAACTATGTCAGCTAAAACCGCCGAAATAAGCAACAATTATGTTTTGGATGGAAAGTATTATCTTTTCGGAGCCATCATAAAACACTGACAAAAGCACAAAATGTCAATGGACAGGAAAAGTGTTAACCAAGAAGTATTATTTTCCCCAACAAATGGGACCGTTACAGGCAAATTTACAGCTTTCCATATTTTGTTAGTCTGACATTATTCACGCACAACAATTTGACCACCACTAGTACTACAAATAAGCCCGACCCCAAGTAAATTCATTCACAAACACTGCAAGAACAAAGCAAACAAAAATTAACATGGCTCAAGAATCGAAGCCTCTCGTCGTTGCTCTCCTCCTCTGCCTCATGATCGCCAAAGGTAAATCAATCATCAAAACCAAATAATCATCCTCTCATCACAAAATTCACAGTATCACTATCTGCTAGTAATAATCATCAACAAATTAAATCCTCACATTACTACTGTTCTTCTTCTTCTTCCTCCGGATGCACCATGCATGTTTTTACGGATCACCAGGCAACTGCCTGTGCATGGGCTGCATGAACGACCACGTCGTCGTCAGCCAGCTCGCCGACGACCGGAGCAAGGTCGGCGGCGGCGGCGGCGGCGGCGGCGGAATATGTAGAAATTTGTAAACTATATTGTTCGAAGTATAGAAATTTGTTGTGTGATTATAATATTCGTAAGTTTGTTGTATATAGACATTTTAATAAATATTAAAAAGTATGTATATCATTTTCTTTAAATGATAAGCATAGTTTTGGAAAACATTCCTAATATATAGGACAGGAAAAAAATGTTGATCTAAGTACCATAAAAAATGCTACATATACTCTTTTAATAAGTAAATAAATATTAGTTTTTATGTCATTATGTAAAAATAAACTTTGAAATGAATAATACCTTGTACAATAAAATCATGAATATAATAGTCTTATATAACAAAATTATACACTTCCAACAATATAGCTAGTCTACAATTTCCAGATTTCCTTCATGTGTAAGGGCAAAATGGTCATTTTCATAGGAATTAAACATTCAACTAACGGTCAACTAACGGAATGGGTATGAAAGGGATCAAAACCAAAATAGGGGCATACAAGGGAGTGGACAAAACTCGGGGGCGTAAAAGGGATTGGCTAAACTTTTAGGGGTATAGAAGGAATTTTCTCAATATGTGAACACATGTAACATGTTTGTTGTACTATGGCGTTTTTTTAATCATTATTTTTTGATTTTGGTCGATTTCAGCATTGTACGAACGTATCTATTTTCGGTATTTCAATAGTTCCAATATCATGCCATAGTTGATTTTTAATCAAAGAAAATTGGTTATGAGACAGTTTATCTCAGTAGTGGAGAAACCATCTTTGCCCGGTCGACCAAAAACCACAATAGTCTCGGATGCAGTAAAAACCGGGACTAAAGATGGTTTTTAGTCCCGGTTTATAAGTAGAACGGGACTACGTGATCTTTAGTCCCGGTTGGTGTTACGAACCGGGATTAAAGATCAAAACGCACTATATAATCCCTATTACTTATCCTCTTTTCTCATCCACTCTTTTCTCATCCACACCAACTCCTCTCTCCCTCCATCTCTAATCATTTATCTCTTCCCTTCCTCCTTATCTCTTTTCCTTCTTATCCCTTCCCAACTCGACCCCGTGTGCGCAGCAGGAGGGGGTGGGCGGCCCGACCAGCGGAGGGCAGCGCGGCGGCGGCCGGGGAGGAGGGGAGGCGGCAGCCGGCTGCTTTGCTTCGTTTTTTTTCTTTTTTTTTCAAAGAATTTGTGATCCATGTATAGATTGTGATCCATGTATAGATTGAGAAGAAGAATCTGTGGTTCATTGTATGAATTGAGATGTATATATTTTTTTTGGAATCTCATTGTATGGATCTGAGATGTACATGATTGGTGTATGATTTGTGTATTTGGGATGTTTCTTTGATTTGGGGTTTGATTTGGGATGTATAATCTGTAGTGTATATGATGATTGATTTGTGTATTTGGGATGGTACTTTGATTTTAGGGTTTGATTTAGGAATACGCATCCCACCTAATTTGGGAGAAAATAAATTAGAGATTAAATAGTAAGTAAATGAAAAAAAAAACTATTGCCCACTCCCATCTTTAGTCCTAGTCGGTAACACCAACCGGGACTAAAGATCGATCTTCAGTCCCGGGTATTTGAACCGGGACTAAAGATCCCTATCTTTAGTCCCGGATTCGTAGTCCCGGTTTGGACTATAGGGGGGTTATGAACCAGGACTAAAAACGATTTCTCCACCAATGATCAATATGAGCTTCGCACTGTCTGGTGCGAGTCGTTAAAAAAAAGGATTGGCCCTATAGGCTTAACTAATGTCCTTGCACATAGCTCACGAGGAAATATGCGAGGTACTTTTGAACCATATATATGAACATGTACAGTTCGTTATGTCGGACCGGTCTCACGTCGCATATTGTACTCCCGAAAAAGTAACTGTTGTGGCCATGTGATTTTGCCAGTAAAAAGAATATCCAAATCTCAGATTGAAGTTGTAAACAAAATCATCCAACTATTTTCCCTTGTAGAAAATTCCCTGTTAGATGCAACAATTCTGATTTGTGTGGCAGCTTGATTTTCACCATATATATATATATAACCGGATTTCCTACCTATTGAGGGCAGAGTAGCAAGTTGAGGTGCAGTGGTACTTGAAGGCTTTTGCTAATGGCTAGTGTGTTTATACCGAGGACAGTTAATTCGAATAATTAAAAAGGTGAAAAATGATGTTTAGGATAGCATTTAGCATACCAAGGGGTGATTAATTAGGAGGTATTTTTCCATGTCTGCCCCTATTAAATAGAGTTGTGCGTAGCGTTCTATACAAGAAACAAACTTAACTCAAGCGGCTAGTGCGGCAAGGCTGGAGTCCTCGGGACCCAGGTTTGAATCCTGGCGGGGCACCTTTTTTTGTCTGGTCGCTTGATTTTGCATGGGAGACGAGGCGAGCAGGCGTGCTGCGGATTAATTGCAGGAGCTTGGCTATCGAATAGACAAGGACAAGGGCAATCCCGTCCACAAGGCCTGGCTGCGGTTCAGAACATCGTTTAAATCGCAAACGAGGTTAGAGCATCCCCAGGAGATACGCTACTACATCCTCCATCCGTGATTTGGCGTATAGGAGTGCAAAAACCGTCTCCAGGAGATGCGCCATCCAATCCGCCAAAAGTGGCGGATGTGCCAAAAAGGGAGAGAGAAAACCCAAAAATAGCGTGTCTCTCTCCTCACGCCAAATCACAACGACCGAGCTCCCGCCCCCATCTGGAATTCCGCGACGTCCCCTCCGCCGTGACCTCCACTCCATCGTCGTCATCGCCGGCCGGCGAAGGGAAGTACGCCACGCCCGTTTTTGATTTTTTATTTGCAACGGAGGGTGGAGAGAGAGGCTGTAGCCATGGAGTGAGGGTGGAAGGGGATAGGCATACCAGATCTGGGCGGAGAGTACCGGCAGCACCCACCGCCGTCGCCCTGCCTGCTGCCACCCCTGACGCCGTTGCCCTGCACCCGTGGATCTGGCGGTGGAGGCTTGGAGTAGATGCGGAGGCCCGACCGCCGCTGCCTGCCTCCTCCGCCCCTCGCCGCGCCGCCTGTCGTTACTCCGCCGCCGTGACACCGCCGCCCGCGAGACCTCCGCCCGCGCCCGTGTCGCTCCACCGCCTGTCGAGCCTTGCTCCCGTGCCCGAAGCTCCTCCGCCGGGGACCCCACCGCCCATGCCCGTGACCCCGCCGCTCACGCCTCAACCGCCCGTGCCCGTGACCCCACCGCCGCCCCTCACCAGCTCGCTCGCCCCTCACTAGAAGAATAAAGCTGAGGGAAGAGAAGAGTAGCAGTAGAGAGAGCAATAGAGAAGAGTAGAGAATGTTAGTTGAAAGATATTATTAAAAAATAGAAGGATGTGATATGGATGATGTAATATAGATAATCTGTTGGAGTGGGATATATAGGATATTAATGAGAAATCTTTTTTGGATGGACATCCATATGGGCATATGGAGGATGATATTTGGATGAGCTGCTGGGGATGCTCTTAGGGGCTAGAACGACGTTTTTTTCCTATACGGAGGGAGTATATGTATGGGGTATGACCCGCACTCTGGCCATTTTATCAAAGACCCTCACTAGCTTTCATGGCAATAGACAGCCACTAAAAATTAATGTTCTTATCGCATACAATGCTGAATAAAGGACGATATAGTATGATCTCGTTGCACGAGTAATAATAATAGAGTATATATAACAAATTAATACCACGAGTCGCAGCAGCAGCAGCCACCGATGCAATCATCATCACTTTCAGAACTAGACACCTTAGGAGGAGGGCTGAAAAGCCTGAAATCCTTGATCTTCAAACACTTGTTCCTCAGCTCCTCCTCCTCGTCCATCCTCAGGTAGGCGACATTGGTAACATCAAGAGATCGCAGCTTGGGACAACAGTTCAGTACACTCAGGATGAAGGGCTTGGTGAAGGTGTCACCAAACAAGGTGAGGGATCTCAGGCCATGCTTCTTCGGGACCGCGAAAGCTTCTTGGCTCTCATCATCATGGTAGTATGTCTCCACTAGGCTTTTATCGGCACATCTTATCGCGAAGCTCTTGAGGTGGATGCAGGATTTCATGGCCGACTGAAGGAGATGCGCGAAATCGTAGCTCGGACGCGCAACGTAGTAGAAGCTGCACTTGAGCACAAGCTCAAGCTCCTTGAGCATGGGGAACTTTTGTATCACATTGGTGAGCACTTGGCATGACACGTCGTAGTGTGTACTCACACGGAGGCTTTTCAAATATGGAGCCCTACAAAATTAAAGAGCATCGGTATTAGATTTAGATATATACTCCCTCCGTTTCGAAATGTTTGGCGCCGTTGACTTTTTATCACATGTCTGACCGTTCGTCTTATTCAAAACATTTAAGTAATTATTAATTCTTTTCCTATCATTTGATTTATTGTTAAATATATTTTTATGTAGGCATATAATTTTACATATCTCACAAAACTTTTTGAATAAGACGAACGGTCAATCATGTGCTAAAAAGTCAACGGTGTCAAACATTTCGAAACGGAGGGAGTAGTAAGCACACTAGGTATATGGTATCGATGTTATATTAAGCGTGTGCCAAAGAATTTATACCAATGCTTTCGATTAATGATAAATTAATCATGTAATACATATTCTTTTTCAACAACGAGCCATACAGATCAAAACAATTAAACCTCGCTCCATATATTACATACAATAAAACAAAGTTTAATTAAACAGAACATAACGCCAACATGATTAATTAAGTCCAAAGCCACACGTAAGAGAAATTGATTAAAGCTTCGCTCGTCAAAACTGCACCTAGAAAGCGTACAGTAGGTACTGTGTGCATATTGTTAAACGTTTACTACTACTTCATTCATAAAATATAGTAAGGTTTTTTAGTGTTAGATAGGGTTATTGAGAAAGCAGGTGGAATTAAATTGAGAAGGTTATGATTGATTGAGAAGAAAAATGTATGTGGAGAATTTGAATTGGTTAAGAAAAGAATGTATGTGGAGACGATGTTATTAAATTTTGATAAGTATGAATTCTAATATTTGTTTTATTTTAGGACACAATGAGTTTTATAAGAAAAATATATGCATATACTACATGTCATATACTGATATACGTACGTATATATGAGATGAGATCAAAATTTACCTTTTCAATCACATATTATGTGTTTATTAAGTTTAATTTGTATATGCAATAAAAAGAACAAAGAGAGTAAAGTTTACAAAACCCCATGTATTTTGATTCAAGTTGCACAAAACCACATATATTTTATCGTGTCACACCACATATATAATATTATAATACTATATATTTATCATAAAACACACCGTTAACCAATTTTTCTTTGATTTGGTATACACATGAATATATTCTAAACTTACACCCAAAATTTATGAGTTGGTTCAATCCATCGTCTAAACGTTATACCAATCAAAGTAAATACTTTTTCATATATTGTGCAAAATATATTGTTTCAAGAGTAAAGTTAGTTAAAAACGGTGTAGTTTTCTATGAGATTTACTGTAAAGAAAATTGCATAAGTACCTCTCGGAGAGGTAAAGCAGAAACTTGTCGTCGGCGCGTCCCCAGAAAGCCACGCATTCGCCGGCGCTGCGGTCCACGGCGGCGCGCGCCATCTCTTTCCACCCCTTCGGCTCGTACTTGTAGTCGGCGGATTCTTTTCTTGGAACGTCGTCGTGGTCGTCGGCGGATTCCTCGACGTCGACGAAGGCGTCGCTGAAACCGAAGAAGTCGTCGTCGCTGCTGCGGTTGGACTGTACGGAGGCGGCATCGCCGCCATTGTTCTCGGCGTCGTAGGCGTCGACGTCGGAGTCGGATTCCTCGACGAGGGCGTCGCTGCTGCCATCGTCGACGGGAACGGAGTAGTCCGCGGGATCGCCGGCATCGTCGTCGTCGTCGTCGCTGAAGCTGGAGTCTGCGGCGTGCGCGGCGACGTCGCTGTGCAGGTCGATGCGGCGCCACAGCGCGGGCTCGGCCCCGGAGGATCTCCTCCTGGCCGGCCGCGGCGAAGACGCTCCACAGGAGGTCGCTCGGCAGCGCCGCCCAGTCCTTCGACGACGCCGCCGGCGGCAGCGGCGAGGCGGCGGCCATGACTTGCTAGCTAGCTAGGGTTTTTTTTGTTGACGCAAAGCACAACGTGTTTACGTCTTCGTGTCGCCTCACAAGCGTGCTTATATATACAAACACGTGGCGATGCGGAATCCTTTTTTTTTTAATCAGCTAGAGTGTATTCTAATCGTGCATGTCACTGAATGTGCTGTATCAGAATTGTATTAGAAACAGGGTTGGAATCTTGACGTATTTTTATTTTAGAGCTAGAGCGTAATAGGAGCAATTCAATACTCACAACTTTGAAAACAGTCATACGGAGTACAACATACGATTCATGAGCAGATCGAAATATCATCATGAACTGATAAAGTGCGCATCGGCATCGCAAAATCACGATCACTCAAAAATTGCATAACAAATTCACCCCTTTTGTTTGACGTGTCTAGGGATTGCAGCTTGGGGAAAACCGTGGACGATCATCCTATTATGAATCTAATTCTTTTCATAAAACTTTAGCTGCATATCTCCGCTACACACATGTCCTGGGTATAACACCTACCAAACATTTTAGATGAACTACATGACTTGATTTAGAATAGCTACATTAGCACAAGCTGAGTAGAGTTAGATAAGTTACATTAGCACAAGCTGCACTAACAGGGGATATTTTGGAGAGCACCAACTAGAAAACCAGAAATAACAACTAAGAATAAAACCAACATCCTAACAACGCATTAAAAAAACAGAGTGAAATGCAACAAAAGAGGCTATCACAACATTCTGCACGCTGTTTAACAACAGGGCAGCTAACAGGTAGCTTAAAATCACGAGCTTACAGCCACAAAGGCAGCTAACTTAACCTCGGATCATACAACCAGTTAAGTATTGAACTAGAGATAAAAGTTATTGGCAGATGTAACGCATGCCTTCACCTACTTTCATGGTTCTTATTTTCCCCCCACAATCTCAGCCAGCTCACCAATCTTACCTAGAGTTCAGATCGAGTTCTCCTGATCTGCGCCAGTCCTCTTGCATATCAGAGTTCCCATTCTCAGGTTCATTTTCATCATTAAGGAAATCTTCAGATGGATCTTCATCGTCCCTTTGAGCATTTCCCCATCCATCTTCACCCTGCTCTTGCATCATCTCATGACTAGGACCATCTTCGCCTTGGGACGCTGCAGCATGGGCCCTCAAAGGGCCATGACCTATCATCTCCGAGTGCGCTTGGGCCTCCGCTCGAGCTTGTTCGGCCATTGCCATACGCATCTTAGCTTCAGCAGCCTCACGACCTGCTTTCTCCCTTGATTCTATCTCTGCTCTTAGCCCCATCATAGCTTGCTTTTCCTCCATTAACAAAGCCTGCTCCAGCATGAGCCGCTCCTCTGATCTGAACTCACCGATGGCTCTTTTTTTGGTCATTATATTGTACGCCAAAACTTGTTTCTCAAAAGTAGTTGTGAACTCAGCAATTTTGACCAGAATGTTATGATCCCATTGCTGCAGGCGCGAAGGAATCTGTCCAGTTGTATCACTGTCAAGGATTCTGTCATCTTCTTCAGCCTCATAGTCAGCAACCACATGGTAGGGTAGTAGCCTAGTATGCACAATACATAAGATGGTATCAGTAACTTCAGATGTCATGAAGTGATCAAATAATCTAAAAGTACTGAAACCGCACATTTGAGCAAATAAACTCAATCCAAGTTATCTGCCAATTCAGAACTTATGCTCGAACATGGCATATTTGAAAATATCTAAGATCAAAAATGTTCTTGAATGAATGGTTGTTAACATTATCCTGACAGAAGGATTTATATAATTGAATTCTCTGACATGTAAAGTGAAAATCATTGATTCCCATAGTTGTATTTTCACTGACAGTTGATTAAGTGCACCCATACAGGTAAAAGAGAATTGGATGAGACAGGTGAGATGGTCTACCCACATTGGGGACCCCCACCATATTCAGCACATAAAGAATTTGTGCATCACAACTAAAATGTTTGATCATGATTCTATGAGCTATTTCATCACAACACTCTTGGCTGCACTCCTTTGCATCCTTGCATGTGATATCACTAGTGAAGAGTGTCTTTCTTGTATCACGAGGCTACCCCTTCAAAGCATACAAGGCTATTGTTGGGATAATGACCCAGAAGAATTTACAGGTCAACAGATTTTTGTTTTGACATAACTGTTAGTGTAATATTCTTTACTAAATGATTTATCAGACTTATCAGTTGTTTAATGTATTATGCAGTGTTAAGAGTTGTAGGCCCATATGCCATGAGGAAATACGGCTTCACTCCTGCTATACTATCCACTCTTTAGTGACATTTGGATAGGTGATGGGTTTAGGAAAAGCATATGGAGTAGGATACAAAAGACTGGGTTTGGCAGTCTGGGGTTATGGCCTTATGGGTGTTGATGTTTAATTCTCTTCCCATATTTTGTAATCACTCCACTTATTTTGGTTCGGAAAATAAAAGTAAAAGAAAATCACAGAAAAGAAGACCAGATCAAGGAGCGAGAGCAGTCGAGATTAGCAGCAACATTAATTAGGAATACAACCGGCTGAATGGATGTGCAGCTGGCAAAGAAACGATGATCCTGTATCAATTCTTCACACCATCTTGCCTAGGAAATCAGATGGCGAGTACCTCAGAGTCAAAATGAACTCAAGGGGATGATTCATGAAGGTGGGTCTTCAGCTGATGGCTACCGACAACAGAACAACCCACGGAGCAACAGGCCCAGTGAATGGGTGTCAACAGCAGAGACATCACGCTAATGCTCAATAGGTGAGTAAAAAGGTGCTGATGCTCTTTTTCCACAGCCCAGCCACCCAACCAAACACACATTCCATTGTGTTTAGGCTTTAGAATCATGAAAAAAGAACCCATTTTTATCCCAAATCCCAAATCAAAACCCACTTCTCTTCCTTTTCCTCCTAAGTCATAACAGGGATAGGAGATCCCCCGAACCCCCCTTTTCATTCCCACCCCTCATTTCCGATGATCCTAATGCCATCTTCTTGGTACGTATATATTACCATCCCTCAGACGCACGACGAAACAGTATAATATGATCAGCAAAAGCCTAAGGGTTGGTTACAACAAGAAAGTACGAAACCTTTCAGACCAAGAAAACAGCCAGCATTGGAAAACAGATACTAAAACTACAAACACAACTTCAGCAGTCGTCAGCCAACAAACTTTTAAAAGTTACAGAACTAACTTACGATTCAAGTATTAACACTTTTTTATGATCTTGGAGTAAAATATAAAAATAGTCGCAATGAATTAAATAAAGTATTGACCTTAATAAGAGATGCACGCCACCTAATCCACCTGACCACTGACAGATTTATTTGGAAAAACTAGTAACAGTACTATGAATGTTAGCATTTATCACTGAATGGAAAGAAGGAAAAAATTGCCATCTTAAAGAATGATGTATGTGGTTTTGTCTATTCAACTTCATTTATGTTGCATAACTCATGATTGCTTGGACTTCATGCTTTGCTTATAATAACAGAATCAGCACAAGAAAATTAGTCACAGAAAAAAGAATGGATTATGAAAAAGAAAGGTTAAGGATGACTGGAGAAGTTACAAAGACATCCTTATCAGTAGCACAAACATTCGATAAAGCAATCCATGAAACCACTCAAGTTACTATATGGAAAATCAGTCGTAATTACAACTTAATATAAGTCCAGAAACTAAAGTATGCCACGTTAATAAAATCTTAAATATACATGAATCAAAACTAATCATAGCCCTAAAAGATAACCAGCAATTCGTGCTATACTGGTCCTAATCTTCGCAATATGAGTTTCACTCATGAGCCACATCCAGGGTATAAAATTGATTGTTTAGATACATGCTTGCCAATTCGGTATATTAGGTCAAGCTTGTGAAGGGAGGGCTAAGAGGAGGATCTTTGCCATTGTCTCCTGTAGTATGTGCATGACTGCAAATAATTTTTGCTAACCTTTTAGCTGCTTTTGTGGGAATTTGCCTTGTTGATCACTTTTGGTATATCCAGTTTTGTTCTACAGTAATATACCTGAAATTCTGAACCTGCCTTGCTGTTAGCTTCAACAGGTTGCTAAGCATTAAACAGTGGAGCTGTATTTGTTTATATTCATTTAATTTGAACCATCGGGAAAAGGGAACTGCTAAATCTGCCTGTGCTCATAGAATTTTTTTACTGTGCTGTCTGTTTATATAGACCTTGTATGTGTTTACTCTTGATTTTGTTTTCTGAAATATGCACAACAAGACCTTGACCAGGAAAAAACGTTGCCCTGGTTCTCCAGTCCTAGTATTTACTTTTTTGGACAATTTTGTTTGTTGTGTTTTCCCAGAGTTCCAAGCATTAGCATGTAACAACATGCACAATCCACCAAATAAAATGGAAATTACGTAACATTTCTTAGACGTTCCCAATTTTTAATCATCAATTGAAACCCCAGAAATGGCAAACAATCCAGACAAGCAAGAATAGGCAACAAATTCATCTCGAATGCTAATGCTGGAATCAGTACAGGTAAAAAATAAAGATACCCTAATTTCAGCCAAGCAAGCGAAACCGTACTGATGAAGATTATAGGCGATATCATGGATAATGGAAGAAAAAGGAGAAAACTTCGATACGATTCCCCACCTGTTCACGGCATCCTCGACGGACTGGAAGGGTGTCTTGATGTCGGGGTTGCACACCTGCATCACGTCCTGCAGAGCCATCTCAACCTCAGGGCTCTGCACCCTTGGCACGGCTGCCACCGCCGCCTGCTGCTGCTGCTGGAGGGATGCCCACGACTGCAACAGCGACGGGCCCCAGGAGTGGATCTGCTGCTGCTGCTGCGGCGGCGGCTGCTGGGGCAGTGGTTGCTGGAAGCGGATCGGGCCAGGCAGGGGCAGGTGGGCATCGATGTTGGAGGGGAAGAAGGACATGGCCTGCTGCGACAGCTGCTGCGGCGTCGGTGTGTGCCCTTGCCCCTGCGCCTGCGCCTGGGCCTGGGCCTGCTGCATGAGGAAGATCTGGCGCTGGTGCAGCTGGTTCTGCACCACGGTGGATGCTGAGGAGGTCGGGGTGTAGTCCCGGCCAGGCAGGGGCAGGTGGGCATCGATGTTGGAGGGGAAGAAGGACATGGCCTGCTGCGACAGCTGCTGCGGCGTCGGCGTGTGCCCTTGCCCCTGCGCCTGCGCCTGGGCCTGGGCCTGCTGCATGAGGAAGATCTGGCGCTGGTGCAGCTGGTTCTGCACCACGGTGGATGCTGAGGAGGTCGGGGTGTAGTCCCGGCCAGGCAGGGGCAGGTGGGCATCGATGTTGGAGGGGAAGAAGGACATGGCCTGCTGCGACAGCTGCTGCGGCGTCGGCGTGTGCCCTTGCCCCTGCGCCTGCGCCTGGGCCTGGGCCTGCTGCATGAGGAAGATCTGGCGCTGGTGCAGCTGGTTCTGCACCACGGTGGATGCTGAGGAGGTCGGGGTGTAGTCCCGGCCAGGCAGGGGCAGGTGGGCATCGATGTTGGAGGGGAAGAAGGACATGGCCTGCTGCGACAGCTGCTGCGGCGTCGGCGTGTGCCCTTGCCCCTGCGCCTGCGCCTGGGCCTGGGCCTGCTGCATGAGGAAGATCTGGCGCTGGTGCAGCTGGTTCTGCGCCACGGTGGACGCCGAGGAGGTTGGGGTGGAGTTCGCGGCGGCATCCATGGTGGGGGCGCAGGTGGATTGGCTAGAGGGGAAGATCTGGGGGAAATGGTGGGGCTTTTGTTTCGGGCAAAATTTGTTAAACCAGTCCTAAACTTTTTTGGAAAGGATACACCAGTCCTAAACTTGCCAGTTGGATGTGACTACGCAGATACCTTTTGGGTCAAAACCGTGTGGGTCCAAATGGAAAAGGTAGTAATCTTTTTTATGTGCTCCGCTAATCAAAGCAGTGCCGGTGTCAAATATTTCCGATTTAGTATTTTAAACATGACTATAACATTGGTAAAAATGGTAATATCTAAACATAAGATGTATATTTTGGTAGATGCCACTTCAAAACACGGCGTTTCATGCCACCCAGATTCTTAAAATTGGAAATATGCCACCCTGTAATTCCCATTGTTTTTAAACAACGCAAACTATATTTAACAAAATAGATTATTACAACCCTGTTATTGAAAAACTACCAAAACTAGGATTATCTGCCTTCCATCATGCAAGGTAACAAATAGAACTCCTGTGGCAGGCAGCCAACCAATTTTCAGAAGTTACACTATTAAACTTATGGTCCAAGTATTAAGCTTTTTATGGTCTGGAAGAAAAATGGTTGCTGTGAATTTGACACCTTGAATGCCAGAGGCATCAAAAGGAAACAAATCTAGAAGCATGCATACTGTGTGCCCAACTATACCATAAAAAGATAATAGAAAAAGATCTAGTTAATATGTGCACTAAAAATTTGAAGGAACTCAAGTAGTAATTGTATGCAGTTAGGCCTATTGTCCACAGACAGAATATTTATGTTCTCAAAACATATTTATATAATACTTAATAATTTTTGCACAGACATCCTAACATTAAAATCTTTTTTCCCATTTTTTCTCATAAAGAGTAGTTTCATACAGAACAAACTTGTTGGTACATAAATTGGCCCCAGCACCCAGAAGCAACTCTTTTTCTCACGAAAATGTTCACACTAATAGGTGCAGTCATATTTTTCTAAGAAATCATACAAAGATATATAAGGTATACCCCTTCCAGTGAAAAATATATGTCAATTTGGACATGTCCTAAGTCAAAACTTCATACATGTATATCTTTTCAAATAATTGGATTGTAAGCAAGAAAAATGAAAATTGTATGTGTAGATTTGTTACAGAAAGTACTTTTGTAATGGAGTTAGGTTTTATAAATACGTTGCAAAAGAAATTAGTGGTCATTGTTGCATTTTGAAAACCATGTTAATTTCCAAAACTTATTTTTGACAGGAGGGAGTACATATTAGTGCGCAAGGCTCCATGCAAAGAATGAACAGGAAGCTCTCATTGTAGGGTGGTCGTTGTGCTTCATACATCTCTTGGAATGCAATAGGGTTCCTATAAATGTTCCCAATACAATATGCCCTGCCATAGTTCTACCTAAATCATTATACAATATAGTAAGATCCGAGCAAAATAAAAGAGTTTTCTACTACCAAAGAAAATACTACTAAATAAAGTATTGACCTTAACAGCAGATGCATACCATTTATTCCACTCAACCATGGACAGCGATTATTTGGAAAAGCTAGTAAAAGTATTATGGACCTTTGCATTTATCACCAAATAGAAACAAGGAGGAAAATTTGCTATCTTAAAGAATACTGAATGCAATTTGGTTTATTCAACTTCGTTTATGCTGCATAACTTCTGGTTGCTCTGACTACATTCTTTGCTTGTATGCTCATTAAGCATTTTGAGCAAAATGCTGAAACAAGAATTTTTCAGTCACTAAAATGGAATGGATCAGGGAAAAGAAGTTAAGAATGACTAAAACAGTTAAAAATCTTATGTGGGTTAAGAATAACTGGAGTTAAAACATCTAAGATAGCAATCTGCTAAGATAAAGCAATCCATAAAATCACTCAAGTTACTACACGAAGAAACCAGCTTGCAATTACTGGTTGGTATATGACCAAAAGCTAAAAGTATGTCACCTTAAATAAACAAAATCCCCATCAATAGAAAATAACCAGAGGCACATATGCCGAAAAGTATGTCACCTGCAATTCGTGCTAAACTGGTCCTAAATTGGACCACGAGTTTCACTCATGAACCACATACAGCATTAACAATCTGCTCTGTGGAAAAGAAAAGACATACAGTCCAAAATGTTGTCCTGATCCTCCAATCCCCTTATACCCCTACTATTCACTTTCTGGGACAATTTTGTCTGATGTGTTTAGCAAGGAATGAAGATTAATGTTAAAATTTCTAAGACGCTCCCAAATTCTAATCATCGAAACCCAATAAATGGGAAACGATCCGGGCAAGCCTCAAGCCCGAATTGGCAACAAATTCATCCGGAACGCATAGCCTAAATCACTATACAGTTAAAAAATTAAAGCACCCCAATTTCAGCTGACGTAGCGAAATCAAATGGATGAGGATTACCAGCAACATCGTGGATAATAACGTATATAAGAAAAAAAAAAGATGCAGAGAAATTTGGTGCGATTCCCCCACCTGTTGACGGCGTCCTCGATGGATTGGAAGGGTGTCTTGATGTCGGGGTTGCACACCCGCATCGCGTCCTGCAGCGCCATCTCCACCTCGGGGCTCCGCACCCTCGCCGCGGCCGCCGCCATCGCCGCCGCCTGCTGCTGCTGCTGCTGGGGGGACGCCTGCGACTGAGACGGCGACGGGGCCCCGGAGTG